>JALIRH010000016.1:8090000-8747857 GCA_023055505.1 Callipepla californica brunnescens
TTTGTACCTAGAACAGTTGCAGAAAGAACAGCAGAATTTGTGTTTGGCATTAGAGTGTGTAATTCCTTAATGCTATATTGTGGCATATGGTTCATTGTAGCAAATTATGAATACATGTGTTTGGAGAGCTTTGGTAGTAAATTTGGGCTTTGTACATTTACAACAATGCCCAAATCTGACAAATGTAATTTATGTAATATTAAGTTAATACAATATTATGAAATTAGCTTACTGTAGTAAAGCTGTAATTCTAAAATGAAAGACAATACGATGAAATGAAAACAAAATAAACATTAGCATTTTATGAAAGGTAAAACAAATCTTTCAAAAGTCTGCTTTATAATTTATTATAACACAGCATTTATGACTTCCAGCATATTTAAGACACTGTGTCCCTTTACTGTTCAGAACGATCCCTGTCTTTCAACCTCCTTCAGACAATGCTCTCAATTAATTTAGTAGAAGCTTCTGAATGAATACTGCCTTTGAGTAAGAAGAAGGTAAATGGGAACTCTGGGCTCTGGTTCCCACCATGCTCCTCAAGGGTTCAGCACTGCATCTGCCCCATGTGGAAAATTCTGATGGAAGCAATAAGGTTGTACGAACATCAACTATTACACTGTATGTGTGATGATTCAAGACATGAAATTATATTTATCACATCCATACACGTATCCACAAATTGAGAAAGCAATAAAAAACATTACAATATGAGCCCTTTAGCTCACTCAATTTTGTGCTTTTAAGAGAGAAAGGTGAGTGAGGTGAGTAAATTAGCCAGAGTCAAAAAAATAAAAATAAAAAAATGCATTGCACAGGAAGCAAAAGTGATGCAAAATTTCTGTTTTCAACTTTTTGAGGAAGAAAAGGATCATAGAGAAAACTGTAGAATACAGTGGCTTCACATATTAGCGCAGTTCAAGTCTCACCCAACAGAGGTGGGTGAAAACGCTTGTCCTTTCTCCTGTGGAAGTGAAAGGCATGTCATACACTACTGAATATTGCTACTATCTTGGAATTTTGCTGTTGGTTTCTCTCATTCTGCCACCTTCTTTCATATACTCAAGCACAGAGAAAACAGCTATCTGAGCAATCAATAAAATGGTAGAATTGCATTAGAGTTACATGTATGAACGAACCATGAAATACACTGAAATTACCAGAAAAGGCTCAATTAAATCCTTGCACAAAATGCCTACATGAAATGCATTCAATGTGCATATCTGAATACACTGGTTACAATTGTCTCGTTCTCCTTAGGGTCTCAGATCCACACACACTATTTCACATGGGGGAAATCTAAAGCTGAATAAGACATAGCAAATATGTATGGCAGTAGGTATTTATATTTACATGTCACGAATGACACAATTCAAGCATAAACGGTGGTACACATCAACACTGGAAAATCTACATACCTGAGCTGAATGAATAGCCTTAACAGGCATAATTTCATTACTTTAATTAGAGGAATTAAATAAAACAAATAA
This sequence comes from Callipepla californica brunnescens, assembly GCA_023055505.1. Taxonomy (NCBI): domain Eukaryota; kingdom Metazoa; phylum Chordata; class Aves; order Galliformes; family Odontophoridae; genus Callipepla; species Callipepla californica. Next base: position 8,091,491 of record JALIRH010000016.1, read on the forward strand.
TTTAGCTCAGAAAAGCTAATATTCAGATGGGAACACTCTGCTGTGGAGGCCCAGAGCAACCCATCCTGCACTAAATGTGTGCATTTGAACCTGGAGCTGAAGGATCTGATATCTACTGTTCAGTTTCAACTGAGATAAAAAAAAAAAAAGTTGAAAAGTTCAATGATAATCAAGTTCCTATGCATTTTTGTGCATGCATATTCATCTTGGGAACACCTTCAGGATGACCTCAGATGTGTCAGATAGCAAAGGATCTACCATGGTGAACAATAGAAAATGCTCCAAAGATGGAGAAAGCCACAGGTAGACCTTCTAGATATCATCAAGCAACTGTAAGATAAACCATGACAAACTAGATTTCAACCATTTTAACGGAACTAAAAGTAGCATAAAAGTAACATACCTCTAAACGTAGTGGTAAATAGGAACAACAGTCAATGCTACTGATTGAGTTACTGCAGGATTCATAGCTCATATAGGCAATAAAGGCTGTGAAACTTAATAAAGTTTTAATGAAGTACCCAGAATTACTCAGCTCCACCAGCACACATCTGTTATACTGCCTAAGCTATCCACATTAGGAATTTCAGATGGATTCTCCTTATTCTCATAATTGTTGACATTAACAATATAAAAGTATTTCTTGTGTGTTAATTCGAATTATCCGCTTTTACGCATATAAACACATGCACATTTATACTTATATAAAATCTAGCACTGTGACTTTAGTCAGTGACAAAATTTACAAAAATTAACACTGAATTACTAAGCAATAATAGCATATCCACAGATACAATAAGGAATGCATAACGAAGTAACAAGCTTGATAATTTCAAATAATTAAACTTCATCTATTCTGTAACGACTGAATATTTTTACTTTTATTTACTATTGTAAGTTCAGAAGAGCAGAATCAAGAGATGACATTTTATAAGACAAACTTAAACGCTGCTTGGATCCCTTATTGCTCAAAGAATATGTTCTCTTCATTCTCTTTTTTAAACCAGTTAAATATAAACAAATTAACTTCCTATGCATGCTGCCCCTAAGTGAATTATTTTTCATTTTTAGAGTAGTTTTCCATCACTATGAACCTTTTCCTTTCCCTTATGCACCAGCAAACATACTGATACAATTTAAAGGTCATGTTCTTTTCAAACTGACAGGGCCCTCCAAAATTTTGACGAGGGTCCCTCCAAGAATCACACCATACAAACGGAAAGAAATTAAGTAAAGCATCACTTGATGTAGGCTCAATCATGTGAACTGATTAGAAAATGTAACCATGGAGAGAGGTGATTCAAAGTGTGACGGACAACCTTTCAAAGAAAGGAGATGTCATGTTGATAATAATAAGCAAGTACCTGACATTGAAGGAGGGGGGTGAACACAGAGGGTCAATAAAGATATAATTGCCTTCAGATAAGAAAAAAAAAAAACAAACCTCCTTTCTAACTTTGCAAACTCCAAGACAGATATTTAAAATGATCAGAGCACTTGATCTCCATAGTTCAAGTTAAGTTTTACCCAAAAATACCAAAGATGTATTAATAACACTCCAGTAGCTTAGCTCATTCTTTCACACAGTATAAAGGATATCTTAAAGTTCAAAGCCAAATATACGAAATTTGTCTTAAAGGTTATATTGATACATATTGGTTTGCATTATAAGTTTGATGATCTCTAAGAAAATAGCACTGGCTTTGGTTGGAAACACCCTTATCATTCTAAGAAGTCACATAAGCATGAAGTAAATTTATATATTTGAAAGACGGCACTAATCAAGAAGATTATTTGTTCTTGATAAATTTTAAACTGAGTAAATTTAAATATTTTCTGGAAAAACTATGTGTTAACAGCAAATGAGTATGCAGCCCAAAGGGTATCATACCAATGTCTTATTTATGACAGTAAACAATATTCTACCTTTTGTAAAATAAATAAATATTTTGTAGTTCTCTAGCTGTTGTTCTCCCCCCCCATCAGTTACTAAGATATACAGTATATTACAGATACAAGATATTACAGTATAGAACAAACTATTATGTTGACAATTTGAAAAAAATGCATCCCACTTATTTTAATAATAAAATCTGTCTTCTCCTGCCTATATTAAAATGTATATCATGTATATAGATAAATGAAATCTTAACTGATTTAGATACTATGTTCTTATGAATGTCAGAAAGTTCAGTGAACCCATTTAGTGTTTTAGACAGCCATGGACTGAGGATTAATGTCACTTAAAAAGTAGACATGGAGCTTTTTTTCCTGTAGCTCAAATCCAGACCAAATTTGCATCAGGTGAGGTCTCTTAAATTGTTCAGGCAGAATAAATCAGAAGTATACTTCAAGTTCTCACTGGACAAATGCCCATTTCATCAAGAAAGTAATAAACTATGGCACCCATGACAAACTTCAAAGCTATTTGCTTGACACAGTGCCGGTTCAAGGCTTGTCCATGTGCCTCAGATTGAAAGCTCCAGGACACAACCAAGGTGACACCCCAGTCATCCAAACTACTGCCTGTCTTGGAAAGAAACAAGGTTTCACTGCAATCCAGGTCTTTTGCAAATACTCCTTGGTCTGCTGGCTAATGAGGTCAGACAGTACTGTCCACTCTAGACATATTCTTTTCAGGGTATCATCTCTCCAAGAGACATTCCAACAGGACATATCCTTAAATGTGCCATCAAAATGAATTATAATGATAGAATTTATTAACATTTTTTATGAGGCAAAAATCATACGTCTCAGGAAACATGAAACAAAATGGGATTAAACAGCAACTGAATTTCTGAAATGTAGTGGATGTTGTTTATGCTATTGGGAAGCTTTTGTTACTCAGAAAGATAAAAATTGAACTTAAGACATGCAGACACTTCAACTAGAGATCATAACCAGACCTTTCTTCAGCAACTGATGACTTCTCCACATAGAGAGGGAGAGATGCAAAGAGAGAGGCAGAAAGAGAACACATGCTTGTTCAACCACACTCACTTATATGGAAGAGCACTACTTTCATACTAAAAAGGTTTTCCAAAAATGGAAATTTGAATCCACAAATAAGTACTGCAACACAACAATGTAAACCAACATCTAGGTCAAGGAGTCAACAACATTCTTCCTAAATTGTGTATTTGTCAAAATGTGTGATGAATAGAGCTTCAAAGATACTTGGTCATATTCAATGCAACGCACACTGAAAATAATAAAAAGAGTGTCTCTTTGATTATTGGCCTTCTATGGCTACCTTCCTGCTTTAATAAAGATATTACAGCCCTGGCCTTCAAAAGTCACCTCCCCTACTACAGGAGGTAAGGAGCAATTTTAGAAAGAAAAGAGATAAAAAGAGCAAGATAAATGAAAGATATGGGTATCATAATTTGAAAAAATGTAAAGTGGTAGAAAAAAAAATCAGTAAAATGAACATTCTCCAGTGGTGTCTTGCTGCAGATACATACATGGTGTGGTCTTTTAATTCCGGTGATCATATGAAACATAGTCTAAAGTTAAAATCCCCATATGTACTCACTGCAAACATAAGGCCTCAGCATGAATTGGCTTGATCAACTGATCTGGTTTTTTTTAAGGTGCCAAATTTCATGCCAACGTAGAGAACACATTAGAAAAGTGTAGGTGAAATAGGGATTCCGTCTCTGTTGGAGTAAGGTGAAAGGACCGCAATAGCATACTTCTAGATGTTCATGCTAGAGCATATATTCTATGACAAAGCCATTTAGAACATGAGACTAGGCATGAAATAAGAATTAGCTCTTCACTGATTAAATTCTGATGCAAATGGAAGGAGATCTAGCTGTTCCATCACTGTCTGATGTTCTCCACTAAGGGAGAATGGGAAGGATATAATGCAAAAGGGAGGTCAAGCATTTTAGGGAGAAAACATAAAAGTAAAACCCAGGGGTTGCAAAATCCACATGTACTAAACCCATGACTCAAATTAATATAATTGAAAACCATTAGGTTCATCTCTGCTCAAGTAAAAAATAATTTTATAGAGACTATCATCATAAACTATTGCTTCATCAGGAAAATACATCATGGTTATATTTTATAATTTTTATCCTCTCTTCCATGTAGCTGCTAGGAGGTAGTTACATTGAGAGCTGGATCTTTCCTAAGTTGTTAACAAGACACATTCCTTCTGGTTCATGGCTAGTATTATGAGTTCCTGTCTTATGTCACTTTTTCTGACATATGCTGGAGATAGAATTTCTTGGCTCAAAAAATAGTGGACCATCATTTTAAGAGATGAGAAATTCTAGACCACAGACACAGTCAGATTTACTACTGACAATACAGAGGTAATGATAACCTATCCTTATATAGCCCAGAGACTTACATATTATAAACTCAATTAGCAATTCTTTTATCCTCACCCAAAACAGATACATTGAAAGTTGCAGATAGAGAGCTTTACTCATATACTCTGACCACAAGGATAAATACTGTCTTGCTTTAGCAGCATAATTTCAAGCCCTCTCATTTTTCATTCAGCTTGAGTTGTTTGATTCTAACACTCCATATTCCAGGCAGTCAGATCACTCATTTATGAACACAATGCAAGCAAACGTACATTTATTAGAGATGAAAGGCACAAGAGTTGCCCATAATTTTGCCACAAATAAACTTCTCCTTTGGTTTATGCTACATCTTGCCCTTCCATTTGAATAGTTTTGATAAAGAACTGTTACTCCCTTTTCTTTCACTATACACAGGGTGGATACATTAAATAAACACTTTTATATGTACCCGTCAAGGAGAAATATTCCACACAACGAAGCAGACCTTTTGAAATAACATTTCACTTATCTGTTATGTCTTTTTGAACCTTTCTTAGGAACTACATGTCTCTAAGGCCAGCCTAGAGCAACATAAACTCTTGCTCCAACAACTTCCTAATTCTAAAGACCAGCAAACAAATAGAAATGTATGAACGAGGAAGGTTTCAACAGTAACGTGGACATTCTTTTACTTTTCACTTCCTTTTTCTGTTACACTCAAAAGAGTTATTTTAGTAATAGGCAATTTACAAGCATATACAGACACTCAAGAGGTCTTCAAAATACTCAGGTGAAATATATCATTTCATCTAAGCCAGAAATACAGATCATCTTTACCTATGAGGTTTTGTGGGTTTTCTTGTTGGTTTGGTTTTTTTGTTCGTTTGGTTTTTGTTGCTGCTGTTGTTTTACATTTTTACTGGTCTTCAGTGATTCGGTAGTACAAAATAACATGGACTAGCTACAAGAACAAAGCCAATACGAGAATAGAGGGAGCACTAAAATTTGAAACCATAGCTGGTGCAGGAGAAAAGATTAGAGGTAATGCAGTATGACAACAGTGAACTTATTTGTAAGTACCTACTTTCACTTACCTGGATGTTTGCAATTCATATGGAACTGAAGCAAGCAAAATACCTGTTGGACATACACACCTCTATTCACACTTGTCAATTGCTTTTCAGCTCCAAGTATTTCAAAACACTGGTTATAACTTCTGCTAACAAAAAAGCACAGCCTGCTTTGGTGAAATAAAGTTGACATTTAATTTACTCCTGTAAATTTAAGTTGTTCATTCATTGCTCTTGTATGCTGACAGATAAGATTTCTTTAACATTCCTGTGCAAAACAATAAATACACCATAGTTAAATTCTAGATAGGAAAACATTATGCTTTGTCTTGACAGCACCACAGTTAGGCATAAAGTTATAATGTTTGAGTAATCTCTTCTGAGTCTCTCAGTGTCATAAAACACAGTCTTTTAAAGCATATATGTAACTGCCATTTGATTGTTCCTGAAATCAGAAATTAATGCATATCCTGATTCTTCATGTACAGATCCGGATTTTGCTCTCCTTCAGTATCCCTTTCCATTCTATAAACAGATATATCTGATAAAATAGAAATTTATTTTTTCAGGTGAAAACAGTTTCAAACCATGGATTTATTTTTTTTGTTTATTTTTTCCAAATAAAAGCATCAGTCCAGTAAAACAATATCAATAAAAAAAAAAGCACACCTCATAGTTTAATTACTTCTTTTGGTCTCACTAACACTGATACTATTTTAAGTAGTAAACTAAAAGTTATTTCTTCAGTAATGGAGAAACAGATACATTCATCATACTTCATGAAAATGAAGTAAATCAAACTCAGTTTCATGACCTTATGTGTATCTACATCTATTTTGGGCAAAAATAGGCGAAGTATCCACTATCCCTTGGTTAGCCAAGAGATTAAGACCCTCCCATTCAAATAATCAATCCAGTTAATCCGTCCCACTTCCTTGATTTTTAAGCATTCACTAATATCTCTATATTTGCTAGATTTGTCTTGAAACATAATTGCATATTAAACAAAGAATTTGGAGAAGAATAATAAATTAAGCGCTGAGGAAGCCACAAACAAAACTACAGCTGGTTAAGCTAATAATAAGATGCAATATCAGATTTCAACCTTTCAATCACACCCTTGATTTGTACTAAGGTCTCTTCTCAGTTTGATAATTCTCTTATTTTTGTTATTAATGGACTGTCACAATTCTGTCAACACAATCCAGAATATCAGAGTTTTTTAGTCACAGAAAATGAAGCACAGAAGTTCTCATACAAGCAGAACGCTATATCGAATTGAACTGTGAAGCAGCAGTCACCCTCAGCAACTACCGCACAAGTACAGATTAATTTTACAATGCATTATTGGATAGATACCTCAGCATGCTCATGATGGCCCCTATTACTGCATCCTCTTATGTTTTAAAAGCTATTGTGCTTACACTATATGTTGTTGAAACCTCTGCAGTCTTTCAGGCAAAAGGAGCAAGGGGTACTCTCAATCATCATTGTACACCAAGGTGCTCAAAACCATGGTCAGCATTCAAAGCGGAAACACCTCATGCAGTAGGTCAGAAAACACTCTTGGGTGCTACACAGTAAACTGGATTTCTTAGTTTAAGTGTTCTCCACTGCCTTTTTCCTCCATAATCAGTAATCTCAAAAGGTACCATTGCAAAAGAAAGTTTTCTCAAACAATAAACAGTGCACCTCTATTTTCAGCATTGATGTTTAAAGAGAGTTCTGACCTCAGTGAGGGCAGAACTGCACTTTAAGAAAGTCACAAGAGTAGAAATGCAAGATATATCAAAGGAACATGTTCCATCCAAACATAGTGAAAAATGTCAAAGTACACTAAACTTTTCTAGCAGAAGTCACACAGGGGTTTCTGTTATGTCTCTGATGTTCTGAGTTATTAGAGACCCTTAGGATATGTAGCAGTCATTAGGCAGGCACAGTTTTTATAAGAATAAAGAAATCAGTATACAGATCATGCATATAAAAAGGAAATATGGCTGCCATTTTGTCTGACAATGTGGGCAGTTAAACAAGACTTTTAGAGCTATGGACAGCTACAACAATGCATAGCAGGTCTATCTTCTGCCAGCAGCCTTTGACCTCCAGCAGTTCCAACCAAAAACCATAGCCCACTACTGTGCTGGCCCAGCACCAGCAAATGAAAGCAATCAGACTGCCTCCAGAATCCAGATTTGTGCCTGAAGTCCAAATCAAAATGATCCATATATGATCTTTGAGGTCCTTTTCAATCCAGGTCATTCTATGACTCAACAATGTAGTCTGGAAGTGAAAGAGCACATACAAACTTTATAAGTAGAAATCAGTAGGTTAACTAGTTAACGGAGAAAGTAGCCAAGTAGGTCTTCCTCAGGGCTACTATAAACTCATTTCCAACATCAAGAGCATGTAACATAACAATTTCCTCTTTTTTTTTTTTTTTAAACTAAGATTCCCTTAGAAGATATTGTTATTGTTAGTTCAAAATTACATTTTATTTGCCCCCATTAAAACACTGCAGCTCTGAAAATTAAATTCCATACTTGAAACTAGTGTCAGAGAAGTCTGAAAAATTATTGTTTATGGTTTTGTATAAATTTAAAGAACAAGAGAGTCCTCTTTACTGGGTGTCTACAGTCTAGGCCAGGAAGAAAAAATGAAAAGAAGAAAGCTGAAGGGACAAGAAGATGGCAGTCCTGTATCTCTACTCAGCTTCCATTTCACTACTCAATGCCATCTGAAAAGGCTAAGTTTAAACATAAAATCTACTCTTGGGTCTTCAAACTCAGTGTACAACAACATTTTAATTTTAGTCATCATCGTTTCCTGGCCAGAATACAGGCTCAAAATATAAACTTTCTCATTTTACAAAATATGGTGTAAATCATACGTATTAACCCTTATACTACAAAATATGACTGGTACAATTGCACAGAAGTCATTATGCAATACAGACATATTGCTTGGGCAATATCTTTTCTTTCTTTTAGCTGCTAAATCTTCCATTTGAAAATACAGTGATTTCAATTAAAGCAAAATATAAAACACATAAAACATTAGCTAATGCCTGAACTTGAAACATAATGCATGCCTTGAGGCACTTTATCATAATTCAGTCCTGTTTTCTTTCTGTCTAAATATGTACTTACAACAAAGGCAGGGTCTACTTTGTTACACAGGTAGAATTCTCATCTAGTCTTTTCTGTCCCTTCTTGATCTGATCTTTCCTACCTTAAAGCTGGCATACTGCAAAACTTGTTTTGCAGAAGTTCATGCAGTCTTTCAGACTTTATCCAGATATTTCAAAGTGAATTCTAGTCCTCATAACAACAACAGTTTGGAGAAACTTGAGATGTTGATTATGTCTACATCCATGTTTGTAAGATACTCACTCTAACAGTGCATTGCCTAAGTCTGGGGACTTTGGGCAATGCTGTAACAAAAGTATTAAATAATAAATTTCTGTCAAGTCAGTGATCTGTGAACTACAGAAGATTCACGTGATAGTATATTATGGCTCAAATGCAGCCCTTAGTAGTCATCATATAAAATCTCTATGGTCTAAAAAAGTACTTAAATACCGATTTACACAAAATCCATAAAATTAATAGGAATTACATATACTCAGAATTAGTACATATTCCAAAATCCACATTTATGAAGTTTTCTTATGCAAAGAGAGCAGTGAGGCGCTGGAAGAGGCTGCCAAAGAGGCTGTGGATGCCCCACCCCTGGAGGTGCTCAGGGCCAGGCTGGATGGGGCCCTGGGCCATCTGTTTTAGTACTTGATCTAGCACAGTTGAAATCCTGCATGCAGCAGAGGGACTGAAACTTGACAACCCCTGGAGTCCCTTCCAATCCAAGCCATTCTATGATTGTAAGAGATTTCTTTGCCTTGCTTCTTCTTTGTGTTTTATATATTTTAATTACCAAACCCTGAAAATGTTTGTAAATAAATATACATACAAGTAAAATCCTAAACAATCAAGTGTTATTGAAATAGAAATACATTTTGATTCAATTGAAAATGTATTTCAGGGTGACAAACAGGCATTAGCAACCAGACAGAAATGATAAAAGAATTTCAAAAAGTTTCTCAAGATATGGAAGATAAGGCTTGAACTGATTTTCAATTCCATCCATTCCTAGCCAATAATTTCACCCTTTTCACCCCGGCCATAAGCACCACTCAGCATGCTGACATTAATGTTCATCTCTGGGGAAAATGCAAGTTGAACCGACTTACCTGGAAAATTGGACTTGCACAGAGAAGGAACGAAAGATACGAGTAATGAAGAAAACTGTGACGTTAAATACACAAAAATACTTCCCTGAGTATCTCATTAAGAAAGAATAAAAGAAATGAACAGAAACCACATGCACATTGCAAAGTACCAAAAAGTAAAACGAAAACATAACACATCAGTCCTTTATTTTACAACAGAAAGTTAAATCAAATATGCTGGACACTCTGTATTTGAAAGAGAGAAAGAATTCTGAATGCTTCAGATGTTCTAACTGGAGGGGAAGGAAAACAACGTGCTCTCTAAAATGTTCTGAAGCATGCTCTATAAAAGCAGTGGATGCTAACAGTTGTATTTCATAAGAAACAGCTTCACTATTTTGTATGTTTCTCTGTATCATCATTAGTTATCTTTTATTTTTACCTCATTGCCGGAAATAAAGTTACTTCTGCTAGCATTAAAAGCCTGATTTTACAACTATTTAATGTACTCGAAGGATACTGTTAAAAGACATTGGCATGTTCATGTGAGCTGTACAAAGGTCAGTGATTTGGAGGCTCTTTCAGACAATTTGCCAGGATTTTGGCATTTTGTAAGCACACATAGGACAGCTCTCCAGCAAGCTGACCTTGACAGTGAATCGGATAAATAAACCTTCAATTTACCCCCTCCAGCTCGATGCTAGCCCAGCTGATCCCTCTGGAGCCTTCACCTGTCCATATCGTTCAACTGAATGCAACTTTCAACTGACGAACATCCACAGCTTTACAGGTTCTGTGACAAACACCATCTAACAGATAAGGCTTCTGAAAAGTCAAAGTCAATAGTGTTTCCATTGAAAATTTAATGCTGCTTCCATCTTTACCCATCATTCTTCCTACTGTTGCATGTATCCCAGGAGGCACTTCAAGCAAAAGCACTACTCCATAACAGGTAATGACGTGGCATTTAATGATACTGTCCAAAGTGATCCAAGCCCATGGAAAGTAATGTGCACTCATGTACCAGATAAGCACAGCTGAATGTACTAGAACAGCAGTATCTTTCACTGCTCTGTCACTAGATACAATGTGACATATGCTCTGCCATTGTACCTGGCTTTTCCTTTTACTTCACCATCAGAGGAAAAGAGCATTTTCAGATACAGAGCACCAAAGTGTTAAGGGAATTCAGTAAAAGGTAGGATGGCAACATATCCGTAATTAAGTATTCACAGCCTCTTTAATACTTCAGTGCTCTTGGATTCGCTACTAAAATCTGTGAATTATACCTCATTGAAGAATGTCCTTAATCGACTCTGACATGTTTTATTGGAGGCAGAAAAAATGTTTCAGTATGATAGATAAGGTTAAAAATGTTACTACTCTGATCATTTACTCTAGTGCCTTGCAAAAAACTCTAAAGCCAAAAACCATTTACATCATTCATCTGATGCAACGGAGAAAAGAAAGCACTATCTGACAGCCCATTTTAGCTGATGGGACAAAGTGCACATTTTCAATTTTCTGACAAAGTTATGTTGTTTATGTAGATAAGAAAAAAACAACTGCAACATTTCTACTACGTGCCATAAGGATCTGAAATTTGAGTTAAACAGCAAAGTACCTTGAGACCACGCAGAGCATAGCATGACAAACAAAAATCATCTTTATGGTTTCAAAACAAATAATACATTACATGTTTTCTGTCCTAATAGTAGTGCAGTGTTTTCAGGCAGCCCCAGAACACTGCAGCAAAGCTCAGCGTGACATCTCTATGTATGTGTGAGAATACTTTTCTCACTGCAGCATTACCTAGGAACTAGTGTAATAAAACCTGCAGAAATATATTAACTAAACTCTTTAACTGAGTTCTTCTGGAATTATTTCTTATACTCTCCAGATAAACAAGGCTTCCACTTACACTTCACTGCAGAACAGGTGAACAGGAATTTCATATATATTCAACTTCTAGTTTTAATTTTCAGAGAGATCAACAACTGTGGTGAGATCAGCAAGGGAAGAAACTGTTCAAACTCACCTGCAATATCTTTTCTATGCATAGTTGTGACACTGACAGGAAAAAAAAACTGATTTATGATACTCCGCTGCACATAGCACATTCAGGTTTTAAATAAATATCCTATTAATTATCACCTATTCGGATGGGCTATATACATGAGAGAGAGAAATGTATGTTTTATAAGTCCCTGTTTTGCTTCATAAAAGATGCCTATTCTATTTGGCTATACCAAATAAAGTAAAATGATACATAATTTTATTTATTTTGCATTAATTCACAAAATCTCCAACTCTACACAGATCAGGAAGCAACAGCACTTACTCTAAATATAAAGAAGTCCCATTTCAATTAACTTTACTATTCATATACCTAAAGGTGAGTATAGATGAAGTGGCTGAGTTATCTCAGGCTTTCTGGTAAGCCTCTACAGCACACCTAAATTACTAAGGCATCATAAGAACTGCACTGTTGTCCATTAGAAACTGAACTGGAAACTTACAAATAATTGGCTAGGTCCCTAATTCTACAACACAAAGTTCTAAAATAGGACCAGATGTTGGATTTCGTTATTTAAATAACACTTTTAAGGATAGAGAAAGATTCATCTTCCAAGTCTACTTCTGCCTGCAGACAATATGAACTATCTAATGAGACTGCTGAATGCTTTATGAGCAATTCCATCCACTAGTTACTATACTCTGGCACCAAAACTGAAATATTCATTCTAAATCATGTCATTAGAACTGTATTGCATGTCTGCCAAATTTCCAGCGCCAATTTTTATATTCCATCGTGATCAGGAGTTTCTCTAGAACCAAATGGATAACAGAAAGGCCTTCCAGACATACTGTAGGATCGCTAACACATTAAGCTCCTGCTCCCAAAGACACTGTTTGGAAAGTGACACAGGGAAAACAGTTTTACTTAACTCAGTCATATATATGTTATCTGCTACTGTCATTAGCTACCTGTATTTCTGTTTACACGGTTAATCACAATCATAAAAATGCTATGGAATTCAGTATTTCCTCCTCCAAGGAATAGGGAAGAGGAATAAAAGGAGAACACACATCATTTTTTATCATTTTGAACAAAACTTAGGGCCATATACACAATAATATACGCACACACATACACACAGTGCAAGAAATCTGCTGTATATAACACTAGGGACTGTCAGCCACAAAACCGTCCCTCTATAACACTGCAATGCACATAACCACAACTCAGTAAAAGAGTAAACTTTTGAAAACTATTCATTTGAAAGCATAGATTAAGCTGAAGAATAAAATAAATGTTCTCCCTTAACTTTACTTCAACAAGCTATTTTTCGAGGTCCTTTCTACTTGACAGACATCCTCAATTCTAAGATTTCTGACCATGGGAAGACATCAGGGACTAAAACTAATCCATGCATTCTCCAAAGTAACCATGGAAAAGAGAAAAAGTATCATATATTGTATCATATGTTTATGTCCTATTCAAGAGAATAATAAGTACAACAATGTTCAATATGAAAATTAACTTTTATTACCCAGTTAAAAAAAAAAAAAGCCTTGAGAAATTCAAAGACAAAAAGTCAAAACTCATGTCCTGGTACGAAGAATTAAATCTTATTCAAATATAGCATAAGTTTACAATTAATTCCATCACATTTCACTTAAATCTGGAATATTCTTGATTGATTCTTTACATATGCAATTTTTCACCACCAAAATTAACATAACATCTCTGTCCATATATCATAACCATGCATACAAGTTCTCTCTTATATGTCTCAGTTTTTTTAATCCTGCTTTCATTACCTTTGAAATTATTTATTACATTGTTTCTGCTGCTTAGTAGTTGCTTTTGTTTTCTACACTGTACAGTTCAGGAGAAGGAAAAGGAGGAGAAAAAGGAGAAAAAGAAAATGTATTTTCCTTGTTATTAACTTTCAGACTGATTTTTTTCATATTTATTTTAAAGTAAGATGTTTCATCTCCCAGGCAGTACATACGCCTTGCTGTATGAAGTGAGAGGTACAATTGCTGCCCTGGCTCTGTGTGTGGTTGTGGCCTTAGAAGTCAAGCATAAAAGAAACAAAACATTTTTTTTTAAATTCTGAAGTGAAAAATTCATTTGATTTCTTTTTGTTTATTGCTGCATTACTAAGGTAATTGCTTGAGTTGAGTCAGACTGACGGCAGGATTCTGGACCCTCTGACTCCATTCCTTTTGCCGTATTTATTAGTCTCACATATTAAAAGAACATCTTGGCTTACATGATGGGTACTAGTCAAGCAAAAATTGAATGATTTACAAATGCAATCTAACTCAGCAGTTGACAAGAAAACACGTTAAGTATACACAAAGATGCTCTAAACTACTACCCCCCCCAGAAAAAATTAACATTATATATACATATCAGTTATATATATGCGTGTGTATATATATATACACACACATACATACATATAGTCTTGTGTGTGTGTGTGTGTGTATATATATATATATATATATGTATGTATGTGTGTGTGTGTGTATCAGTTCATCCAAAAACGTCTATGAAGATCTGCAAATCATGAAAGGGGAAACACTGGAGTAACTTCAAGGTAACATCCAAACAGAAAGCGTTGCATCAGCACATACAAAAGTCAGCCATACTGGAGCAGATCACATGCAAACACATATGACTTAATCCATTACAACATTCAGACTAAGCTAAATCTAAAACATTCTTTCCCTTCCAAAATTACCTACAGTCTTGTTATTTCAAACTGTACTATCTTCTGAGAAATTTTCAAAGTTCATAACATATAACAAACTCCTGATATCTCATTGTATGTGGCTATTCCTTGTGAAAGCAGAGAGATATTGAGCTATTTTTTTATCTCAGCTCATGCTGCCCTCTTCTCAAAACTCCCAGGCTGGATAAGAATAGAATTTTTCATGAAAATATTAGGTAACAAGAGAAGATCCAGAGGACTTAATAAGCTCCCAGATTTTAACCTCTGTGAAAGGTTGAAGTGAAACTGAAGGTTGAAGTTTTCAGTGAAGTTCTAACCTGATGCCCCAGAATGCACAGACTATTTTAAGAATTATGTATAACCAGACCAGTAACTTTTTCATGTTTTCCCATTCTTTTTATCTTCAGTACGCAACATGTTTGTTTTAATAAGCTATTTACTATCCCCAAATCCTCAGAGGCACAAAGGAGTTGTACTTAGAAACACATACTGAAAGACATGACTTCTGGTTGACATTTTTGGGTCTATACATTCTTTTTATTATCCACATCTGATTTCTGACACAAATTGTTCACTCAGAGTTTTGCTAAGTGATAGTGTTAACTTCCCATTCAATCCTCACTCCTTCAGCTGAGGAGTAGTTGGTATAAAATGAGGTGAATTCCTGTAAGCCATTCTTAGAAATATTCTTAGTTATTTCCAGCCTATTAGTTTTTATTCTGCTTCTGTTACAGTTGCCTTTAGCAATATACTCTTTTGGTGTACAACTTTTGTATTTGCTTGAGGCCACAATAGTATCAGTGTTCTATGTCAGATTCCATTTTGTCTCAAACAGTCTTCAAACTCACTTGAAAAATTGTGGTCTATCATCACAAACAATGGAGAATGTTAATCTATATGTTGTAAAAAACGTGGCTCAACCTGACAGTTTAACTAAACCAAATGCTTAATATGGAAAGTTTAAAAGGAAAGGGACGCCTAAAGTAAAGGTACTATGAGGCATAACATTACACAGTGGCGTGATTTACTAAGAGTTTCCCTTTGCTCTTTGAGGGATACCTAGTCAAACTGAGAGGAGATTATGCTAGAATTTCTCCCATTGCTCCCATTTCTTCCATTTCATTTTCACTTTCAAATTTCAGTATATCAATCTTACCTTTCAAAACGATTTTTTTTTTTTTTGAATTGAGCAATCCTACTTGCACTGAGCTGAACAACACTTCTCTAGTTTGCTCAAGGCTTCTAAATGAGACTCAATTCCTCAGTTCTACTAACTCTTCATAAGCTGCCTGTTCTTTCGCTTCTCTTGCCATCATTTCCTAGTTGGCTACCTCATCTATAATTTATTATATACTATATATTCTTCTGCTGTATTCATTTTACTTTCTCGACACTTTAGGACATGAAGGAGATTCAGTACAATCACAAGGGAATCAACTGCTCACCATCCACTAAAACAATTTTGTACCCTGAAATTACATGTACAGAGGTTACTTTGAAAGTAACGCCTCCTATTTGTATCTGTTGCATTTTCCACGTAAAAAAACAGGAAACATTGCTTTCTGAGTGACCTATGTCCATTGTTCACAATTCTTACATACACTTGAAATCCCTGTAAATGATGAACAATAGTACATTGTCACCCATCAACTCAAAGTCAGTGTCACAAAAGACATACATAAAACTGTTTCTATTATCATACCAGACAAAGGATTTCTCTGTCTTCATCAAAACATCACATATATCACATTGTCTTAACCAGCATATAGCAATAAAAGTAGTAATAGTTGTGCTTCTGGATTACATCATTAGTATAATAAAATTGTATTTTTCAATCAAAATGCTGCAATCAGAATTTGAAACTTGGTAGTATAAATTTAAAGCCCTTAATTCATTTTTAGATTCACAATTTAAGATACCTAGATTTTAAGGACATGGAAAACCAGAGTAGGTGTACATTTATTTGAGTGATACTAGTGGAGATGTTTCCCTCTCAGAGTGTGACACTTACCATCTGAAATGCAAATACAAAGCATCAAACTCTCCCACAGCATGTCCCTTTCCAGAAAATAAATAATGAAGTAGGGGCTTCATAGGCTTTTCTTGCCGACCATGAATGGTGTTCATACTTTTCAGGCTTTTATAGCTTATATTTTATACAGAATTTGAAAAATACAGTGTAGAAGGAGAACCTTAAATTTTACATTTTAAGTAAAAAGTAAAATATTTAAAAATCATACAGAAAGAATGGTGAAATAAAGTACTCTTCACTTCAGCAAATTCAGATACAATTCTTCATCACCAGACAGAATTCACCTCATTTATAAAACATAGTTATATTTTCTAGCCTAGAGCTCTAAGTTCAACCCAGCCCCTTTCCTGACTAAAAAGGAGAAAACAAACAAACAACTAATTCTGACCATCTGATCCCTAGAATGTCCTCCAGGACAGAAAGGTCTGAACAAATGTCTACTTTACAGAAAAAAATACAAGAACTTTTAATGGGACATTGCTGAATATTTGGCATCAAAGGGCTATGGATGAAAATTCATTTGTAATCCTTCCTTTGATTATATGAATAGTTATATCCTGCTCTGTAGAGGTGACTGCAACATTTATACTAAAGAGGTTGGGAATACTACTTGTACACTGCAGAATTTTTCTTGGGGTTTATATCACAATTAGAAAAGACGACTCAGGAAAAAAAAAAGTACATTTCAGTAAAAATTAGATTTTGTTAAATCAACAGTAATTATTACATCCAAAACATGTTATGTTTGTATTAAAAGTGGCTTTAATTTGAGTCATTTACTGCTAATATTCTCCTCAGTGACAGCGCCCAAGTTTCTATTCAAAATTACGTGGACTGGCTGAGTTATCACAGAATGCTTTTTATTTTAATGCTACAATAACACAGATAATAGTTATCTTAGCAGAAAGATAAAGAGATTACTGAATTCTAAACCTTAGATGGAAACAAATTTCTTATTTTAAGCTATGTCACACTTGCTCCCCAGAAAGAGTGATTATAATCTGTAAGGGAAAAAAAAAAATGGCAAAGCCCTCAAGAAGCAAGCCTTTCATAACTTCACCATTTTTCACAGGCAAGTATAATTATAGTTTTGCATAACCATCTAATGAGAGGAAGTCCTTTCTTGCAGTGCTAATAAAGGACCTTGCATAACATGTTAACAAAGCAATGGCGCTCTGTGTAGGTAATGTCATTGTGTAATTAGCATGCTCATAAGATGACTTAAGATTACAGTTTATCTGAATCTAATAACTGCCTATCAGCAGCTTTACCACTCTGTCTTTTTCAATACATCTTCCTTTGTGAATGGTTTGAGTATCCACCCGAACAGAACACAGTCATAGAGGGAATAGCATGTCACTAAAAGAAGTGAAATAAAAACAGAGTTTGAAAAAGGAATTAAACATTTGAACTTATAAACAGCTTTTTGTTATACCTAGGCATTTATATTGGGATATAGTACTATAAATATCAGTCTTTGCAACTAATTTCCACATTCCATGTTGCACAAAACTAGAAAATGAAGCACAAGAAATGCCACTGGAAATTATACTGGCCCCCTAATAAACAAGATCTCTCTAAGCCTCTAAAGGACTTTTTTTTTTTTTTTTTTTCAACCAAAAAAAAAAAAAATACCTGCACTTGGAACATTCACATTCAGTATTTACCAGGAGCTAGTACTAATTGCCATGTCCCTGTTCCCAGAGATGTGCTTGCAGAAGCAGAAGGTGACCTGATGGCATAGCTGGACCAGAGGCAAATTTCCAGCTCCCAGTTCTGCAGTACAGGCCTCAGAGCCAGAATAAACAGCCATAAGCAGTGCAAGAAGTTGGTTCACAACAGTGTAATGTTGATCCATGCATCCCCATACACAGATTCCTTTCCTATCTCTTTTTTATCTTCAGCAAATTCAAGAAAGTAAGCAAAGACAATGACAGAGGATGAAAGAGAGTGGTTAAACTTGGGTTTAGCACATGGCTTACAACATAACACAGTGCCAATCTGAAAGAGCAATGTCAGAGTTTTAGGGTTCAGAAAGGAACAAACCCACAAGTTACTAGAACAGTGAGAACCTTTATTAACATGGAAATTGAGAACAGAGAACCATGTATTTCCCTACTGAAAAACAATACAGAAGAATAAGAAGTAGAAGCTTTTTCCTTTATAAAAAAGAAATATATATATATATATATATACATACACACACATATATATATACACATATATCCCCTGAAGTAGTAACTGTAAAACAAATTAAGACATTTCCAAGTATTTGCTAACCTACTTACAGGCATCATTGCTCCCTTGGGCCTTTGTAGCCTTACACCTTCCTTAACGGACTAGCTGAATAGGTAAATGGGTTATATCAGGCCAGGAAATCAATGTGTATACTGTGTTCTCAGCCACAGATGAGCTTGTCGAAGCCATTTTATTATAGCTCTAGGAGCTGTATTGATCTGACTGTTAACTACTCTGAGGTGGCTAGCAATCCGATGAAGATGCGTTCTGCCGTCCATCCAAATGCTTTCTCCCCTCAATAGTTCTAACGGAGTTAAGTGTTTGCAGATTGAATTAATTTAATGTTTGCTTAATCAGAACTGACTATACTGGAGCCTAAATTCTATTAATTACTAAAGGAATCACACTAATGCCGTAACACGACATTAGGCTGGAAAGGGCCCGATTTTACTATTACATGAGGGAATAAGAGTGGTGAGCAGAGTGAGAAGTTGCCTTTTATTTCCTAAACATATGTATTTTTTTTTATTTTATATTCTTCAAGCTGAAGTTGTTCCAATTCTTTTTTTCCCCTGATCTGTGCTATGGGGGTTATGACTTGTCAGTAGAATTTCCCTTCTGTGAAGCGATAAGCAAAGAAATATAACAATATATTTGATAATGAGGAAGGAAAAAGTTGAAACATCACCCAAGTTTATTTCAGCTAGTATGCTAAGGCCTTCTGTTGACTAGAACCAGATGCATCTGTTCTTTTTAATTTCTATCTTATTTCTGTTTAGTCATAAAGTTCATATAGTTCATTTTTTAAATAAAGTTAGAGATGCTTTCTTTCTCACTTTATTATCTGAAATAAAGATCCCCACTTTTTCCATACACAAAACAGTGATCAACAAGTGAAGCAAGCATTTCTTTCTGTTGGTATAACTAAAAGATAAAGATTTCCCGGCAGTGCTATCTAGGCAGTGGCTGGATTTCAAAAGAGGAAAACAGGTAAGACTTCTAGGTAGACATTCCCTGGGTTAAGCAAAAAACACACACAACTGCAAGCATATAGTGATTCCAGTCTATCACATCCTGTGTTCTACAGAGGGTAAATAGAGTTGTTTTATATATCACTTTTGGATGGTGTATATTTAAATTTTTTTATTATTGTTTTTTGTCTTTGTTTGCAAAAGTGAATTAAAAATAATAATAATAAAAAAGAGCCTATATAGCTGAAAGGAGAACATTTTGTATGGAAACAAAATAACATTGATTTGATTAATATAGCCGTATGCTTACAAAGCACACACTGAGTGTTAAATAACAAACAGTAGCCAACTGCACAGATTAGCTACATACAGAACACATGTCCTGGAACAATGATTTTATTTCAAACAGAGGAACAGTCTGTGCTCTCTTCTTACACCCCAATTAACCATTTCAGTTGCACTCTAAAATATATTTCTGGTATCTACCTTAACTATCCACATAATACAGATGCTTCACTTACAGGCTTATAGATCACACCAAAACAACTGTGACAAAAATCACTGCTGCCTACTCCTCACGGTCCTCGTTGTTATAAAGTGAATGGCTGACATCAAGAGTTTCAAAGCCACGTTTTAATCTGAGCAGGGAAGTTACTTGCAATGGTATTTTTCCAATAAGTTATATAAAAGACTAGAAATACTACATCAAGAAACAATGTTGAGTAGGTAAGAAGAGCGAATCAAGCCCTCTTGGATACATATCAGGAACCTACAGATAATCTTCAGGTCTGAGAAAAAAATTATAAAAAAAAAAAAAACTTAAAAATTAAGCAATGCATATATTTCAGCCAAAACAACCGAACTTGTGAAGAAATAAAACTTTAGATTTAGATATTACCTTATAGCAATGATCTTGAGTGGTAAGCATCAAAAGTCCCCATCACCTATATAGCTACAAGTGAATTCATCCAAAGAAAAAATTGCACGTAAGAAGCAAGAGCAGATCCCAGAGAAGCACTAGCACTCCATGACTAATCAGAACATAAAGGGACAACGGATGCAAAAAGCAAAGTTCAGCAGTCAACATCCATTTTCCAAGTCAAGAAAGGTAAAAAAAAAAAATGTATCCTGTGAATTCTTAAATTAATTTCCTTTTTACTTCTATTAAAAGTCTTGGACAAGTCACTGTAAAAGAGTTTTGCAGAAAATATTTTACTATAGTTATTATTTTTCTCACTGTATTTTATAAGAAATGAACCGTGGATTCTACACTGCTGGTTAAGACATTCTAAGAGCTAACTGTATTCACACAAAGTATAAAGAGATTCAACTTTAAGTCATATTTTAGAAAAAATTACTGAATAATTTTCTGCATCTAATCTGCAGTACAATTTGTGAAGTAGAAATATTCAACACACAGTCAAAAACTATACAAAAAAAAAGAGAAAGAAACTGCAAAATAAGACTGCATTATCCAAGAACTACAAAAACTAATTTCCTACTATCATCCATCCCCTATAAAGACCCCTATAAAAATAGCTTCTCCCCTCTGAACTGTGCCAGTTACTAGGAGTACTGATATGGACAGTAGTATGGTCCTTCAAGAACCAATGCAATCCTTTTCAGCTAAAAATTACCTTGACAGACATTGTAGCTGTAAAGGAGAGGTGAACAAAGCCTGTGAATGTTGCAGGAATAACAACAGATGGTTTAAAGTTTTAAAAATACTAACATATACTCTGTAGTTACTATAAACATTCATGCTGCAGTTAACTTCCATCTCACGCATTTGTTGAATGCAAACCAAAATTCCCATTTTACTTCTCTGATAAGAATATTATTTTGTTAAATTATCATTCTTCATTGAAGTGTAATGCTTGAAATCTACATTTCATGTCAGAGGTGGCTGATCTACACAGGGAGCAGTGATATCCAGTATAATGAAATATTGTTTTTGCAAGCCATACCTTTGCATAGCACAAAGATCATCCTGGGTTAAAACACCAATAAAATGAAAAATCCTCATTACAATTGATTCAAACATGTCAAAATGCATTTTACTTTAATCAGACTATCTTGCCCTCCACTTTTCAAACATTTCTAAAACATAAATTATATCTTACATTACAGAAAGAAACAAAACTGGCTGCTTTAAACCATAATCATTGCAAATTGCAGCATTGACATCTCCAAATTAAAATTGCAGGAGAAATCACATTTAGGTTGTTTCAACCACTATCTACAGTCATTTGACATATTATAGGATCAGAATAATTTTAAGATGAATATAATATTCTTCCCCATGTATTTCATTAGCAAGGATCATTTGGATAAAAACAGAGCTCTATTTTTGAAGTCCACTGACTTGCCAGAGATAACTGTTGAGAGTTCAGTGTTTGTGGCATAACAATCTATGAATGACAGTGTTCTCTCCTATTTCTCAAGAGTACAGCTTTGTCATCTACCACTGTGATCCCAACAAAGAAAAATCCAGATGTCTGCAAATTAAAGGAGAGCTGGATGACATTCTGCTGTTAATGCTCAGCATACATAAATCATTGTAATAAGAGAAGATTGTTATATTAACCTTTGTCATGCAATTTTCTTTTTCTCTGTAAGAAATGGGAAAAACAACAAATTATGTAGCACAATCATCCAATTTTAAAGCAGAATGGCATAGAGAACTTTTATCCCTTTGCCAGTCACATGATTTGCACTTATTTGGAATTTTATGTGCATCCTGTAAGAAGTTAATAAGATGCACATATACTATACTTCACTTGGTATATTGCCAGATAGAAAGACACAGAGCATATTTCTAAATAAATCATAATTTCAGAGGAATAGATATGGGAAGACAGGAAAACATGGAATTTAACCTTCACCCTACCCAAAATCCATCTTATGGTTATAGAAATGTTTTAGTTCTTTCCCTGCTATCATGTGGAAAATGGAACAATGAAGTTTCCATGTCTTAAGAATGAATATGCAAAGTTCTGTGGCTATGCACAAGACCAGTTCCTGTAATATACAAGAATACTGTCTCATGAAAGAGCTATTAGAATTGAGATCTCAAGCCTGAGCAGTACCACAGTAGAGTTTCATCACTATTTTAAACCTGTATTACAAAAACATAATACAGATGCACTAGGTGAATAAAACGGTTGAGGATTGAGTGCTCAGATCTTGAAAAATGACATTCACAGTTAAATGTCTTCAAAGGAAAACTCATGTTTTTGACCATTTCTGCAGTAGGAAAGAAGATAATTAGAATATCTATTTGCAGCAAAAAGTGTAATCATTTGAAATACTTTTGCATCATTTCATTACATCCATATTTCACATTTCAAAATATTTTAAAAGAAAATTAATATTAAAAAAAATCCATACAGTCTAATCCACACAGCATAGGACTAACTAAGCAAAACCAATATATTCTCAGCAACCAATCATTAAGACAAAGAATTACTCTAATCTAGTGTATGTTCCCTTTGGTTTGTCTTAATCCCAGATTTTTGGTTTTTATTATTTCCATTGTATACTCACCTTGCCTTCCACCCCCTGTGAAACCACCTCACATGTGCCCTTGTACACACCAAACGCAAAGCTAAGTAAACTTACTAAAACATGCATTCTCAATTATTTACTTTAAACTTCAAAATACTTGCTTTGATTTCTAGTGGTAAGTGAATAATGAGCAAAAAAAAAAAAAAAAAAAAAAACCAGCAAAAAACACTGATTATTTTGAACTAGCCAGTAATAAGACTGTTTTAGAAGTTTGCTCACAATATTTTCAGAAGACAATGGAAGCTGACATTTCTTTCATTGAACTACATTTTGTTAACAATGCAGAATACAATTGGATCAAAATCAAGGTTATAATTCCAAAGACTTTGAAATCAATGAAACGTAAGATTTTTCAAACACGCTTAATTCTCTTGAGATTATGACAACCTTCAAAGCACAGAGTCATGTGGGAAAGTAACCGATCATAACCAGCAAACGTGTGCAATCCTGCATGAGCTACAATAGAGTAATAAAAATAAAAATTGATTAAAACTTGGCACCTGATCAGTTGATAGCTAAAGGCATGGAAAATACTACATCTGAAACCCTCTTCACCTAATTTTCCCCACTCTGAGACAGTGAGGAGTATAAGGATAGTTTCAGAAAACCAGACACACAATTGCTGCTTTCAGCATGTTTGGAACAAGTTGCATATTCCCAAGAGAATAAGGCATTTAATTGAGGATGATATTAAGTGTTACCAGGATGCCATATAATTCAAATTTAGAAAGGATGCTAAGAAGATTATACGTACAATCCCATGCTGCAAAAGTTAAAGGAATTCTTAATACTACTCCAACAGTATTTGTTACCTTTCCCATGAAGCCCCCAGTTCCTATAGTACATGTCCAAATTACACTTGAGAATCTTCACTGAAGTCCAAATTCACATGGCTAATCAGACCATTGCTTAAACTGTTACAGTGTCCATAGTCTTACAAGAATTATTATGATGATTTAACCATGACGACAGACCATTTTGATCCACTATTAACTCTGAATTAATCTGAATTAATTTGAGAAATGATAAAAAAAAATCTGTAAGACTATTATTTAAAGAAAGAGGAGGCATTTGTTTAAGATCTTACTAAACACGTGGATTAAAAAAGAAATCAGTACTGCTATAGAGTTGAGACTAATATTTGTAAGTTTACCTTGATGGGTACTTTCCATATGGATGGTAATTTGATGGACAGCTACAGTACAACAGGAGTCAGTGACAGTGTGTAAGCATTTAATTCTGGCTTCAACTTTACATAAAAATAATGAAAACACAGGGGGTACATCTACTAAAATATACTGGATTTAGTTTTTACTTTCTTATTCCTGCTGCTTTGGTACAAATGCAATACAGTTTAGCGAACGCCTTCAAAATTACTAATACATTTTCTCATTAAATATAGGGTTGTTTTGTTTGTGTTTTTTTTTTTTTTTTTAAACAAAAATTTGCATGAATGTTTTCCACAGTCATTTTTGAAAGACATTAATGCATTTGGTTTTCTAAAAAAGAGAAGCTTGGATGAAACTGAAGGAGATAAATATTGTCAAATATATTCTAGTGCCATCCTCCAATATTCCAAACTCTTGCTGCATCCAGGAAAGGCAGCAGCAATTAAACCTGTCCCTACACTGCCCCCACTGAGGTCAAAAGAGGAAACAGTAGTAGCACATCAATTCTTTCTGAAGAGGTTTGCTCAGTCTATAGAAAACATGGGCCAGTCACTGTTGTTGCAGTAAATAACATCACTCTCGCTGAGTTTTGCTGTCCAGGTTTGACTGGAGGTATTAAGCTTGAGTTTATTGAAATTATTCAGTGTTCTATTGTCTTTCCATTCTCCATCCCACACACCTTCACACATTTCTATCCACTCACCGTTAGGAAAAGCAGGAATGCATTCACCCATGAGATCACTTTTGCATACCACTAACTTTCAGCACGTAATTTGACCAGAAAAAAAAGCAGACCTTAATTTTGAGCTCACAGTCATCAGCAGTCTCACTGACTTGGAAGCTCCCAGTGTCTCACCAGTATTTGCATTTTCTTGCAAATTGTTAACTCAGAGAAGCCCTCAGCTGTGCATGCAATTGCGCACAGAAGTTCAGTACATGTCCTCAACTGTGTTTGCAAAACTGTTCTTAAAACTACAAGCAGAAAACAAAAACTCAAATGGTTGTTTTTTCTTCTCATCACAACCCGTACCATTCAATGTTTACAACATAACAAATCTATCATTTTTCATCACTGCAATCCCTTTACAAAAAAGAAAATCTTTCCTTTCTAAAGGCACCTGACTCTGACTGGAAATATTTTTCCTGGAATATACAATATTATTATTCTAAATGTTTCAAAATGCTGCCCTTCTGTCCATTTCCATCATGGGTATTTTTTTTTTCTTTGTAAAAAATGTGTAAGTAACAAAGCAGAGTAGGAAAGGTGTTTTAAAACAGAGACATGAATGCAACCAAAGCATAAAACTCCACTACATTCTACTATAACTATGCTGCTCAGTGATTTCAAACTCACTGCAAAGCACAGAACAGAGGGAGTAAATAGAGCTGTAGTGGTTTCTATTAATTCAAAATAATAGTTCATTTATCTGACTCTACTACGTATTATTGTCCAGCTACTCAGAACCACTCCTTTTGTAAGTTTGTACTACACACATTTCTGCACAATTCCCTGTGTGATAGGTAAAGAACTACCTATACATACTTATCATGAAATTTCCATTAAAAATAAAGACTTTTCTTTTTTCTGTGCTGGATATTAATTTACTGTAGTGAAATAACAGCATCAGCTGTCCATTCAAGATATTTTAGCTTGGCTTTCATTTTGATCTTGAAACTCTATCTTTTAAATATCTCAAACATGTATATACTGTGTTCTGAAGAGCTTTCATGGAGAATGTTTATTAGTCACTTTGATCTAATTCATCACAAAAGAAACCATCTTAAAGTGCATAATGTTCTTTTAAGTGACACATGTTGAAGCTGTTAATGTACTTTTAACCCATGCTTTCAAGGATTTGAACCCTTCCTTACGTCGTCCAAAACTTAATTAAAAGAATGCTGTCAATATCAATGTCAAAGCAACCTGTCACCCTATGAATGAGAGCTTCAGTCGATTTTTCAAACTGTGCCAAACTTTCGAAGGGCTCTTTCACTTTATAAATCAACTAGCAGCTTAGTATATCCTGGCAGCACCTTCAAGGAACGAATCAAAATGACAGGAAAAGAGGGGATAACAATCAAAGCTTGACTGAATACAGGTGTTTGAGTTTACAGACAAACCACAAATGCCTGGATCTTTGACAGCTGTTGATGTTATCAGTTACGTGCAGCTATTATTGGCTCTGGTCTTAGGGGCTGTAAGGCCTTTCCCTTAGCAACATCTCTGTGGCTGATAACATTTGGCTGAACTTTCAGATCTTAACCTCCCTTCTGACTTTTTGCAGTCAAACCCGCCTAAACTGATCAGAGGAAGAGACACGCAGTGGGAAGACAAGTAAAATATTATTGACTGGACTGTTTCATGTCTATTAGGAAGAAAGAGCAAGGGAGGAGAGAGCTTTCCAACTTGACAGGCTTCAAGATAATCAGGGAAGGAATCAAGGCAACAGAGTAACCCTTAGAAAAGTAAGAAAGCAGTGGCTTATGAGAGGTCATTGTTCTGTAAGAGGAACAAACACGGGGTGATATTTTATTAGGCTCCAATTTGAGTTCCCCCTTTTTAGTACTTAGGTTTTTAGTGCTGCAACTTAAAAGACCTAGACCAATTTTATGGTGTATGATTCAGTTTTATCACTACTTAGGTTTTTATTTTTCCTTGAAATACATGCAGATGAGTAAGTTGTTGAGATTCTCAGCAGATCAAACTGTGCTACTGAGTATTTTCTGAGGAGCCACATTTTTGAATTTTTCTTTAATTCTGATTCAGTGCTTCTTATCAGTGCTTTCCTGAACAGACTTTTCCCTGTTACACTAGCATAAGCCAGGCAAAATAAAGGCCCATAAATATGTTCAAGCTATTTACCAAAGCCATTTTGCTGACAGTGGTAATTTTTCTATGTCGGCACCATGCACTCAGTATCCTTTTCAGAGATACGCAAACTAACCGACGTTCCCTACACTCCTCTGAAGTACATGCCAGGAAGTTCTCTATACAACTATACAGATGTTACAACCTCCAAAAAATCAAACATCACTCCAATGACTAGATCATGCTTACAATCTTATGATCAATAAAATTGTCAACCTATTAATTAACAGCCTAGCAGACTGTGTTCTCAGATCTTCTCAAGTGATTAAAGAGCAGCCCCAGAAACTTTCACACACTCTTGAGAAATCAGGTTTTGGACCTGATGGTCCAAATGATCTTGTTCAGCAATTGAGCAGCACTTTCATTCCAACTGCTAATATTGTTGGGAGAAAAACATGTGCAGCCTTTACAATGTTCTTTTACTTCCCAAGTTCTGTTTGGGTACAGTTCTTGACAGACTACTTTCTGCTGAGGACTTGCACAGTAAGCCTTTCTTGATAAGTAATTCACCCTCTTTAGAGGGGAAATCTTGATCTTGAATTTTTTTTTAACATGCTGACTTTCTGCCAAATAACTGTAAACCCCACAGCAAAACTATGCTGAGCACAGTGCATGTCATTGTCTTACTTTATCATGTGGCAGAACTCTCATGAAGTACACCGAGAATATCAATAATATTTAAACAATGGTGAGGAAAAAGCATAACTGAGGAATCACAGAATCTAGGATTTGAGGGAAATATGTCAAAAACAAGAAAGAGAGACAAGAATTACGCTACATGAATGCTGACAATTTTAAAAATCCGATCATTTTGATCAGTAAGCTTTAGAAAGCAAATAGTGCTGGTCACAAGGAGTTTCAGTTCAAAAAGAAAACTAAAACAAATTTTGCACCTATACACCATCGCAGCTACACAGAAGTTACCAGATGTACAGTGTATTATAACACTGACATTTTTCATTATTTTATGAATTAAAAAAAAAAAAAAATCAAGATCTAATAAGTCCAGTTTACCTTTTTAAAGTAATTTAGGAACTTATATATTATTGCAGTTTGAGTTTAGAATTCTATTTTTTAAAAACGTGTTCAGCCATAAAGATGCCACCATTTTAACCATCAAGAAAAGGTCACAGTGGCATTCAGGATACAGCTTAGATATTCTTTTGCATGCTTTGACTCTGAATCTTTGCATCTGCACTTACTTGGAGATAACTGCTAGAATCATAATCATATATTTAAATTAGTCACCAGCAGGAAATTAGAATGTTTGGAGGAGAATTAGAGCAGAATGTTTCAAGAATTTCTTAGATTTCTTTTTTTTTTTTTTTTAATATATGTCTATCTTCCATATAATATTGCCTACATCAATAAAGAATAAACCCTCAGGAACCTATCCAGGGTTACATGTACTTATAAATTCCAAAGGCACACAGCCAGAAAGCAAAATGGGGTGAGTGACCAATCACACAGACCAGTTACCAAATTTTGAATACCATACAGCTCCCAAGTAATCCACACATTAAACCATTCACTACGGAATCAAAAAGTCTTAAATTAATGCAAACAGTACATGAGTTCATTAGCTGCTTACTGAAAAACTGAAAGAAAAAAAGAAAGATGGTTCTCAGATATGCCTACCTATGTATCTATATTGATTCCCCATATGAATGGTAACACATTTTATCATTCTTCAAAGAAATAAAACATTTGTAAAGCGAGGAAATGTATGGTAAGCAATATAATAAATTGGCCTTAATTCTATATCTCTGCTACACAGGGATTGAGAGAGAAGTCTTAACCCACTTTTCCCAGCTCCTGAAGTCAGCTAGCACCTGGATTCTCCAATTTACAGACTGCATGCAATAGCCTTTTATAGGTCACCCACCAGCAGTACAATACCACATGTTCACAATGCTGCCTAAACCAACAATCCAATCTGCGCTAAGACCTGGCAGCAGCAGCTTTTCCAGTCCTTGACAGATCCAGAACAGTGCAAGGATCACACAGCAGACAACTGTACTAAGATTTTTTGTCAAAAAAATGAAAGGCATATGATACAGTCAAATTATTCAATTTTTTTCTTACTTCCAGTACCTTTAATATTTGAAAATGTGTTACATTTAAAAAGCTAACTAAGAACAGCTTATTTCAGGGGTACAGCTAATCTCAAGAACTAGGAATTATGACACTTATCTATAGATCACAAGAAGTTATATAACTATCATATACCTATCATGTTATCTTAGAATACTAAAATTATATAACAGCTTGTACCTAATAAAGATCAATATATTTTGCAGCACATTTCCTTTCAGTGAGTGTTTTAAGGGCAAATACAAATGAAAAACTAAAGTTCAAAGTTTTTTTAGGTTTGAATTGTGATGTTAAGGCTTACATACTTTTTACTTGAAAGAAATAATTGGCATCTCTGTGGATAGTGTGACATTTATTGTGCTCACTTTAGAAACCTACTTAGATATTACTGATTCCTTGAATGCTGAATTTCTCGTTTCAGATCTTAAGCAAAGATGATATGAACCATCTGAACATGCAAAATGTCTAAAGGAAACAAGGTTCTCAATGAAAAGATGCGTATACTTTTTCCAAGCTTCACTTTTATTGTTTCTGTGCCCCCTCTGAATGCACTCAATCTTACATCTACAGTATCACTACCCACTTCACTGACAGTCAGCTAGTCTACCTGTACCTTGACAATCATGTCACTGTTTCATTTTATTTATTTCTTTAAGCTTCAGTGGAAACGTAGACATTTAGCACGTATAATTAATTTTTTCAGACTAAATTACTCCAGTTAAATCAGTATTTTATAAGAGGACATTGGTTATAACTTGAACTGCAGCGGCTATCTTCTCTTCTTAGTACTTTTATCCTTAAGTCAGCAGCATTTAGGACAGCACTTCTGGTTAGAGCTCATTTGTACAATGCAACATCGTTATGAAAGCCTTTTATCCTCAATCATTCAACCAATCCAAATGTGGAGAACCATCTTCAAGAAACAAGCACTAATAAATCTCTTTCGTTTCCTTTTAATTCTAGGCAGATAAATGTTACACATCCTGAGCTGAAGGCTCTCGACATGAAATCACTTAGTAATGACTCAAAATTTAACCCTATGAGAGCTAACTCATAGACTTTCTTTCGTGTGCACAAGACGACTGTAAAAGCTCATGACCTAAAAAGTAAAATACTATACATAATTGATGATGAGAGGAGCTTGTAAATGCAGAATACATTTCATCTTCTTCTACCATACATTGTAATAGTCTTAATGCCAACAAGAGATCTTCACAGTCATAATCTGAAAAATAAGTGATGAGCTACACAGATAGATACTTCCTTATTTTGGGAAGAATCTTGACTAGTACAACAAGAGATTGTCTGTTGAAAAGATATAATATCCTTAAGCAACTGAATCTCTGACCAAGAGAACTTCAGACAACTCACAAAAACACATGCAAATGTGAAATGCAAAATGCAAAGACACATAGTCTGTCATATGCCAGAAGGTAGGAGACATGCAGCTGCAATCTGA
The DNA here is from genome assembly GCA_023055505.1 of Callipepla californica brunnescens. NCBI lineage: Eukaryota > Metazoa > Chordata > Aves > Galliformes > Odontophoridae > Callipepla > Callipepla californica. The sequence goes on from JALIRH010000016.1 coordinate 8,122,234, forward strand.
CAGTGATCCCAGAGTGATAAAATTCCCTATTTCTTCCACTTTTCAGAGTTAAAAATAGAGGCTATACAAGAAAACTAATTAAAAATCCAAAGAAACTACTCAATTTTTATTACTGTTATATTTGTTGCATTTCCCCTGCAGAAGACATCTAAAAGGTTAAAGGATAGAGAAGAGGAGTGTAAAAATCTTTCTGTAGCTGTTATTCTTTTATTCAGTTTAGGTTTTTCTAATGGAAAACAACTGAGAGTTACAATTGAAACTGCCATTCTCTCACTTTTCAAACTTAAATATTCCACCATTTTATGTAGATAACAGAAACACCTTTTTTTTTTTTTTTCTCCTCTGCCAAAGGTGACAAGCTATTGGTGCTGCATTTGATGGTGTCTGTGATAGTAGACTAATCTCTGCCATCAGTTAAAGTGATTGTCATTAAAATCTTTATAAGCAATTAGCATTACTGTGTGAGTTCCCCTATTCCTTCTACTTACTGCAGAAAGTAGGGAAAGCCAGTCTAGTGAACACTAGTGGCTTTAAAAGAAATATCAATTACTGAAAAAAAGGTAAACACTGTAATGTCAAATCAACTGTTCATATAAGCGTACTAACGAACAGGAAATCTGATCTATGACAAAGAAAAATTTCCCTATCACATTTGGGGGGCAGGGTAGATTTTCTTCTTCAGCACTTCTAGTCATTGTATGTCTACTATGGACAGTTTCCTCGCATTATTGTATATCTGGAAAGTTTGTGTTCAACTCTAAAAGCCATGCTCATCAGATATATACAAAATAAAGCTAATCTTAATACAAATGCCGCATATGTCTTACAGTTTCAAACTCTTGCATACAAGTGTAATTTTCATGTGCATCTGCAAAGTATTACGTAGATATTCTCAATATGGTAAACTTAGATCTGGAGGGATGGTCCTCCATTATTTTATAGCTCAAAAAGCTCCTCCAGTACTATAACTGTAACATACTGGCATATTATTTAAAGCTATCTTGGGTCAATTTTATGTAGTTCTTGGTCAAAAATATAAATTCATTATGAGCTTGCCTTCCTCAAAAGGAAGAGCTTCATCTTTTTTTTCCCCCATTTTACCCCCTCCAGAAGATATGAACTCACTGCAAGGATGTCCCTTGTGGTTATTACCAATTTTAGAATTTCATTTAGTATTACAGCATTGCATACTATAATGAGAGAAATTAAGTATACAACTCTCCATTGATTTTAAGAGATTCAAGGTACAAAATGTTGTATTTGAGTAAGAGAAAATAGGGCTCCTACAATCCATTGCTTTATTCATATACACACAATAATATTCAAGTGCAAATTGAGAACTCCTAAATGCAGTGAAGGCCTGGACTCTGGGTTTTATGTATGCTGACTTGCCTATAACTGCATTTTAAAAAGGAAATCTATGTATCACTTTCTGAAAAAATATCTGGATTTATAAACAAATGTTTTTTATTAAAAAAAAAAAAAAGTGTTACTTACTGCTTAAAGCTACAGTCCATACCAACTCTGAAACAATATATAATTCCACAATTTTGTCCCCCAAACTTCATTCACATTTATGTAGATCTTAACACAATTATACAATCATTGGGCTAACATCACCCTCTGGGTAGTAATGAGGTCCTATCTAACCCTTTAGCTGCAATAAAGTATGCAGAAGTTAAATGCACAGATGAAAAAAATTTGTCTCAATTTTAGACTTCTGCAAAATGGTAATTTTGTACTTAAAATGTACAAGATGGATGTTCAGAAATATAGGCTGAAAGCCTAAATTATATTTGGTCATAATTTATGTAGTACGGTCCCAAAGAGATACAAAAAAGGCAGAGCATAATTTATCTGTTGAAATCAGCGATAGCTTTACTAAAACTCCCATTTATTCTATCCCCTATAGTTTTAAGCAGCCTTTGTCCTTAGGGCGCATTCTATTTAAGCTTTCCATATTGCTGTTTGATCACATATTGTAGCTTATAATTTCTCTATCATATGAAGCAAACTCAGCACACAAGAATTATGATCTCCATGATAGCAAACACTTCATTTCTAAGATACAAAATATTAATAGCAAAATAAAAAGGCTTTGAATGTAAAATGCCTATCAGGGGAACATCCACTTTAATTTTGAGCGTAACATTATTAGAACATAAGGTATCCAAAATTTTGACACTACAAAGAACCTAAAAAGAAAAGCAGTATGTGATGAAAATGGTGGGCACAGTTCTCTCAACTGAAATTTCATGCCATTTAAATGAAATTTACCAGTTTCCATAAAACCTGAATTTATGTTCACTTCACTTGGAGTGAAACAGAAATTTAAAAACAAAAATCTAACACAAGTTTGATTTGACACTTGCAGTTAAAGCCTTCCATTATTTCATGTGGTAACAGCTTTTCCTATATACATTTCTGTTAGCAAAGAACTCAAGATGTGTATCATGGACTGCCACATCAACAAAACAGGTGAGGACTTGTCCTTGTTGAACCTCATGCGATTCCTCTCTGCCCAGGTCTCCAGCCAGTCCAGGTCTTGCTGAATGGCAACACAGCTTTCATGTGTGTCAGCAACTCATCCCAGCTTCATATCCAGCTTCATATCATCAGTTTGCTGAGGGTGCATTTTATCCCATCACCACTGATGAAGATGTTAAACAAGACTAAAGCCAGTACCAACTCCTGGGGAACACTGCTACCTATGGGCCTGCTAGACTCTGCACTGCTTATCACAACACTTGGAGCTCTGCCAGTCGGTCAGTTCTCGATCTACCTCACCATCCACTTATCTATTCCACACTTCTTAAGTTTGCTTACACAGATATTATGGATGACAGTGGCAGAAGCCTTGCTCAAGTCAAGGTACACAACATCCACTGCTCCTCCCTCATCTATCCATCCAGTCGTGACCTCACAGAAGGTTACCATCTCGGTCAAGTATGATTTCCCCTTGCTGAATCCATGCTGACTACAACCAACAACTTCTCTTCCATTTGCTTGGAAATAAAATTCAGAAAAATCTATTCCATCACCTTTCCAGGGATGCAGATGAGGCTGACTAGTTTCCTAGCTCCTTCTTCTTGACATTTTTGAAGACTGGAGTGACACTAGCACTCTTCTAGTCCTCAATCGTCTCTCCCATTCTCCATTACCTTTCAAAGATGAAAGAGAGTAGCTTGGCAATCACTTCTTCCAGGGCCCTTCACACTCACAGGTGCATCCCATTGGGGCCCATATATTTGTGTGCACCAAGCTCACCTAGGTGATCTCTGGCCAGATTCTCCTCAATCAATGAGAAGTCTTACTTTCCTTCAGGGATTCCTGAGGGGCAGTCTTAGCATTAAAGACTGAAGCAAAGAACAGTAACTTCACCTACTCTATTTGCTGTTACCAGGGCACTCACCTCATTCAAAAGAAGGCCCACACTTTCCCTAATCTTCCTTTTGCTGCCTTAAAGCCTTTCATCTTGTCTTTCACTTCTCTTGCCAGATTTAATTCCAAGCAGACCTCAGCCTTCCATATTGCATCCCTGCATGTGCTGATAACATTCCCATATTTCCCCCAAGTAGCCACACCCCTTTTCCAAATTTCACAGAATTTCCTCTTGCACATGAGTTTTTCCATGGGCTCCCTGCTCATCCACATGGGTCTGCTGCCACTTTCATCTGATTTCTTAGTGTTAGGGGTGCACTAAACTTGAGCTTGGAAAATGTGGTGCATGAATATCAACCAACTCTCTTAGGTTCAGTTACCTTCCAATGCTCTAACTCAGGCAAGACTAACCTGTGGTCTATGGCTGCACGCAGTCCAGGAGAGCTGGGCTCTCAAAAATCACAAGCAGCTTAATTTCAACTGAAATTATGAAATCATTTCTGTTTTCTATAGGTAAACAAATGAGTGAAAGCAAACTAAATTTTAAATATGTAATTAAACAATGTTGCAATACACCCAGACAAAGGAATTTTACTGTGGAGGTTTTTCAGCCAAGAATTTGAAGTCAAATATGCTGTATGCATCAGTACCTGATATTTATCCTTGACCAAAGTTGAGAATAACCTCAATCTTCCCGTCACTCTCAGTTTGCTGGGAGTTTCCAGCCATCTCGACACAAGATGAATTGGCTTCAGATCTTCAAGCCTTCCATGTTTCCAATCCGAAAAACAAAAATGTGCTATATGTGACATGAATTCTTCAGTATCTACAGAACAGCAGCTACTCCAAAAACCTGCAGCACATCTGAGCAAAGAAGTTATAAACAGAATGCTAAACAGGTTGTTTCTGGTCATCAAATCATCCAATTTTTAGAAAAGGTGTACTCAATTCTCTACTTTAGCCTAAAAAGTTGGAGTAGAAGCCTCCTGAGGTCCCTCCCAGTCTTAAATTTGCAGTGCTCTCAATACGTCAATAACAGTATGACTGTCCCAAGTACACCTGCATATGTACCTTGATGCCAAAGCATGCCTGTTACAAGTTGGCTGTACCTGACAGAGAAACACTGAGATATCTTTTGTGAAAGAACACTTCTACTTCTTACAGTCTCCTCATCCTCATTCAAATGATGCACATCATCATTAGACAACCAGATCTCAATTCTTTCCACCCAAATGTCTGTCAACTCCTAAATCAAAAACGTCTTCCTTTCCTGCCACCGACAGCTAACGCTAGGTAGCATTGAAAGGACCCCTGAAACTCCATAAGGTCAACTTGTCTTCAGTTTTGACTTCACACAGATATTAAGGAAGAAATAAAATGAGCATGAATGAAGTTCTCCTCTCCCTAGCTTCCCTATCCAAACTCCAGCTGGCAGGGCAGGTTTGCTCTCACAGGTATATCAAGAGTTACTGACTCTCACTTTCCCATACCCACCTTAACCTTATTTAGATCGACTGAAAGCTGCCTTTCATACAGACAAAAACCACACCCAGTCAGGTAATGGATTAAGATAGCCATGTTTCCCACATCATAACAGTTACAATGAAATTCACTGGAAAGGCGGTCCCTTAAAGAGCATTAACCTGCACAACATTGTGTTCCCTTTATGAAACAGGACGAAGAAACATAATAGGAAAGTCTCCAGATTACAGTGTCGAAAACCTAATTTCATTGACTTAAATGCCTTTTTATTTTCAGATTTAAAGCCTATTTTCTAAGCATCCCATGGAATTAGCTTCTCTTGCCTCAAGAAACAATACAAATAAATCAATGAGTAAGCTATGTCCACCCTTAAGACCTTCTCCTGCTTATTCATTTTAATCAAATTTCCCATATTCTTTGACTTTCTTTCCTTCATTGCCTTGAGCTATGCGTTGCATGTACTGATGACATACAAATGTTAATTTTGTTCAAACTCAAACACAACACAGAAGAGCACATTTTAAAGACTACTTTGCAAACGTCACAGTTAAAATGAAAGAACTGAATTAACAGACAACAGAAAGGAAAAATAAAACATTCAAGTGGAGCCCATCTCAGCTCTGTCAACTGATCTTCAGTCTCTTCAGGGCTAAAACGTGGGCTTCCTTCCTTTAGTATAATAGACACTCCGTTAAAACATATAGAAAGATAACCTTTTTTTTTTAAATAAACCAATTGTGAAGCATCCAAAGAAGCAATGATAGCCAACTTCATTCATAGTAATTAAGGGTAATCTCTTCAAAAGCAGACAGAGAGCATCTGTGCAGCAGTTAACAACGGGTTTTGTCCTTTGAATAAAATATCAAAAATGACAAATAATGGTCCTAAGTTTTCTTTAAAAAAAAAAAATAAATAAATAAATAAAAAAATTGTTAAATGTGAAAATAGCCATTGTATTGCAGAAAAGAATTAATGTAGTTATATTCTGCCTTAGTCATAAAAGAAACAGTGTTCCACATTGACTTTGCAATAGAAATCTCTTAAAAATGGATAAAAACTTTCATTTGGATGCATGAATGCTAATACTTCCCAATCACTAGTCCAAATACAATGTCATTTAACCAGAGACCTCCTGCTGGGTCTTGTTGCTTTTGTCAGATCTGCAGCTACATATTGGCTCATCATAAGGAAATCATATGGCACATTAACACATTGGTAGATACAGCAAAACCGACTTTTAAACAAGATGGTCCTCACCAGCTCACTACTCAGAATCAGCATATTAATGGATGAAAAAAGGTATTTTTTTAACAGGACCATTACTATCTGGGACAAAATAAAGTTCCTCCAGAGCTCATTTTACAATACAACTCTAACTCTTTCCATATGTAAGTGTGTTATTCAGAGAAGTCTCTTATCACCTCATTTCTTCTTCACTGACAAATAATTACATCTATTTGCTTGATAGACAATTTGCTGAACTTTTTTTCTTTTTCTTCTATGTTGTTCTTTGACATTTTCTAGAGACTTTGTGACAACGCGATTCATAGAGAACATACCTATCCTTTGAAAACACATGTGCAGGTCCCCCCAAGTGAGTTTCTAACTATATTAAAAGGGTATTGTCAGAGCAATGAATTCTGCCAAAGTGTGTATTACTTTCATATTTGTGTGCTCCTGATGCCTGAAGGCACAAATTCTTCTGCTTTTTCTTTCAAAATAGCAACGCTATTCCACCAGTGACCACAAAAGTGAATCTATTGTGGCTTACTGTCAATCCACTTTTACAAGTAGGTAAAACAAAGATCAAAAAAATCTCTCTATTAATTCACTTCATACCCACTCTGTAATATTGTCACCAGGAAGCAAGGTATTATCAAGATGAAAAAGCTTTCTTGCAAGTCACAAAGGTACTTGTCATAACTGGAAGTGTGATCACCATAAATTAAGCATCAGTAATCGTAGCTTTCTTTATAATGAGTTGTGACTAACACCAGTTTCAAAAGCAATCTTCATGCTTATCCAATGGTTGACTGCATTGTTGGGTATGTGAGAAGAAAAATCGGAAGTGTGATTGCAAGGGGGAAGAAAATTACAAGAATATTTAGAACTCATCCTGAAACACCAGACTTGTTTCATATGGCTTATCATAACCTATCTTTTAACCCTGAACATATTAAGTATCACTTCTTCCTCCAGAGACTTGAAGATCTAGGGTTAACAGCCTTCTGTTTTAAAAATTCATTGAGGTGCAAACAAATTGTATTGCTTCCAATGCATATGCATTGCAACAAGCCAAGGGAAAAAAAAACCTTACCCCCTACAGGATACTTGGCAATTAACTCCAGCTATGTCAGCAATTTTTTGAAAAATTTCCTAAACATGAGGAAATCTCATCTTCACCGTATGAAAGACAAAGCTACTGCAGTGACTCTTCCATGCATTACAATGTGTGTGTCTTACTTCTTAACCAAGCCGCTAATCACGCAAATTATTGCAACTAATTACATCTGAAGGTCTAATTAATTCTTTCAGTACCACATCATTTAGTACGCATTCACAACACAGCACCTGTTTTGAAAATCCTTGCAGTTAATTTGTTTATAAACAAACACTATTTGCATAAAATGTTTAATGAATGGTTTAACACTTAGTACAATACTCCAGCTTTGTCTTAGTAGATTTGAGGTCATCAAAGGCCACAATAAATTAATTTTAAACTATACAAATTAATTTAAATAGTATGTGTGAATTTCTCATTAATAAAGAAAACATATCTAACATGTTAATTAATATCTCTATAGCAGGCCAATTACTGTCTGTACAAGTGCAACTTACAGTCAAACCCAAAAGATTTTACAGGGTTCTAGTTTAACAGAGCAAAATATTCCAAATCAGGACACGTGTCCAAGTCACAGTGGCATTCAAAGACCACTTTCAGAAGTCAGAGAACTTCTGCTTTTTTAAATGCAGCAAGACACTAGCATACTTCATCAATTTTTTTTAATCAGGTATTTTAAAAACCATTGTATAGAAAATTCATAGCTAGTATATCACTTCTGTATTGAACAAAGCAGTAAAATCAACTGATTTAACCATACTTTCTCTTTAATGCATTTTCCTTACGCTGAGTACTGCTTCTTTCTTGTCTTATAAATAAATAATAATATTCTGTGTCATTATAGGATCCCTAATAATCGGTGCTCTGATTAGAGGATGATAGGTTTCGTTGCATAGGAATCTGACCCAAATCTCCACATAGAATAATGTCTTGATCTGCTTCTTACAGAAGCAAAGAACATCATTTCTTACTACCAAACATATTCTTTGTATGAACTATCGAGATACATTTATAGTCCCAAAGTTTGTTTCTGATTTGCAAGCATTTTCACATTTGATAAGCACCTGCTGTAAATTTACATTCACTCATGAACTATTCTTATGATAGGAAGGTAAGAATTGTAAAATATATTTATATCCTTACCCTTGTGTTGTGTTGCCCCTTAATGCACGTTTTGATGAATTCGCATCATGGTACTACACAGCACTATGTACTACAGTATCTGTTTCAATAGTGCAAATATGGAACAGGGGAATTAAAACCACTGCTCATTTTCTTTTGAATGTGAAATTTACTGCAGCTGTAACCACACACACACCTCAACAAAACCACTCACTGAGACCAATAACTTCCATTCGCTTTCAAAAAACAGTGAAAAGTACAGATAATCTGAACTTTTTACAACTGAATATGCTGGTGCTAAAATAGTCATTTGCCAACAAGTTTCAAAATTAAAACTGGAGGAGAGACTTGGGATATCACAGTGTGAGGACCCTCTACAGATGTACTGCAGTCTGAAAACAATATGCAATATGCATATACAATATACGCATATGTACCTAACCTAACATTTACTATGATGGAATAATGCTAATTTGTTTCATCATCTGCAAAACAGATTCTTCCACATTCCTTACTTCTAAAAAGTTTTCCTGATCTGCAGCTTTTTAAACTGAAGTTTTAAAAATGTGACTAAGAGACAGGATTTCTTCTACTTTCTATGAAATAAAAAATGCACTGAATGCTGTCACCAACACCAACCAAGCCATCTCACTCAGATCAAAACTTAAAAGTGAGGTAAATTACTAGTGTCAAAAGAACAAGTTATACCAAAGAGAATCTGGCCTGATTAATGTTCTGCTAAAGTGCTTCTCAGTCCTATACCCGTTCTCTCCTCATGTCTCAGACTGTGCATATAGCCTGGTTCAATTTAGTGCTAGCTACTTTCGAGAACATATCAAGTATGCCAAGCATAAGATCGGTTTTGATGAGAACTAAGACAAAAACTGAAGCTTTCCCTTCATGTTATACACTTACCTCCCCTTAGAGTACATCAGTTAGGATAATTAGAAGCATTTAAAATGTCTCTTCCGGAAAAGAGACTATATGAATTTCCTTTAAAAATAATCAAAACTTGTTAATATACTTCCTTCCTCCTTCCTTTTCATGCAGGCAAACTTTTTGTGTTTCAAACCTCCATCCCATAAAACAGTGATCTATTTTGGTAACACCTGCATAGCTGTTAATTAAATCTAAAATCTTTTTTTTTTTTTTTTTTTATAAAGCTTTATATTTCGCATAGCTACGTATGCATGAGCCTGATAGAAGGAAAGAGCATGCAAACCACACGCAACTGTTGACAAAATACTGAAGGGAGATAAAACTTGTTTTAAATGAAGAGCTGATGGGGGGTTCTTGTTTGCCAATTAAGTAGTGCATTTTTGTCTACACAGCTTGGTTATATTCTGATCTATTCTTGTAAGAGTTAAAGAACCTTGGGGATTTTATATAAACAAGACAGAGCTTTACAGTCAAAGATAAGTTGTTCAGGCAGCTGCTGAAGAAAACAAGGCCACAGCTAAACTACAAACAGTGTTAGTGCTGTGTCTAACTTAATAAGTTATTTGAAACATCCCATGCACTGAAGTCCAAACTATTCCAAACAAGCCCTCCTTTTCTCTTCTCCTGCAGCAATGGTGCCTCTGAGCCCCAGAGACGACACTCCTAACATTAAGAATCACCAGTATTTCCCAAATAAAGGAGATCACCATGTGAAAAATTATCTTTTAAAATGGAGTTTAATTTGCATATAAGGAAGAGGAGATTTATGATGAGCAACACAGCGCAGCACTGCATCTGCCTAGTATCAGTCGTAATTTAGATTGTTTGTGACCGATCTTAAATTCTAAAGCATGGAGAAGATGAAGTGCTCTGTTGCTGTGTTATTGTCAGGAGTCTAAGACTTACCAGAGATTTATTAGTAATCTTATCACAAACATGTCTCAAGTTTTTGCTTTTAATATGTGCCAAGCTCCTCTGAGGAATTTTCCTCACTGCAATTATATTTCTCAATGCATGCATTCTGAAGCTTAGTTGATTTCCTTCCCAAAATAAAGCGACCTATCATTACACTACAGTAGCTCTGCTACATTTTTCCTCTGCTACTTAATAATCAATGTATTCATCATTAAAATCTGAGCCCTGAAGCAATGGTTTTTAGCATATTCTAATGACTAGCGACTTGCAAATTACATTGACCTTTCATGTACATTCTGTAAGCACCTTGTTCTAATGTGTACTGTATTTATAGTTTGCCAATACAAACTAGCCAAAGATTGGATAATTACTGTAATCTATTAGCTCGATTGCTTTCCCTGCTCATTTGTAGCATGTGCCATATAGACCACTTTCAAAAGCTGGCCTATCTTTCATCTCTTGCAAGCCCAGAAAGTAAGAAATACTTCATCTTCAGAACATATACACTTACTAATATATGAAGAACACCCCATCTCAGCTCAAGGATATTTCAGGAATAAAGAATCTTCTTTACTATTAGTGTCATAACGCTATTTGTGACTGACAAAAAACACGGCTCACTGAGTGTAAACTTTACTTGAAGAATGTCAGGCCAAGTTCCATTTTCTACCCATTACCCTGACTTCCAAACAGCATTTAATAGGAATTGCTTGCTTCTTTTCTTAGAAAGAAAGATAAAAAGACACCTCTCTTAAAGCATGGAATTTTTTTTTAAGCTTACAAGTGATTGTTTCAAGGAAAGCTTTAAGCACTTTGTACAAAAGCATGCTGTTGTGACTTAAGAAAGATAAGGAATACTACATGGAAGTATTAGCTCAAGTCTCTTTCTGTTCTTCCCGTTGACAGTCTATTTCAAGACAGTTATGGATAGATAACATTACAGACACTGGTAATTAAAACAACACTAATTTTGTCTCAGTGGCTGCGCTTTGTTGTTTGAAATCATCTATCATGGCCTTCATGCTTCACACAATGAGAAGACATTTGTCTAGTCACATTCTGCTTGGTCAACACTTTTGTTAATATCCCAGCATACCTGGATGCTACTGCACTGTTAAAGAGGTAGTACTTTTTTTTTTTTTTAGTTACAAAATAAAAGAAAACCACAAATAAACTCCTTTGAATATTTAGAGAGAAATCCATTATTTTCGTTACTCTTTTTCAAAGATCATGTGCACGTCTTTTCTTAAAATGTTTAAAGAGGAACAGAAATAAAAATCTCTTCTTCATATTTTAGTTGAAACAGCATCAGCTTAGCACAACAAACCTCTATCAAAAACATGAAAAAAAAAAAGATAAATTGATACATCAACACACATTCCAAAACAAAATAAATGCTTGAGATGTCTGGCCATGTATACTACCAAATATTTTGTGTGCATTAGTTTAATTGATTTATGGACACTAAAATTTTCTTCAAAGTACTTTTTTATATTATTAAAAGACTTATATTTAGAATTAAGAATTACAGCAAACAGATGCTTTCTATTTTGATGATTAAAAAAAAGCAGAAAAGGCTCATATTTCATCAGGGAGGGTGAAAGAATCAGACGTTACTTGCAGACGAAATGAAGAGCTGTAACAAAGTAAATTGAAGACTTGAGAGAGATTTCAAAAGATGGTACTGAGTGGTACAAACAAGACAAACAGGCAAGTTCTTTTAAATCCAAAACTGAATTTGGCAAGGCCACAAAAACAAAGGACTGTCGTCTTACTAAATGGAACTGGTATTAGCGAATTACCAAATGCAAAAGTGAGCCCAAATCTGCATATTTATATGCGGAGGAATCAGCACATAGTCTGAATACTTCCTTCTCAACTGTTAGCACAGACTGGTGAAAAGCTGCCATCGCTGTCTAATTGCAAGAAATGACCTCAAAACCTGAGTTCTCCATAAATTAAAAATATAAAGGAAAACAGAAAGTTTATATAAAAGTAAATTCCAAGTGCATACATGTAGTCTTAAACGTGAGATGAAAACACATCAGCCCTGTTATTACAGATACGACTTCAACTTTACACAAAAAGGAAACCTACTCCAACCATTTCTTGAAAACTGGCATAACCAATTAATAAAAATCATTCAATCATAGCACTATATATATGTATAAATATTTTAAAACTGAAAACAAATCAGTTGCAATTCATACACTTTACAAAGAAGTTTAAAATAGAAGAAATACTTGCATATCTTTCCATTAACCCTAAACAAGGATAACTATTGAAGCCTAAGACACAGAATGATAGAATTATTTGGGTTGGAAGAGTCCCTCAAATGCCATCTAGTCCAACTCCCCTGAACTGAATATTAAGAAAGAAATCCCACAAACACTTGAAAGTGAAAAACAATACACCAGAGAACACCAGCAAAATACAGATTTATTCTTGTGAGCTAATGAGTACACCTTAAACTTACAGAACTCAAACTATCAGCAGTCCACAGGGAAAAAGCAGGATCCCCTTGGGATTTATATTTCTCTAACGGCATTTTGAAAAGATGTTGCTGGCAACAAGTGGTTTCCTCACTCAGACAGAGACTTGTCAGCTTGTGAGCAAACAGGAAAAACTGGGAGATTCTTCATTATCTGACTGAGGACAGGCAAAGCCCTCTTCTGTTAACTTCACATGGTCCAGTGATTTTGCTAGCTGTAACTTTGCTTTTTAAGTACACTGGGAATTCTTCAAAGGGATCAGTATCACACTTTCATTGAACATTACTGAATTTTAATTGCAGTATTTTATAGTAAGGTCCTAACAAGCCAGTAGCATAAGAAGTTACATAAAACTAGAAACATACCACTCACTCAATAATACGAAGCTCTACGTTTATTCTAATTTCCAGATGCTTGCAAAGCAACGTAAATTAGCTGTATCAACAATATTTTAAAGACAAGTTAAACACAGCAAATAATTTAAAGTAGTCTATATCAGCCATATTATCCTCTTCAGATCCTTTTACAATACATTTTGAGATTAGTATAGCAATTATCAGTGGAAAAATTGCTCAACATACTGTAAGTACACAAAGTCCACAGAAGGAAAAATATCTATATCCCAATAACAGTTTCTGCAATGAGTAAAGAAGCACAAGTCTTTTCACTTTCCATAACTCATTTGCATGAATTTACTTTTTTGCCTTAAGAGGTTGCCGTAATGTCTGTTAAAACACACAGAACAATTTTAACTCCATACTATCACAGAAGAAATATTGTGTTAGTATAAAGTGCAAAAATATAAACGCTGCTAAATTCTTAGAACAGAAACAACAGTGCAGCACTGCTCAAAAGCACCACCCAAAGGTAGAAGAGATGTAAAGACATTTGGAGAGCTGCCTTGTTAATTTTAGCAAAACCTGAGCATAAGAAATGACAGTTCTGCGCAACATGACAGAGACTGGTGATGGAAGTGACGGACTTCCACAGCTGCACCTTTAGGATATTGATGATAACGCTGTCTAAACCATCCATTATGATTTGGAACGTTACTCAGATGAATGCTAGATTTATATATTTGCTAGACACGTGATGTAGAAAACATGACAAACTACTGCTTTCAATTGAAATTCCCTTGGACCTAAATTTATAAAAATCACACAAAACTGGGGAAAATAAATTTCTAAAACCTTCTAAAATAGATAAAGTTTTTTGTTTGTTTGTTTTGTTTTGGAACAGCATGCAGGTAAGTGAAATATATTTATTAGCCATATTCAGTTTTCAATTGTATTCATAACTTAACTTTATTAGAATTATAAAGGCAAAGACTTATTCACATTACCAACAATACATTTCTTCTCTGACAAAGAACATTTATTTTTCTGTTTATCACACTTACAGTATTTCTAAAGCTAAAATAAGCAACTATTTAGCATACTAAAAATGAAATACAGAAATATATACTTCAAGTATAAGTCATGAACTGCTAACTGGCAATATATTTTGATGGAATAATCATTTTAAGTACATAATAGCCAAATACTTTAAATGAGAGGAGTTCAATACATTCTTGTTCAAAATACCGCACTACAATAACAGAAAGCAAATTAATATTATATAATATTAATATTAATATTATTCCTTTAACTTTTGCAAAAGGACTTCAGATATTAGAAACTATAGTGTTGCCATATATCTTCTGGATTTAAGTAGGTTAATATGCTGGGGGATGATTTTGCCCTTTTTACTGACATTCACTGCTCACAAAGAAAAGTTGAGAAATTGTGAAGAAAGAGATGCACTGAAACACCAGTTCAGTGCAAGCACAGATCAAGCACTGGAAATATTAGGAAAAGATAGCACAGAATAGAGATCTATCACCTATGGTCAGTTACAGAAATACCTTCAACAAGAACAGAGCTGCCTTTGTCTACATAAGTCATTAGAACCAAAACCTCCCATAATGATTCTTATTAGTGCAGAAGGGATGTGGTATAGTTTGCTCTGCGTGCTTCTGCTACAGGAAAGCAAAAAAAATAAGCTAATCTACAAAAAGATTCCTTCCTTGTAGTAATTCTATTCTTGTAAGTATGCCTATGCTGTGATTTTACCACCAAGCAGATAATTTCTTTTCATCTTTTATTCCTCCTTGTTGAGGAAACCAGGGAAATAACTATTTACTAGGGTACACATAACACTGAATACTAGAACTGAGTTTTCACAAATGTATTATAACATAAAATTCACATTTCAGCCAGGGAGAGGTACTGAGTCATATTAAATTGACAAGCAACTCTCTGACATAGATTTCTTGCCTTGTTTCTGTTTGTTTTGTTGTTGCTTTTTTTTTTTTCCTTTGGTTGCTGTTTTTCATAGTTTTTTGTTTGTTTGTTTTTTAAGCCTTAATACATTTCTACAAAGCAAACTTACAGAGGATTTTTAAAAAACGTTTACCATCCTGTTAAGTAGAACCCCAGCACTTTAGACTTCACAAATGTTAGAAAATATAAACAGACTTGTCTTCATTCAAGAAGTTTACTGTTTTTCAGTGAAATGCATCCTGTAAGGTGGGACATCACCTGCAGGCTGAAAGGAACACAATGCTGCAGCACAGTGTCTATACTATGAGCAGACTAACAGGCAGGTAGCTAGTGTGGCTTACTGCACTCTCCTTCCACTCAAAGGAAGCTAATGCAAAATTTAAAATATATAAAACAAACAAACAAAAAAAAAAAAAAAAAAACCTGAGGGCACCTCAAGGTATTTCTACCAAGAAAACTGCAAGTGATATGAGATACCTTAATCTCCAGTACAAGACTTCTACCCCAGCATATGCATGCATGCAAGAGGAGATGGGTAATCAGCCCTTCTAGAGAAGGCAGTGAATTGTTGAATGCAATGTGTTGTTCTGGTCTTTGCTCCCTCTCTTCTCTACAGGTGAAAACAATAGATTAAAATTTCTTTATTATCCACAGTATGTCACAAACTTAGACCACACACACTACACAGTATGTGAGGTTATTATTTACAGAGAAGAGTGCAGAGAGGAAAGCTTACCCCTCACTACATCTCCGCAAGAATTAAAAGGGCGAGGAAGAGATGTTTGCATACCTTTGCAGACTTAATTATAACCATTTCTAATTCCTAATAAAGTACTGAAGCAAGGTTTGAAACGACTATGTAAGTGTGCGTATATACCAATATATCCCAGCTTCGTCCCAGTACAGCATCCCATTGGTTTTTACGTGCTGAACGACATTAACAAAAATTGCCACCCAGGCATCTCTTGTTTTACAATGAGGCACTAACAATACAGTGTCTTAGGGAGAGCATAAAGACTCAAAGTTTCCATTATTTCAAGAGCTGAAAACGTTCTGTTCCTGTTTTCTTTCTTGAAAAATATACTTCCTCTATTGTCTTTAGTAATTCTCACCAAGCATCTCATAACTGCTCGCGTCCCTCTAATTAGCGTGGATGTTCCTGCCTTGAGTACCCTTATTTCTCAAACTTGTTAAGAACAAAAGATTGACTTCAAGGAGATCTGAGCAATAATCACTGATCCCCAAGAACACAGTAAGACCTGTATTGTGTGTCAAATGCCAACACTGATGTATTTGAAAACGCAAAGACTGAGATGCCATATCAGACACTTCTCCTGTACTGAGACACAGGATACCTGTATGTTCTCCCTACTGTCTAAGGTCCATCACAAAGGAAATCAAGAGGGAGCACAGATAATCTTTTCAACTCATCTGCTCATACGTTCTGGTATTATGATCTCCTGTCTCGATTATTTCTGCTAGACATGCATGAGTGTTTCTTTCAGAGATAAAGACAAGGGTGTTACATTCAGCTCCTGCTTCTGCTCTTGTGTTGGTGTAGATAATGAACTCCCAGTTGCTGAATCTTTGAGTTTGTCAGAAGATGTTAGTCAAATCCTATAGGAGTACTGAAAGCACTCCTCATGGAAGTCTGGAATCAAAGTAGGTTTTAATCAGCCTCATCAAGTTAGATACACAGTCCCTGTTTGGGCCCACTTCTAATGAAAAGCTTATGAATTACATTGAGTCAGTCAGGAAGTTAAAGGATAAGTAAAAGGAAAGTGTCTCAGAAACATGGAAAGAATAAGAAGCAGAAAAATTGAAGCTCATTTTTTAAACACAATTATTGCAGCAGAACTCAGATTATTTAGTCTGATATTGAACAATACCATTAATAATGGCAAAGAAGATTTTTCCAAATGATACACTGCAGATGAGTGAATGTCTCCCTGAAACTCTATGAGAAATCTCACTTACTGGGTAATTCTAAAAGGGAATTTGATTTTTGTGCAACTCCTACCACAATTTTTAGTGTGCTTGAGGTTTGGCCAAAACCTGTGTATGAACAGTTTCTTTATATGACTGCATATCATGCTTGTAGAGGTGAGAAAACTGAAAATTACAGGTAACTTCATTACAGACTTTGTAGCTGGTTTTATTCATGGCTGAAATTGGTACATCCTATATAGGATGTTCATAGTACTGGGAATTTCCTTAATGATACAAGAAAGTTTTCGTAGTGCACAGTTTGTAACAGTTCAGGAAAAGAACACATTCTATGTAGTGAGGCTGTCTGTCCAACATTTGTGAGCAAAATGCACATACCTCCATCAAAGTGCCAAGATAAGACAAACAGACTAATACAGTGAGCAGATTTGTTCCACACAGGCCTTGTATGAGTTTGCCCATGTGACACAGCCATATCGGGCACAGCATGATGCAACCATAATTACAGGTACACATGAACAGTTCTGAAACTCTTTGTGAAAATTGCTGAAGACAATACAGGAAGTGTATATTTTTTTAAAGAAAGAAAATGTCAGGAAGAGAACATTTTCAGCTCCTGAAATGACACAGGCTTCTAGTCTCTACTGTCTAGCAAGGACATGGCATTGTTGTTGTGTCACTGTTAAACAAGAAACAGCAGTATTGAAACTGATCAGATTCTTATTATTAATGTTCAACACATAAAACCAATGGGACACTGCTGGGAGAAATTTAGATCACAAGCCTTCCACTAGTGAGGAAAGTAGGAATTGTGATGCAGACATAGTTGTGTAATAATTCATATCTTCAACATATCTGCAAGAAGACAGATGGAAAGGAAGACTTCCAAAGTTTCACAAAACTCCATCAAGGGGAGGTGCCTCACAAAATGTCCTGAATGCTGTTCTGTCTTCCAGGGTGAAGCTACTCATGGAAGATAAAACTGACAAAGAGGCCATATTTCCTATAAGGACTGAATAAGACAAAATATTATCTAACGCTTTCTACACTGATTTTTTATGGAATAGGTGTATGGGGTGAGAATGCTGTATGCTGGGTTTTTGAGTTTTTTTCCCCCCCCCACTTTATTTATAGCTTCAAATCCCAACTAGATAAACTTTTTATTCTATTACTAGTGAGTAATTGGGCTTCATGCAGTCAGAACCACTCTCTCCATACACACATGCAGACGTTAGAGTTTCCCTGATAAACTAACCAGGCTAAGTTTGATTGTTGGTCACAGTTTTCAAACAGTCTTAGTGTTGGTTTTCATACCAGCATCTGTAAGTGTACATAAGAAAAACCATACCACTCAACGGATGTACTTGCCAACTAACTACATAGAGCAGGGTTCTCCACCACTGTGAATAAGACTTGCTTTCCATAATGGAAAACCAAGAGCTGGACAGGCCAAGTGTCTGATCTTAATAATGTATAGCACATATCTGTAGCTCTTGGCTTTACTGGAATAAACACTACACATGATGCAGCATCAGAAAGAAAAAGGATACAAGCAAGCCAAAAAAAAAATTTTTTTAGCATAAAGAATCAAGATTTCTAATTTTATTTAAATCTATAACTTGTACAATCCATTGGATCTCCTTGAACTAAAAGCTACAGATCTGCCCTTTTCTCCTCTGTACTTTCAACATAATAGGTATTATTACCCATAACTTTTTATTTAAAAGAATTGTGCAGCCAGGAAAATGAATGAATTTAATTATCAATGCAGTGTGAAAAAAATCATTAGAGCAAGAGCCTGGAACACTACGTATTAAAAATAAACAAAGGCTATTAAAAACAGTTTTTAAAGTGTCATTCTTTCTTCAATTCTTATAATGTAAATAATACAACAGAGAAATAAGAGGAACTACACGTAAACATCTGTAGTTACTGGCAAAAAAAAATGACCCTAAGAAAATGCTAAATGACTGACTGGGTCATTTAACTTTAAATCTATACTTTATGTGGCAATATGGAGAGGTCATTTGATTGCTATGCATAAAAAATTTAGAATTCTAATATGATCTAAAAGTTTCACCTTCATGAGACAAAATTTTCATTATAAAATTCTATTTAATGGTATCTATATCTGCCATCGCCATTTCATAATATTATACTTCCATAGGCTGTTGAATATATGATATAGAAACATCTATTTTACAACAGCATATAACTTCTTCCTTTAACTTTACAAATTGACTAGTTTCCTCCAGGTTTGTATTATGAAAATGTGTCGCCTCCAATACAGACTACAAGCTGTTGCTCAAAAGAATTTCATATGCTAGAAATCAGCACTTTGCTGCTATATTCCTCTAGGCAAAAGAATATACTCAGTGCATGCTTTGGCCCCCATTCTCTGCATGTGGACATTTAAACTGAGTCATGATTCAGACTTTTAGAAGCCTTAGGAAAGAGACTTTCATACTTTGATTGATTGCGAGAAAAGCCTCCTTAAGTATTCAAAATAAATAAATAAATGATTTAGAACAAGAGCTGTGGCTACTGAAAGTTTGTTAGCAAAAGAAGAAAGTACATGCAATATATTTAATATATTGTTGTGAAATAGCAGGTCAAAATTCTAATGTCAGATGGAAGGGGGATTTTTAACTGAAGTTTACCAATATGTTTCCTGAATGAATTTCACCTTGCTGATTAAATTTTAATTTACCAGAGTCCTGACTGAGAATGGCCTTTCAAAGTATAGTTATTTACTTCATTATTTGGTACCAAAAAAAAAAAAAAAGTAAAACACTTCTGTCATTTGTCTCATATCAAAATACTATCAGACAGCACAGCAACACACCCACCAGAACAGCCGGTGTTAATTGGGTTGGGAAGGAACTGTCCTAAGTGTAGATGAATTAATGAATAGGAAACAAACAGCCACAGAATATAATACATAAAGGTAGAAAACATGTGAAGGTATCAAAGATCAAGCACAAGTGATCTTGAAACAAGCATTACAAAATTAGGTATCAGCAGAAATATCCTTTATAAAAGCATACAGATACCATGTAAAAAGACCAATAAGAACATCATAGTTTATGAAATGACTGACTGTATTTATGTTCATTAGTCATTTTTTATGAAGTTCCTCTTTTGTGATGATGTTCTTTGTAATGAAGTAATGCACCATTGTGAAATCTTTACCACACTTAGGCTTTATTCTTAAAGACATTTCAGGCTGCTTAACTTTGCTATTGGGAATATTCCCTATTGATTTCAAAGGGATTACTTGCAGAAGTAACTACAAGCAGAAGTACTTAGAGTAGTGGAGTCTCAGACATGTTTTCCCACCTTTTTCCCCTGGAGAAATCAGGAGGGAATCCACAGTGTGAGAGACATTATGCTAGAAAGCTAAGGAGTTACAAAGAACAAAAAATTGAAGTGAATCATGCTGTAATTCCAAGAAGTCTTCCAAAAAAGTAGGACTAGAAACTAACCTCAGATCTTTTGGGGAGAATAATGACACAGTGAACAGGTCAGAAAGATACATTATTAATAGATTTACAAATCTGAAACAGATTCACCCAGATTGTTTATCAGTGAAGGGACTGACATTAATAATAATGTTCACGCCAGTCATAAGTTAAACATCTAATTTAGTAGTCTATACAGTTTTCCTCCACAATCAAAGGAGAAATCCTGACTCCTCCAGAGTGCAATTACAAGTCACATCAGTATAGAGGACTTGGTGGTGAGGTCACTCTAGGGAGATGCCCTATGGAGTCTTCCCACTCAGCCTCCTACAGGAGCCAGGAGATGGCAATGTTTTAGCCTACAGGAGAACAGTTTCTCACAAGGCAACTTCTGCCCCGTCTCCTCCCTGCTATTCTGTAGATGCTAAACTTGCATATGGCACCTCTTCAGAACCCAGAGCCATTATTATAGCACTCCATACTCAATTTTTGCATAGATTAAACTGTTGACTTTACCAGGAGAAAACTTCCTCCCTTTATCCATTGGAGTTTACCATGCCTTCCACAGGCATGGGAAAATGAAACCTGGAAACTTAATGGAGATCTGACCAAAGCATGTTCACCATCTTATCTTCTCACTGAAGCCACTACCTACAGACCTTCATTATTTTTACACTGAACATTCAGTCAGAACGGGAACAAATTAATTTATTCCCATTCAGTTTCAGACTTGGAAGCTTTACTCTGAATTCTAGAAAGAAAAAATCAGATCGCAAAAGTCAGGAGGAGAGCAGAATGGAAGCCAGATTACATAGGTTCTATTTGCATTCTTGTACTAACTCCCTGTGCAGTCCTCAGCATGGGGCAACTTTCCAGGGGATGTATTCCACCCACACTCCTCCCAGTCATCAATACATAGCAACAACACAGGAACAATGCTACAAAATCGTCTTGCAAGTATTTGAGAACTTTGGATGAAGGACATTTATCAAAGGGTTTTTTTTCTTGATATTAACTGTGAGATTAGTAGAATAAAGATGGCCCCTTTTCTTGCTCACTTGCAGCACTGATTGAAAAAAGATGCACTTTCATGGCACAGTTTTAATCAGTAATGGAGCAGTGACAAAGGACTAACATCAAAGAAAATAATTTGGGGGAACAATTTATTTTTCATGATTTTATATGTAATGCCACAGAATCATAGTTCAATCTTCATATTTGCAAGTGAATAACCTCTATTTGAAAGTACAGTTCATATGTGAGCTGAAAACTTCTTTCACTATTCCCATTATCAAGCAAGCAGATTGCTCATCACAAATGACCACATGAAAGAAAGAAAAAAGACCAGAGATCTATATCCTCACCATGATTCCTACATTCCAGTAAATACCAAACTACCAGGAGTAACAGCAGAGGAAGAAAAGAACATCAAAAGAGCAGTTTAAGAAAAAAACTGTAAATAGATAAAACCAATCTGAAAATGAGCAGCTAACAATATTTAATAAAAAGAATGTAAACAAAAGCCAAAACAGCTTTAGTCTTACATCAGTGTCTGTGGTTATCTTTTAAGTAGCCCAATGAACCGCCATAGTGAGAAAAGCATCAAAAAAAATAATATTTACATGTAAATCTGACTACTTTTCTGGTTTGAAAATTAATTCCTTTTTTCCAGTGGTCAAAACTTCATCTTTTAGGGACAATACGGTGATATCAAATAGACAATGAAATGATCAGATTAGTGCAAGCCCAGCACTGGGGAAAAAACAGTATCCACCTCCAATAAATAGCAGAAGCATTAGAGATCTAGAAGTATATTTATCCCTGCACCATAAACACATTTACCATTAACTTAGAGAAATCAGAGTTTCCTTCTGCATATGCAATCCTGTCTCACAGTAAAAGCCAAGATTCCCTATCTTCCTCAGCCTTTGCTCCTGTAAGCTAAGCCATGGGGTTCAATGAGCAAGTTTCTACTACAGCTACTAATGAGAACCAGAAACTGACGGCACGGACGTATCTGCACCAGGCATTTGCTGCACTGTTTGAACATGGTCTAAGATCTCCATCATAAAAAAAAAAAAAAAAAAAAAAAACCAAAAGATCAAGCATGCAAATCAGTTCTGTCATGGAATTCTTATTGATAAATTTCACCCAATGCTGACAAGGAGAGCTGAATGTCAGATTTAAAGGTTCCAAACACATAACCTCAGTACTGCTGAATGTCTTATTAAAAGTTGAGTAATCATCGGGGTAATCAAAGCCAGCAATTAGAAAGTATCTCAGCTATAAGCTGTGCAAAATCAAGTTTTTTTTGAGCAGGACATTGGCTACATAATTTTGGGAAAAACAAAGGGCAAGAGTCAAGGCCAGAGTCAATGTAAAAACTCCATGCATCACTGATAGAGTTTTATTCTGTTTTGTCAGAGTCTGGAGCTACAGTTTGAGATGCATCAATAGAACACTGGAATAAGGATTGTGTACTCTGTCAGGAATAAAAGGGCCACTCTAGTGCTTTCAGTCAATGGACTTGGAAACATATCTTCTATGAAGAATTTTTGTTTACCTACGCAAAGTCACAAAATTGCTCATAGAATGTTTTTAAGAAACAAGTTATTTTGTATGGTCTATCTGAACCATCAATTTGTATATTTTAGTCTGATCTAAGAATAGTCAGTACAGTGAGATGCCATGAGCTGGTCATTATACTGAGATGCCATTTTCAGCTTTGAGTTGCCTGTGGATGAAAGGGTGAGCTGACTGATAATATTTAATTTTTCAATTTGCAAAAATTGAAGGACACTTAGGGTGTGAATTATACTGTATTATGAAGAAATAATAATAATTTAAAAAGCAGGTCAAGTGTCCACTAGTCTTAATTTCAGTCATTTAAACAAAGTTATCCTCTGAACAATATTTATTTTCCTATTAAAAGTAGGCTTTCCTGCAAGTACTTCCATATCTCATTCATATTCTACTATTCTTAAAAGAAAGCAACAAAATCCTCTATTAAGAAAGCTAAGAAATAGAATTCCATCATGAATTCCAAATGCAAGAATATATACTCATCAGCCCAATGACTGTTTCAATCACAGCTGAATATTTTACTACTTTCTAGAAGGGCATTTTTCACTGTTACAATCTTTGTATCACATCTAGTTTAGAACAAGGACAGTTTCTAAGACATGAAAGAAACACAGCAGAAAGTATTACTAAACAAATACTTTGAAAAGCTCTTAGCATAAAACATCCTGCAAATCCCACACATTCCCATAGAAACAACTGAAAATAGCCTTGGCTCAAGGCCCTTTAAGCCTTTTCTAACCCATCATTTGAAAGGCAAAATGTACAGGGTTATAATTTTAGGGCATTGGATAAATACACCTGGTATTTGCATAAAAAAAAATGGCCCAAAGAGCAAAATACAATTCATTAATACATCAAAGGTAAATCTGAGCACTACCCAAAAGCAACTGATAAACTTCCATTTACCAATACTTAAATGGAATGTGGTGCAAATTAGGGTGGATTAACCTATTTTTAAATTCAGACATCACAAAGCTTTGGAGTTAATCAGTGCTTCAATGAACATTTCATGACTGCCCTTAACCTGAAATGCAAAGACATTAGGGGCCTCAAAAGCTGGCCTAAGTAAACTGATTTATTAGTCTGAGAAGAATTAAAGGTGAACTATATTTGTCAGAAAAAAAATCTCATGTTCCTAATTTTGTGCCAGCAGTTCATACAGTATGCATAATATTTAAACATGCTCTAATTCTTATGTGTCAAAACAATCATGTTCATTAATATTTCCATTGCGCCTGGACTACTTTCGATGTATAATTTTATAAGAACCATTCCCTTGCTACTTGGTACATCACAGAAACCAAAAGAAATGTGCATCAAAAATTGCAAGCACTATATGCAAATTACATACTGATACAAGCAGTACTTAACTAAACGTGTTCAGAGACCCAAAGTAAACCAAAAAAAAAAAACACCCCAAGAACTAGGAGCCTCATGAAATAATACTGCTAATTTTGGAAACCATTTTCCACCAAGGAGAGAATCCATTTGCCCTCAGGGAGTTAAGCCTTGTTTCCCTTCAGAAATATAATCCCCAACCCACCATAGCAGGACAAAATGAAGTTTCTAATGTTCCAGTAGAGAGGGAAAAAATTTGGAAGGTTTTTGGTCACTTTAAATAAATCTCTCTCCATTCCCTCCGGTCTGTTAAAATGAGATGTTAAAATAGAAAAAGCCAACAGCACATCTGAGGAAGGGAAAAAAAAAAAAAAGAAAAAAGCAGAGCAATTTGAGTAATATTAGACAGCTATTTACTGAATTTCTCATGCATGCTTCTAATTTTCAGAAACCCACTGATAATGCTTCAGACTGGCTGCATTAATCTGAGAAATCTTAAGTATCACTCATCTTTCTATCTTCGTTGGCAGTAAATGTTAAAATTAGGGAATGATGGTAAATTGGAGAAAAAAAAGTGCATCATTTCAGCTAGACTTGTGACCTGGCATTAGAACAAACCCATCACTACAGGATACAAGTGAAATGGGTTACTTAAGTCAGAGGACCAAAGGTATTTTGGATAGTTTTGGCTGCATTTCTTGCATAACCTGTGTAAAAGAAGTTAAGATGATAAGCAAAGTCCCTCAGCACTCCTAATTCAAAACCCCAGGAGCTCCGTTATGTATTACAGAGAGCCACTTTTCAGTGAAGTGTGCATGCTTCCTCAGTTCTGGATAACAGCACGGGAACAACACTGTGCAATAGATTGCAAGCTGGAGAGCCACGGAGCAGCAGATTTAGGGATTTTTAATGGAACATCTTAAATAATTGTGAACCTCTACTGGAGATACCTTCCACAATCTGGAAAATCTCCCCCAAAATACTGGATTACTTGGGATGACTTTTTTCCCCTTTTTCTTTATCCCTGAGCTTCTAGATTTCAGCTGCCAAGATCTGTGGAATAAAGCACCAACTATTCTGACTTCTGCCCTTCACATTCAAATAACTGAGCCAAAATCCTTAAAATTAGAGATAGACAAAACTGCTGATAAATGGTTTATCGCTGCAAACCATGCACACACTTCTCCCAACCTGACATTCAGCTGCCCAATAAAGCTGCGACAGGGTGGCACATGCTGAACTGATTCTCTGCACCTCTGCTGCATTCTTCGGTTGGAAGCGCTGGCTGCCTGCTCACAGGACCCAGACGAGGCAGCTTAACATGCTTTCTGTTTCTAGGAACTTTCATACTTGCTCCTTCCCTCTGGGGGGTTTTCAATTGTTCTTTGTTTAATCTACAATGAAAATCATCTAAATTGAGAGCGTTTTTTTTTTTTTTCTACAGATAAAAAGAAAACACAACAGAGGCATGACCTTCACTTGCGGGGTTTGCTACACACATTCCAGGCAGCTCTGATCATATTTCACTACCCTGGAAGTGATTGTGATGTCCAGAACACTGAATTATGTCATTAATTAGGGAATCGGGCAGGAGGTAGCTGATTATAAGAGAGAGAGAATCTGTACTTACACAAAACTATTTTCATAATCAGTGATGATAGAAAGGGAAATAAAGAAAAATTACCTTGTGCTTAATACAAGTGTTCTGGTATATTGTTTTTAGATATTGCTGTGTGTATAGAAGATGTTATTTAGTTTCAGCGGTCAGCCAAAAGCAAAGCACAGGTTTTAATAACCTTGTTTTCCAATGAAAAAAAAAAAAAAAAAAAAAGAGGGGTGGGGGGGCACAAAAACATTTTCCTCTGGATAGTAAACTTTCATACTTTTAACTTCTGTCAAAGTAGATGAGGAAAAAGTAGGATAAGAACCAAAATCCACTTAAATGTTCTTTTTTAATGTTGATTTTACCTGAAATTCAATGTGCAGCATGCAAGAGCAAGAAAACCATTTACTAGAGTATCAGAGATTAGTTCATTAATGGGTTCAAGCAACTGGACATGCATCAGCATAACATTAGAGGCTAACTGATTTCCCTCTGTAAGCCACTTATACAACTGAGCATTTGCAAATCATCTGAAGATGCATGTCAGAGAGAAAGATGACAGTGTTAAAGAAATACATTTTTCATTTATTCTATTAGTAATACACACTACTGAATATGTTATAGTGCAGACGATAAAAGAGATACATTTTTAAAGCAGTTTGGCAAGCATTACTTAGGATGCTCTGTTTTGGTTTGTTTGGTTTTTTTTTCCTATAAGACACTATTCAAACTCTTCACAGAACAACAACATAGGATTTGGTGACATTTGGTTTTGCCAAATTCCCTGCAGATTTGTACACGGATTTTCAAAGAGACATCTGAATTTTTTCTTAGACAAAAAAAAAAAAAAATACTCACATGGATATTAAGCAAAACAGTCAAAGGTAGGCATGTGCTTAAATACCTGACTGAAACAGAGCTGTACAATGAGGAAATTACAGAGGTTGTGCAAACCAGACACTGCTGTGCCTTCTTAACCCAAAGGGCAGAAGGGGTTGGTGCATAATATGTACAGGTGCCAGGTAGGATTTGTAAGTGGTCACTGCATAAACCTCACAAGCACACAAAACATCCAAGAATTTAAAAACAGAGGAGTGGCTTGGCTACAGGCAGTTTCCTGTCTCTCTCAGTACTTTTGCTTAAATCAAGAGAAATACATGAGGCTGCTGCAGCAATCTCTTATTCCCAAATGAATGAAAATATTTCATGCCAGCCCATCCTTCAGAAGACTTTTGCAAAGTGATCTGAAAACAATACTGACCAGCATTTTATCACAGAAGCAGCTTGTGAGAGCAGCCTTTACAAGGTAAAAGAAAGCACGCTCAAAACCACAGGAAACAAGAGTCTAAACATTTCAGTTACTTTATTATTCCAGTAGCAAGAACCAAGCCAACAGAACTGGTATATTAACTAAGACAACAATCTGAGATTACACCAAACCCCATAATGAGAACACGGAACGGCTCTGAATGTTAAATTTTACATTAGTTCCAGCTGTTCTTACACCAAAAATAAAACAATTAATTGATGTATTGCAAACTATAACCAATAGGTACTTGTCACTGTTTTCAAGGACTATACGCATACACACACACATTGCTACTCGATGTCCAAATAACCCAAGAAAAATATTCATGGGAAGTCAAAATTTACACTTCCAAGGAAACTTGTGCTAGGAAAAGGCCAGGAATTTGCATTTTAAAAACAGAAGTCCAAATTCTCTTATACAGCCATTTCAAATTCTAAGGCCTATTCGCAGAAGAAAAAAACACATTGCATTGCTAGATTATTAATACTGAACTATTTCTCCACTGGATTTCAACATATCTTTGGGGTCTTTTGCTTTAGTCCACCTGAGAAACTTCCAATCCACTGTTTTTTCACTTGAAAGATGTGGAGCTCTACAGAGGGAGACTGAAGCAAAGGTCTTTGATATCTTTGTGCTATCACCTGCAGTGCGCAGCAGCAGGGAGCAAGAGTGCACAGCAGCACCAAGCCAGCTTCTAGCTCTGAGAATCCACAGCCAAAACTCCACAGCAAGAGACAGGCAGTGATTTGACTGGAAGAGTAGTTCAAGTACCACCGCGGCAAAGCGGACCTGAGGTGGGAACGATCCCAGCTGACAGGCTCCCCGTGAAAGAGAGTCTCGTTCACTCTATATACTGACTTCTGTTTTTCTCCTTCTGTCCGTATTTACATTTACGTTTTTAAAGTCTCTCTCTAACCATACTGCTCTAAGTGAGACAAAACTGCACTGAATCATAAAGCATCTTCCCAGCTTTGTTTTCATTCAAGCTTGTTTTCCCTTTTCATTCCAAGACCATTTTGCCTCGGGAAATTTTCTTCTTCCATCTACATTCTCAAGCAACTAAGCCTATTTTTGTCAGGCTAAAAAGTAATATTCATCCATTTTTAAATACTGACTTACTGACTGTGGATTTCGGCTGTTTTCATTCCTTCTATCACCCCACTACCACAAATACAACCTGAGCAGCTGCAGATGAATTAAAAAATAATTAAATTGGTTTAGAGAGGAAGAATGGTGTAGGATAGTAAAGTGAACTTGGTATTTCTCCCTTCAGTATCACTAGTCATCAATATACAGCTGCTCTCTCATGTAAAAAAAAAAAAGTCAAAAAGTAATTGATGAGACTTAAAAATACACCCTGAAGAAATCTAGTACTAAACATATATTTAAAGCTTTTTTCCATATATATATCCATAATAAAGCATTTGACCATGTTTACTAATTTAGGAATAAATGTTCACATTCGCCAAAAACAACTGATTGCAAGACTGCTAAATTCTACATAGCAGAATATGCAAGCACCCTATCACCAGTCAAATGCACGGTGGTTTTTCACATTATAGCAAGCTATTCAAGGACTTCACTGGGAATCACGATACACTTCTTGTGGCATTTATTCGTAATGAGATTACACTAATCAAGCTTAAATTAACACTTATCCTGCATATACGTGCAGAATTAGTGGGCACGTACACATATGCAGGCTGGTGAAAGTAATACAGATCCCAGGAACAACGTACATGCGGAATGCTCTTACCAATAAGAAGAGTGGTATCAAGAATTCTGCAAACATGCCAGCAGATAAAAGTCACCATATTACGGCGGTCTGTTTCAGGGACAAATAAAGTATGCTATTATCTCATATACCATGGAATGCACAGAACTACAAACAGAAGTGTTTCAATTCAATACAATATGAAATAATTCAAAATAAAATGAAAAGTGTCTGAAAACAAACCAACAAAATTACACAGAGGAGTTGTTAATTATGATTATTTATGATCATTCAGAACTGGCATCATTCTAATAGTTTCCTTTCCAAATTTCTCTGAGATGCATCACTCCACAGCAACTCAACAATCTACAGGAATGACTTCACAGCAGTTCCTGACTCCAAGAGGTGTCTAACCTAAATCTCACGCTACTGTTGTTATAACCAGGAATGCAATGTTTAACTTATTCAAAAAATTTAAAGTAGGCAGTCGATGACGGATGTCTCTCAAGGAGCATCACCGGGCTAGCAAACAAAATATTTGCAACCACTGACCAGCTCTCCGCTGCAAGCAATCAGCTCTATGCCATTCTTAAAAAGCAACAACCACCAAACAAACTCATGAGTGTAATCCATTCAGTCCATCACAACCTGCTACACTGAATATTTCATCAGAAATGACAAGACTTTTTTTTCCTCCCTCCCTCCCAATCCTGCTTTTTATATTTGCTCACTTGACAAGTTGTCACTGCCACATCACTGCCACGCTGGCTGTCCTTGAAACCTGACCTCTGCAGCTTTTTGCGCCCAGTGGTCATGCCGTCCCTGTCTCACTCCAACCATTTCTGACAGGAGACATGCTGATCTCAACAGCAAGTCCTGGCACCTGAGACACACTGGGATTACACAGGTAAATCAGGGTATTCCATGTTGTCTCCTAGCTAACAACAGAGGGAAAAACATGACATCTTGAACAACAGATCTTACATTCGCATATTCAAAAGACTCATCATGCTTTTACAAGCAGATGGGCAAGATTGTCTCTCCTTGCTCTGAGAGGGCACATCATACAAATAAAACTAGGGAAAAAAAAAATTTGGTTTTAATTTCAGAAGTATTAAAGGTTCAGTTGTTGATGAAGATGTTAGATACAATTGATTAAAATAAAATAGAACTTGTTTAAAAGTCTAAAGCAATTTCAATTGCATCTTATTAGATGGATCTAGGTTTATTTATCTCATATGAATCATGCATGCCTAATAGCAGGTACAATTTGATTCCACAACACAGTACAAGCTACTTGAAAGTAGGTATATTTCTAAAGAAAGGAAAGGTTTCCCTGTAAAATGGCATGTTTTTAACTTCTTTTGAAATGTCTGTGTAGAGAAGAACATGAAGTATTTTGACTGAAATAAATGCTTTCATGGAAAACAGTGAACCCTGGAGATTATGCCGATTCTTGAAGAACTTCATACCGTTTTAAGCAGGTGACAGTAATGTCATCGCCTGAGCTTTTTGCCTTCCACACTTGCACAACAAAAAAAGAAGTTTTACACTGGACAGAAAAGCTCAGAGCTACCCATGCAGACAGCACCTTAGCAGAGGCTACAATTAATGTGCATCAAGATCAGGTCCACTACTGTTACCTTAAGGCTAGTACTGCCTTTTGCTGTGAAAAAGCCACTGTCAATGCCATACCTAAAATGATATGCAGTTTGCATTTAATATATATCCCTCACAAGGATTTTAAACATCTGCACCACTATCAATGTCACACCCAAACTGGTCCAGGCAATTTGGATATTCCCTACACACTGACACTGTTACTTATTCCAGAAGATCATAAAGATCTTATGAAACAATAAGAGTCTGTTTTAACAGAAAGAAGATGCACATGATAACATTTAAGTACATTTTTTCTACGAATTTACTGTATACCATTTCCCAGTTATCTTCTCCCATTTGTAAATACCTATGGAAAGACCCTGGATTCCTTAAAATCATTTTTTCCTAAAATAATTCATGCTCTAAAAATACAATATTTTGTGATGCTCGAGGACTAGTAGCACCTACTGGAGACATTTTAGCTTCAAAATTATTTCATTTTGGAGTTAAACATTTTCAAAGGTACTAACAAATGCACAGTTTGTCACATACGTTATATTAATTATGACAGATCAAAATCACAGACTTATGCTTGAATAAGAACATTAGTGCACATGGGCTACACAGCATTACTTCTCTATGTCCCACAGTAACATTACTACATATTCATAAATATAGCAGCCATTCGAATTAAAATACCCAACATTATCTCCTTCGGGAGCTGTGCACGTTCAAGAGGGAATACACCCTTTTAGACACTGTTCACAGAGGGAGAAAAAAAAATAGGAAAAGAAAAAAATCTCACAAATTATTTCATCCTTTTCTTATTAATCTGTGTGTGCTTCAGACAACTGAAAGTAAACTGCACCCATTTTCACTAGTCACAGATCTGCTGCCTGGTCTCACAGTCACTTGTTTTAGCTAGGCTCTTCCCTATGGCCATCATCAAACCAAATTTAAAAGCAGACAAATCCTTCCTCAACAGATGTAGAAAACTGTTGTCTTCTTCAGAAAACTAATGCAACCCTGACCTTGAGCTGAGAAATTCATCACAGTGATCACAAGTCCACAAGCTCAGGTCTGAAGAAACATCCAGATATTTCAAGTCAGAAATTAGAGTATGCAAGTATGCAGCAGCTTCACAATCCCAAATCTATGTCCAGGGGTATGATAGCAAACAGAAGTCCCAAGCAAATTTGTTTGCACAGAGACTGTAAGTTTCAGTTTCTGATCTTTCACGAAAGAAAATGTTCATTTTATGACTATTCATGTCTACTGCCCTGCTTAACTGTTTTTAAGGTGGTTCATAAGCTCATGAGAAATTCAACTGTCAACATTTGATGTTATGAAACCTGAAAAAAAACAATGGAAATGCTGTTCACTTGTTTTTAATTGCAACAAAATTCTGTCTAGTGAAAGAGGGGATTCCTTTGTCAGAAACCCCTCCCTTACACAGAGTTAACACAATTCTGTATGCACAGTTCTATTTGTGTATTTTATGTTGCTCTCACACAAGGCATTTTTAGGAGAGGAGCAATTAACTTCCTGAGCTAGAAAGAGTAAGTAGCAGGTGACAACATGCTAGAAGGTCCCAGACACGGTTCTAAGGGATGCTTTTTGCAATCTGCTCCAGTGGAGAAGAAAAATATGAAAATCTGTATTATTTCAAACTGTAATTATCTGTCCAATAATCAAGATCGCTTTGACAGTCATGCTTTATCTGCATCTACTGTCAGTAGTGAAGTTAGAGTTAACAGAATTGCAACAGAATTTAACCCTTTCTCTGAGTACTTAGAGATAAAACAGAGTAATCAGTACTGTGTAACTGGCAACACTTAAGACAGTTGTGCCTGACAACATATGTAAGCAAGTAGCAGAAATGACGGCGCTTGTCTTTCAAAGTAATTTATGACATTTGTCACTTCTGTTCTCAAAGCCCATCTGTCTATCAGGGTGCTCTCTGAGCAAACACAACTGAATGGTGACTGCAGAATGTCAGGGGAAGCACTGCTGCCCCAGGCACAGAGGTTGCCACCAGCGCAATATCCTAATGCTGAAGCTTTCAGGTGGGCTTCATAGCAACTCACAGTTTTCCAAAAGCACATCTGTTCTTTACAGATGTGAGAAAACATGTTATTCTTTTCAACTTCTTATGCTTGCAGATACTCAAAGTAGAATCTGCAGCCACTTGATTCATATGCCCACTGTTATACAAAGATAGAAATTCTTCTGTCCAGCACAGAGAGCATATTTGTTACCACTTAATTCGGCAAATTACAGGAGCAAAATATGCATAAAATATAAAAAAATAAATCACCAGCAACCTGTGATGTTAATCTATTTTTAACTGATTTAGCAATCACAAAGCCAGCTATACCATTGACCCAAGTCATTAGCCAAGAAAGAAGTATCAATCATTACAGCTAAAATCCAAAAGGAGCATCATTAGGATGCATAGTTTCAGATCCTTTCACACTTAAGGAGTATGTAGTATTAAATTTACAGGAAAGGGCTTTTTCCAAGCAGAAATTTCAAAATATAGGAAGAGTATTCACCAAAGAACTCTTAGCGAATGTGTTTCAGAAGCTGGTAAGATTCTCAAAGCAAAATTCCTGAATATCTCAGGGACTTGGCTTACAGCACACTCTGCTCTGTGTTTCTCTTTGTTTCCATAACAAACTTAAATTTCTTCAGCTTTAATTAATGTTTGACATATTGAGCACTGATCCCAGATCGTAACCTTTCCATACCTTTACAAATGTTCCTGTCTTTTTCAGCAGATCATAAAGTTCAAGGGCATAAGTAGATGTACTGTGATTCAGCCATATGATTCATATGAATTCTGCTTTGCTTAACGCAGTCAGGAAGCCCTCCCTTCCCCAGGAGAAAAAAAAATTCAATTCATAAAATACTAATAGCTTCATTATGCACGCTCAGAGTCTGAGCTACGCTGGGGAGTGGAGAATGGCAAAGCTGGATCTGGAGAAAAACCGTCACATGCTTATACGCCCAGCTTCAAGAATACTGCAACAGCAGAGTAACGACCTCCGTTCAGAAAACGCGTGCAACTTGTTAGGTTTTCCCATTTCAACTAAAGACATAACAAAGGTGCACTACAACGCAGACACCAACCTTCATGCTTTAAGTCTTAAAAATAAAAAAGATTAATAGCTTTGAACTGATTCATTCATCTCAACTTTGAAATCTACTGCTCTGGAGGTCCCAACAACAGCAGAGTGTGTAGGCAAGTCTTAATAGCCTCATTCAATTTGAACTATCTGCAGAAAGAGAATCCATCTGAGCTCATGACCTTTATTTGGTGGTGCTGTGGCAGCTTAACTATAGAAAGCCCAGCTACAAAACCTACACCACTTTGCAATGAAGAAATAAGTTAAACCATTTAGGCAGCACTGGTTCTCCTGCCATTTTCTACCTTACTCTCTGGTTCATATTTCCTCACTATCTAGCAATGTGTTTCTGGCAGAAGTCAAATATTAGTTTATAGAGTTCCACATTTCAAGTTTTCCACATGCAGTGATTTTGCATTTCTATTAAAAAAAAAAAAAAATCTAGATAATGAAGCCTAAGAGCTAATTGCTTACCAAGAGTTGACTGAGATGAAGTCAGTTGCTGTAGTTTGAACTGAATCCCATTAAAGTCCAAGAATGTCTATTTGCAAAATGGTAGGAAATTCATTTTTCAGCATTTTTAAGCATTTTGATGAGGAAAAGTAGGAAGAAACTGCTTAGTAGAATTGCTGTTCAGCTTCATACTTAAGGTCACATCTCATCAGCATTATCAGTGTGTACTTCAGCTGATTTGCACCCTTATAGTCAAAGTTTATTCCACATGTTTAGCAAACAAGGTATCAGCCCAGAAGAAAGAAATTTTGTTTTAGATTATTATCTCTATAAAAATTTTACAATGCACTAAACACAAAGAACCCAACAAAGATTCATGCAGTAATTTCTTCTACTTTTTTTATCCACAAATGAATTATTATTTTTAATAGAACAACCATGACAGGATGTTAATAATGCTAAATTTAATTTGTCTATTTTAACTCATCACCACTTTTTATTAGAACCTATTAAAAAATCCATGCAAATCCATGTAAACAGCTGCAATAAAAGCATACACACACAATGCAACTCAGAATATTCAAATTCTAAACTGAAAAATGTGCACCTATGCCTCTATGCTTATTTTTACCATTCCACACCAAATACAAGATTAACCAGAAAATGCATCTGCACTGACTTTAATCTATTTCATTTTATGCTGATCAGTAGCTAAGAATACTCCACTATAGAGATTTATCACATTAATTAGCTCTGAAATTACTCATAGTAATTAAGTATATTGTTCTCAAACTCTTCGGAGAATATTGGAATACTTTTGCTGCTTCTTAAAGGAAACAAATATTGAGGGAAAGCCCTCTTCTGAAGAAAACTTTGTTTACTAATGATCTTTTAATTCTAAGCTTTCCTGCCCTTCGCTTTGTCCTGCCCTGGATAGGCTTGATGCTATCTTCCAGAACCATAACGCAAGTAAAAAAAATTCTAAAACCTTCATGCATTTTTGAACTGTGACTTACAGCATGTCATGTTACCACAGTGATCTTTGAACAATTCTTGTTTACGCGTGTAGCAATCCCAAACGTCATAGAACGCACTCCTGTACCTCCCACTGCCATGTCACAAGTGCTGCAAGTACATAGGATTTCTACAAAGCTTTGCCGACTACTGTGGAAGAACTCAAGAGTGTGTGGTCCCACAGGATAAAACATACAAAAGAAGAAAGACATTTGCATGGTTTAGCATCAAATACGAGAGGGAGGCCTGACTGAATCAAGAAAACCTTTTAGAAAGTATAAAATTCAGCAGTGCTAGATATCGCTATGGTGTGTGCTCCCCCACCTCTCCTTGCTGCCTCTTTTTTTTTTTTTCCTCCTTTTGTGAACAGCACTGGCTTGACATCCCATTGGGCTGGTGCGTCATGTCCCTTTTTGTCAGCCTGTCACGTCACACAGTGTAATGTGGCATTTCTGTGTAACGGACTGAGACACGTCATGCCAATGACATGTCAAGCTTGTGAATTTCAAAAAGACACAGTTCAATGAAAAACATGGTTTTCTAACTGCCCTGGAGGTTTTAAACCTTAAGAAAAATAAAAAAAGACTTTCTTCTCCAGTGATTTTGCCACTGAAAAGCACATGTTTTCTGGTGTTACCCATGTGTAGATGCAAGTAACAGCTATCTGAATATTTGGACATCTTTATTAACTGAATCTTAAATTGCTGATTCAGTTGGATAATTAGGAACGGTCTAAAGGACATATGTATTCACTAAGTTGTTTATTGCCAGTAAAATACATATACAGTGATAAAAACTTCGGCCATTTAATGCTAAGCTAAGTCTAAATAAGCAATTTCCATGACTTCCAATACGTGATTCATCTCTAATGCTTCTTATGTATATGTATGCTCTCAGAGACTATAATCGTGTGTTATACTTTTGCTTGGAGACCATACAACATATAGGGCACTGGGAGCACTAGCCCTGCCTAACCTCTGTGCAAAACAAAGCCAGAACCTGTCTGCAACATTAAACATCTTTTATTTCTTTTTCTTCCAAAGCATGCATCGTCCCAGAAGAAAACAACACCTACTGTCGTAACTGAAGAATAAAAATAAAAATAAAAGATTGTAAAGTAGTTCCTTAGGATATCCAGGTAGTTGCAGACAAACACTAGCTCTCAGGCTAAACTGGTTTTATTCTGAAATGCACAACTGTTCTTAGCTAGCAAAAAATACCTAGAAATCAGATTTGTTACACAACTTCCATAGCTCGATAAGTCTTCCAGAGTTTAGCATAAATAACCTAAGTTAAAGGCAAGAGACAAAGATGCCTGTGTTTGGAACAGCTATTTTTACTAAGATTATATTAAAAAAAAAAAAAAAAAAAGCTAGTTGAAAACGCAGTAAAAAATAAAAGCACAGCACTTTTCATTATATAGTGCAGCTTGACAATAAGGTACTTTTTGTTATTAACAAAATAACATTTTAGAGGTTCATAATATTACTCATATCACGACATCTATCTAAACTTAGCCCACTGCAGGGCTAGTAACAGTGACCCAGGAGCATGCATACCAGGCTCAGTGACATTTGTTTAATACTCATTAGAACAAATCAGTCACAGCTGATTGGCACCTGGCCTGGGCTTCACTTCCCATGCCTTGCTGCCCCTTTTCAGAGAACTCTTAACAGAAAGGAGGTCTTCCCTCCTCTCACCTGTCTACCTATGAGCAGCAGGAGTCACAGGGTTTTCCTCGCTCCCATTTCTCTTCCACTGGGAAGATGGAGGTAGCTAGCAAGTTACTAGTCTCAGATAACACCCGATTCACTCTCCCTTCCCTCCCACAAGCTTTTCATGACAGCCTACTATATTTACCATTATATTCTCAATTTCACAAAAGCAATAACCCTTACTAAGTATCTTATCCATTAAAAGCTTTCTTTAAAATAATACCTAGTACCACTTTGGTTGTAGCTTCTTTATAGCCTACCTGTTTTGACTTTCTTCCCTTGCACGAGGAAAGAGAAGGCTTCTCCATAAGCCCTATTTCCTAAATGGCTACACTCCCATGGAGAGCACAACCTCAACAAGCTCAAACATCATGGAATTTCCCAAGACATGTACTTGCTTTTACAATCCTCAGCCCAATTCAATTCATGTACCATGGTTAATAAAACTTGCAGCCTTTCTTCAGTCCTAAGACTACTTGATAGTGGCCTTTTATCCTTCTGGATTGAGATGGATGAAGTTATTTTAGTATGGCAGACATGCAAATACAAATCTAAAACAGAACTAAAACAGAAAATCCTCAATCTTGTTCCTACCACTGATAAACCATTAACCTTTTCTCCTCTCCTCCCCAAAATGCCAATTTGTATATAAAAACAACCTCCAGGACTTAGACCTTGGGTGGCAGTTTTAAGTCTAAAATCAATTTTTGAGTTATAAACCCTCTGAAAATAGGGGGTTTATAATGGAACCACTGACAGACCCTTATCTATAGTGGCGCTAGCGGGCACCACTATAATATACGAATAAAACTAAATTACATCACTTGTCATCATTAAGAAAAATTTTCATCTCAGTTCTTCATTTGAAAAGCACTATAGTTAATGAATGATTACTGAGCCATGACACCTAAATGACTAAAATATAGGAATTATACTGAGGTCAACTCAAGTATTTTTTAAACCATGAAATTAAGAGATCTATTCGCTTTGGTATAGGATACCAGTCCTGGCTATTATGCTCCCTTGCAACACTGACTTTGAGCATAAGGGAATGGTATGTATTTCTATATTGGAGATTAAGGTCCCATGCAAATTTAAAAGGTGAACACAAGATTGCCCAAGAGTGATGAAGCATGGGATTTTTTCCTATGTTCAGAGGTTTCCTTCAAGCACCTCTGTTTTCTTTATACTCCTCTACATGCAACTAACTTGAAAACAAACAATATTTTACGGTGATACACGGGAGAAGTCTTGTTCTGTGACAAACAAGATCTTATTCAACAGAAGGTCCAGAAACTTAAATACAGTAACCCACATTTAAGCATACTGGACCTTTTTAGTTAAGACACTTAAAAAGACTTTAAGGAGAGCTGGATGTACTGTACTATTGTGCAACACTCTTGACAATGCCCTAGCTATTATCTTTGTATTCTGCATGATCTTGAATTTAGGAAAAAGAAAAAAAAAAAAACTTTTCTACATCTTAAGCCTTCTCAAATGAAAATAAAGAGCCAACTATAAAAATTACGAAGAAATGCAAAAATTGCTTGTATGTGCACTGTTTCCTTATTTGAAGCCATACTGTTTCCTTCTAACTACGAAAATTAAGACATCCTCACGAGAAGCAGAATGATTTCAACTGTCCAGACAACACAAGAAATTAAAACGTGCATGGTAAAGATATGCAACAATAAAAAAGATGGCAAATTTCATCACTGACATCCAAATTCCAACACTGTGATTTCCGCCACCCCGCCCCCCCCCAAAAGTGCTTCAACTGAGCTCACATTCTCACAGCACTAAGTCTGAGCGCTACTGATCATGGAGATTTGTCTAACACTTGAAAACATGCCAAAACTAGGAGGAAAGTATGCAGGGTCTATGATTAGAACAAGCATCTGAGAGTCGAGCCTTATGGATATATAAAGTAGTATCATGCTACTTACTTCATGTACCCACATTTACCTTCTTGCATTTCACTGAGATTACATCAGGTTAGTAAAGTTGACTAAGTAACTTCGGGATCTCAAAAGATCACTGCACAAACATTATTAACAATTTTCACCTCAAATGTCAAACACGCACATTTTCCAGTATGTAATTTCCAAATGCTACTTTAAGACTACACTCTTCCCAATGCGCAAAACTGTTACTACGTTTTGGAGACAGAAGTAAACACAGAATTGAAGGGTACCAAATTGTAAACTAAACATGTAGACTGCACATTGTCATCTACCTGGTTTTCTTGTATTGGCCACATGGCTAGTGACAGTCATAGATGCTGATAGAGCGTGACCCATTCTAAATAGATGCCATTTTGGAAGAAAAAGAAGACATAAAAGCTCTCTCTGCAGTCTGTGGAGAAAGAAAAGGAGAGAGGGGCTTCTGACAGCTCAAGCAGAAAAGGAAAATTGGAAAGGAAAGCCAGTATCACTACCATATGTGCTCATAGCTCGTCAGGACAGCTGGCAAGAAATATTGCTCTTCTCTTCTTTACTTCCAGGGCTGTGATACATTTCTTTATATGGCTATCAATAATACTGAATGATTAATGCTAATGATTTATGTTAATTTCATTATAAGCTTTATTTGTTGCCCAGTCTTGAATTAAGCCTGTCAAATCATCCTTTTCTACATTGCTAACAATTCTTAAAAATGCAAAGCTAAACATAACATCTGATCATTAATATGTTAATGCACCTGTTTCATATATAAATGAGATAAACAAGAAAATTACTGTTTGAAGATGATTCTGAGAGTAGTTATTCAGGGACCTCGTACCTACCTACTCCCAGTTACTTAAACACTGACAGGAAATAAAGGAAAAAGATTGTCTCCTGATACCGGATTGCTTAACATCATTCCTCAAACAGGAAATAATATATATGCACCCATTGGTAGCTGACCAAGCTCCCTGCTGAGGCACCCATTTTCCTTCGTCCTACATTAAGCAAGCTCTGAATGGTCAAGTGAGAATCTGACAAGATGCACACTAGTATTTAACTACATTAACCAGAAATACCTCCTCCAGCTCAGATTCTTTCATGTTCCTTCCCATTTGTATGGAACAAAACTGTCAGTCCCTAGCCCTTCCTTATTGCCAGATCAGATTTCTTGCTATCACCATCTTGGGTTAAAACAAAAATGAAGTTGTTATGTTTCAGGAATTCTAAGCCTATTCCCTGGCAACCTTGAAGTCCATTTCTGTTTGCAGCTCATATTAACCTAGCCAAAAATCCAGTTACAGATGCCATACTGAGTACCTACCAGATGATAAATCACAGATGGACCATTTCCTGCCCTATGGGATCCCTATACTGACCAGCCTGCCATTGTTTATAAAGGATAAAAACAAACTAGGAAACTCCTGGTACAGAAGGACCTGTAACAACTGGCAAAAGGCAGAGGAGCAGGGTTTATACACTCTTCATCACACTTTCAACACAATGATTTAACTGAACCCCTAAGACACCTGGATCTTCAGGCAAACACTATCCTTTTTCTCAGCACACGAAGTCAACTAAGTCACAAAATATAGAGAGAGAAACGTAATTTTCCTGTTTGCTTGTAAGGATCTAGAATCTATTCTGAAATTTGTCAGGTACCATTTTTCACTGCATTTTTCCTGTCATTACTATTACAGTACTACTTTTCACCTGTATGAGGCCTCCATGTACAAGTATTGCAAATCACTTTTGAAATTATGAATTTTAGACTCTTAATCCATCAGTGAGGAATTGGCTAGTCTTCTTACTTCATTCTGCTTATACATTTGCTAATAATTCATGGCTACTACAATTTAAGAGACAAAATGTCTTTTTTTAATGTGCGCATACAAACTGCAGGACTTTAAATTCAAAGTAATTTAAGTTTATAATATTAGTAAAAGGCATTTGAGAGAAAACCAAGTAACCATTTTTTGGAAATATCACAGAACTTTGACTTAAAAAACTGAAATCTGAGCTTATGTAAATTTGCTTGCCCAAAGTTTCATTAATCATGAGCCTGCTCTGGATGCTCTTGTCACAGCATATTTTACATTGTTTCCCTTATTTTCCTTTGGAAAATTGTAAGTGGGGGGGGGAAGCCAGAAGTGAGTTCCCTCAAGGTTCTGTTGGATTCTGTATAGAAAGAATAAGGTAAAAGAATACAACTAGTGTTACAATTTTATGAGACTTAGATCCTGTGGAAAAAAAAAAAGCCATAAAATACAAATTACACATACTGTATTCAGAGAACATAATTACAAACTTAAAAATATATATATGAATCATATATGAAAAAAAGTTCCTGTTTTTTCTCTTAGAATGTATTATTTGCAGCTTTAGTACTACAGTACACAGTTTTTTGCAAATAAAAAAAAAAAAGGAAATAGAATATTTGCTGCTCCTGCTTTTTATGATGGGAGTACAGTTCTACCAGTTGGTCTGGGCTATACAGCTAACAAATGTCAAAATGTATGGACCAAACCATTTATCAAATAATCTACTCTCTGAATAGATAGGCACTATCAGCAATCTGGTATTGATCTTTACAGGCTGCTGCTATTGTTCATCTTAGCATCCAGAATGCCAGCAAGAATTAATGAAAGAAACAAAACAATGCATACCAAGCACACAGTACACACATTTTTTCCCTTTTATTTATTTTTATAGTTGGTTAAAATTTATGTAGTTAACAGAAATTCTGTTGCTAGAAACAAAGGACTCAGACAGGATAGGAGATGTGATGAAAAAATCACTTCACAAACATTAACTCCTGCACACTTCCAGTATATTTACTTCTAGATCTCAACTGCAAGTAAGTTACACTAATCTAGCGTGATAAATTCCTTGCAGTGTGTTACGCTGGCATTCACAATAGCTGAGACTGAGATGGCACTTTCATTAAAAGCTCCATTTCAGGGCACGTTTAATGTCTTGGACATTTCAAATTGCATCTGGCTGAATCTTGGCATACAGCTTGTCAGTCCAGATGCACAGTTTTTGTGTTTTCTATTTTTTTTTTTTTTTTTTTTTTTTTTTTTACAGAAATTGTATAAATTGGTTGCGACATTCATGAGTTCCATTGTGACTAAAAATATTAAATGTTAGTATTTGGGAAGAGTCACTTTTTTTTTTTTTTTAAAGTAAAATACACACATTTACTTGATCCTTTTTCAAATTTGTCTGCATGCATCTCCTTACAAAATCCCTGGAAAGGTCCATAAATCTACCACACTATTCTCCTTCAAATTACAAAATGCTCTTTTGAGAATATACTATTTGATATGCAGTATTTTGATTTGGATGACCACAATTTGAGTACATCAATTTACAATTCAAGATATTAAATGTATGCATTACCATGATTTTTTTTTTCCACTGGCTCCTCTGCAAGTAACACAGTGGAGAATATATGATGGGAAAGCAAAGTAGCCATGAGTGGACTCATGGCTAACAATTATGTCTATCAGATCTCCTTCTTCGTACAAGAAAAAAACAACCATTCAAAGCACCTACAATACACAAGAAAATCTAGTTTTTTTTTTGTAGGACTCAAACTGAAGTCCATCTCCGAAACCTCAGACCAACTCATCCTTCATCTTCAAAACCAGTGATTCCAACACTCCTCACTGCCCCATCCCTCATGTTCCAAGACTATTTCTTAGATATCTCTTGCAGTAACTTTACCACCAAGAAATACGAGGGATGAGCAAGGAGACACAGAGAAGCAGACAGAGCAAACAATTCTGTACCCAAAATCATTGCTCCATACACCGTCAATATGACTTCCTGACTGGATGATGCTCTTTCCTATGATCATGCTCAAGCAA
This sequence comes from Callipepla californica brunnescens, assembly GCA_023055505.1. Taxonomy (NCBI): domain Eukaryota; kingdom Metazoa; phylum Chordata; class Aves; order Galliformes; family Odontophoridae; genus Callipepla; species Callipepla californica. The sequence continues at coordinate 8,164,909 of JALIRH010000016.1, forward strand.
TTATGATCATAACAGCATTTTATATTAAGGAACTCACCATGAACGTATACAAGCATTCCTCACAACTAGCCTAAAGTTCAGTGACTCAACTCCACAACACAGACAACAGTTCAGGAAACAGATGTACAGAGGTACTATCTTATGTATATAGGATAATATCAAGTATAAAAGAATAAAACAAAATCTGATATTGCTCTTGGTGTGGTCACTAACACAGTGTTCTGAATATTACATTATTGAGATGCTTCCTATTAATTAACTACATGAGGAGATCCATAAGTTGCAGGTTTTGCCCAACTTTTGTTTTAATATCTTACTAATTTCGAGTGATTAGCATTAAATTTAAGTATGTCAGCATTTCCATTATAAGCCATATTCTCAAGGGTTTATTAAATTATTGGAAAAAAATTATTCTGAGGTAAAATTCAATACTTAGGGGTAAATTTTCAAAGTGCAGCATGCAGTTTTAGCTCCTGATCTCTGAACAAAGTCAATAAGGAACTGCAGAGCAGTACCCCTAGTCAATGCTTTGAAATTTTACTTCAAAGTCTCACCCCAGGAACAAATTCCATCTCACACACACACACACACACACACAGTCAATTTGACCTCTTTAAATCTGAAGAATTCGTGCACATGCACTGTAACTACTTTTCATAAAGATTTTCGCTGTTACCTAAATCTACCTAGCCAATCATAAACGACAGCTTCTGGGAGGGGGAAGGATTAGAAACAATACCATATTTATAAAGGTAAAAGACATATTGTTGCTTCCACCAGAAGCAAAACTAGCACACAGTCATGTTTCTGGCCTGTTCTATATACAAAAAAAGAAAAAAAAAAAAAACACCTTTATTTGTTCATGCGCCAACGTGACTGTAGTAAATTGCACTTTTTAAATGAAACATCAATAATCAATAAAGATGACCCTTTTTCTATTATCAAGAACCAGGTAAATGATTCAAAAACAGTCAAATGGCAGGCATCCTATACTGAAAGATTTGAAGGAGAATACATTGAACATAAAGATGACTAGTGTTGTGGCACTGAAGGAAAAACATAATTTTTCATTGATGTAAAGCAGCAGAGCTGGAAAGAACACAAATACAACAGTAGCTCTATTAACTGCATGACAAGAAGCACTGCTCACATCCACTCACTAAACTGTTTTTGATTCTTTAGTACCAGTGCACAGAATGGTCTTTACATTATGTTGCCACAGAAAACCTAAAATGCATTTCATAACGTAGTTTTCTACTATTATCATAATAGAGCCATCACAGTCATTGCAAACACTGTGTAGCCCCAAACACCTAAGTGCAACCGTTAAATTTGACTTTTTTCCTTTTCTTTTTGATAGGAGGACACTTTAAGCCTCCCAAGAGATCTGTGTTGTCTGGAAAGCTCCCAGAAGGAACCCATCTATTACTGCAAAGCCTTGCTTACATATGAGGGAAGAGGAAGCTATCTCAGCTAACAAGGACAACATATTGGAACCATGACCAGAGAATGGCTGCTTCAAGGCCATAAAAGTTAACACCGTATGCTGACATAGCATTGGGTGGAATTTAGAAGCTGATGAGGCTTAGACAATTTGTATTCATTTGTGGCAAGTGTTTTTTTCTCTTCTCTGATGTCAAATTACAGCTTAAACTCCACTTGAAGATCTCATCTGCTTCCAACTATGGAACTTATGCAGAGCAATGCCCAGTTTGCTTTGCAGAACGGAAATAGAATATTGTACGGCAAACAAGACTTGATAAAGAGCATTGTGAAGCATTCCCTTCTTTAAACAGGAAGAATGGAATTGACAGATATTTTTAATTACTGCCTCACTAATCAAACATATAAACAAATTAAAGACAGACACAAAGCCTTTACAATCTGTACTGTAACAGTTAAGCTTAATAGATCTTTTTTTAATGTTTCATTAATACCACCAATACACTGGCTACCTCACTGAAATATCACATGGTGCTATTCTGTCATTTACCACTGATTTGAACAACTTCAGAATGACTACACAAGAGTTAAACTATCAATGTAATTTAAAGTAAAGTTAATTTCATAAGGATTTATTGATATATGTAATCAAACTAAAAAGCATATACACCTTTAGCTTTTCTTGTCTCTTTATATCACAAGAGCTTTTAGAGAATCAAAAATATTTTGGTGGATTAAAATATGGCATCTGAATTGATCAATGTTCCAACTACTCAGCAAGTGCTGATGTTTGCCTCTTGGCTACAGTTTAGGATACATAAAACTTGACAATCAATTCGCATCTGAATGAGCAATAAGTCTAACTCCTAATTTCTTATAAACAGCATTCGTACTGAACTTGCATAACCAATATCACAATATTTCTTAGCATTTTTTGCATGAATAATTAAATGAGAAAGTTGTGCCTTGGCAAATTACATTATCATATGCAGTTCACAAATAACTGTATTAACATTAACTGGTCAACAGTCCAAACATTTTGACATTTGTGAGGGGAAGTGGTAAATTAGTTACCAGCAACATAAATAATGGTTGAAAAAACAGGATTCTCTGTGGGTGAGAAACAGGCTTTATTTTGGTAAGTCTTGAATATTACTTTAGAATTTCTTTGAAGTTGTTTTTCTTACTGTCAACATCTTAGTCCCAAGGGAGGGTGGTTTGATATACATGTTATAGATTCTTCTGCAACCTTGTAGCCTGATCAAATAAAAAGACCTTTTCATTTGTGACTGCATAGGTTTTGTGTCACCTCTTAACAGTTGCTTCCTCATAACTCAGCGGTACACTCTGGATCAGCACCTCCTTCTTCATCAGTGCAATCCTAACAGGAGGACAGACACTCACAGGCGTTGGAGCTACACAGCTCCATACCTATTAAGACAGCAGTATCTTACTGGCTATTAATATAAATTTGCCCAAAAGCAGTGCATAAAAATTATACACGCATTCCCTTGGTGTCTGTACACAGTACCTCTGTGGGAAAACACTAATATAATTGCATCAAAAATAGTATCAGTGTCACAGGACATATTTAGCACTTTGCATATATTTTTAGATAGATGTGACTGATTATGACAACATATGAAACAACTCTCATTCGTAAAACTACATAGTACCATTATAAATATATATATGTATGATATTAATTTGACAACTTGAGGTAAGGAACAAAGATGTCAGGGTGTGGCTAAGAGTCTACTAAAGTAGACTTGGCAGTTTATCGTAAGAAAATATAAGCATTGCTCTGATATTTTACATTCAGCCTTAGGAATGTAATTCAAACTTCAACCCTAAACTACAGCTGAAAGAGGAAGCAGCTGCTCACAACAGCCCTTTTCTAGGGGAAAATAAATGACAAAAAGAAAAACAAAAAACATGCACACTATGATCTGCCTAGCTCAGATTACTTCACCTATACACTTGCATTACATCAAGAGCAACGATACTGAATAGGTTCAACCGTGTTAGGGATTAAAAAAAGAGTACAGGGTGCAGTGAAATAAAGTTGGACAACAGATTTTGTAGTCACGATTCACTAAAAGACAAGAAGCAGCAAGAAACTCTTAAAGAAGCACTGTAACAATTGCATTGCATGAAGCACATGTACAAGTTTATATAGTCCTCAGAGAGCACCACCAGAAATCCCAACTGTTTTCCAAACTCCTGTATATAAGAGCTGCTGCACATCTTACACTATATTTTGCTATTCTTGTGAAAACATCTATTATCATTCCTCATAATTCTCTGTAAACCATAGTAAATCTTACTGTAGTAATACATGACCACTTGTTCTATGAGGTTTTTAAAATCTGAAGAGAGCTATTACTTCAGTGCTTTCCTGGAACTGCTAGAAAGCCAATCAGTAGCTCCTTAATGAAGAAATACTTTTTGAGGCATGATAACCAGTACTTCTGAAGTTCTAAGAAACAAATTCACAAATGCAATACATAGTTCACTCTTGAAGTAAGGTCTCACTTCCATGTCAGATGCCCGTTTTTCAGGTCGCCCTTCTGCTGCCATCTGTCATATAACATTAGAATACAATAGAATATTGCTGGGAATAGGTTCAACATCTGCTGCTGTACCGCCACCGTCTACCTCTGATGTCATGCACAAAAATAATAAGATAGGAGGTATTACTTTCAGAGCAGTTCTCTCATATAAAGCAGAAATAATTCGTTACTAGTGTTTTCAGATAGTTTACCAGCAGTCTTACTCACAGAACACAGAAAGAACACTGTCACCTCAAAATAAATGTCTGCTGGTTGGCAACTCTTGGCTTGCAGAAACATTAACAGAAATGGAGGACACAAGAGCTTATGGGAAAGCTGATAAACAGTACAGACATTCACTCTCAAGGAGGCATCAGCACACACCCTGATGCAGGCAAGAAAGGTTGAAAAGGTTGAGTGGCATTTTCTAAACCGATAAATAGGTTTCTGTATCTTCATTCAGTATTTAACTTCTCAAAGTGCAAGGGTAGGGCTTATATTCAGTCTTTGACTACGGCTAAGAATAGATCAAGAGGCAACCTCAGTTTCAGACAAAGTAGCGCTAACCTCTCTAACTGGGATTTTACAAAACACAGCCTGGCTTCAAATGCATGGAAGAACCCAATATCTGAAAACTTTTGAGGTCTCTACAGCCTCCACCAGCAAACACACTTCCAACTAACCTCTTTTTAGGCAGTACAAGCTATTTACGAACCCACACAATTTTCAGAAAATTCTCATTCACTCCTTTCTATTTTCAGTTATCATTGATTGTTATACACCTGCCACTACGCTTCCTCCCCCCAAAAAATCAACCTGATTATGGATTACTTCATTATCACCTCACCAACACTTCCAGTCACAACTGTAATGATCTCAGTCTGCTAATGGATCAATTCTGAATTTAAAGTAAACTGATACAAAACAATATGAGAAATATTTTTAATACACTATAAGGATCTGTTTTGGAACAGGAGGTGAACTTATAAATGTCATCAAATAATACCCTTATTAACTTTTCATGAGAAAATACAACAGTAATCACTATCACAATGAAAGAGCACTTCAAGTTTTCTAACAATAAGGGTGAAGGACTGAGCACCAAAATTACATCTAACAAAAATGAATGAGGTGTTTCGCTTGCACATTCCTAGGCTGACACCAGTGTCAGGAGAGAACAGTGCATTCTGAGTTTTGAAACACTATTATTCATCTCTATATGCTTATATATCCATATATCCATATGGATCTTCCACAAAGCCAACTGCAATGATGTAAATACAAACCAAATCCCTTACATATGTTGAAGTGATACAGAAACATGTTTGGAGGTTCACATGGGGATAATGAATGTTCTTGTACTTCTGGGGACTATGCACACACTAAATGATTTCCTCTTCTTTGTATTCTGCATGTCACCAATCACCTCTTTTTTTTTTTTTTTTTTGGCATTTAATGAAGTCTTGCACATTTCGTTTCAACAAAACAGGGCCTTGATTCTGATATCTACATCACACCTAAAAGCTCTTAATTGTCTTTGATTGATCAAAACTCATCCCACTGATTAGAAGTCACCTGTATTACATCAGTTCATCTGTCATTTTTCGCAAGCAGTCCACACTGTAACAGCTCCTCTTTCTCTGATTCCAATTCCCAGTGCTTGATCCTCCTTCATGAGCCTCTTAAAGGTTCTCCTCCTTCTAATCAACCCCCTGGAGGCACTTTAGCAGCTAACCTGGGTGATTACAGCCACTGCTGTTGTAATTTTCTAAATTATAAATGCTTTTCTTAGTCATCAGTTTCAATTGTGCAAAGTTGCCCAACTGTAATGGAAGTTGCATGCAGAAATATTGTTGAAAATTTAATTTGCATGCAAATCTGCCCACTTGCCATCCTTTATTGTGAAGTGTTAATATAGTCACACAGCACTGCACTCATGGATTACCAGGGTTTTAAACCAAGCACTGTGACTACAACCACTTGAATCCTACACATCCTACAATGCCCACAGAAAAATCTGCACTTCAGCTCATCTTTTACAGATAAGATGTGTGCTCACACATACACTCAGAAGTACTCACTGCTGTCTATATGCCCCTCAGTCTGATATTTCACCATAGTAGTTTTAAATATACTTAAAATTGAACTATTTTTATGTCGTAGATGTGCAGGGAGCAGAATGTGTTTAAAATAGTAACATTTTAACCCAAATATTTCTTTAACTCCCCTTCCCTTTACCTCTCTAATGAAAATAAATAAATATACACACTGCTAAATTTTTCAGAGTTTTCACACTATTTTAACCAGGGGACTTTCTTTTAATTCTCCTCCATTCACACAGACATGCACATTTAAAGAAAGGCAGCTTGCACATTGTACAACACATTACTTCAGGCTGCATCGGCAACTGCCTGTCATTATCACATACCATGTTTTCTGTCTGACTTATTGTATTTAAGAAGTTGTAGCTGTAGGTAATTAAAAAGCACTGCTCTAGTGTGACAAATAATCGCCACACTTTTCCAGTGCAACGCAAATCGTGTAAGTTGCTTTCCTCCTCGCTTCTTAGTCTTTAAGAAAACAGCTGATGTGCTGGTTCTTTTTATTCCAGATGTTATACTTGCAACATTCTGGATCCAATTAGTTTTATTCATATTTTTAATGTGGCACGTGTAATTAATACAAGTACTTTCTAAGAAAACAGTGAAAACATGTAAATGTTTATTCAAGGATAAAGAAAACCCTCTCTTAGACAACTTTATATTTGCTTTTGAAAGCATCTCTTATTTTTTTACTAATACACAGAAGTGCATTCTAAACCTACATACTCTGATTTGCTGTTGAAGGACCTTCACCACAGCAACTTCTTTCAATATCTAACTGAGAAAAAAGCAGAAGTTTTAAAGAATCACATACTTCAAATGTTTAGTACCTGCTTGTGTGTTGTTTGAATCTGACAGTCCTCCCAGTCCACTGTGACTTCCCTACAGACCACTATGTTAGATGGGAACAATACTCCTTACAGACAAAGTTATTCTTAGGAAAAATACATCCACTACCACTAACAAGAACTGCATGGCGAGATGAAGGATAATCCAGACACATACTTGAGAGAGGACACTAAAATCTAAGCACAGTTGATTTAATGAAAAGGAAAAACATTTGCCTTAATGAACCAACAATTACTTTGCAAGCATTTCATATCTTGCTACTCAGTCTTCAAAGAAAGAAAATAGGATTCTTGCTAACAAAATACATGCACTAATTCTTAGACTCTAAGGTAGAGCCATATAACCACATTTCTATCTATTGTTAGACAAATAAGAAACTTGTAATTCTTGAGTTGCATATAAAAAGAACTTTTCAGAAACAACCAGGCATTTCAGGTTTTCCTGGATTTAGAAAGATAACAATGCACTCAACTGCATTTTAAATTCTTGGGTCATTCTCTGGGAGTTATTTTTGTTTTGTGGGGTTCTTTGTCTATTTTGTTCAGTTTCATTGAGTTTTATCGCTTGTTTGTGTACTAATAGAATTCCAAGGCCCATTTGTTGAATCATGCTGGATATGAAATAGGTCACAAAAGGTCAAGCTTCAGGGGCTTTTTATGCATAACTCAAACACTGTCCCTGGAGTGTCCCCAAATGGTATGGGAATCAGTCCAGTAATGAGTGTTATCATTTAATTTGGCATTCTTAGTTAAAATGCTCTTCAAAGCTTTTCCACGCGTTCACATAGTCTAAGATATCTTCAAAATGTTTCATGACCACTATCGAAAACAATTTCACAACAAGAGACAACTGTACTGTTCTGATAACTTCACACCAATCGAGATACTGAAATAAATTTTGGAGTAAGAAAAATCAGAAAATATTTTACCTTCCATTAAAAAAAAAAATGAAGCAAAAAATTTAATTTTCACAACCTGGAAACTCAGAACTAACAGGATTTGCAAAACTAAAGCAATGTATTTCTAATTTTGTTTTGTTTTTTAAAGTATCTAATTAATTCAATGCACGCTCTCAGAAAATCTTTAAAGAAAATAGGGATTAAAAATTCCAGTTGTTTCCTCTCATTTCATGAGAAATTCAACTGATAAAGGAAGAACTGTACTTACTGTTCTTACATACCTAACTTCCAACTACATTTACAAGAGAACTTCTTGTGGAAATGAACTGATGAAAGGGTTTAACACAACAGCCTCTTAAGCTCTTTTAGAATTACTCATTTTTTAAGCATATGTTCAAATGCAATAAAACATCCCCCACATATCACTTCAATTGCTAGTTCCCCGTCGCAGAAGTTAGTCTGTACGTTCACTGCCATAAAGCAAAGGACACTTCAATGAAGGAAAATCGGAGTAATGCAGGCTACATGTTTTCAATGGACTGTCACAAGGACAGAAACAAGAGCATGTAAGTTTACTTCAGTTACTTTTGAGGACAGCGTGAGTTACAGGTATAGGCAATAAGTATAAAGGCATTGATAAACAATTAAGAGAGAGAGTACAAATTGTCTCTAACAACATTTTTCTAGTGAATCTAGTTTTATCTTCCTTATACCTGAATTCACATCAGAGGAGCCTGGCCAGCTCTAAACCCGCTGCTGCAAACACTCCAGGGAAGTGCATTTCACACACTCACCAGGCAGAGCCACTCCCACTTTAACAGCATGTGAGTTCTTATTAGATTTGAATGAATTATTGTCAGGTGAAGCTTTCTCAGCCAGCAACAGTCCAAATGGAGGCTCCTGAGCAGCATACCTGCTTTAAACCAGATTTCTGGTGGTGGTGTTTTTTGTTTTTTTTTTTGTTGGTTTTTTTTTTTTTAATGTCATATAATGGAAAAACTGGCAGGGTGCTGTGTTCCCTACTTAACAACTCTCTACATTTCTTGCTGCTATACTTAACTAGTTTCAAACACCCCAAACAATCTTAAATTGGTTTGTTCATAGAATGTCACCAAGCAACAAAAACAGAAGTGAAAAAATGCTTTGCTTTGTCAATATCTACTTATAAGCATAAAGAAAACACTAAAAATTTATCTTCAGTAACTTGAATTTGGGATACATCTTATTTAAATACTTTCCTGTGTAACGTAACACAAATTCAAATACAAGCCTTCTGCAGCATACACAATGAACACATCCAGCATACCTTCATGTCTGGCATTAGCAGGAACTCCGCATACACAGGAAAAATCCACATGTGTTACAGAGCAGAGTTCTCAAAACGCTTTTGCTATTATGATACAGTAGTGACTGCCAAGCTCCTTCAGTCCAGGGTTCAAGCACAATGACTCTGAGCAGCTTCACATCCCTTCTCAGAGCCCCAGCATCTGCCAGCCTCTTCCCTTTCCTTCCTCTACATTTTATCTGTGCTTTTATCTTTTCCTCCCTTTATTTTGCTTTATCTATTTTCGACAATAGTGACTAGCACAGTATAACAGCATTATATAAGCTTTTTACAGTGCCATGTTTTGCTTTACAGAGTGAACATAAATGAGGAAACACTAACTTAAACTCTGACAGCCAATGCTGGATGTATCAGCTCGGCCTATAAATAAGCACTGATCACCTCCATTTTATTGAACTCATTTTCCAGGCAAGCAAAGACCACAAGATTCCTCTGCAAATTTTCCCTTTACACTCTCCAGCAGTGCTGCTAGTGTCAGCTACGACAGATTTATAGCCTATTCATTCATGGGAACAAAAACCCTGCCAGGGCTGGTCATGCAACACGCAGTAGCAGTTAGTTCAGAAGATAACAGCTGCAATACCTCACTTCCTTATTCAGCACTCTATAGCATACACTACTTTGGAGATAATAAATGCTTCTTGTTTGTATTTCTTGAGTAATATCGGAGGAAAGGGTCCACATTACAACAGTATGAAGTAGCACTGCAACACAGGGGGATTAATCAGTGTTTTCCTTGTATTTATTCCTTCTCCAGCTTTATGGTTTTATAACTGACATTAGAAAGATACTCTCCACTGTTTTTATATACTGTCACTTCCAGGAACAGTCAAATATTTAAATTTTGAATTTAGTGCCCATTTAATTTAAAAGGTTATTTTGAATTATTCTGAGTACCAAGGACTTATAACACGTAGCACTTTAATAGTGAGAGAGCTTCAGCATTTGTCAGGATTAACCAGTTATTTTCCTTCACACTCAGAGTTAAAAAATGAGCTTAATCTGAAGCAACTGAACTATAGATCATAAAATTACTAGATCTCTTTCACTATTTTGGAAAGCAAATTAAAATTCAAGATGAGTTTGTAAATATTCCTAAGCTGCAACACGATGCAGCATCAGAGAGGAGATACCAGACTGATAGCAGCAACACTGGTTTTGGAGGTGGTACTCAGAGTCATCAATTTTGGAAGAGCTGCTCTTGCATAAAGCATCTACTAGGGGCACACATTGGCTTTTTAAGCAGTGCACTGTGGTCCCTTTGCAGGTGATGTAAACCTTTGCCCTTTTCTCAGATGTTTAAATAGGTCTGCAGTAGCTACACTTTCTGCACTTCCTCAGTAACCCACTCCTTCTCCCATTGATTATGCACATACTGTTACACTCAGCTCCAGCCACAGACAGCACGAACTAGAGCCAAGGCCCATCTGTGGGCAACAAATGAGTTTTTTCACAATCCCTTTGCATGGGACACTGCACTGACATGGAAAGCGAAGTGAACTTCTAGAAACCTGCTTTCCATCTTTTTTCACCTCTTTATTGCAAGATAGTATTGTCCAAATGAAGCTCAAAAGAGATCCCAGAAAGCTACATTATAGTCAAGATTTTTCTTGACAAGTTTTTTTTTGTTGTTGTTTTTGGTTTTTTTTAAGGTTTCGAACTGAAGGCTGACCATACTTGGTTCTTACAGATCCTTAGTAGACTGGAAATTCTAACCTTCAAGAACTCTGCAACCTTGGTCTTCTTCAAAGAAGAAAAATCCTTGTTCTTTCACCAGAAGAAAACGCAAAGCAATTTGTAAATTAGCGGTGCAAACCACAAGCACTTAGCATCTTGAATTTCTTATAAGCTTTTAAATAAGAAGTCACGATCCACTGTCCCAAGTAATTAAAACTTATTAAATTTGAACAAATGTACCTATATCTGATGGCATATTGAAATGTAGATATCTGAAAAGGTAGAAAATATGGAAATGATCAGGAAAAAAAACATACTCTGAATTAAGCAAAATATTAGCTATACTAATTTAAAAAAAATAAATTATCTTTTACAAATCTCATCCCTCCTCACATACCACACCAAACAGCCATCTTACTGGATCAGCCTCAATGACTGTGGCACTGAAGATTCCAACACAAATGGCTGCTTAGACCACAACAGCAATACAGCCCACTGAAGACATTTCTGCATAGCCTCCTCACATTCAAACACAAGCCTTAACAATGCTCAGAAAGTCTTCCAGATTTAACCCCAGATCTCCCTGTATCAGTCACTTTCAGTCCATGATACGCATAGGAAATATGAGATCAGACAGCAGTTACTGTAACTTCATTCTTTGCAAATCAATCAGGTTTTATTGTGTGGACTCTGGCTCAGCTCATAATGCTGGAAGGAACCTAACACAGCAGTTTAAGATTTCACCAGTTTAATAACCCTTGCTAATTGAGGGCAGGGGGAACCCACACACTGTACCGAGGTTTTTAGCACCTAACCTTTTCCTATGGGTTGGAGGAAAGGGAAGGAGAAAAGATCTGAATTCCAAGAGGGAGGGAGAGGACTTCAGGAAAGTAACCACCCCAGTGATTCATCTCTGCGTCTGCTGTTCTGGCAATATAAACTTAAATATATCTATATATAGTTAATTGTACAATATTTATACAGAAACCTTTTATGAAGTAGTTCTATTTTATTCATGAAAATTAGCTACCTCCTGATGTAAAAACAAGATTTTTCCCACTCAACATAGAAATACATTCATTTTATGCGTAATTGTTCTTCTCTTTCAAATCACCTAACATAACAAATGCTAGAAGACATTATAGTTCATCTGCTAAGCAGTCTCTTTATGAGTTGAGGCTTCAATGCTTTAATGGGCAAATTGCCTGATTTAAGTAAATCATGTCACCTCCATCCAAGTAATCATATTTGTTGCAGACTTTGCTGACCTCATCTCTACACTAAACACAAAAACATTTACATTTTCAGCTTGAGATATTTAGTTCAAATGATTTACAAATAGGTTGCAATGAAAACTAATTTTTAGTTTACTCCAAAGATACTATTTAAGTTCTTTGTTGACAGTGTTTACAGACATATAATTATTGGTTACTGTCATTTAAATAGAGACAACATTTTTGCACAAAGAAAACATCTTGTGAAATAATTTCCCCTAGGTTACTACAACATTTAGAAAAATGTTAGTCTTAGGGAAATGGTAAATGGTTAAAAAGAAAGTTAAATATTTGCTGTGATAAAATGTTTCAGGGCGGGGTTGTTACAAAAAAACAAAAAAAAAAAAAAATCAACCATTATTTTCCCCTCTGCTTTATGTAAGAAATCTCTCAGAAGTGGCATTGCACAGCATTATCTATGTCATTTCAAAGTGGAATATTCTTCAAATTGCTCCAGCCAACCAGTGCTGTGAAATTTCAAGCAAATTTTGAACAATCAAACAAAAAGATGTTAATGATGCTTTAAAAAAAAAAAAGACATGTATTTAGATATAATGAAAAAAAACATTTGCAATTTAATTTCAAATTTGAGGCACAAAGGTGAGATTTGAAGAAACTGGGCAAGATTTCAATACACAAGCCTAGTGGGGCTCATAGAACCTTTGGATTTTGTTCTTTACACCAGGAAAATTTTTGGATCACCACCCAAGCTTTCCTCCAAAATGAAGTAATCTTTTTCTTTAGTTTACACAGCTCAGAATCCTTCATAACAAGCCCTTTCAATTGTTTTTACTATTTCACAGCAACTTTGATATACCCTTTGTTGTTGTTGTTGTTAACAAGACAAAAAAAAAAATAAATCTTTGCCTTTAAAATCATAGAAGGCAAAATTTACATGTTAAACCTTGTAAATCTGAGGTGAAAGGATGATACATAACCTTCCATTTATTCATATTGACATTTTAAATTGCCTAACGAGTAGCACAAAATCCTCCAGAACGGCTTTATTTATAAGCCCTTCTTCAGCTGAAAGAATGTCTCCTTATAGTGGATACTATTTGTTCTGATTAAGAATATTTAGGGCAGGGAAAAATATTGAAGGTGTTAAAAAAAAATAAAAGAGCAAATAAGGAAAGCTCAACATTCTTCCCTTCAGGTCCTTTCTGCAAGGTTCTCGCCAGGACATTTCCCTTTTATCTGTTTACAAAGATTGTTCCAGAAGAATCAAAAGATGGGAGAGTGTGAAAAAGCTCTCTATGCAGCAGAAATAAAGGTGGTAATAGAGGAGATATAACGGTGATAATTGATCCGAATAGTCAATCCAGCTTTTAAGTCTTTAACGCTCACCTACTTTCACAGCTGATTTAATGATTAGAAAAGTTTCTAGTCAGTCACAATGTATCATCTCAGTAAAATTTGTTTACTAAATACATAGTTGTGTCATACTGAAGTAAGATCTCAAATAATTCCTTTGAAATTTCCAGTAACAATCCTAAACTTTGTTACTCAGTGCACCAAAACAGCAGTCCCACAAGCCTGCTGGCTAAGGATTCCAGTACTGCTACATTTGCATGGGGGTGAAAAATATTTCTTCTTTACTCTTATTTAATACTCCTCCTTTCTCTAATTCAGTGAAGGAATGTTTCTATGTGCCAAAACTTAGAGCATTAGTGTCTCATTCACTGTGTACACAGAAAAAGCTTAAGCTAAATCTTTTTTGAAATTCATACAATGTGCTTTAAGTCCCTACGTAGTTACATAATCTTTAAGAAAGTCCATAAATTTTTAAACATTCTAAGTAACATTCTGAAATACAATGTACAGTCTATTAGGTTTGTTTGCCAACCATCTTATTTTCTTTAAATATGCTTCCTATCATTGCTGATAGATTTTGCAGCATCATCATAGGTCATACAGAAGCCGAACCCTTCAAAAAAATGGTGTTGTAGTTGACTTCAACTTGAGACAAGAGTCGATATTAGCAGGTTTGTAGAAAAGCAAACCCTGTAAGTGATGCACCATGCCTATATATATTTTTTTTCCATGATTGCTCATTAAAATTAACTTTAAAAACTAAGTATGAAATTGAAGACTGTTACCAAATAATACTTGCATCTACGTTCTCAAATTTAAAAAGAAAAAAATCAAGTTTGGGCTACAGATAGATAATCTAGCACCAGATTTCATAATTTGAGCTTGAATTGTCATCTTAAATTTGCACTTAGGTCTCTTATCTCTTGCTCTGCATAGTACACACTAAGCAGTGCCATCATCTATTAATTCACAGAATAGAAATAACATCAGAAACAGTGTATATGTTTAATTATTTTGAGTATGGCAAAACAGTATCAGTTATCTTTGACTGTTAATCTGAACCCAAAAGTGTTGTGTTATATGGCTTCATGAACAACCAAGGGAACTTGAGTTTAAACACTCAGCCATTTTCCAGAGCTGTCTCAGAACCTTAGGTCTGAGATGCCCTGTACAGTTCATTAAAAAAAGATATTGCTACTGTCTCTTTCCAGAAAGATGTTATGGTTCGTTACTCTTATTTCCCCCTAATAACTTCATTTTTAAAAGACAGTTCTCACCCATAGTGGTTTTCATCTCCCACTCGAACAACAGAGAAGGTTGGAACAAGCAGATCACAGGTAAAGAGAACCTTGCTATTTTCTCTCCACTGTCATGATTCTTCCCTCACTGGCATAGTTTCATCTTCAGGTACAAGGTACATGAGTTTTCAGAAGAACTACACAAAGTGTAGTTTTGGTGAAAATAATAATAATAATGACCTAGCCATAGGCTTCTTGTGTCTGTATCCACTGACATAAGATTTCTTTATCTCAATAGTAATATTTATTTATTTTAAGTCAGTTACATTTCTCCTTGTAAAAAATTGTCCTTACCACACAAACATATTGATCATTTGTTTCAGGATAGCATTCTAAAGGAGCATTCATGAAACTTCAATAATGATTCATTACATCGGATTGATATGTTGGATAGTGACTGCACTGCATTTGAAGCATGCTGTAAAGGAAGTCCACAAGCAATAAAGCACTTGAAATGGACAATATATTTGAGGTCTTAAATGTCCCAGATGAAAAAGCGGATCAAACTCTGCTCAAATAACTCATTATATCAGCTGTATGAAGCCATTCAAGGCATATAGAAGACAGCAAATACTTGGTTTGGGTTTCAAATTGTTTGATTAGCTTTCAGAATAATAAAATAGTATATTTTTCCACATGGTTTTACTTTTCCCTAAAATGAAGTTATGGTGTTTTCATGTGGGAAAATTTTACCTCCCTTATATATCTAGAGTGTACTCTTTCAATTTGAAGGTTTGATCTTTTTATACAACGATGTCAGATAAGTTAAACTTACCTAAACCATACTACTTCTGACTGATGTTATGTTAAAATATTTAAAAAAAAAAAAATACTCACTAAACAACTTTCTTGTTTTTGCTGTTAAGAATTTGCTTTTACATCAAATCCCTTTCCACCCTACTTTAAAGATCAAAACATATTCTTCAAAATTGTATGAGATCGCAGCATACAATTTTCTCATTTAACAACATTTAGGCTAGAAGCATGACAGTAACCTTATTTTACATGACCCTGAAACTTGATTTTGTAGACTTCTAATGACTACAGCTCCATTAGACCTTTCTTGTAATTGATATCTGCCATGTACAAGTACTAAGATGTGCCCTGTAACTTGTCTTCTAATGATCACCCTCCCCAATACAAGGGATAATAGCCGGTGTCATGAGTAGAGGTTAAATAAACTAAGTGTATAACTTTACAGGATGCTAATTAGAAAGCAGATGAATACAGATAAGAAGCAGAGAGGGTACATGATAAGACAGAAGTAGAGCTCACTCTCTTCCTCTCTCCAACTGCCAGATAAAAACCACAAAGTCTCCTTTCTCTGAGCTGAGTTCTTCATAACTACGTAATAGCCCTGACTAAATGAAGCTTCACATTAAAGAGTGAAAGGTATTTAAAATTCTATTTTAAATTTTGTAAGGTGTCAAAAGGAAACAGATGTTTTCAATGTTATTTCTGTCCCTTTCGAATAGAAGGCTCTTAATTTTAGTAATATTACTTTATTTAACTGAAACACTCTTCTCTGAGGATCATTTGCTGTCTATCTCAGCAGTTTTTCCCCTTTCCTTCCTTCTCTTTATAGAGTTGTCTATGTCGTCCCTTTCACAATACATTCATGTAAAGATGACAGTGAAACTCTTCTGCTCACCACAGGATGCTGTTACTGACAATTATAATTAGTGTGCTATCACAATCACTGAAGGAAAGAACATGTTACAGCCCCACTATGGGTTGTTGCCTCTTCAATTGCTTATACCATTGTTCTTGAGATCTTGTTAAAATTATATTTAATGACTGCTGTTTAGATTCGTTTATCATGAAACCTTATACGCACAGGTTATTCACCCATTTAGTTTGCCATCTCCCTTCTATCACATTCCTTTTTCATTAACTGCCCGTTAACAGGAATTTCACCTGCTAACATAATTCATTCTATACACTAGTATGTCTTTATTACTTAAATACATATAACATTTGTTTACTTCACTGATTTATTGCTGAAGATTACTGTTCATATTTTCCTCACTTTGTTTTC
Organism: Callipepla californica brunnescens; assembly: GCA_023055505.1. Taxonomy (NCBI): domain Eukaryota; kingdom Metazoa; phylum Chordata; class Aves; order Galliformes; family Odontophoridae; genus Callipepla; species Callipepla californica. The sequence goes on from JALIRH010000016.1 coordinate 8,181,699, forward strand.
CTTCTCAATGTTTTGGGGATATTGGCTGAACAATTGTATTCTAATCAATACTGAGATTAAATAGAATCACACATTTCTCCAACATATGTTTATCCATGTGCTGAATAGCATTCACTTCTAAATATTTTCAATATGGCTGGTTAGAATTAAAGCAAATGTTTGCTGTTTATTGAATATAATTTTTTCTAACAATTATGCATATACTTTAAAGAGAACTGCACAGTATTATTTATCAGTTGCCCAATCTACAGTCATTCTGCTACTCAATAAGTAATTTTTCAGACACTGGCTACACATTCAAGTTAGTTCCGCTGAGAGCAAGGAACCAAAGTAGAGGGAAGTACTTGATAATAATACTCAGACACACGTGTACCAAAGCTGGCAGTGTGCAGCCATATGCTTAGCTGCAATAAATATTAAAGTGTAAATATTAATAAAATAATAATACAGTGTCAATTCAGGTTCTCATATTTGGCATTCAGCAGTTTCGTTCAAGTAAATTGTATGATTAGTTCAGATCCATAGAATGACAACAGGCAAGTTCAAGATGCTGTTTAATTTTCATTGGACATATGGCTGATACAGCATTGTCTTAACTCTATGACTAAACAAGCAGTACTGAAGTATTTAAGTTTCTGTTGCACATACATGTTCAGAAGTTCACAACTTGCTTTTCTTCATACAAGGTAAAAGGATTTACTGAACTGATGAAAGACAATAGCAGTCAGGGAAAATGACTACAAAGCAAAGCAGAAAGAAAGGAAAAGAGTCATAAACATGCAGAATTGAGTATGTTCCTCCTATGGGTTTGAAGCACTACCTTTTTATAGAAAGACTCCTTTCCATATGCTGTCCTAAAAAAAAAAAAAAAAAAAAAAAAAAAAAAAAAAAGCAGTAACCTGAATCTTATTCGATTTTGCCTGCCTCAACACCTCAATTCCTTCTCCCACACAAAAACACTCAGAACATGCTTTTGCTATTATTTTTTCTTATCTCTCTTATTCGGATACCTCCATACACGTCTTCAGCTTGACTACCAAAAAATCCCCCATGGGGTGATAAATCCAATAAAATGGGGACAAAGACTGAAGAACTTGCCTTGCAGTTTCAGGCACAACAATTGAGCTACATATTAACAATTATTTCCATTCTCATTTTATTCTCTTCGTAGGTTTCCGTAGCAGCTGCTTCCATCAAAACTTTCTAAGATACCAGATCACTTTAAAAAAAATCCATTAAATGAAGGAAAAATATTTTCACCTTCTAAACTATCAGTTTTTTGCTATCCTCTCTCTTCAGCTTTTATATATGCAATAGGCAAACAAAACGAAGTGCCAACAAGATGTGCCAGCCTAGTCTTACTATATTTTATCTAATTCAGTAAATTCTTGACAGTTTTGACAACTACAAGCATAAGTGATTGTGCTGTTTCATTTTCTTCTTCAAAGACACTAAACACTACATTCCTAAAATCAGAAATCTTTGTGCTTAGAAATTTCCAGATATGCATCTTGCTTTGAACATACCTAGAACTCCACACACTGAAGAAACATCCTGTATACCAGTTTCCTATCCAGAGGGTCACCCCTATGAGGCTATGTGGCTGCAATCCACGCAGTCTCTCTCACAGTAGGTAACTACTCAAGCTTCTCAAACAAACTGTAGGGCATCATAAAGGGACTGCGTGCATCCAACCAAAGGCAATGTATTTAGCCCAGTATTAAAGATAAATAGATCAATACACACCAACTCTATAGTGGTCAGAGATCCCATTTGGTGCTCCTTGGTGGCATATGCTACCTGCAACCTTCACAGCTAAAATGAATCCTGCTATTATGCATACCCTCAAGATCCCTTAAACCAATCTGACAGAATGTAACCTACAGTTAACAGTGTTTCAGAACTAAAATGATATCACAGCATGGAGGGAAACTGCCTAAAAATATTCTGTTTCCTGATGCTGCGACAACAAGGACCCCTAAGCTGCAGTACTCACACTATTTGTTTCAGATGCCACCATATGCTCATGGGAGATACAGGACAAGGGGCACACTTTGACTCTTCACATGACAAGATGAAGAAAATCAATTTCAGTACCCAAGGGGAGAAATTCCTACAAGAGAAGGTCACTCACTACTACAATCTGCTCCATTATCACCTGCTCTTGGAAGGAATCTTACAAAAATTAGGTAGCTGTTGAGTTTTAGCTGCTAAGTTATAATAAGTAACCTGGATTAATATAACAGGTACATATGGGAACTAAAGTTTAAAGTAGGTAAGACTTGCTTATAAATGTTTGTTCTGTTAAAGACTTTAGGGTAAGATGCTGTTTGATACTGAAGGACAGTAATTCGCACACTGAACATAGAAAAAAAATTGTTCTCAGTGCAAAATAAGATTCACGCCAAGTTGGGATAACTGCTAATGGAGGGTGGGGCAATTCTCTGGTGAAAACAGTAACCACTCTTAGGATTCTAAGAATCTGTTTTTCTTCAGAAATCAGCATGCTCATTCAAAGCAAGATTTACTTAAACGATGCACATACAATTTTTGGTGGCCAAGGCTGAAGCTCTACTTAAGAGACATACATTCTGTCCCAAATTCAACCATGTATAAATGGCTTTGCAAGCAGAAAATATACTGGCAGAGAGACAACAACTGTAAGAACAGTAAAAAGTTTATCATTTTAAGTCTTTGTCTCTAAGCAGCAAGCATTCAAAGGAGCAAAGGAGAGCACATTCCAGAACAGGCACAGACGCTCAAAAAAAAAAAAAAAAAAAAACCCCCTAAATATACAAAATATCAAAATAAAAGTGCTGTTAGACATCCAACCAACCTTAACATGGATTTACAGAAGCTCATTTTGTATAAAAATCAGGATCAAATGTAGAAAATAAAATAGCAAAGCGAGACTATAATTAGCTAGAAAAATGTTAACTCATCCATACACAATGAAATGCTCACTATTGACAAGTGCCTCAAACATATTATTAATTTCACAATATTTCATGGTTTTTTGTTGTTCTTTAGAGCCTCTGTCACTGGATAATGTGATTCTAGTAAAACCACCATTCATCTTAACAGTCATGTTTTTAAAAACAAGTTACTGTGAACATGGCAGCATAGAAAAACAAGACTTCAATTTCACCTAAACATACATAAGAAAGCACGAAAGAAATGAGCCTTAAGGCCTTACTTGTGACACGTAAATGCTTGGTCAAACTCAAACCCTAATTCTCATTTATCATATTGAGTAATAATAAGTCAAAAAGAACCATCATTTTGTATATCAGGATCGCAAAATAAGGGCACACACCCAAAAAATCCCCACTTAGATTATTCTAGCTGAAATACTCGCATATCTGTTACATTCACATAGATGCCAGCTCCTCTTAAAAAGGTTTCTTATCATTGTTTTTCCATTTTCCCTGACATCACAGGCTAGGTACACAGAAACTGAATCACAATGCCATGTTCAAGGGTGACAGAAGAAAGGAAGCAAAAGGACACCAGGTGCTCTCTCAATCCGTAGGAATAGGGCTAGAGAGCAGCTGTGTGAGATGTTCAGGAAGAGTTAGCATGATTCAAGAACAGGAACAAGTCAGTGGGGAATACTGGATCAGAATTTGGAAGCAGGTGAAGAAACACAGAGAACTCAGCTGGATATAAGGCAGCATTAGGAGACTGAGCAGCCTTACAAGGCAGACAAATGCACTTTGATTAAAATTTCTGCTTTGAGTTTCATTGTTTGTGTGTAATTTAATTATGGCAACACATACCGCATGATAAATGCTCTGTGAACACTTATAAAAAGACAAACTCATCTGCAAAAAATCTTAGAGTCTGAAGACTGACAAGTTGACAGCATAGAATAGCCCTGAAGCTTTATGCTACAGATGCTGAAAACCACAGGTTAAAATCTAATGAAGTCTAACCTCACTCTCTCTCCCTTTGCAACATCTAATAATATTTAATAATAACTCAGAGATGATTAAACAAAGTCACTTCTGTAAGAGGGAAAGGTAAACTACAGATGTCAACAATATTTTTAAACAAAGCACAAATGATAAAGAAACATAAAATGAACCCAAAATCTAGCAGTGCTTCAGCAGAACTTGTCATCACATTTAAAAGCACTGCATGTAAACGAACTACAGAATGGAATTTCCAGGATTCTCAGTCTGACTTTTAACGTGCTGTAAATAGTGCTGCAGATATGAAGATTTTATGGACACATATCTCTACTCTCACACAGACACAAGCACATTTTTTGTTTCCATACCTGGCATGAGATGGAAAATGTTGTCCCCTACCAACACAACTGGTATTGGAACAGATCTAAAAACACAAGGCCAAGACAAAACATAGCATTTACATAGACTTTTTAGTAGTCAATATTGAAAATATATATTTATTTGAAATATAAAAACTTGTGTTCATTGTGTTTTTTAAAATATGTATTTATGGTACCAAAGAAAGGGGAATTTTAATGACATCTATTCTGGACATTGTGTTACACAAAGCATAATGCCAAGTTCAGTCAAGAATATAACATAAAATTGGTAGCACCACACTATTTTGCTGCTCCAATTTAATTTTTTAGTCATCAAATGTATACCAGTATTCCTTCTCTTGGGAAATTAGCTGTTTTTCCCTAGTTGCTACCACCAAATGGAGTGCACAAGACACATAAGGGAAGAATTTTTGCGTTACACAGCCAACATCTCTTTACAGTTCTACTTTCTCCACTCTACAATACATTAAATTAGTGTCCCTGTAGTCCAGTGAGTGTCAGAGCACAACAGGAAAACACAATACCTGCCACTAATAGAAGGTCTTGCCAACAGCTGTTCATAGCCAGCTATGATTTTTGTATTACACCCCAGATTAAAACGTAAGCAAAGTTCACCTGGCTTCTGCTCTATAGCCTCCAACCTGTACAGCAATATCTACTCCAGATGTCAAGGTTAAGAAACCAAAATGCTTCAAGGCCTCTTCTAAAAGGTCCTTTTTTTATTTATATGTAACTTGGACTGATTTATTAATTGTACTAATAATAACATAGCTAGTATAAGAATCTTATACATCAAAATTACAAAAAAAAAGTCAGTATACAATTTTCTTTTTTGATAATAGTGTGACTTTGGGGCACAAAAATGCAAAGGAAAAAGAGAGACAACCTGAAGCTTCTTGTGAAACTCTTTTAAATACTAACAGGTTAAAAACCAATCATCTATGCTATCCCCTCAAATACTAATTCATGCATAGAGGATGGAATAATCTATTCACTTGCTCTCACGCAGCAAATTAATAGATCTTGCAGCAACAGGCATCTGCACCTCTCTAGGACTAGCAGAGTATTTGGCCCAAAGGATATATTCCTCTTGAGAAATTATCAAGATCAAAGGCACATGATGAGAAATCCTGTGGGGCCTTGTACTATTGCCTAGTATTTCCTAATAATCCTGTGCTTACATATCAGCATGCAACTGATAAAATACATCTTTCTAGCTTAGCTACCAGCTTAGATTGCTATAATCTCACCTCAGAACCCTTCACAAAAATACGGAAAGAGTCATGTATAGCAGTGGCTTTAAACTTTCCACTTCAGATTCCTCCCCCACAATATGAAAACTTGTCCTTAACTTTCTCCATTAGGAAGATAGGCTGAAACCTATCTCCAAGTGATCTGTTAGCACAGGAAAACTACTTTCAAGGGAACATCCAAATAGCCATTCCATGCTTGTGCTAGTATCAGCTACCAAGCCCTACATAACAGCCTGTACCCAGGGCAGCAAGGTGCTTTAAGCATTTTTACCATCTAAGCCAATGATAGAAAAGGTATGCATTCCATACACTAGAAAGAATATGTAACTTGGGCACTGAAGTATTCCACGATCCAAAGCAAGGCATTAAATACACATGATACTTCTAAAGTATTCCAAGCACCTTTCCGGTATTAGCCTTCCTCCAAACAACCTGGTACTCCATTGCTGCTTAAGCAATAGCTAGCCCACACATTAGCTAGTTAAAGACCATCTAGAAAACACACACTTAGCCCATCTCTATCCCATAAGATTTCCATACAACAAACACTGCTAAAACAAGTAACCGTAGTAATACAAATAAGTTCCTGAACTATGCATGTATCTAGTTCAAATGAAAGCAAAGGAATTGCATCCTGGTGCCGCTAGCTGTTACTTAGAACACTGCAGTATGCATCTACAGTGCTTTCAGGGGAACATTCTAAGACTGTTTTTCATGCTCTTCCAGTGGTTTTGCATACTTAAACGCACACCTTGTCTAGCAGTCTTCAGACAGGGTTTGGTGAATTAATTCTCAAAGCAGCACCATTTGTCCTAGGAGGCAGCAAATCTGCTTCTGATAAGTTCATTGCAATACCAGGCAAAGCATTGTTAGGAATAACAATAATCATATAAAAGAAAAAGTTGACTCACCCAGCTCATGATGAGGGTCTCATAGCTGTGGAACACCCCTGAGAAAGCAGCCTTAACCCACAAAGCATTCTCCCGTTGGAGGCTAGCCCTTAAATGAGCCCAGGCTCATCCCCACCCAGCCACAGAAAGCACCAGTGAATTGCTTGCACCTGTGCTTCCTGAGCTTGCCACCCCCTTCACCAGGTGCTCAATCATGAGTTCAGGCCATGACAGAACAGTTCCCCTACGAGTGCAAATTCCCTCTACTCTTTGGTGCTGTTCTCATTAGTGCCACTTGGTTTGTTGGCCTTCTGCACTCACATAACTTCTTATCTGCTTTCCTTAGGTAGACCACAGCAAAAACTTACTGATCTCAACTGAAATTACTATGTTCTATTCCATAGGTTCCTGAAGCTGACACTTTTTTCCCCAAGACATAACACTACAATGTTTTGCATTTACTCATGGTGACCTTGTCTTACCATGGTGAACTCTGTCTTCAGAAACAGAGTGGAAGTAAGAAAAGCAGCAGACATAGCGAAAGCCTTAAGTTCATCAGCTTTGAGATAGCCATATGCTACGACCTGACATTCTGGTAATGTTTGCCAAAGTCCAAGTAACAATATTTTTTCTGTTAATCCAATGCTTAGTTTGGCATTATTCACACTCTGACATGCCAGCTGACACAGTGTGACCTATGTAGTCTTTAAGCAACAAGCTGCAAAGGAAACATGACTGCTGTAACACTGGGATGTAGATAAACCAGATACAGTTTGTGTCATGTAATGCCCTTTTAATGCACTCAAGCCCAGTCCAACTGACTTTAGATCTATAAACCCTCTAGAGGCTGATGACATTCCTCAGAAAGAACTCCTGGCTGACAACAGCACACCAAACTCTACACTTACCTCTGTTAAATGTAAACAGCATATATTTTCTTCTTTGGTCTCTGATGCTTTTCATTGCATCTCTGGCAAAACCAAAATAAAATCTATTACCTGAAAAACACTGCTTCTATTCTCAGGTATAAAAAGCAGTGATTAAATATTGTTTTTGATACAAAGCATAAGGGAGTTGGAAATCTTGGGTTAGTACCATGCTATATTTCCTTTTAATGTTTAGACGTGTATTGTTACAGTGAAGCAGTACACCTCTATACTCAGATCTGTACTTGAAGAATACTAATAATATTAAAAATAAGTTTCACCTCTAATCACAACTAGCATAGTTGTACTCTACCCCGAAGGTACTACATGAAATCGGCTACACAGCCAGGAAAAGAAACAAATGCCTGTCCTGCAACAGCTCCTGAGTAGTATTCACAGTTTACAGAACAGCTCAGACTACAGTGACTATATGCTTCTGGACGTTAGAAAATTAAACCTATATGCAAGCATTGTGAAATGCATCACTGGAACTATTTCCATCAATGCCTGTAAAAGCATTTTGAACATGTAAACAAGGTATTTCATCTCACAGATTTTACCCCAGTTCTGTCTATGCACATTTTAAATAAATTAAGACAAAATAAATCCACTTTATTATATCACTTTGTGCCACATCTATGAAATAACACTCATTTCTGTATTTTGTAAGGGATGCTGACATGCCTAAAAATGGTGCATGAGGTATAATCCTCAAGGATTGTGCTGCTAGAAGAGTAAATCTAAGCCTATGTTTCAAGCCCAGGGTGGCACCAATTTTGATTGAAATGCTTCTGAAACATCCTTCCTGATACAGCCATGCTGTAAAATTCATACAATTGATCTCCAGTGTAGCAGTAACAAAACTAGTGACTAGTTGCTTTGTTTTCTAAACATCTGTTCATCTCCTGCAAGCGTAAAGCATTCCCGTGAAATAAATTGCATGCACTACTTCAGTTTTGGAAAGGAGAACTGCAAACTCACAGCAGGAAAAACCAAGCTACAAAGACATGCCAGTCAGATCACATACCAAAAAAAAAGGAAAAAAAAATCTCCCATGACAGTTTTATTCATCACAGATCTCAGTCTCAGTCAAGTAACTTTACTTTAACAAAATACTGCCACTTCTCCTCTTGTTTCTCAATCACATTCCAAAACCCAGAAACATCCCAAGCCGATGCAGTATTAGCAGGACTGAGAAACAAGAGTGAGGCACTCTAAAATACTAAAACAATTGTTTGCAGCATCAATAGCAAATGATTAATGAAGAAAAACTATAAGTGATCCATTCAAAAAGCAAAGGCACCTTTCAAATTTTTTATGTACAACTAAAGATGACATCAGTTAACTTCATCTTTTTACTATTGCAGCAGCAGAGCTTTTCACAAAACCTCAAAATATGTGACAGAACTATCAAGAAAGGTGCTTTATGACAAAGAAAATAATTCATATTTTGGAACAGGAAATTGTATTAAAAACTGTTGCTCTCAGTTTCAATTTTGGCAGCACTTTCATAATTTCAAAAGTCATCAGAGCAAATAGAAGTGAAAATAACAACCAAAGGGACAAGAATGTCAAGTACCCAGTTGTTGAGAGGAGGAACTCCCTTGGCTTCTGGCATTAGTTTCATTTTCACTTTGAGTTCTAACACGAAAAAAAAAAAAAAAGTCTTCTGAATCAAGAATCACCAAGGTTTTCCTTAAGAAAGCGTTCTACAACAGCCATTCAGAAAGACATCAAAGACATTTTTTCATCTACTATGATCAATGCCATTTAGATTTTCATGTACAATGAAAGTGCATACATTCAAATAGGAGGGTAAGTGGGCATGACCATCATATTAGTCAAATACCAGCTACAGAAGAGCTATATGCTAGAGCAGGCATATAGTAAAGCTTAAATTTAACCTTTCCCTCTTAGTGTAGCATAACATCTGCTTCTATTTAGTCACCAGAACAAAATAGGAACACAATTGGATCACATAAATTGAGATTTTGGTCATCATTTCAAAGGTTATAATAGGACAATAAGGACCACAATTTGCATAGAGTGATATCGCAAAGTTATAATAACAAAATTTCCAACAGTGTCAACTCATAAGCCATTAAAAATTCTAAACAAAAAGACCTTCACCACCTTTTCCAACCACACAACTTACTTGTGATTTAAATGAGTGAAATACACTGAATTTTTCACAATTCAGTTTCCTTTAATATTTTCATTTTTAATTCAGCCTATGTAAGAAATACTTTCAAGTTTCATTTCTGACCAGAGCTGCGTGAAGTCACACACTGTTGGTCATTTTAAGAAAGAAAACATTTGTGAAGAACACTCAAAAAATGCAAGGCTTCTCCACAGAAAGGTTCCCAGTGAAGGCATTAGAAATTCAAGAATATTTCTCTCTGGCTAATATCACAGATAAAGTCAGTTATCCAAGTCTCTCCTCCCACATAATTTTGTATCCACTGTATTTTGGATTTCAGGAAAAAATCAGCATTTATTTGTACAAAATCTTATTAACACTTGGTTCAGAATGCAGGTACACCAAACCACAAAGGAAATAGCAGAATTAACAAAGAGCACACAGCTCAGTTATGAGGAGACTACCACTTCAAGAGCAGTGGCCATTTTCACATAGCTCATTTAGGCATATTTAGCCCATTCTTCTAATGTATATCAAGTATGGATATATGGCTGATTAAATACAGGTGCAGGACATCAACACCCTTATTATTCGGTGAACTCCATGGGCCAGATCACCTTTAGGTGTTGAGATTTTATGTTGAGCACCTGTTTACTTAACAGCTTGATCGTTTTAAAGAATTCTGTCTTTTCGACAGGATCATAACTCATGATGAAAAACCTTCACCTCATCACAGAACAGCTCTCCTCTGTTTTTACTGAATACAGTCCAAAATCTGATGAAACAGTATATTTTGCCTAGAAGTATTCCCATGCAATGGGTCCAATAATTACATCCAGAGATACAGTTAAAAATAAAAGTGCATTTTCTTGTCTTTCATTTGCAAATCCAGGTCTATAGGAAAAGATCTGGTAACACAACATGGCTAAATCATTGCTAGAATTTGATGCAAGGACATTTAGTGGCATAAAGACAAAAGCTACTTTATGAATAAGAGGAGGAGAGAAGCCTGTACAGTAGTCTGTATGGCTAACTGATATTTGCAAACTTACCACAATCAAAGATAAGTGCTTAAAGCTGTTTTTTTTTCCTAACAGTTTCCCTCAAGCTCACACAGAACAGCTGGCAGTATTTCAAATCCTAAAGCTTCTCTCTCTGTTAAGGATACAGTACTCGTATACACTTCCCTAAAGTCAGGAAAGATAACAGGCTCTATGCCCAAGTGTTTGCAGTGACATACAGGATCACAGAGCACCAGACTCATTCTAAGCATTGACTTCCACTCAGTTCCTTATTGCAGTCACTGTGCATGATACATGACAGCGTACATCTGCTAGTTTGGGTTTTGCTTTTCAAATACATTTATGTATTGGCTTTGACACCAACTGTTCCACTTTAAAGCACAGTTCAAGTTGGCACCTTGACTGAAGTCAGAAATTTGACAGTTTTGCCATTAACTTCTTTAAGTTCACAATCACAACTTTTCACCCTGTAAAGCAGCTATACAAAGAATTATCAGATACTTAGGGCAACAGAGGATGATTTCTAGAAGCAACTTATTAAGACAAAAACACACTTTGATAGTCAATACCACACATACTTGTAAGTGCTTACACCTAAATTCCATCACATCTGAAGATTCTTGGTCAAAAATCCAATAAAGCATAGATTCATAAGCCAGTTGGACACCTTTCAAACATTCTCACTGTAAACACTTTTTGCTTACTGTTTTTATAATATGTACAGGGAACAAAACATATTATTTGTAGTGACTTTATTTACTTTACATTTATGTATCAAATTTGAACTCTTACAACAGTACAGCCTTGCAAACTATATTATCATTTCTTATTATCTAGCACATAGGCAAGTGCATCTTACAAAGAATGCTCTGCTACTGTAATTAGTTTTGAATATCTGGTATAAAATTGTCAACATTATAAAATAATGTAAAATTAGCTGTGCAGTCAAATGTCTGCTCCAAAGGACTGAAGCTTAACACATTTCACTTCATTGTCACTGAGAACTTAATATGTTTCTACGAAAAAAAAAAAATCTGCATTTCCATTATCTCATCAGTCTTTATTAATTAGATAGTTAAGAAAAAAAAAGCAACTCAACCAAGCCAGTGATGTAGATGGGCTCCAATGAAAATTTTGTATTTGAACAGTGGATCCCACACTTAAAATTTTGGGACTACAGAATCCCTATGGTATAGACATTTTACTTGTCCTAAGTTAGCACTAAATATTTGTTTACATTCTGCTTCTTTTTTAAGTTACATACAACAGCAAAAAAACTATTTAAATATTGCCCCAGTGTTAAATGCTTAGAGTTATGGAATGTTTATGCAAAACATTTGTTGCAAGTCAGAAATGCAGATTATCAAAATCTGGCATTATAAAAAATAATTTGAAAGGTTAAGGAATATAAATACAGCATCAGAAGTTACTGATGAAAAAGACTCTCACACAGGATTCTAGTGGAAAGTTGCAATTCAGTTGAGAGGTTTCCATCATCTTCACGAAAGACCAAATGTACTCCTTCAGGTCTGTCTTTCAGACAAACCCAATTTTCCTAATACCTCTACTCGTGACTCAGATCTCCTCAGTATTTCTTTTCATTGACTTCAGCAGGAGGCCTTTTGGTTTTGTTTCCTCCTATCACCCGGAGTTATCACTACTTGTAACGCTAACAGCATTTTTTTATAAACACCCTAAATTATTTTTTTTAACAGTTTTAAAAAACTATAACCAATTGTCATGCTTCTTACATATATATTTGTACAAAATAAATAAATCTGTAGAAAATAGATTGATGTTATGTATTCCTAAAATTAAGAGAACTCAGCTTCTACCAGTCTGAGTGATATTCTGCATGTAGGGCACAGTTTCACAGTTAAGAGTCAGGTATAACATAGGGTCACTAGAAAAGGATATATGTGATGTGAAAAGAACTAACAGGAGAAAAATTATTTAAGTGAGATGGTGACAAATATTCACAAGAAACATCTGTACTAAATGAATTGTGAAATAGTATTTGAAATCCACATTTTGTTTAAAAAAAATTAAAGTGTTTAGGCTGGGGTAATGAATTTCTTGAAAGAGACTATTTTATTAATAATGGATGTTAAGATGGAATCAGATACAGTAGGTGGAAATAACACAGAATCATGTCTTGTCAAATGTGTGATTAATTTTGCACTACAAGTATTGATTTGACAGAATACTTTTTTTTTTTTTTTTTAACCTGTTCACAGCCATTTAGGCATAATGGACTTCTTTATTATCTAAATGTTATTCCTTTGTTTAAGCCTTTCATTTCAAACCACACTGATGCATTTATAACTAGTTACCAATTCTCTGGATCTTTATATGTGCATTATGTTCTAAGTTTACTCCTCCTCTTTGCAGGTCTATTAGCGTCAATTAGGCTTGCAAAAACGTGTGAGTCTGACAGGCAAACTTTGATGAAACACTTGGGCTGATCAACCAAACAAAGATATAATGCTACTGCATTTGTTTCTAATAAATGATTGCATTTAATAAACATTTCTTTGAATATTTTTAACCATACTAGCATAATATTACTTTTTTAATGTCATAAAACCACTATCTATTGTGATGTACACACCATTTAAGTATCATTAGTCAATTGCACATACAGGTGAGTTAAATAAATGGTTGGACTTCGGGATAAACGATATCCTTTAGTCCATCGAGGACAAAGCTACATTTCAATACACAGCATAGCATGAACTTATTACTGAATAAGCACCCAAATTAGGCAGGTGTTAATGGTTTGGTAGTGTTTTGTGCTCAGACTGTGCCCTTTAGTCATTTAACAGAAATGAAATTGTTACCTCTCAGCTCCCACTGCTCTTCCCAAAATTAAACAAACAAACAAAAAAGTACAGCAGTTTCTCATGCACTTACTAAGGCTATTTAGTATCTTACCCCACTAATAAGCCCTTTAACTACTTCAGTAAGATCTGGATGGCACATTCCTGTCACTTAATTCAGTTGTACTGGCTACCAGGTACCATCCTTCTGATGAGCAAAGATTTGCAGCTGTCACAATTTGATAATGAACTTACAGACATGGGTAATTGGTAACTAGGTAAGTAATAACCAATAACTGTAGCTGCCATGAATGAGAAAATACAGCAAATTACATGGGAATTCCAGCTGCAAAATATGGCCTTTGATAGATACACACATTGTCTGAAATAGCACTTATTTCTGAATAGAAAATACAATAATTCTTTATATGCAAAACTGTCAAGTTATTTGTCTTGAAATAACAAAAGAGGTACTTGGCCCTAAAAAATATTTCAGCTTCCTTTTTAAATACCCAGTTTTTACAATTCACCTTTTTCTCCCATTATGATAATAATAATTGGGAAAAAAAAAATGCTACCTCCAGACGCTCTATTGTAAGCATCTACTGCTCCCATAGCTCCAAATGTAAAACACCAACAAGGAAACAAAGCATCACTTATAGCAACACTTTACCTTAGTATACTCACTGTTCTTTAAAAAAAAATATTTTTTTTCTATATATAACTGGTCTCAAACTCACTTTACAAAATTGGTGGTATCTGACATAAAAAGATGAAAAATGCTAAATATTCAGTGGGCAGTTTTAGCAGGGTACCAGACACAGGCTGGTGTTTCTTTGCCAGTACTTTCATTTTACAGTATTTTAATTTTCTAGCCTAAATATATCTCCTGGTCAATTGCCCATAAATAAAATTCAGAGATGCAAGCAGAGTAAAAAAGATAAGTGGGAAATCTTAAATATCAAATGCAACAAAGCATTTTTCCAGTTCCATGAAGGAGACATCTTTGGCAAGTCAGCACAGTGGAAATACTGTGGCGAATTGGACTTTTAGATACATGAGGATATAGCACGTGCCATATATGGCACATCCAGCTATTTTTTATTGATATTAACAAACCAGGACTCCTAAATTTTGTCTGTGTTGGCAAACAACTCAGAAAATTCAATTTTATTCCTACCACAACCTAGACACAACCTATTGCTATTCCTTTCAGTTACTCACATTTTAGACTTGTGTAAGCTCTAAATAAAAGTGTTAATAGCGACACGTTTATATTAACAGGCTACCGTATCATTTTTCCACCAAGTTAAATTTGGCCTGAAATTCTAGAAATAAATGTAAAACAGTTAAATATAGAGTGAGATTAGAGAGAGAGCAGAGTTTACCACTTTATTAAAATTGTGATTGTTCACATAAAGACTCAACCAGGTCACATATTAATAATTATCACTGACAATCTTTAACATCAGACTAAACCCACAAGTGAAGCAATATTACATCTCTCTCTCTCATTTATCTTTACTGCTTATGGCCCCTCTGTGGTCAGCATGCTGTGAGCATCGTGGACATTTAATTATGAACACATCATAAATGTGGCTGACAAGGCAGAAGCTGGGTTCGGATGCTCCTGGGATGAAGGAAACATCGTTGAAACCACTTAGACTTGCAGTACTTTCATTCTGTTACAATAAACAGTGTTCTGAGTTACCATATACATAGTGAATATAAAGCTCCCTCCCTTTCTTCATTACGGATTTTCATTTCAACAACGCTACAGTGCGCCCGGGTGAAAATATGAGACTGCATTGTTCACGACCCTTTAAAAATAAACTATTTACCTTTCACTATTCAAATAATAATGGTGTAAAATCAGTTGAATAGAGACCAGATGCTGAATTTTTCTACCAGCATCATCTAGATTATTGAGAAAAGGAATAGAAATGCAACATCTGGGTAATAACACTGCGAAGCACTCTGGATGTGCTGGGTAACAGGACGGATGCCTCAGAGAGCTCAGGCATCATTTTTGCTATGAGTACCTAGATCTATTACCCTTCTTTAGGCATTCTTAGGTATGAGTAAAATACAGACCAGCCTGTCCTTATGTCTTTTAAAGCAAAGGCCATAAGTCTGGGACATTATCACAGATCTTGGTCAACAACAAATTAGGAAGTTGCTAAGACTAGCAGCTCCCAGGCACAACACATTTGGAATAACACTGTGCTGCAGTATGAATATTTTGTCTTGAAAACACATATAACAGCAAGCAAGATCCAGGCATGCAGGTTTGGTATGAACTACACAGAAGAAAATTTTGATAAATCCATTAAGCTATCATACAGGCACGCTAGCATAAAACTAGCATGATAAGAATTAGAACAACACTCATTCAAAAAAATAAAAAAAAAGTTATTTACAATATATTCTGACTCAAATTAGTTTCACATCTCACAGAATCTGCTTTCTACCTCCCTCTCCATACCAGCTCTGGTTTGGGATTTTGTCCTTTATGGCAAAGAAAATCTCTACAGTAAATAATAGGACTTCAATTGTACTATGATTCTCAAAGCATCATTTTTATAAACAGCTCTGAATCGTCATCGTTTAGAAGCATTACAAACAAGAACACTGTTTTAATAAAGCAGCCCATATTGCATACGAAGCTGTCAAAAATGACACAAAGACGTTACCACCAAGGTGACTTTTTTTGGTGGAATAATATTCATAATGCTAAGAATTAACATTTGAGCAGAGAGTAAATCTTACAAGTTTCCCTGATGCTTAAAAACCTAGGCAGGAATAAATGTGCATGCAGAGAACTAACCAGTGTCATGTTTCAAAGCAACTGTCCTCTGTAGTGCTGAGGTACATATTTCTATACCTCCCCAACAGACTAGAAATAGAAAAGACAAAGCATATAATAAAGCCAAGCACAATGAAAGAGCTCTGAAGAGAGAGCTGAAAAGTAGCTATCATGTTGGCAGATAAATTCTACACACAATTATTCATTCCTAGCCTCTTGACATGTAGATTAATGAGTTTGATAACCCAGGCTTCTAAGAAGTAGATTCAACTCTGTTTCACTAGCTTTCTTCTCCTCTTCTAACTACAAACAACACTTTGGTCTATTGAGGAAAAAAAACAAATCAATACATTTGCACAGGTCATCAACATTTTTGCAATTGAAGTCCTATGTCAAAAATATTATATCTGCTGTGGGACACAGCTCGTTACTGGCCCTGTCAAGAACTCACAGGGGCTCATGTGATCACTGGAGGGAGGAGTTCTTGCTTCAGCACTGTGCGCTTCCAAGTCAAGTTCAAAGTCATATAGGAGCCAAAGAAGGGGGGGTGGGGGTGGGGAGCTACTCTTATAGTTATAATGACCCTATACTCACTGCAACGTGTTGTGTACATAAAATTTTCTATTTCTTCCCTGAGGCCAAATGAGCTTTTGTCAACGCTTTGGTTAATGTTCACTGGTCAAAGTGGATTTTTAAGCAAGTGCTCTACCAGATTCCAGCCACAATGACTTTGCAAGGGATTGTATCTGCCTTAAACCAATACACAGTGATGCACACCTGGGTGTGAGGGGGAGAAAAAAGAAAAAAACAACAGTTAATCATTTACAGATTTATTCTTCATTGAGGCAAGCCCTGCACAGAAGGAATGTTTTGTTCTTGAATAGTGAGCAGCTTTGAGTTCTTTTTCCCCCCAAATGTCATAAATTCACAATTTGTCAAGTAATAACAGTCGTACACAACTGCTTAGCATTTATCAGGATGTTTAAGGGATGGGGACTGGGTGGGAAGAAGGGATTGTTTGCTTGAAACACCCCACTCCCTGACTAACTGCACTGCGGCTCTTGAGGAAGGAAAAACAGGATCCCTGCGGTTCGTCCTGTTGCAAAGTTATTAAGATATTACTTAGATAATCACAATTTTAGAATCCTATCTAGAGTAATTGTAACATTTTTCTTTTTATCTGCAATTGAAAAAAGAATCAAATTACAGTGGGTACTCAGTACATGCTAACAGGCTTGTCCTGTGGGAAGGAATAAGTTACAACCACCACAGAACTAGAGCCAGGCTCAGGCTGCAGAGGTTGTTTTTTGCTGTTATTTGTTGTTGTTTGTTTTGTATTAAAAAAAAAAAAGCCTTACTTTAGGATGGGATACCTGCAACTCACAGGGAAGAATGACATTCTCCAGTAATATCTTGCACTCCATCTACAAGGTTTATGATCCTGTAGCACAATGCACACCCCCTCACACATCCCAACTGTAAATCTACTGCATGAGAGGTTATTTAAAGATACAAATTACTGTTATGCACAATCCCCTTTGTAATCAAATACATCTTCAGTTTAGTGTTCACTTTAGAGAGGGCTCATTCCTTTGATGCTCTTAAAGCCAATCTACTGAAACACAAGTTCTGGAGAGGAAGTATTATTCTCCAAAGTAAATCATAGGGAGGGAAGCTTTTTTTTTTTCTGAAAGAGCTTAAACTAGTTCATGCTGCTGCTTCCAAAAATTCATTCTCAGAAATATTCACAGTATAGTGACATGTAGTTAACATATTGAACTATTGTCATAAGGACGTATCCTTCTCATTACAACAACGAAAGGAATGTGTGCATCCAGAGTATCTAATCTCCAAGTAACCCAGAGTATCCAGTTTTTCAAGCATCTAATCTTCTAGGACAAACATTTCAGTAAATAGAGGCAAAAGGAACTAAACAGGACAAAATATGAGCATTCAAGATTTAACCCAATCATTAACTTAAATTCTGAATATGGGAGAAAGTCTGGTGATTTACATTGAATTCATGTGTCTCAAAGATCTGCCCTATTCTCTTCATTTGCTACTCATACCAAAACTATACATTTCTTTCAGTTCACATGACCTATGATATGAATCTTTACTCCATCATCCTGTTGGCACCTTCTCTTCAAGCACTGCTCCAAGTATCTTCACAAGTGTATTTCCGAACATTGGTACACAGTGTATAGAGCATACAGTGGTTGTTCAACAGCATTAGGAAAATATCACAAGCTCTGGGTATCCCAAACAGAGGAAGACGTGCAAAACAGAAACTTTACTACTACTGGAATGTCGACAGCACTGAAATTCTCCAAACCATTTCAGTTTATACATGGCAGCACCCACCATAGTTAAATTTGTAGACTATCTGTGCATATCAACAAATATGCACTGTTTACAAGATTGTTTTAGTATTCTGTACATTAATATAAATCATTAAGATTTTTTGTAAAAATTAGAGAGAACAATGACATAGTGAAGATACACACAAGACTGTTAACTGGGAAATAAATAGTGTTGTGGAAGAACTTCAAGGCTTTATTGGGATTCACTGAGAGTGATTTCTCTGATGTTGTGGGAATAAGTGGAAGCACTCAATGCCAGTGAAACAGAGATTGAAAAATCTCATTTTATAAGGTGTTGGGCATGACAGGTCCCATCTTCAAGGGCAGCAAGGAAGCTCCACGCCTACAGAAGGAAAGCAATCTTCTACATTCTGCAGATCCAAATAGAAGCTAGCTTAAGACCCACTTTTGAAAAACAGCAGAGAGGTTATTGCACAAGTATCTTTTAATTTGAATAAAGAAAAGAGAGTATAATACCCTCACCTTAAGGGATTAATTCTTTGCCTACAGAGGAGAGACTGTGCTTTTATTTCAGCAACATCTGGGGACCCAATACATTTTCTTTATGTAATAGCTGTCATTGATAGACACTGGGAACTGAACAACAGAAATTATTTTTTGCTGACAAATTGATATGCAGGTGCATATCTGAGCACATTTATCTCTAATTATCTCTTCTTGGCCACAAAACAAGTAGATACTGCAGCAAATACACAGTTTTGTGGGTGGTTTTTTTTTTTTTTTTTTTGGTTGGTTGGTTTTTATTCTTGCTCTGAATTTTGTTTAATGCTTGCAAAAATAAAGATCAAGTTGTCAGAGAAAGAACAGACATGAGCCCACTAAAAACATGCCCCAAAATGACTTGTCCATTTGAATCGTAGAACGTGTTCTTTAGGAAAGACAGGAAAGAAACAAAAGTGCCTGGCTACAGGACTACCAGAAGAACTGGGATTGGCTGCCAAGGAGCATCAGTATAATTTCTAACTACGTCACCAGAGCCACTCAACTTTTTTTTTTTTTTTTTTTTTTTTTTTTTTTTTTTTTGGCAGACGCAGATTTTCTCTACGCCTTCTGTGGCTAAAATGCAGTATCTTGGATACGTACAAGTGCTGACAGATGGTACATGCCAATTGTTTTAATGGCAAATATTTCAAACATTTTGAAATATCTTAGTATTCTAAAGCTGTAAGTTAGAACTGCTGGATGGTGAAATTTAAATCATTGGAACTGAGGTAGATAATGTGAGCTGTGTGCAGTTTAAGATGAGCATGTCTGTAAATGAGATAATTCTATACTGTTATTACATGGGATTTTTTTTTTTCAACGAAAGATTTGTCTTATAGCTTCCAATAAAATATTCACCTTTTCCCACCTTGTACACTGTGTTCCAGGGTCAGTTCGTATAGGGACCTTTCACTGTACTAATTGAAAAGGTGTGTATGTTATGCCTAAATTACTTATTACTATAAAGCAGAGAGATCCTCAAGCTAGCCCTAACAAAGGGCACAGAGTAAGCTAGCTCCAGCAGAACACTTTGCTACCCCTGCTAGATTTCTTCCAGAACCTTAAAAGAAATATGTACACTGCTCTGACAAATACAGTAGAAAGGTTTACCAGTGTAACAGGCCAGTATCAAAAGCAAAATCCTGATTCCACAACATATTTTAACATGCTAATCACTGTAACATACTGCCCCTTACAAAGTCCTTTTGATGACATACATTATAGCAATATATAATTTTTGCTTTCATTCTTTATTTAAAATAAAGAATCTTATCCAGACACAAATGAAAGCACTTCTTGTCACAGTGGCCTTACACATAGCAAGCAGGGCTCTCTGTGAGACAACCCATCTACAAAGCAACAGATTGAATGCCTCAATACTTTTAGAATGGGATGAGCTCATGCAATGTATCTATATACAGCAAGAGATCCCAGAAATCTGCTCGTACAGCAGGCACACAATACCCAACGTTATTGTAAATTGATGCAAGAGTCCAACAAAGTTTACATACAAAAATATGCCAAAACTTGAACCATTCTCTATTTTGGCAGCCTTTGAGAAACTGTATCAACAGAGAAGAAACAGCACGTTCTAGTGAAAGCATTGAGCCTGATGCTTCGGAAGCAAACAGTAGTTCTCCCCCTCCCGAGCCCTCCGCGCACACACCTCTCCACAGATTCACAGGATTAATATGAGACTGGCTTGAGGGTTTTACCAGTAACTGCTGCAAAACAAGTTATGATTGGTTGATTCAGAAATTGGGATTCTGGGCAGTGTTTTATAAAAGGATAATGTATCTTTAAGCCTAGGTGCCCTTCAGGGAAATGTATTGGATAAATGTCTTCTGAAAAGCCTGTAAATATTCCATCGCCTCACTGTCATTACTACCATGAAATGATAATGAAGCATGAAAGAAATATAATTCCATATTCAGATGACAGCATTAGCCTTCATAAGCAAACTGAAATATTTATTAGTAAAATGTTCGGTATCTACGCCTGTAATCTAAAAAAAGGACAAAAATGTTTTATAATAAAAAAGAGATTGAATGCCGAGGTAAAATCTGGTTGGCTGATTTTATTGCTTATTATTAAATCCAGGCAAAACAATTATTTTTTTCTTTTCATTAGTAAGGCACCCAAATTAAAACTATGCCCTCAGGCTGTGAGGTTTACAGTAGTGATTAAAAACAAGAAATTGTGATGCATGGGGTTTTTGACAATAGCATAATCAAATTCATTCATATTGTTCAATCTTTCACTGACAAATATTTTTACAGTGAAATATACCAAACAAAGAGGCACATACAAGTACTATCAATACAGAGAAATTAGGGAGACTTGTTATTATTGCAGTACAGAGCAGATACAATGTTTCTATAATCTTGAATACAAACATTATAGTGTAGTTAATTAGGGTAATTATTGTCTAAATTGTGCTTAATTCTTTTATGCTGAGAAGGATTTCTGAAAGAAGCCTTTTGGATTTCTACAAGGCACAGAAGTGAACACTGTGCAGTTTAAGTATTCAGATGTAATTTCATAAGTTTGACTGAATTTCCTATAAGTCAAGAAATATATCCCGAAGCAGGCTGGGACAGAGATAAACACGAGCCACATGCCTTGACCTCTGTTTCACCTTATTGAAAAAGAGGCGTAAAATAGTCATTTAGTACACTAGCATCAGAGAGCATTCACACACTCTAACACGCTCTTTTTAAAAGAGGTCTTTGAAGTGAATGAAAAATTAGAAATTCAAGTGACCACGATCAATTCTGAAACAGTGCACAAAATTAATTACAGTTTTGCATCAGAAGCAAGAATGTAGATTTCAGACAGTCTGTGTCATTTATCTCACGCTGTACAATATACAGGGCGATTAAAAAGCCAAATCTGTTCCCACCCCCCAAGTCTAAGGCCTATCAGAGGCTGTGAAGTACAAATGATTAACTCCAAATTATTCAAGGGATTGTACAGACGCTTCAACTTGAATGAAATTTGCAGCAAGTCACAGGAGCTACGGAGGGACAGATTTGCTGCTCTTTATCAAAATCTAGTCTGACTATCGCTGACAGAATCCAGATAAATTGCATAGTAATCTGGCGGTGGCTGTGGAAAGCTTGTTCTGCAAAATCCAAATCTCTAATTTCTATCTGTTTTTAATTGCTTGACTTAAATTTGCATTTTTATACAATTGGCTTAAAGGATTTATTCCGTTCTTTAGGCTACTCTAATAAAATTGGGTCCCATTTTGCATGGTATCTCAGAAACCTACTTACATTAAAAAAGCATGCTGTATTACAAAAATATTTACTGTAGCAGAAAGATTCCTTTTCATGTCATGTTCAGAATTAGCTAAAGAATACATGTGTCAGGAAGCTCATTTTAAACTCCCCTAAGAGAACATACCTCAGGATGAACTGTGTAGCAAAACAAAGAAAAATGAGAGAAAAAAACATTCATCTGACACAGGATAGGCTGTGGGGGAAAAAAAAGTATATCTATATATATTTATACTCACACATACATGCGCCAAAGAGTACATACACATTTAAATATGAGTCAGAACCCACCAAGCATACAGTGTGCTCCTAATCAAGAGTCTTGAGTACTGCCATCCATGCAGCTCTCCAGAACCCAATTCTGGATACTGAAGCAAGAACTCTGTCCTTGTGATTCCTATGCCCCTAAGTCATTTATGGTGGTGTCAGCATCAACTGACTATTAACATCTCCTAGATGTTACCTCCTAGGTTATAGCTAACCTTAATTTAACCGTTAAGATTACATATGATCAGCACTGTGTCATCTAATACTTCTCAGCAACTGTACAAATGAGTACAAATTTCAAACCAATTTCAAGTGTGATGAGCATCCAAAAACTGGCATTCCAGCAGGATAATCAAGACAAAACTCTCTTAACCAGTATTTATCCATCCTGGAACTGACTAATGCAATAGATGAGGAGAGCTATTTCAGACTCACAGTTTAACTTTCTACCCAGGCTTTGCCACAACATCTGCATCCTTCCAAATCTGTATGAAATAAAACAGCAAAGAACTCATGTACCACAAAGACTTTCTGACTCCAAACAAAAGTAGGATTTGACTCTACCTGCTGTTCTCTGCGCTTAGTAGGAACTTCTGGAACTTAGTTATGTTCCGATTTGGAGGGCAGGTACTCCATTACTTTCCTAGTAGATAACATAGCCCCTTACTCATACTTGGAAAGAAAATCCATGGAAGAAATCAAGTCAATGAAATGAGAAGAAATGTCAGATAGTAGATTACACATGCTCTTATTAAATTCCTGATGTAACTACCCGTCAAGCATGTGGCAATTCTAACTCTGGCTATTGTGTAGATAAGCATATGAAGATATGAGGAAGCAATTACCCAAACAGTAATTTTTCTCCTTCTTCAAAACAGTGATATTCTTCTGGATATAAAGGCAAAGAAAAAAAAAAAAAAAAAAAGGAATTTGATGAGAAATAAACCAAAACCTCTAGGCTTTAAGAGACACTCCACACAGATCCCTAGAAATAGAGTGCAGAGCAGAAATGTTACTTCCAAGGCTCAATGTTCTTGGTGGATTTCCAGAGAGTAACCAATGAGAGAAAATTGCTTTTAATTGTTTTAATCAGACAGCTATAAGCAGTAAAGACAACAGTTCCCCTGCAAGACACAATGGAAACTTGTTGCTCTTGCTAACGCCTTCTGTACAACTGTGTGAGGAGAACACATGAAGTTTCTTCTTAGTGGGCAGTGCTGCTCCAGAAACACTGCACTTGCGGGATGGACAGAGAGAGCAACCTTAGGCTGTTGAGCAACCTAATGGCATCCAACATACTGAAACAAAATTGAATCAAAAGTGAGTAAGAAAAGCTCAAAACAAACAAACAAACAAAAAAAAAACACAAAATATCTCTTCAGAGATATTTTCTCTTCAGAAACCTTCCAAGTCACTGTCACGATTACTGTTACCATCTAAGCTAATATTTACTGAATATATTAGATATTCTAGATGGAAACAAATCCATCTTAGCATGTTTTAGAAAAGAAAAGGTGGCAGATTTTCTGTAACTTCAAACCATTTATATTAGATGCTTGTAAATTATTTCATTCTGATGCTAGGGGAAATAAGAGGTTACACAACACACATAGGTATGCACATTTGAATTTTTGAAAACAGAGACAAATAACCAAAACACAAAATGCATCCTGCACACTGTTCAGGCTTCTTCATGTCTTCTGTCAATTCTGCTATTACTTTTTTGGTACTATTCCCTCTATTATCATGCTTTTATAAGGTAATTTATATAAATCTTCTGTGAGATTTCAGTTAAAAACTATTTAACCATTGAGTAAGTCTTATATGAGTTCCACAATGGTACATAATTTTCTAGCCACAGATTTCATATTCACCATTAGATGTTAGAATGAAGGAAGATCTTTAAGGTTTTAGTAAGAGTCTTCATGAATATACATTTATATTTTTCCTTTTTCTTTCAGTGGCTTTGAAATTTATGTTTTTCTATGAATTAATATCTGGTTTCATTTCCAGATAAAGGTTGTTATTGTAAAGTATCCCTTTCTTTCCATATTTTTCATCTTTGATTTCTTTGAATGGCTATACTGTCAAATATTAGAAGTAAAGAGATCTGTTTGGTGAAGCAGAATTCCCTAAAGCTGATTCCTGCCAACGTGAGTCAGTGTCCACTGTACTCTATACATTTTTGTCAGCTAAACAATGCCGCTATTATCTGTGTCAGCTTTATAGGATTTAATTCAACTGCAGTGTCAAAATAGCGTTCATATCACACAATGGATTCATTTTCAAATACACAAATAAATACTTCCCTTCAGCCATTATTTGGCTTCTTCTCTCCACTGAATACACTCCACAAAAGGTGTATACCAACAGGCTACCAAGCAGACCGCTCTAAAACATCGATGTATATTGGACTGCATTATGTCTTTATGTTCAACAATATGATCTAGCTAATACAGGGCCAAACTTGCAAAAAGACTTCTTTTCACAGTGCTCCAGCCCTGTATCCATCCCATGCTCTTCCACCTCCTGACACAAGCTTATGTTACAGCATACAAAGCTGAAAAGCAGGAAAGAAGCATAATAAGCCTCTATTGGGATCACCTAACCCTCACAAGCAGTCCTTCTGATTTCAATAGGTATTATTCACACGGAAAACAAATAAGCTGCATAATTAAAAAAAAAAACATTTTTTAATTTAAAAAATAGTATCTATTTCAATGTACTAATTAGAAAACCTTAATTAAAAGCCTTTAAGTGCTTATATATTTTAAAAATAAAGTAACTGTCTTCTTATGGATCTGTATATTTATTCACTGAACAATTTATGTTTTATTGAGGTGGAACCTTCCAATATTAGAAAATATAAACACTCTAAGGTGCTGACATAAAAAGTTATTTTGTGGTAATAGTAAGAAATGTTGAAATAGAGAAAGCTCACAATGAACTTTAAACAATGCAGTAATATTAAAACAATCAGTAATATTTAAGCTTGTCTGCTCTAAAAGCCTTCCATCATTGCAATAACTGTTAATCCTGGTAGTAATTCTAGCAAAGGCAAGGTCAGAAGGTTAGCTGCAGGCTTTGATTTGTTCCATACAAAGCTTATTTGTGGTATATTTTTGTTACTATTGAAAACCAAATATATAATCACAAAGAGTCTAGTATTTTTACCAGCATTTTTATCAATTTTATCCCAGATATGTCAAATCAGGGATTCCAAAATTTTAGCATAACTGATAGCCACATTTGTTTCTTGCACTCAACAACTTATTCAAAGTCATCTGTACAGTAATATTTAGCATTAATATAAGCTATTTCAGACTGCAAAAAAAAAAAAACCAAAAACACACAATATTTGGTTTTCCACAAGTATATATCAAGAGCAACATCTACATCCACTGCTATAAAAATCCAACCTTTGCTGTAACCAAAGCTGAAAAGGCTAGATGTGACATCCACCATGGAAGAAAGAATAGCAGAGCAAGCATCTGCCAAAAATGAAGGTTTGAAGGCCTGAGACAAGGTGTATGCTTAACTCAGCAATCGTGCTATTCTGAAGAGCAAAAGCTTTATGTAACCCAATTTTGCAGGACAGACTCTGAACACAGAGAGTATTCAGCTACTCTAAATGTGGGTTTTGTGGGTTTTCTTTCAACCCCAGGTGAATGGCTGAAGTTCAGGTGAGCTTGTTTCTCTTAGGCACCCAGTGAGTTGACACAGCTATATTTACCTATGAGGAATCCCAATAATATGTCCTACAAACCAAGCAAACATTAAAACCTCATGCCACTGTAACTTATATTTTTATGCCAAGCTTGCGAGGAATTCATAGAAATATGGCTGAAGCCTAAAATACCATAATCATTCTCAAAACTTCATATGCATCTTAACCAGCATGCAAAGTCAACACTGGAAGTTATAGAAAGGGCCCAGATCTACTCCCATTACCACAATAAATTGGTCTTGCAATGTACTTTAAGTAAACACTTATATCAAACTTTTTTTTTTTTTTAAGTGGTAGAGACTATGAAAAGTGTTAAATACACGTCAAGTTAAAAAAAATCATTTAATATTTTAGCATCATTTCTCATTAAACTACTCTTATTTCAAAATGCAAGTATAACATAGACACTTTTACAAGCTGTGTGTTTCATAACCCTGTACTTTGAGTTCTATTTTATAACAATTCAATCTGTAAATCACTAGTTCAATCTCAGGAAATTACGGAAATAATTTGGAGGAGCAAAACCCATACATATACACTGCTGGGGTTAACTGAATGAATTTACCCTTGACAGTACACCAGACACAGTAGAAAGAAAACACATAAATAAATAAATAAATTTAAACAAGCAAATGAAAGTAAGGAGAAAATAATGAAGAAAAAAATAAGAACAGAGCATAACAAAATATGGAATCCTGAAAAGAGATATACAGAATTTGTCTCGCACAAACAATACTTTCTTACAGTCCTTTAGAGTTTACGTTCACTTTGCTTTCTCTGGTTTTGCTCGAAGAATGTATTTAAGAAGTTTTTAAGATTTTTTTTTCCTGGACATCCTCTCCAAATGCAGGCCCTCTAAGCTTTTGTTTCTAGGTTAGATTTGAGAGTAAATCACTGTTTATTACAAAGAGTTCAATTAAACTGTAGTTTAATAGTGAATTAAGATTGCATCTTATTTCTGAGCATTTAGGTAATAGTAAGGGAGGTGGGTGTTTTTCCATTGAATAAGAAGTCAGAGGTGCCACACCACACTATAGGATGTCCCAGTTGAACTGTAAGCTATCCTAGTCATGTTCCTTATTTGAAAATGCTTCCTTCCCTATCCATAGATACACTAATGAGAAGACTGCTCTTCAGCAAATCCTAACTCCTCTATACCTAAGCAAAAATCCACAACATAAAATATAAAACAAAACTTTTTTTTTCTTTAACTGTATGATCTATAGTACTTACTGAACCTGGTTTAGCCATTGACATAAGATATTCTGTATTCTGAACTGTCTTTGCAGTGACCTCCAAGAGGGGAGATTTCACAGAAGCAATCCAATTCAAGAGCAATGAAAGCCAGAAAAAAAAGAAAAAGCAGTGAAGGCAACAACCAGAAGTTATAGCTCTATCTTCGAGAAGACAAACACTGCTTGTCAGTGCCATCTAAGTACTCTATCACACATGGACCCCACAGAAGCCCTGGATTGCAAACTGATTTGTGTCACTAACTGCATGCCTACATATTGCAGGGCAGTTTGAAAGAGTTGTGCGTCCAAAACACTTAGCTATGATATTTCTGTACCCATATTCTTACTGTGAAACTCCACCAGTACCGAATATCTCAATCAAGATGCAAGACAGACTTCAGGAACATGGGGTGATGATGTAAATACAGTGCATTAGGTACTTTGAGTAGTGGAAGCAATGGTAGCATAGGTATTTTGGTATCACTGCACTGTAGAGTGTCAAAGCAAAGTAATAATCAGTAGAAGAAAATACCAAGAAATATACCACTTTTTCCAATCGTGTCTACCTACTTTAGTTTTAAGTAGGCTGGGTTTCTGCTAATTTTAAGGTTTCTCCTGATCATTCTTCTTGAAGACATCTTAACATGATATTTCATTGCAAATAAGTTTGAAAGGAGACTATAATTGATTTAAAAGCAAATAGTTTCTGCCCCTTCCCTGCTCTCTTGCCCTTCCTTCTCTTCCTTCACCTCCTTCCCTCTTCCTCACCCTGATTTGCAGAAAAACCTTTTTATTAATCAATTTATAATGAGAAATGTGAAAATATACTAATATACTTAGAAATCCTAGTGTGGTTCACATGAAACAAACATTTTTAGATTGTAAAGGGCTATTTAGATCTATTATGCCATTACAAAAGTGAAAAGAAAACCTCCTATTCTTTCCGTACTTTAAACTGCCTGGAAACTCCCTGTAAGTTA
Source organism: Callipepla californica brunnescens (assembly GCA_023055505.1). NCBI lineage: Eukaryota > Metazoa > Chordata > Aves > Galliformes > Odontophoridae > Callipepla > Callipepla californica. The sequence goes on from JALIRH010000016.1 coordinate 8,210,206, forward strand.
AAGATAAGTTACTCCAGAGTATATGAAGCAAACATAACAAACAGCAAATGTTGCCCTAATTGGCAAGGACAAGTCTTCCTAGGAACTTGATATTAAATGCATGTGTTGTACAGTATACACTATCAGAAATTACTTACGTAGTGCCCACCTCTGCATTCCTTTTTGGCATCTCTGCAGCATAATACCAAGTATAGGAAAATGCTTTATAAAAATGAAAATGCAATTGTCTGACCAATAAAGGGTATTTCTATGTAATTCTGTTAATAGATTTTTAAACCTTTACCATTCCTGCAATATTATGCATTCATAGTTATTATCTTGTCCACTTCCAAATCCTGAAAGGTTAGATTGTTTAAAGATTTGTTAGCTGTGAAATACTTAAAAAAGCAAAGTATTAAACTCGGAGCTAATTGAAAAATAGCATTTTATCAGATTCTCCTTTGATATTATCTTGTAATGATTGTACTTAAGTTACTCACAATACTTCAATAAATAGTGAAAAAATATAACATCTTCAGGGCTTTTCAGAAAATGTGGCTGTTAACAATTTCTACTGCTTTTTTTTAACCATTATTTTGTCATATTTCCCACAATGCCTCACATCAGAAGCAAACAGAAACTGAATGATTACCCCAAAGTGTGCTAGATGAACTGGAAAAAGTCTATTCAAACAAAGCTCATTAGTTTTGATACCTCCAGGGCTATGACAAATTAAGCGGCTGGTGAATATGCTTCCAGACAAAAGGATGATGCAAAATCTAGGGCTCGTGCTAGGCATTGTGTCAATAAATTCTACTGGAAAAGGTAAAAATTACAATTGAAGCTAAAATTGAATCCCTTTAAGGAACTTGTAGAAAATAGATCATCCTCTTTCTTAAATACATCTATGAATGATAGCACTATAAATAATAAAGGCATTGCTTATTGGCTACTTTGAACGTACATTCCGATGGGTCAGTCTTGGCCTCTGCAAAGTCTTACTTTAGAGCTAGAAAAAGGTGTGCAGGAAACTCAGAGAACTCCGAATTCCTATGCCATACTGAAAATGTAAGAATATCACAACTACCCTAAACTTATGCAATACCCTCTGCTGAACTGAGAGCAGCTATCATCACACTTAACTTGCACCTCTGGAGCTCAGTAGTGAAAAATACAGAAAAAATACAACATACCTAAACCACATATACCCTCACAACCAGAAACCTCACTGATCAGCCCAGAAGAGACAGAAAGAACAAGCTCGTTCCTCTGTCACGAGGTGTCCGCACTGTGCCATTATTGTTGAGCTGGGCCGGTGACCTGACATTTCTCTGCCCTTTCTGTTGCTTACGCTGTACTTGTTTGGAGATGAAGGATTTGAATGACAGCTCTGAAACCAAGTTTCTACAAAAGCATGTCAGCTTCTATTGCTTTTAATGAGAATAGGACTGGAACTTTTCTACATTATAATTAATTCCTTGTATTTGCTATTTCATCGCCGCAACTCTGATGCAAACCTTGTTCCTCTCTTGTACTTGTTTGTTATGTCTTGTCATGATTACAGAGCTGTTATTACAGGGATGGTGTGGCACGAAACTCTGTAGCCATTCTGTACTTAATTCTGTAGATCACATGGTATGCCAGCTCTTTTATAGCCACACAGTATTTGACCTAGATATCAAAGTTGTACATATTTAACACAGTCTGGATCTGACCTATGATAGAACCCATATTTCTACATACTGCAATCAGAGAAGCATTTCCTGAGAACAGTCCTTGTCTTAAAATTGCTACAGAATAAGAGCTATAAGCTGAATTCACCTTCTTTTGTGCCACTAGGAATTCAAGGTTCGCAGCCTAACTAATCCAGGTTATCACTGAAAGTAGATAGACTGTTTGTAAGTTCTTTTCCTCTTCTGACAGAGCCTGATTTTGCAAGTATTCAGACAACGCTACAGCACTCCCTTTCACTTCCGATGGATTAGCAAGAAGCACGTTTGACCAAACAGCCCAATTCTGCTCCTCATAAACTGATTAGACTTGAAAAAGAAAATAATCCTTATATCAAATACACAATAGAAGTACACATAGAATGAATTTTGAAAATATCTTTAAGATTTTATTTTTGAAAATCTACAAAAAAATGTGCTGCAAGTGTTAGGATCTAACTTCTACACAAATATCTCTTAAGATAATCTAAACATATAATAATCATCTGCAAATTCTTAGTTTTACAGATTCCAATGACACTTCCAAGAATGCATCTACATTCCCAAATTCAAGGTGCATTTTGTTGAAGTCAGCTTACAAAGATGAGGTATTTCCTCTGATAGCATAGCTGTCAAAGGAAAGATTAGTCATTTGTAGATTATACACAATTACTACTGCCAGAAACTAAATAGCTAAACAGGAACTTACAGTTGCAGCTTTCTGCACAGATGAACAAATTCCAAGTGCCAACACAAACTGTTATCTGGAGACAAAAAATGCAGGGAAAAACAAAAACCCCCATCAGTTACTCCCTGACCAGGAAGCGGGCTCCAGGTTATTAATTACGAGTTTCAAAATTTCAAAAAGTTGAAGAGCAGGAAATGTCATGCAGGGAGCCTGTTGAATTTGTGGCTACCAGTTGAAGCTGTACATCACTTTAAATAACAAAGCCACGTAGAAATGTGACCTAACAGGATCCCTCCAGACAAAAGCTGGATGCATGAGAACTGTCAAAGTATCTGGAAGTCTGACTCGAGAAGTCTCGGGAAGAACTAGGTATTGCCACGATAAATTCAGTAGCAGTAGCCTCCGGAACCCACACTGCTTCATTCCTGCTCACAGCTAGCTAAGAGGAGTGCCTTATGACCAGGATTCTATTTGCAAATAAACTTGTTTTTCTCTTCCAAGTATCACTCTCGGCTGCCTTATTTGTGCGCAAGGTAATGAAGTACCTGTCTTCCAGAGTCAGCAGAAGTCATTTTTTTATAGGCAACAAAAGGAATGCTTGTTAGCAAAATAGCATCTTAAAGGAAACACTGAGCTCTCTTAATCACACAACAAGCAGATGCTCCTTGACCAATTGTTCGCAATTGGTGTGGCTTTAGCTGGAGCTACAACGCAAAATGGGAAGCAAGATCTTAAACCAAACATCTGATGTTTGAAAGAATCAGCAAGGAATGGTTGCTGGAACCTGCATTATTACTGCGCAGTTATGAAACTGTATTATATCTCTGAGGTGTGCACCAGTCCAGACCACTCAGACAACACGAGAGCTGCCATTCTCTCTTGCTTGTACCACTGAAAGCTTTCCCCTTACAACTTACAGAAAATCAGTTTGTGGCTCGTGGCAAAACAAAGATTTTGAGACAGCTCACCGAGTAAGGTTGGACCACCAAATGTAATATATAAGGCAACATTAGTTACAAGGGGGAAACAAAAAAAAAAGCCTACCAGCATTCTGCAATTCATTTAGTTATGATTTGAAGACGTAAATACATAAAACATTCTATTAATACTTGCTTGCAACATCACAGTAGTATTTAGGTATTACGGATGATAATTGTGATGTAGTGTTGTAGATGGAGAGACATGTAAGGCTGGCTGCTTTAACAAGGCAAAAGAATGCCTAGAATGTGACAGGCAGCATCAAGATGTTCCCCTTTGTCTTCCTTATCTGTGTGTGCAGAGAATTCCTTGCATTCCACTGCAATCTTTGGAACAAAGGAGTGTTAGGAGGAAGTAAACGACCATCCCAACGTCTAACAATGGACCGACAGTGGACCATCACAGTGCTACAAGGTTAGATGACACTGAAGATCACCAAATTAGTCTGTGTCTGCTGGGCAATCATTCGGGGTGGATATGTTAATGAATTTGGGAACATAATGAATGTGTAATACATGTGAAAAAATAACCTGTTCACGAACGATCAACTGGTGGAGCATTCCTGGAGAGCTTTCCCAATGCTACCCCAGCACTGGTATACAAGGAATATCTTGCTTAACGGTGACAAAACTCTGCTGTTAAGTTTCTACTCATCGATATCTTTAAATCAGTCAGAATTGTTCATTAATTACATCACGAGCAAAATAATACATGCATGTACTTATAGCAGGACTGTGCTGGGTAGAGGAATACCTTCGCATTGATTTGGAGTTCTTCCTTAGAATTACAAAGCTAAAACATTAGATACCGAAGCTAAGAACCATCTGCTTGTTTTTAAACATGCCAAACTGCTCAGGTACCTCACGAAGTTTGAGGCAGAATTAAAGCCCCGTGGATACATGAGTATCAAACTAAATAAAATGCTCATGCTTAAGCAGAAAGAACTGCAGAAGGATTCCCATTCTTGTTCCTTCCCCCTCAGGGCGCACAAACCAACATGATGCAAAGTCTTGGAAGCATTTCAAAAAAGAAAAAAATATAACACTCAACAGATCAAAAGCACTGCTATTCTCTGAAAAAGTATATGGTAAAAGAAAACAACCTACAAGAGGTCTGAATTTATGACTTCCTGTTCTATGATACACCTCATAAGAGAATATGGTTTTTTACTTATTCACATTGCAAACAATCTGGAACCTGAAAGTCAAGCTGAATTCTTTATTCCAGTTCATGCTGTCAGCAGTATTAGCAGTTTTCTACTCCAAGCTCATCTACCAGCTTACCCACAGACGACAGAAGAATCTTCAAAATGCTCCAACATGTCTTCAGTCTTAGAACTGCCAAGGAATTTAAACAACCCTAATTCAGTGGAGCTGCAATCACTGTCCTGCCACAAGCTGCCTGCCTATGGCTTGAGGTTTTTTGTAGGATTAAAAACTGGAGCAAAAAGAACTGAGCATTTCAGTTTGAAATATTTTCATCCATCCAACATAGCAGTATAATATCTTAAAGTGAATGTTATTTTTTATTCACTCTTAAAAGCAAAAATATTGTTTACCATTTCCTCTACACACATTTTTAATGTTTATATATTCCATAAACAACTTTGATAGTTTCAGCACATATTCATGGTGTTGTGGGCTGGCCTGGCCTATTCAAATATTTGTTCAATTAAGTATATTAAAGCAAGTCACAGTGTCCAAAAAAAAAAAAAAAAAAACCCACAAAACACACTGAGCAGTTTCTTACATAGCTCATCTCTGCTCAGGTAAATAGGTGGCACTTCTTATTCCAGGAACAATGTAAATAAAAACTCAGCTGTTAACCTCATCACCTTCCAGATCACAGAAATTGGGAAGTTGTAGCTCTTAATTCTTCAATTCCTTACCCAGGAAACTGCAATGCAATAGTTTACTCCCTACATTAAAGAATAAAAAAAGCTGACCTACTGAGATTTAAACAGAAGAAAGTTCTGCTGCAGAAAGATATCCCAGAAATCCAGAATGCTGAGAAATCATCTGTCTCTTAAATTATTCTTTTGCTTTTCCAATACTACTAAGTTGAGATACCAATTTTTGGTATCTATTGCACAATTCTTTTCTTATCATATTTCATTCTTCAAAATTATATTGTCAGCCACTTCATTATCTTCATTATAATCACTGTTGAGAGTGGAAAGCTTGAAGGGCTTCAACTAACATCTTCCTAAACCAAACTCTTTTGTGTTTTATAAATTGCTAGAGATCTCACATACCATATCGAGGCTCAAGCAGTGAAATATCAAGAGCATAATTCTTGCAAATTTTTGAGTATCATAAAGTCTTACTGTGCATATCATCCAGACTGTTATGATGTTACTTCTGGCTTTTGATATGGCAATCAACAAACGTTTATATCCACACGTATAAAAGACATGAATAAAAGATGAAAGACAAATACAACTACACAGTTATAAAAGAAGATCTGATACACATAAGCATTTAAGCTATAAAGTATATTTTCTCTGTATCACTCTCTCTAGTCCATCCAATCAAACACAAAATCCAGATGAAGGAGTGACTTCATCAATTTTCCCAAGACATATTTATCATCAGAACTAAATTAAAATAGGTTCCTTTTTTTAATCTCAAGGTGATTTATGGCAGTACTTCATGCTCCTAATCAAAAAGCACTCACAAACTTTTGGGGAGACAAGACCTTTTCACTGGAAAGGTAACACTGCTGTCATAAGCAAAGTTACACAAGGACACTAGAGTCAAAACAAGGTTCTCCTAAGCCTGCAGCCCCAGCCTTTCCTTTCAGTTCACCTTCTTAAAGTATTAAGCAATGAATCAAGAAAGATGTTGCAGAGCAAGACATCCACGCACACAGACGCTGCTATGTAAATCTTCACAGAATTAAGGATGAGAGTGGAATGGGCGTTGGGACTGCACAGAAGAATCCTTTCAGTAGGTACATAAAATTGAGTTCATAGAACGCCAGCATGACTTCCTAGCAATGTTCTGTGTGCCTTCATTTTCAATCTGCTGTGCCGACGTTTATCTAGGAGTTGTTCCATAGTCCACATTATTCACTTAAAAAATGTGCATAGCTGACTATGAAGGCATCTCAGTGTTTTCTGAACTAGGAAGAGAACCTAAAAGGACTCCATCATCTAAACATTCTTAACAGAAGGACTATAAGTAAGTTAAATATACTAACTAAGGAAATTAAATAATAAATTAAAGAAAGACCACTCTTTGCAAGAGGATATTATAGTGTAAAAACTTCAAAATGTGTACTTTAAAGGATGTTGTTTAAAAAGAAGAACAAATTTTTATACAGCACATTGGGATCAAAAGCAAAAAATATCACCTTTGGAAAAATCAAAGGTGAAGTTTATTCTTATAACTTCCAAGGATTTTTCCTGAATAATACACCCTGCTGAATCTCAGAAGAAAAACAAATCTCATTTTAGTAGAAAAAAATAGTCACATCTTTCAGTTGGAGAATAAAGCAACAACAAAAAGCGAGAAATAGAATTATGAGATACCCATTTTTTACAATCTCATGCCAGACAAATCTGTCTTCAGACAGTTCTAGCATGATCTAAGTTGTCAAACAAAGATAAAATGGCACGAAAACTCCTCCTACAGACATTGCAACTGAAGTTCACCTTCACATTGATGACATTCTTGTTTTCTTTTTTCAAAACCATAAAGAGATAATGTCATCTGTTCTGATACTGCCAATTCAAAACAGGACTTGCTTGAGAATTGCAGAGAAGAGACCTGCCAGATAACACTGATACTGGTGAATCTTCTCATATAAATTCTTTACATGAATAAAGATTGTTTCGGTTGGTTGGTTGTTTTTTTTTTTTTTTTTTTTTTTTTTTTTTTTTTTTTTTTTAAGAACAGAGATGGGGTATAAATACTGGAAAATTTCTGAGCAGAAAATAAAAAAATAAGTTCTTGCATTTCTTTCATAAAGGGAATATTTTTTTTCCAAGATCTTCATTTTTCACTCTTTGCCTTTCCATCACAAAAAGTCAGCAGAAATCTTAAGTCCAGCTGATGGTAACCTCTGACAGCCCTAGCAGTTTGGTCAAAGCTGTGATACACAACTGGAAATAATACTTTAAAATTAGCTAGTTTTGACCCTTCACATCCAAAATGTGGTTTCTATTTAAACTGTAATATTTTCTAGGTATGTGCTATTAGATTCTGTGTATCTCAATATCAAAAAGTAAATAGAGACCCTCCACAACTTCCACTTCTCTCTTCTGTCCCAGTTCATCCTTTCCAGGACCTTGCCCTGGTGAGTCACAATTCATATCCCTTTAGGAAGCCTGATGCACATACAGCTGTGGGGCTATGCTGGCATTTTGTTTGTTTGTTTTAATATTCATATCACATGTAAACCAGTGCGATCTTCATCTGTGAGCAGAGTCCACAGGCAGAGACAAAGTAAAAATAATTTGAACAGGCCCTTAAAAAATGCATAAGTAAACAACAGAATTCCTTTAGCATTCCTTGAACAATTTTGTGCATTATACATAGATACAGCAAGAAGTCTCCAAGAAACCTGCAAAGCAATACAATGAAAAACATGAAAATCCAACCAAAAAAAGAAAGAAAATAGATTATTACAACTAAAATTAGTTCTCACTTCACTCAGACTATGAATTTGAACTAAGGTGAAGCAGCAGAATTTGTCCTGCTGTGACTCATATTATTATTCAGGTCTCTCCATCTAACAATCCTTAGAGCGCCTAAGATTTAAATGCTGACATAATTATTCTCATCCTTCCCAGCTTTCCATCTGAACACTGTGGCGTGACTTAGTACCAATGCTGCTTAACCCTATTCAGTTTTGCATCACTGATGTCAGTAAAAAAAAAAATATGCAAAAACTTCATCATCGGTTTAGTTCAGCCTTATGCTTCTTTTAGGGACCTGTATCACTAGAAGAATAGATGCTTTACAGTCTGCAAGTTTAACCAAAAATAAAAAAGGTTTTTTATTGTAAATGAAGAAGTCATATTTTGAAAAACTTTTTTTTTTTTTTTAATTTGAAAACTATGGGGGGTTTATTTCTTTACATATGTAAAAATACACACACTGAGAGATTTGTGTGCATATGTTCAATATACATGTGTCTCTCACCCAGTTTATTTTCCACACTATTTTCTGCCAAGGATAGATTAAAATCTTGTTTTGAGGTGAAACATTTTGTCAGTCATTTCCATTTGTTGGTAAACCTTGAGTAAAAATGAACCTTCAGGACTCAAATGAGGTAATTACCTGAGGAAAACTTGCTTTCTTAGGACACTGGATAACTTTTTTCCTCAAGGTTTCATTAAAAGATACTAGAGCATCTGAGAACAGATAAAAGATGACAATTTCAAAGGGGAATGCAGCCAGCTGTTTTGCTCTGTGACTGACCAGAAAAAGAAAATAAGGTATTTTTTCAAACTTTCTTTGTCACTACACTGTTAATGACCATTGGCAACCTACTGATGTAACAGGTAAGGTGGATTTTCAAGAATTTTTCATGGTTCCTGAGGAACTTTTGTCTACCCCAAAACAATTGTTTAACTTGCACTGTGTGCCTTTTTTTGCTTCAGTTGACTGCTTATTCACATACTACATAAAACTCTGCCTCTGTTTAACATTAAACTGATAAAGTAACCCTGAAAAATATATTATAAAAAAGAATATTACATATATAGGAAAGAAAATTTACAGTTCATGTTCAAGGTATGTCTAAATACACAGATTTAAGAACTTTTCTAAATGGTAGAAAATGGAAAATGATGTAACCATATGATTATATTATTAGCTCTTACTGATGCCTCCTGTATGGTACATCCCAAAGACATGCATCTATTAAAAAAACCTCAAGAATGACAAATTCCTACTATAATAAGTTCAACTGTTGATGTACATGCAAGTGATGTACATTTTACTTACATTTGTCAGTTGTTCTGTACTGCAGTCATTGCGGTAATGCAGCTTCTGGCCTAAATTACATATATTCCACTGGAAGCGTGCAAAGTATATAACACCAGTACATTTGGAAGCTTGTGTTAATAAAATACATTAAATACATGCATTAAAATAGTTTAAGAGTGGAAATTCTGCCACAAAATCTGGATTTTATCTAATTCATAGTAATATCTTCTAAGCAGAGAATACATAGACAACAGTTTTTACGTGAATGTTATTTCCAAGAATGGGACACCTAATATTACAAATGCTAGTCTGAAGGGGAAAGAAGAAAATTCATGTGCCATTATAACAATCTAAAGCTCTTTTATACTCTCAGTTCTAGTCTACATAACTCACAATTTAAATTATACATACATGAAATGTAATAATCCATTTTTCATTTAAATTGTCAATACTCAAAGTTTCTCTCCTCTGTAATGAAAGCCCTCTCAGTAATTCCACTGAGTATTATCATGGGTTTTACAGTTATATGGACCAAATGGGAACATGAGGTCAAGCTTTGTTTTGTTGTTTTGCTTTTTGAAGTGTTTTGATTTGGTTATTAGTCTCTGACATCAGGAATTAGAGCTGGAAAAGATACATCAGGCATTTCAGTTCCAATTGTATGTTCCACTGCATTAATATAAAATTAAACTTAACAGAACTTTTTATTGTCACTGTGTCCGAGTGACATTTAAATACTTCATGATGCAACCTCTACCACAAATTACATGTTTTCTCCTAAGTTCTTCCTTAACATCTCAGCCGTGCTGTATATGCTAGTTAGCAAGCTCAAGCAGCTTTAAGCAGAGCAACAAAATTTGGGCAGCAGATTGCGTCGCATTCACTGACAATGATAGTGTTATAAGTTATATTCTTTGCATCAGACATTACACATACAGTTTTCAGCATCTGTCTGCTACTGACAGCTCATCTCATTTTTCCTCTGTAATTCCTTTGGAAATGCTACATTTGAAACTAGAGAAGCTTCTTCTCTATTGGAAAAAAAAAATATATATGGTGTATTGTTCAATCTTTGCATATTTGTAATACAAGGAAGCAGTTCTTGCTTTGTTGCTGTATTTGAATACTATTAGTAAGACCAGGACCCAACTGTGTTGATCTTATTTGTTTTTGGAGAGAGAATAATAATAAATAAGATGAAGAATAGTTCAAACCCCCCCCCCCCCCCCAAAAAAAAGGGGGTGGGGAGGATAATACATTTAATAGAATTTCATTTCACCCAAATTAAAATAAAGTTCCTGGATGAACTCATTTCACAAAAGAAGTTTTATCTATTTCAGGTCAGCGTACACTTATTTACACATTCTATTAATGTATATTTTAAAACCAAAACCATTTTGTGTGCAAATATTACACAAAATATAATTCTTCAGTTCAATGATTTTGATGTTTATTCTCCTGCTTAAATAACCATGATTTACATTCTACTCTTTCTTCTCTTTCTATATGTATTGTACATGCAGAAGAATAAATGAGGTACAGTGTTCCAAAATTGTTTAACGTTAAATTTAACAAATTTTAGGTAGGTTTGGTTTAGTTTCTCTGCAAAGCATAGTTCAGAAATAAGTTTTCCAGCCCTATGCAAAAATAATTTAATCAGATTTATATTCATGAGTTATAGGATCTATTAAATATTTTCATTATGCAGAAAGATATAAGAAGCTATTTTGACTTTTTTATATTTTTGCATTATCTCAGCCAAAGGCTGCGTATTGGAACTATTTCACTGGCACAAGAGAAGTTTTCACTAATATAATTGACTTCTCTTGGGCAATTAGGAGAAGTTATGTTAGAAAAACTACTTCTGTATAGGTACCCACTCTCTATTTGATTATTTCTGCAATGTTTCTAATTCAGACTATCCACATTCACTCAGACTACTTACATAGCTGAGAAATAGAAGATGATACTTCTTCTGAACCAAAAACATCAGAAAAATCAGAATTTATGAAGAAAGTTTTTCATATAGGTCTCCATAGCATCTAGCTGTATTCTTTTTACACCAATGTATTTCTTCCACAACAGTTTAAGATGCTTCTTTTCATACTATATTTTTTTCAAGGTTTTAATACATTTAAAATATATTAAGGAAGATTTTACTCTCTGATACTTCCATTCTTTTTTTTTCCCCCATCAGTTATAGTTCTTCCAAATTTTGTAACAACATAACCTGTATCAAATAATGAAATCACACGGATGTGTAATCTAAATCAGTATATGCCTTTGTTAACAATAAAATTCAGCTCTTACATCTAAAATGTATTAAAGGCACTATTTTTAATACCAGCTGTAGTGATTTTAGCTGCAAGCTTCCTACCTACTTCATAATTGACACCATAAGAGCTGGAGCTCAGGTTCAAAGCGTTCAAGCAGATGATAAAGCACACAAATAATCCCATGCTATTCATTAGCTTTAAGTATGCAGGTTTTCCCAAATGTCTATTTAAGTAGTTTACTGAAATACACCCTCACATTTATTTGCAAGAGGTAGTTCACGAAACTTTGGAAAATTTTTGCTATAATTACTACTGCATGCATTTTTACACCCAGCATCCTAAAATTAGCCTCTCAGTCAACAATTACACATCAAAATAGAGCTCTAAAATCATCAGCTACTTTTGATACATTCAGACTGCACAATACAACCTCAGAAAAACTTAAGCTTTACTTAAGCCTGCATTTAAATTGCTGAAGCATCAAGCCAAGACCCTTGCTGCCTGTTCTCTAGGTTTTTAAACCCATTTAACGTAAGAAAGCTCAAGACTGCACGCAAGAGCAATTCAGTGTGAATGGGATACTGTCCAGACACTGCACAGTGCACTCCCATTACCAGGTTACCAGCTTCTTCTGGATTTCATGTTACCACACCTGCCACACACACACTTGCATCTGGTCAACAGGATTTTTTCTATCCTCACCATGCTCACCTCTTCACAAGCTGTCAAGTGAAAAAGTACAAAGCACTTCAGCAATAAAAAAGCCCAAATTCTCTGAAGAGTTTAATATTAAAGTGTTAACAGTAGATAAAATTTAGTAATATTGCACCTATCTACGGCTATTGAAAAAGACAGTTAATTTAACCTCTTCTGATTGCTCTGGCAGGTTGGTAGTGGCAAAAAGTGATTTTTCAGTAATCATGAAAAAGATATGTAATGTAGTACTGAAATTCCCCTCCCCTTTAACAGACGCAATGCAATTTGCTCCCTCCTCCCCCACTACTGGCCACACAAATACTGCCTTTCAAACCAGTCTGTACTTTTAACAGAGCAATTCACTGGAACTGCTAAGGCAGCAGGTGTGGCAAACACCCAGGTCCTTCATACTCCTATAAGGACAGCATTAATCACTTGCAATAACCACAGTGGTTTGCTATAGAGCTCTCACTTCTCAGAGCATTGACTAGACCTAATAATTCTAATTCACATATGAAGATGAATTCATAGAGAATTCATCTCATTTAAATTTCAGTTACTTTAGCATGAGGTATCCACTGGCAGTTAATCAGACCTCCAGACTAGGCAAGGCTAATAGGCTCCAGAAAAGGAATGGTGCAATTCAGATACTGGCTGTAGGCACTTCTGTGCCATAGCTCCTGCCTTCTTTCTCCTCTCAACTGACTTTGCAGAGAACTGGCTCAGGTATTGGTGCCCTAAGTGAGAATAACTCCACCCTAAATAGCGACACAAAGATCACACCCCACAGTCTGAACATCTTTCAAGATTTCAACTATTACCTGCAGGTAAACACACAGTAAAAGGTGAAAATTTTCCAGTATGCTATGAGTTATTAACCATTTCACTTACACTATTTCATTAGTTCTCATCCAGACGAGTTGTGAACTCTAACACAAGAAGTTCTCATTTCTCCCCATTACCTCCATCATCATCCAGCCCCTCTGCTTACAGCACAGAATAGCTCCAGATCACAGTCAGGTGTTAACTTCCTTATCTGGATATAATTCAGGTGCATTATCTGCTTAGTTTGCATTATATGCTGGGTATTTTATCCAAAGACATACTGTTTGCAGTCATTAAACGAAATGCCACAAATTTTAATACGTAGACTACAATTTGTATGGAGAAGAAAACATGTTAAACCAAAGGAAAAAATATTCCGGGCTGTGAAGTGTAACAAAAAAGGCCCATGATGACAGTTTCACTGGAAAATAGCAGACTGAGACATATTAGAATTGGTTTATTGTCTCCCTAATGAGGCAATGTATGTAAAGCCCACAATACTCTATAATCAAAGCTACCAGGTAGTGTAAGCTTTGAAAAATGAGAAGCAAATCTATAGCCAATAATTAACAACTTCCTTCATTGTTTGCTATACAGGAAAAAAGTGGGGTTTTTGTTCTTTTTTTTACTGCAGTTCTACTCTGCTTTACTGCTTGATGCTACCCATATCGCACAGGCTGAATCCAGTCTCAGAGCAAAACAATCACTTGAATTTTTCCAAAACAGTAAAAGTTTTGGTACAATAATGACATTTGTTTAGTCACACGAAATTGGAACAGTGTGTATAACTGTAATGAACCATACACTTTCAAGCTTCACCATAATGTCATGAATAAAAGCTTTTCTTTTGTGTGTTTCCCTGTGCAAACACAAACCCTTAAATACTGCTTATCACACCTTAGATATTGAATAAGTGAAAGGAAAAAAAATAAAAGGAAAGGATGTGGCCATTAGCACTCAGTTCTTCCCAAATGATACTATAGTTGAGAACTCTGTCATTATGGTTTCTTCCTTTTTATTATTATTCTGAATCCCATCTAAATGGGAATATTATCTTGTGGATCATTCATAAACCATGATTTCTCATATGCATAATCCTGACTCATACCCAAAACCATTTAGGAGCAAGTACATATATTTCCAGTGCTTTATAATTCCATCTGTCCTACCTGAGACTTGTTGAAGTACAGATAAATTATATTGAATAACACTTTCCTTGGAAAAAAAAAAATCCCTAAGTACAGCATATGTAGAATGCATGCATTTAGAGCAGCATATGGAAAAGCAATATTAAAATACATCCCATATGTATCAAAAATACACACAATTTAGAAAAAAAATGAAGGGAGGATGAAAACAGCACCATTAGGCTACAATCTGCCTCGGACAAACAGATCCACAGTGAAAATTTCAGTTTCAGGTGTAATGCAGTTAACTATCCAGCATCAACTTGCTCCTGCAAGGACTAACTTCCAAGCTCACTTATGTTACTGTACAAAAAAAAAAAAGTCTGGGATACACTTAAACTCCCACCTACACATCGCCACTCATGCTGGTCAGTAGATTTCTCTTTTCCACATAGCATACAAGGTCCTGGCTATTGACACATCATCTGTAGCTCGTTATCAGGTAGCTGATGCACAGAGAACTCAGCAGGATGACCAGAAGCTTACCTCTGCTGTTTGCCCTGCACTCCTACCACCTGCAGTACATCTAGCACTTCATTCCTGGTGCGGACAAATATGCTTGCAGTGCAGTCCACTACCGATTATTCTGTGATGTTTGCGCATCCACTCATATGACCTTCAGGTCAAATCATCCTTAGTTAATTTTTGCCCTCTGAAAATGATCTTATCTTTGCATTTCCATCTGATGTGACAGGAGGAAACCAAGAATATATTACATTGTTTATTTAAAGTGTCTTTTATATATTTTTTTTCCCCTGGCAACAGAGTTTCCAGCTATCACGTGAACAACGAATCGCATCTCACAGGTTGCACCGTTTGTGGACATACCGCAGAGGACCCTCTCCCAGATAGTTTTAAATAAGGTATGAGCTTTCTCTTCATTTTGTTTTGTTTAACAGAAAATACAACACTTTTTGTTTCGTTGTTTTTGCCTAAGCAGTACACTGAAAAAGCATGATCAATAAATATTCTCCAAAGATAAAAGTTCTTCTGAATTCATACTTTGTACCTTGCTGTTCTTGTTGTTCTCACATCTCTCAAAGTATATTGTACTTCATAGGTAATAGGAAAAATACAAGCTGAGAAATACGGAAGGTGGAAGAAAGAAAAAAAAAAAACAAAACACAACTGACAATTAACTCAATAAATCCAAGTGTAATTACTTCACAAACAACCATAATGAAGTTCTCATACAAAACATGGATGATTTCATCAGGCCTATCCATTTTCTCAAGATTTTTATATTAGAAATAAATTTTAGGGACTACAGCAAAAACTATTAGTATCTGAAATATAGTTATAGCAGCTCCCATGTAAATATCCTAGTTCTACTTTGCCTTTTCTATCTTTAAATTTCATATAAACTGTGTGTGTCATCTATTTAGCTCCATAGTGTTCTTAAGTTGACAATTTCTTTCTGCTGTTGTGTTGTATTATTATTTTTTTTTTTTTTTTGTGGCAATCCAGTCAGTTAACATTCCAGGTAGCACTGTCTCCAAAGCTATATAAACCTTTACTAGCACAAAGAAATTGCAAAGTAGGAAAAAGTTTAAATGATTGTAGAAATAAACCCAGAATGTAAATGATGCTATAAAATCCTACTTGTTTCAGCACTTTTTTTTTTTTTTTATAGGGCACCGTCACTATCACGTGGCAATCATAAGAAATCTTTTCTTCAAAATCTAGCTCTACTGCCACTGTTCAAGACCAAAAAAACAAGCCTTTTTTCCAGATGTCCTAACGGTAATGGCTTTTTGCAGATCAGCAGCAGAAGTTGGCTGTTTAGTTCTCACTTCAGAGAAGAAAAATGCCAGAAATGCCACAGTCAAGCGAACCTCAAAGAAAACAGACACAATGAACACAGATGCAGGAGGTTCTCTAAACAGTGAATTCTGTAAAATTCTGTATTCACTTCTGGGACTACAAACCCTCATCCTGAGAGGCAGTACACACCTACAGCTTCCACCTGAGTCCAGACTTCTTTCTTAGGAGTATGGCCAAGCTGAATGACACAAGAACTCACACTGGTAAAAGTGTAATTGTTGTTAATTAATCTTAAGGTCAGCACCCTGTCCAAGTTCTGCCTTGTGAAGTATGGCACTAGGAGGAGGCATCATGGGGCTAAACATAGCTCAGTAATTCTGAGATCAGCCAGTGCTGGGCCCTGCTTGTGCTGGAGCTGTGAGGGGATGTACCTACAGAACACCAGCCACAGATGGTAGCCACAAGAGTTTTTGCCAATGAAGGACTGACCTCTGAGCCATTTGCCCTTCCTTGGCAGAGATTCTGAATGCCTACATCTTTAAATCTGAATATATGCTGGGAACCACTTTGCAAAGAGGGATGACAGAGCTCAACAGGGCCACGGCAGACAAGAAACAATGACCATCAGAAATATAGAAGCATAACTCAAATTGCTGGTTTCCAGAAAAAAGGAGAACAAAGCCAGGAAAATATACCCCTACTGTTCCTCTGCTACTTCTGCTCTTTCCCTCTAAATTCATCACATGCCAAAGTCTCAGAGGACAGCATCCAGGAGGCTTTTGCTCTGCTGTAGAACAGCAGAACTGTAAAGAACTGTAAATCTGGAGGTGGGAGCAAGTGCTGAGGTACTGATTCCCACATCAAGAAATGTCAGTGAGCCACACACTTCTCAGAACAGATCTTTTAAATTCCCCCACTTCACCAAATTTAGACCAAGTGTTTCTAGAGTTCCACAAGAGTACTGATAACATGTAAAATACAGGATCTTTATACTTCAAAAATAAAACATCTAAGGTCAGTACTTTAGAACTGAAGCTTCAAATTCTGAACAAAAGCCTTTGAAACAATCTCAGATTATATTGCATATTTTGATGGGCATTTGTGCTTACATCTATATCTCTTACAAATAACAAATAAGAAAGGTTCGACTTTGATGGAAATAGGGTTAGGGTTAGCACTTTGAAAAACCTTGTTCAATGATGGCATAATAATAAATTACATATAGAAAAATTGATTAAAAAAAAAAAAACAAAACAGAAGTTACATTTACAGTGGTAAGCTCAGTGCATCAATATTTTGGTGATTTAACAAAAAAACGTCATTTTTTGTTCCATAAGGCAAATAGATAAGAAGAGTCTCAGTCCAAAGTTTCCAGCACTTTCAACAACAAAACAATATTTTCACTCCTATGTTTCTCATTTCATCAAATTGCAACATTTATCATATATTTAACTGTATTTTTAGACTGAAAACATCTGTAGCACAATATTTTAATTCAGGCATGCCAGAATTATTTAAACATTGTAATACACTTTGTATTAATAGTGAAAATAACTGCTTAGAATAATAACAAAGATAAAATACAAAGTTTGCCACTTTTAATTCCTTCACACAGGAATATTTTTGAACAATTCTTAAAAAAGAAATTCTACTCCGATTAACCACCAAACAAAAAAAAATCATTTAATCTTTTCAGAAATACTGAAATACAGACTGCATAGTGTTTAATGAGAATCATTTCCACTCCAGCTACATTTTAAAAATAAAGAAAACTCGTGGTGGTAATACATTTCTTTTCCCTCTCTGACCAGTTTGTGTACATGGCTGTTTGTGTAAGTAAGAAATGCTGATGAAGTCACATCTCCTGTTTGTTACAGTACAGCAAAATGCCTGGTACGAAGCATGCCCACAGAGGACAAACAAGCAATAGTGGAAATACATTTCAGCCAAAAGATATCTTCTCCTAAAACAGTTTATTTGCATTTTTGATACAACAAAAAAACAATGAGAAATACTGGTGCTGAAAACATCAATATTTTCTAAAATAAAATGCTGAAATAATGTATCATGTCATTGCCTAACCTGACAGATTGACACGGTAAAAAAAAAAAAAAAAAAAAAAAAAAGCCAGCAAAATGAAAAAAGCTTAGGAGACACTGCAAAATACGACACTACAGCAAAACAAAAAAATAACCAGTTCAGAAGTACCTCAACCAAGGAACTCTCTCCAAAATAAGAGTTTGAAACGTTTTCTCAGTCAACCTGTGCAATCAGTTTGACTGCAGCAGTAGCCCTTCTCCAAAGACAAAGCAGAAGCCTCCTTTAAAAATGCAGTTTCCTCCTTGCAGTGCATCACAAGTTGTCTGGTTTTGCTCTCTCTCCTCTCAGAAATGTTACTTTAACTTCTCATCGTAAAAGGATATGATTCCAATGTTTATACTATGAGCTGCATTTATCTTTAAGAGCAAGATGTTGAGTTTAGTTCTGATGATGAAAAAAGCCTTTATAAAGCAAAACTCATCACAACTCATTATGTACTATAAAGGCCACAATTCTAGGATTCTGTAATTCCAACGACGATCATTTTAAAGTAGATTTATAGCAGAAAACAGTTAGATCCTTTGACTTCAGTAATAATTTTCCATTTTGTAATTTAATACTCCTTTAGTTTATATTTGCACATTAAAAATATAGCATCTAAAAGTCCATCATTAAATACTTTTAATAAGTGCAATAAATAAGCTTTACAGTATGCGTAAATTTAAAAACAAAACACAGCTTAAATTGTTAATCTTACACTTTTTCTCATTAATTGCAATACATAAACATATGTTTTATACAAAGATATTTGCTACAAAATAAGTATAATAAATACAGTTTACCACGTGTATTAATCTTAATAGTTACAAGCTGTTAATCTTATATATTAGGTAATAATTTGCAATAAATAATTGTTTATTATCTTGATGTTTGCTTGTCTCGGGTTTTAGCAATATGCAATAAAGAAATGCAATTTTGAATAATTTGATTGTAAGACTGCTGGAAAAATACTGTGAGTTATAATTAGCTGAGGGAGGATTTTGTTCACTAGATGAACTATAGAGATATAGTTCAATAACAGAAACATGCATTATTGCTACCATAAATAATTTAAAAAGTTAACTTCAGTTTCAAGCAATAAGAGATTTTTAAAACTTAAATGCAAATAAAATTAGTAAAATATTTCACATTCTTTACTTCTTTTATCATTTTATGTTCACTGAGCGCAGGCAACAAAAACAAAGCAGCATTTCAGCATCTTCTAAATCTCTGCACATGAATACAACCTGTATATACATGCACACCTGTCTCCCACTTCCATTATTTTTCTCTTCCAAAGTGGGGAGTTAACAAACTGTCTTCTGTCCAGTCCTAACATAATGTATGCTTTATCATGCCTACCAATTCTGATACAAGCTGTTCGTCTTTTACATAATAATTCATTATAAATAATTTCTCAATATCGTGATACTTTCTCATCTTGGAATTAAGCAGTGTGAAAGAAAGAAACACAATTTTGAAGTTTTTTTGTTTTGTTTTTTTTTTAAGACTCCTGGGAAAATAGGGAAAATTCTAATGAGCGAGGGAGGATTCTGCTCTCCTCAGAAGGAAGCTGCTGTCTGCCTCCAGTAACTCTAAGAGTTTGGTTTTAAGCAAATGAACGTTCTCTCTTAATATAAGCAAACAGATACAATCAAAGCATTTCAGATGTACCACACCACCAGAAACAAAAGTGTAGCCAGAATCATAAATTAAATACAGGTCTTGAAGCCACAAAGAACTTGCACTGGGCTTAAAAAAAAAAAAACAGCAGGACTAGCCTCAGCTAACATCCCTGTATGTAACACTCAACTGGGTCAGTGCGTAATATACGTTTTTATGCAATGTTATCATTTTGTCCGTGTTCATTATTGCTTTAAACCCTAAAAATGATAAATAGAGCAGTGCAACCTGCATATAGGAACAAGAAACAAGGTAAAGCTCTTTGAGAACTCTGCTGTCCTCTGGCAGGTTCAGCAGGACTGCAGCACCCTTTAATCACCATCACGCCAAAGAGAATACATTGTACTTTCAGTGTAATGTTCTCAGTATTCAAACAGTAGATAATCCTGCCACACACACAAAGCAACGTCTTCTTTTTAAAGTGAAAATTTACCATGGAATCAGAAAATGAAGAACGTAGTTTTTAATTAATTTGAGGATTTTAGTCATCTCTGCTTTCAACGTGGTTTCACACTATTTTCTATTTGATTTCTCTGTAATCTGGCTCTGCTTCCAAACTGTAAATGATGCAGGCTAAATAAAGAGAAATCACATTAGAAATGCATGCAGTACAGCTGAAAAAATAATAAAATCCACCAGCAGATCACAGTATGTCATAATTTGCTCATTACTAAAGTTACATGTATACCTATAGAAACTCTGAAATTTATTTGCAGATAAACATTGCAATATGTTCCCATGCTTATAATGCATTACTGCTTATTATTAATGCGTTATAAAAAGAATATATTCATGCACTTATGATTTTTACAGCAATATGTCAATTCCAAATAGTGCGCCATAATGCTTATTTGTCCCATCTACACACTCTGTACCATTATTTAAAGAAATGGCTTTGCATTTTATTTAAACTCCACCTAAAAATGCTCACTATGCTGAGGTTATGGACAGTGATGCTCACCATACATAAACCACCTGAATTTGCTCACAGATGGGAGGTAATGAAAGAGTAACTTCTTGTATTGTGATTAGAATCTGAGATGCGCATATGTATATGAATACACCAAGTTATACATACTTGAATCTGTGAAGCTGAAAGAAATCATTTACTTTTTAATCTAATTAAATGATAGCTTTCAAAACTGTAACGCAGTCCAATAAAATCAGCATACTGTAAAGCAGAAAGAATTCTGTATTTGTAGGTGGATTTAAGCAAAAGCCCCGACATGCACAAATCTTCAGCTAATACAAATCTGACTAAAGGTGCTCGTAAAGGAGAAATTGTACAGGCTTCAACATTACAGAAGTTTCAATACATGGTCAAAACAAAGTCACAGTTTAAAAAAAAAGAAGAAGAAGAACAAACAACATCCAAATTAAAGCCCGGCTCCCGCTTGCCTTACTTACATGAATAATCCCATTGATTTTAATGGGACTATTTGAATAAGTAAAGCGTGGAAGGGAACGGCGTGAGCATAGTGTCAAGCCTATGGTGGCAGCGAGTTCACAAACGCTTCGCACAGCACCCGGGATGCTCACCCCCAGAAGTCGGGAACCAGAGTAAGGCCAGCTCAGGTACTGACACGGATTGGTACCCGGGGCGTAACAGAGAGATCAGAAATCAGCCTGCCGGTCACTAAGGATAAAAGGAAAATAACCTTAAAACAAAACCGTTTTCTGCATCGGATGAAAGGCGCTCGTTAAGCTAAGAGCTAAAAAAAAGTCTGCTATTCAAATGCAACTCGATGCTACAAAAACACAGCGAGACGAGCGTTATTAGAGGCTTTGCGGCTGACAGAGAAGCTACTTCGTTGTAGCCTAAAGATGTAAAACGCAATCCCAGTCCCTAAGTGGCACTGGTACAACTGTGGAAATCACACAGCCAGATGAAGCACATAAATTTCCCATATGAACAATTGTTTTCATTTCCCTCCCATGCCACTAGATATTATAAGTGGAAAGTAAAACACGAGTAAATATGTTCATTCCACTCCTGTGATCAGTGATAAATGAAAGGCTATTGAGCCCGACAAAGGTCAGCCCGGCCTCACGGCAGCGCGCTGCCGCCCGGCGCGCCGCGTCTGCGTGGGACTCTGCTGCCGCCCGCAGGCCGCGCCCGGCAGCGCAGCGCCTCAGAGCCGCGCGGGGGGGCGGGCGGGCCGCGCGCTGAGGAGACGCGCCGGAACGCCGCCCTCAGAGCCGCAGCGCCCGCTCGGGTGCAGCCCTCCAATGCGGCCGGCTCAGCGAGTAATTCTCCGGCGTGCTTGCCCGTTGTTCCTGCGTAGTCCCAAAAGCCGCGAGGCAAATGTTAGAAGTATCGAAGTTTTACTGGCGCAACTCCTGACTGTAAATCTGAGCAGCGAAACGGTCGTGGGAAGTGGCGTACAGCACTCATAACCGGCAGAACCGGGTCGTGCCTTCTCATTTGGACAACTATGTTCATGCTTTGCACCGAACCAAGTTCATTTTATAGTAGCGTACTCCTGTGGCATCCTGTGATCGCAGTGTATAAAAGTTATCCAACAAAACGGGCACAGATGGTGCGACTGGAAATGTGTCCTCTGGAAAACCAGAGTGGAAACTTTGCAAATCTGAACACCTCTCTTAGAATTCTTATTATCATTATCCACAATTCCCTTTACCTTTATCATAAAACATCTCAAATTCCCATTCATTATACAAATTAAACTTTTTATTAAAAAACGAAGGGTGAAGAAGAGGCAGAACTGAAACTATATATACTGTGTTAAAAGTACTCAAACCTATTTCCACATGCCTTTTCTTACATTTCAAGCTTGCAGAATATATTGGATATTTCTGACAAGGCAGCCAGTAATAGAAGATACAGGCAATCTTATGCGTTCAAAATTAAAATGGGAGCAACTAGACAAGGGAGGAAAACATAAATCAATGCAAAAGGGAAAAAAAAAAAAATCTTCAATTAAGGTTGATATTCTGCAAAACATGAATGGCAAAACTTTAAAGACCCAAGACAAAAAAAACTCGCTTCCTATTACAGCCAAAAAGCTGAGTGCCTGTGTCCAGAATACTGCTCTTCCTGGGTGTGATGAATTCAAACAAAGAAAAGATCTGCAGCAAAGCTGTCACAGCTCTTTCTTGAGCACTTTATCACAACAGGGCAAAGCAGAAAAAGAATCACACTACAATAGCTCCAAGAGGTCTGTTCTTTAATACAGAGGGTCCACTGAAGGGCAAGGCTGAACATTAGCCTTCCTGCCAGGCCTCGTTTCCAGATGTGCTGTCTTTTGATTAGCTCCATGGCAGACTGAAGATGAGCCAGAGAAGACAATTACTAGAAAGCCTTGAATAACTCTGTAGAAATTGGACTTTTCTGACCATGCAGCTCAGAAGACCCAGTAGCATGCACTTCCAGCAGCCTAGCCCTTGCTTTAAAACATCTCTGCTCCACTCTCACCAGCTGCTCCCTCAAGACAGGTGAATAGCTTTACAACTTTCAGGTAAAGCAAACAAATAGGAAGGTGCATGCAGTAACCCACTGTTGCTCCCCAGCAGACACAGCCTGTTTGGGTAGTAAGCTACAGTGCACAGAGAGCTGAGATTTATTAGGAGAGAGCTTAAGTTTTTGTCCTGTTTATGTAGAAGACAAAAGAGTTAACAGAAAAACAAAAGGAAGAAAAAAAAAAAAAACAAACACACAGAAATGACGAGAGACAATTTCTAGAAGTAAAAATCTTCAAAGTTCAACTTTACAGAAACAACTGTTATAGGTGAGAAGCAACTCATCTGAGGTCTCAAACTGCATGCTGAGTGAAACAGATCATTGGGCTCATCATTCTTCTTGGATCGAATTCCACTACCACCACTTTCCTCTCTCCTTCACAACCTGCCTCCTTTCCTGCCACCACTTTTCCCTTCCTCTCCTCCAGCTCAGCACACTGCTTCTTGCCACTGCCTGCT
This sequence comes from Callipepla californica brunnescens, assembly GCA_023055505.1. Classification (NCBI taxonomy): domain Eukaryota; kingdom Metazoa; phylum Chordata; class Aves; order Galliformes; family Odontophoridae; genus Callipepla; species Callipepla californica. Next base: position 8,233,945 of record JALIRH010000016.1, read on the forward strand.
GCCATCTCCTCCTTTGTTTGTGACCCCTGCTGCTGCTTCCCTCCTCGCCCAGCTGCCCACTTTGGCAGTGGCAGCACAGGGCCCAGCCTAACGAGCCAGACAGAGCTTATTAATTTAGGCTTCGTGCCATGCCTCAGTGCTACTGGGTTATTCCTGGTTGCTGGGATCCATAGTATACAAAGTTTCCAATATCTAATGCAGAATTCACATGTTTCAGAATTATGAATGGAACAGATAATTAAGATTTTTATTCTTTACATTGATAAAATTTCAGTACTAATCTATATCTAAATAAGACATCTATAGGTACAATATACAACAATAGTTGCTATTCATCCAAGCCGTAAGTATTGCAATGCTTTATATGGTACCTATGTTCAAGATGCATAATCTTCACACCGTGCAAGTTTTGTGCAGCCTATCATATAGTAGCTAGTGTGGTGCTGAAATAAAGAATACCTGCAAAAGACTTCTATGCACGTGGAAGGCATCACAACTTCATCGCACAGCAAACCATTCAGGGAAGCCTTGTGATGCTCAACAAGGCTTTCTCCCCCTGCTCCCACACGAAAAAGAACCCAACAACCCAGCGCTGTTTACATATTTTATATACCTTAATTTAAGCATATCATTTGCAGTTCAGTAACACGCAGTTAATCCTTAAGATCACTTCCAAAATGGAAAAAAATCACCATTACTGCCCTTGCCAAAATAAATACTAAATGCAGCACTAATATGATACAATGTAAAATTGCTAAACAATAAGATGGATCTCTAAGAAAATTTGATATAGATTTCCTGTAGTTTCCCTGCACTATTTTCAACCCTTCTCACAAGGGATACAGCAAAACGGCAATGAAAAGTGAATTTCCTGCTGTTACAGCTACTTTGGATGCTCATGCTTCTGCTCCTGTGGAGCCAGCTTGGATCAATTTCAAGAAAATAGCCTTTATCTACACTTTCGCACAGAAAACACATTTTTATTTTGAGGAGATGCAGTATTTGTCTGTGGTCCCTATTTTAATCTGCAATATAACGGTGTGGTAACTTGTGTACAGTTAAAGCATAGAATACTACCAGAGGAAGATTTACAAAGCAGTCAAAGAAAGTGATTTTTGAATTTTCTAAAAAAGTATTTAATTGAAAATTCTTAGTATTATTTACGTGCTATGCATATAATTTTACATGCAACTAGCATAATTTTCTTATCTGTTGAGGTAGAAAGAGAAAACTGAAAATAGTATCACAATATTGGGCCTGAAGATGCCTGCACTGTCACTCATAGATCACTCACATCTTGATCAGAAACAAGTGTGTAGAAATTAATCCTGATCCAGTTAACATGTGACAACATTCTTTCATTAGTATTATACTGAATTTTATGGCCTGCTCTTGTCATCAGGAAGACAATGAAAAAATAGATTTGTTTTCAGCTAGACACTCAAGCAAATTAATGCACAAAGAAGCAGAGTAAGAGTTTAGTTACTACTGTCATCAATAAATTAATAATAACCAATAGGCTGTAATCTCACAGTGAAAGAGAATGAAAGGGCTCATGCCATAAATATTCTCAAAGCTTGTCCTTAAATGCCTTTAAAAATCTCAGACTACAGGGGTGCAAGACCAGACACTTAGTCTATCTAAAAGAAAACCAAGTGGAATATGCAACAAAACTTGAATCATTCCATCAGCCAGAGCCAACATGGGAATTACCTGCTTTTTTTTCCTACTTCTGATCTGCTGACTATCATGGAAAAGCATTTTAAAAGCTGCACACTCAAAACAGACAAGTCTATTCTCTGATTTAACAAATCAAGCAACTCTGCAAGCTACAGTCACAAGACACACAAGAATTATCAGCTCTAACTGTGAGTGCAGACTCTCTTACTTGACCTTGGAAGACTTAAGAGTCACTAAACAGAAGCTAGGCTAGTAGCAACTACTTGGAGGCATTACTTTCAGGGCAACTTATTATGATACACTGAAACTGTATGGCCTACAAACTAATGGACTACATCAATAAACCAGTATTTATTTGTTGTACATGAATTCACCCTACCAAAAGCATCGCTTCCATTATCAACGCCGGCATGCTGGAAGAGCACAAGTGACTATATAGATGGAGGCATTAACTCACAGTTCTGGAGGACACAGCAAAAGAAGGACACTTCATCTTCCTTCATAATTTCACACCAACTTACAGATATTTACAAGGCAAAAATGATATAAAATTAATTACTTTATTTGCTGTTAAACATGCTGGATGTGCCTTATAATAAAGAATTCAAGTACAAAGTACTGGGGGTAGAGTTCTTTCTCTATACACTCCATAAATCTGCTTCTTCAATATACAATTCCAAAAAGCCCCAATTGCTGTTGCTATCATGATAAACATTGGAAAGTTCTGCTTGACCTTTTATTAACATTTTTTCTATACCAATATGGTTCTTTTGCTACAAGCACCCTAAGGAATTATGAAAAATACTTTTTTCTGTAGTTTAGCCCATGTGCACTTAATAGGCTCACAAATATAATACCATTATAAAAAAGAAAAACTGCCAACACTGCTAAAAAAATTGTCATAACACTAAATTATTATATAAATATAAAAGGAGTATGTCTGTAAAATATTCACTCAATGAACATCCCAAGGTGATGATTTTGCTATGTTGTTTTTATTCCTGGGAGATCCATAACACATTTGGATATGCCACATGTCACCACATGAATCAGGCAGTTAATGCATGTGCTTTTTAGAAGCTGAGATGTCTTCCCAATAGAACGTGCAATAAAAAAAATGTTGAGATTCCGCTGCTTTGTCTGATAGGCATAATTTAATGTCTTGCTTATAATGCTGCATCTTAAGGAAAAATGTGCACTGCCCTATGTAGTTATTTACAATATATTACTAAATCTATGCAAATATATTTCCCTGAGCTTGGTATTATATAACAAAGGTCAACAATGTTTGAAATATTTTGAAACACATTCCCAATATATTTTGTATATAGCACTAATGTCCAATATACATACATATATCTTAATATATTTCCAGATTTTTCTATTCATTTTTATGTTACTGTAGATTATTAAATAAATGCGGGTTTTTTCTTGTTCAGTTGCTTTTCTGGTTTGTTGTTTTGGGGTGTTTTGTTTTATTAATTTTCCTTTAAGACTAGAGAAATTGGCCTATCTAGCCATAGATTTCCAGTAAGATTGTTAACTGCACATTTTTAATAATGCATCAGTTAAATTCCTATGTATATTATTACTGCTTAAGAAAAAATAATTTTCAGAATTATTCAATAATAGTTACTTGAGAAAAATTAAAAGGAAAAAAGTGTTAGTGATCTCCTTCCTATATGATCTGTTCCATAATTTTTACCATTCATATTTGTTTCCATTCACAGATTTCCAAATACTTTCTATGTCTCGTTTTCTCAGTATTTTGCTGCTTTCTGGGAAAGTTCTAGACGTCTGATCCCACTCACATAACCTCTTCTCATTTATACCTTTATGCCCCAATTATTGATAATGGCAATTTTTTCCTGCAAATGAAATTGTACCAACGATTACTGGATTGTGACAACTTGTGCATCTCAAAGCAGAAATGGTTTTTAAGAGACTATAATTTTATTTTCCTTTTTAAATGTAAGTTTAGGACAGTATGCATTTTTCCTCTGTAGAAACTGAAGTTCTTTTTCAACTCAGGACTTAGAAGTTAAGAAGTTCCTACATAGCTAGGATGCATTAAATTCACTGAAATGCACTGATAATGTAACAGAACTACATGCATGCAAAAGATCCATAAATTTTCAAGGTCAAAGGAAACCAAACTTCAACCATAACATACCACATTTCACTAGGCACTTCTCAGATCTAAACCAACAGGCTAAAATGCTACAGATAGTGAATAAATCCAGGTTAAAGCTAGCCATACTACTGCAGGATAGGTTTTCCTAATGTTTTGTTTGCTAAGCAATTTCTGACAGCCAGTTTTCTGGCTTTTATTTCCAATGAGTTTTTGTCATCTCTGACAGCTTTTAATCTTTACAAGTTCATATCAGTTCCTACTGAGCTTGCTACCTTAATATTCCTTTCAGAGACCACTTAATATGGTATATTATTTTTAAACCAGTGATAAAAAAAAAAAGGGAAAAAAAAAATTTAAGATAGTTATGTAATTGAACTGTAATTCTAATCCCATCCAACTGGAAGAACTGCAGATCTGGAATTCTATTCAGGAAAATATTTTCCAAAGAGCAGTCCTATCTGTGCATGCAGTACGGTTCACATTTGCAAAGCAAATAGCATTCTATGTGCATAATTACTTCATCAGAATCACATATGAAACCAGCGTGCTTTGGCAACATGATGGAACTTCACTCTATTGTCATCATACATATTTTTCCCATGTTTTCTCTTCCCTTGCTTAGCACAGTCTATAGTGCCTGTGATATCTACTATGTCTCTATTCATCTGAATGACCAAATCTGATAATTTGAAACTAATAACTTGCATATTAAGCTGTTTAGATCCACGATAGTTCTGGCCAGTCAGTTACATTAGCTTTTAGAGAGCTCTTAAATACACCAAAATTGTACAAAACACTGAGAAAGAAAGCAGATTTTTTAGCACCATGGTCATACCACGCAGCAACAATCAAATATTCTATCAAAAGAAAGATCCTAGTAAACACTCTACTTAAGAGTAAGTCTGTAGAAGTAACAAGATATAAAGAAAGCTTATCATTGGCAGAAATTTACTGTAAATTGTTTCTGGGAAAACACTTTGAATTGTGTTCATAATAGTGGTCTAGGATTAACACTCTTCTCCATCATCCATAGGCAGCTCTCCTATTATATTTGACGCCATTTCCCTCCATTGATACACTGAGAAGTCACGAGAAGAAAACTGGCAGTGTTTGATGCATCAAGATCCCCTTTCACAAAACATCTGTACCCCAAAGGGCTATATCCCACAACAAAGCTGCTTCACTTTGAGTTTTTCTTTGATGTATTCTATTGTACAGGAGGTACAAAGGTAGTCATATCTTTGAAGTTTAGGACAACTGCTTTCTTTCCTTTATACTATGCCTACCCTACCTGTTTTGACACTTACACACGTGTTTATCTTACAGGAAAAAGGAAGCAGTATAAGATTTGCAAAAAATTCCAGCAGACATTTTAAACAAAGACATTCAGCAAAACTAAATATTAGAAGGTTTTGTAGAGAGCTTTAACCAACATCACCACAAGTATTAGATTGACATATGATAAAAAGATACTGTTTTCAGACTCCTTAAGAATTAACCTGACATATATGAACTTAATATTATAATAAATTATTGAACTGTTAATCATGTAAATTTGTCGGTGAAGGTGTGGTGACTGGAATCTATTGGTATATTTAAATAGTGAGTCACTTTAATATCATACTTCAATAGTAAACTAATTTAGCCTACTAATCCTGTTTATTTCCTAAGTATTGTTAGTTTCTATTCTTCAAATGATTTTTTCCCAGACACTTACATAACAAGCATTAAAAAGATACATTCAGCAGCTACAATTGTTAACATAACAAAGGCTATATAGAATCCAGAGGTTATTGCATTCTCCCAAAAGTGCTTAAATAATAGCCTAAAATCTGAAGAATTACTTTAATACTTCAATAAAAATAACCCAATTCAAAACATTTTCAAGGAAACAGAGCTCCTTGCTCTAGGCTACCGAATAATGGCTGAAAGAAAGTATATAGCTTGTCACTTCTGATTAGAGAACTGTGCCTCTGTGCTTTGAATGAGAGGCATGTCTGGTAATAGGAAGTGCAGATATTAAATTTAATAAAATAATGTGGAATACGATATATATGAAACTTGACCAAGTATAGCACAAAATGTAACATACATTACCCTGCTCAGTCAACTACTGTGGCCTAGCATCTAATGACAGACTTAATTTCTATTTTCCAAGGAGACTACTACAAAAATACAATTTTCAGATTATACAAATATTTCATCAGACTATACAAAAAATGTAAGCAAAATTGCCTTACATATCTACATGAATACATTACAATAGCAGACAATTGCTAGACTACAAACTGCTCAGCCTTTTAAGTCCACAGAAAGACATTAGGTCTTGTAAATAATTAGTTACAAAGACCCTGATGCTAATACATCACAGCATCATATTACCCACAGTGTATTTCTTTCTTCCCAGATTTAAGGATGCATCAGTTTTTAGGTTTAAAAAAAAAAACAAAAAAACACACACCGTCAGGATGTAACATTTACATATTACCTATGAATAAGGATGTTATCTATTATTTCTGTTTATGTCTAGACCCTAGCATTCTAGGACAAGGCAGCTTTGTCTTCCAATATATTAACCCTCCACATGTATTTTCACAATTAAATTACAAGCTCAATACAGTAGTTTCTACTTACTTTCTAAGACAGAACTATGCTACCTGTGATATGATACATAAGGGATTTTAAAACAATTCCAAGAGCTAATCCCAGTAAACCTAGAATTAAAGTTCTTGTTTCTATATTTCACTTTCAAAATATTTAGAACTTTGACAGATATGACATTATGTTTTCATTAAAACAGCTGATTTCAAAATGCTGCACTGTGCAAAAACACCATAAACAGTTTATGATGAACTGCCACACTCTTAATTAAAACAATAAATCCAGAGCACAATATTTGTGCAGCCTCTGGTTTGACCTTTGCCTCTTGCTATCCACTACCAAAGCTGCTGTTTCATTCTGTGTACCAGATGTAGAAGGTTTTAAACCATGATCTGAAAGGCAGTAAAGATAAAATAAGAGAAAATGTGCCATTACTCTTTGCAGTTATGATTAATTCAGTTCATATTTTACAATCTGGTTATGGAGTAAAACTGCAGACTTTACATCAAGTATTTGCCATTCAATATACCAAATGTATAAAAGTGCCTGATATTTAGCAAATGACACAACACTAATTCACAACCATCATATGGAGGATAAAAAAATATAAATAATTAAAAAAAAAAGACATTAATTAGCTATCCATTTAAAATAAAGCCCCTTGATGTTCAGTCTTGGAAACAAGCATCCATAACAACACAAACAAATGTTCTCTCTTATCTTTCTACCACTTCTTTTTAGATTAAAATATCCTTCAAAGTTATCAGGTATGCTCCAGAAATCAAAAACAAAGGTTATTAAATACAATGGGGCACTAATGATGTCAGATTTGTTTTGTTTTAGCAGTAACAAAGTTGAATGCAAAAACAACTCAATGTCCTCAGTTCAAGAAATTGGATCCTGGAGAACAAGCTGGTCTATGTGGACATCTTCCAGAAAATAAGACAATAGAATTATCTAGACTGGAAAAGACCTTCAGCATCAACAAGCTGAATTGTCAACCTGCCATAGAGTCTCATCAAAGAGTCTCATCTCTCCCCTAGTGTAACATCTGCGCATCTCTTAAATACCTCCAGGAATGGCAACTCCACCACTTCCCAAGGTAGCCTTTACCAATGCTGACTACCCTCTCCAACAGGCAAATCTTTCTGTTTCCCAATGTGAACCTCTCCACCAGAGAGGTTCTACTACTAGTCACGCAAGAAAAAGAGATCAACACCTCCTCACTATAATCTTACTCTTTGCAACAGTGTGAAAGGAGATCTCACATCAGCCTTCTTCTTCTGGTCTAAACAACCCCCAAAAACAAAATAGACTATAAATAGTGAGAATTACATGACATGCTCAGAGGAAGAGAAAAAAAACAAAAAACTATTTAAAGTTCCTCAAAAATATAGCTTCCAAACATCTCTTCAGGAGAAGAGTGGGAAACATGCAGTTATTGGAGATTTCAATATTTACATATTTCTTTGACTTTCCTTACTTACATCTGGTGAAAGAAACTATTTTAAAAGCCCACAATGAATAAGATATTTTAAACCAATAAGTGATTAAATTTCTGAAAAGGTATCTAGAACTTTACTTGGTTTACTTGCATTATCACAAGTCTTACAGAAGATATGCTAAAAAAAACTTACAGAAAATGAATTAATTCAGAAGAGAGCTAAGCATCTCTGATTTTTGAACCTAAGGAAAATGATTCTTCCAGCAAGCTTTCTAAAATTAGGGATTTTCCTGCTTCCATTTTTATATTTCCAAAAGATACCATGTTTGCCTAACCATTGAAGCTGCTAGCTGATTTCTATAAAGAAAGAAGTATTCCTACAGAATACATAAGCATATTAAGAGTGCAACAGGAGAAATGTCACTGAAGCTCCTCAGTGACACACACAATGCCATACTTCTCAAAACCAGTAAGCACAGAGTTAAGTACTTACACACATTTAAATTTATCTGAACTCTACTGCATAAATATGAAGCCTATTTTAGGTATTGGGAATTCTTCTTCATTTTCTCAGGTTGCTTTGTGTGAATATACACCACATTTTAATCATGCATTCAAAAAGTGTGGGACTATTTGAACATTAGTCAGTAACATATTTCCTCTAACCTACATCTCAGTAACATCTAAAGCATTTAAGTAGAAACTCTGAGAAACTTCACGAACTTTCACTTTGGCCCATAACCATGGGTGACATTTAACATTTCAAGACACTGAAAATCAGTGTTTTTAATGGGAAACGTTAGGCAAACTTAAATTAAGGGTGATGCACAGGCTTCTATAACAATACTTGCATGCCTACAGCAGAATAGTGCACCCTTTTAGGATAAAACATTGTTCCATAGCAAACATCATAGGGCATAAAATCTACATAAGCTTTAAGTAGGAATTTTGCCTGAAGATCCATTCTACAGCAGTCTCTGGTAGATGCTTTTACAAAGAATATTTTTTTATTCCATGCAATGATTAATTTCCCTTCCTTTTCCTTCCTGGAGGAAGCAGTTGGTCAATTTCAATAACGTTTCTGGTGTAGGCACCCTCACAAGAAATGGCTTTGCATAGCCAATTAAGGTAGTAAAGCTCTGATTCAGAAAAAATACCAAATACCTGAAGGAAATTAATACTGGCATATCTATATGCAGATTAAAATAAGAATATAGAAAAGCAGGCAGTGAGCCCTCCCCATTCCTATTTTCAACAACAACAAAATATTTGCACAGTTACCTCCAGCTGAATCACTTTAACAGGACATACATGTGGAAAGAAAAGTTATGCCCAGAAGGATAAAACAACTACGACCAATCATCAGCAGCCGAGCCACGTGACAAATCCAGAAGCAACCATGATTACTCCAAACTTCAAACCACAACTGCCGAAAAGACAAACAAAGCCAGACAAAGGCCATAAAGTCACTACAGGGAACTTCCATGAGGTCAGCTCACAGCCGTCCAGCTGGAAATGGTAATTACATATTCAGCATGATGTAGAACTACAAGATCACATTCTTCTAACACTTTGTGATCCTTTCAAAGGAAGAATGAAAGGCATAGAAAAATACAAATTCACTTTCCCAATGAAAACATCCCCCTTAGTTTTCTCTTTAGTGTTACCTTTCAGATACCACATTGTCTTCGACACTTCAATGAAAAGAAATAGAATTTAATTTTATGGAGAAATTTTTTTTATTGAAAAAAGAAACAGATAAATTCTCATCTTTTTTACCAATATATAAACCAGTGAACAACTCGGAACTTATTTTGGCTTTTAAGATCTGCCAGTCTTTTCAGGATTTCAACTCACTTCAGTAGAACCTGAACATGACTGAAGCCCTAGAAAGTTCTTCATGTTATGTTCTATTCAGAGCTGTAGTTTGGATGTGTAGTACCTGGCTTTGCCTCTAAACTGAGAAAACTTAGAAACAGTCACTCAGATTACAAACTTAGGAAAGGTCATAATACCAATTGGCTGAATAAAAAATTTCACGCATGTTATTTCTGTCTGTACATTCAGAAAGACATCTGTTTGCCTTCAGCAGAGACATTCCATGTTTGAACAGTGTGTGCAACATACTAATAACACTGTCAGAAGCAGATCTATTACAAACATAGACCTCTTGTTGTTAAGTTCTCCTAGAACTAGAAAGGTCAGGAATTCTACTTTAAAATAAAAATAATTTCAGAAAGAGTATTAACAATCACATAAAACTCACAGGCAGACATTAAATGTGCCCAATTAACATAACACTTCTGAATTATTTATCTCCAGTTCTTCTAAGAGCTGAGCTTTCATACCTTCTTCTTTACCCTGATTTTGAATAGCAAAGATCTGAAGAACTGCAGAAGAGTAGATTAAGAAAAATAAAATATATTCTTGACTCATGCTATTCTTTAACCTTCTAGAAGAGACCCTGCATGAAAAAAAAGCTAGGCACGAAGATCAGCATGTGAAAGATAGAATCCATTAAGGCTTATGCTGCAATGACTTCAGGTTTCATGAATAACAAAGACGAGGTCAGTCAAGAGAAGTGGTTGAATAAAGCTGAAAAGAAGTACAGTAATCACACAAGGCCTAAAAAGTCCAGTTTCCTTTGAACTCCATTAATGCCGTCCTCCTGTTATTGGGGTATGAAATGTATTTAATGACTATTTGTTTAATTTCAAAGTGCTTAAGTGAGGAAAAAAAAGTAGCAGAAAGGCAGCCTGAAGAAAATCTAAATTTTCCAAACTGTTATAGTCAAATAACGGGTCTTTCTTCACTGAGAAATGTATTTGAGGCATGGAATAGAGGAACTAGAACTTAACTAATATCTTCAATGAACTCTAGCTCAGTAAATGAGAAATTATCTGAAGAGGTAAGAAATTTCTATTGTAACAAAGGACTAGGCAGAAATAAAATTGATTTTTTTATGGCCTCCATAACAGAGCATTTCTTTTACATTCAGTAGATGAGCCCCAACATCTAATCTAAACAGCATTAATGTCCCCTTAAGAGCTGTCAAGTGTTTCCAGTGATGAGTTTATTTTTTCTAGCAACGGTAATTCAAAATAATGTCTCTAGTACAGTCATATTTTCTTCCCTGCTTAATTGTCAGTCTTAGCAACAATCTTGAATGAACTGGGACACTTGCTGAGTGTCTGCATACATGTGCAAAGCCTAAGTTTTCAGAAGTCCAAAACATATTTACACTTGAATTCATAGAAGCTGGTAGGCAATCAGCTGGCAGATGTCAGTCACCAATTAAAATGCCCAACTCTGCGGACACTATCTGAATGAGAGTTAATTTTAGATTTCACAGGATAGCAATCACAAGATTTTGTAAGTGAAAAAGATACACCTTTCCAATAATATCATCCATTACCATCTATCACATCTATTTAACTGTAAAGAACCTTCCTTTTTAAGAAAAAAGAACCTTCCTTTTTAAGAAAAAAGAAAATTCCTTTTTAAGAAAAAAGAAAATTCCTTTTTAAGAAAAAAGAAAATTCCTTTTTAAGAAAAAAGAAAATTCCTTTTTAAGAAAAAAGAAAATTCCTTTTTAAGAAAAAAGAAAATGAGTTCTGTTTTCTAAGCTGACTAAACAAATTACACAATCTTTTTCCAGTGATTTCATAACTTCAAATACTATGCACTGAAACTACAACAGTTCTAAATAAGACAACAAGAATGCTATAAAGTTGTGACTAAAATTCTTCCTAAATGAGCAATCAGTACCTTTAGGACACAGACTCAAGAAATCCCAAATATTATGCTTGATTATAACTAATAAACAGTGTAGACAACGACTTTTTGCACTTCATAAGAATGGGACTGATCTCATTCAAAATAAGTACATGAAACATATGTTTTCATAGAGAGAAAAATCACTTTGGAGTAAATAAATTTCAGCACTGGCGCATGCTGCCCAGCGAGGTTGCGGCGTCTCCTTCTTGGAAGGCATTCATGACCCACACAGCCGCCTACCCATGCAACCTGGCCTAGGGAGCCTGCATTGGTAGAAGGTTGGATTGGATGATCTCTAGAAGTTCCTTCCAGCTGCCACAATTCTGTGATTACAAATCTTGTTCAATATCCTTTTCAACCTGGTTTGATATTTCTGCATTGATACAGACAGTGGAAATGCCCAGCTGACTACACAGACTGGTTGTTTATGAAGTCTGTTATAAAACAATTGGCTGGAATGAGTAAAGGTGGGACATGTATGCTAAGTATGAACAATTCAATACAAAGCACACTGAACTCTGAAGTTTTTGAATTTCTTTTCTGTGGGCATTATTCGAGGAAAAAAATCCACATTTCATGAGGAATTGTTCTTAAGTTGTACCTGAAACTAAACTGGGGAATTAACAGAGGCTTGAGGATATTATTCCTAGATTAAATCAACTGAAAAATCTGTACCAGTACACATGAAAATACATCGCTTTATAACTGTGTCTTACTAAGTTCCACCACAGGGATAGTGGAGGAAAGAATAAGGATACATCTCCATCCAATTTTTTTATTTCTTTCCCAGTGCCACTGCAGGACTAAAATATTCTCTCTCACACTTTTTTTAATTTATTTTTTTTTAAATTGTGGTAGTACCACTGGGAGCAGGTGCCTTGAAGTGGGGGCACATACCAAGCCTGACCTCAGTATGAACAGCTCTGAATTCCCTGATCTTGTTATGAATATTTTTTCTTCAAATGCAAAGCTGCAAAATGCATGAAAACTGAAGTAATTCAATTAAGTATCTATTCTGAGCTGGAAAAGACCATTTTGTTAGAACCAGTGGAGCGCTAGTTTAACCCTGGTGCTCAGAATTCCCAAGCAAGTCAGCACATTAAGCCAGCTCTTCAACTTAAGAACAATTACTGTCATTTATCAGCCTGAATAGCAATAATGCACAAATCGACAGCTTTCAAGAGGCAAAGAGCGAGCTAGGTGTAATGATATGCAAAGCCACAGCACTCTACATTTTGAACTGTCTTCAGACCATCAATACATCTCCAAGTACCTACAATTTATCAATACAAATGTGGTACCCGATGAAGGCAAGACCAAAAAGATAAATATGAACAGGGTGGAATAAAAGGTTCAAGAATGTTTGAATTTTATAATGATGAAGTACAGATCACATTCTTAAAGCATTTTACATGCAGTGACCTGATCACATCACATTTTATTCAGCAAGAGGAAACCACGATAAGAGATAATCTTTCTTTCAGGCAGTTGTAAGTAGCTGCTTTGATTCTTGTTGTTGCTGCTTCTACTTTCTTTTCTATTCCTTTTTTTTTTCCCCACTTCCATTTCTATTTCAGTCAGGCACCTATGCAGTAGTTACACAGATATGATTACTTTAATTGAAATATGTAATTAAAAAGACCATTATTTTTATCTGAGGAAGCACAATACATACACAAGGCATCATTTAAGCCTCTTTACCTTATAAACCCGTTTTAGTAGCAACTGAAGGATTAAAAGAACAGATTGAAAATATATAATAACATGTATACCAAATGGTCTTGAGCTTGTCATCAGCTGAATAATATAGAACTGATTCAATCTGTACCTGAGCTGACTGCATTTTCTTTTGCTTTTATTTGTTTATTTTTAAGATCTAAATTTGTTCTTTCTGAATGGAGATTTTCTGCAACTGGAGCTACTGCAACAGTCAAAGGCATTCAGTTTGCCTTCTCATATAGGAGCATTGCAGCAGTTCTGGCCATCTGGATTATTGATTGACATACACAAAAAATAAGGGCATCATTACACTTTAGCATGAGAACAAAAAAAATAATATCAAAATTGTCATTGATTCACCTGAAACTCTGTCAGTCCTACCTGAAGCTGCTAGTTTTATAATACTTTTTAATTTCCTATTCCTTACTTTCTGATTATTACATCATGTAAACTGTTATAAGTATCCCTGTCCTGAGTCAAGATTTCAAGGTGTTCCTTGAGTTAAACCACAGGTCATCTCATTACATGAGCTATTTTCCCAAACTATGTCTATCTTAAAAAACTTAACTGTGTTACAGAAGGTAGTAAGCGGTTCAGGTGGATAAAATTAGATTTGAACAGATCTGAGAGGAGACTTTACCAAACAGAAAGCAGATTTGTAGATAAAGAATAGAGATCAAGAAGTCTGGAGTCTGTTCCTGGCTTTGCTAGGTATACTTCTCATATAATTTTGAACACATCACTAAAACCTGTGTTTCCTCAGCTCCCCCCAGAGACAGCTGTTTTTCTAAACACAGAAAATAGCTACTTTAGGGGACAGATGACAGTTATTGATCAAGGGAAAATAGAACATCATGATCCATGAACATCTGTGTGGTATTCCTCAATAGAGGTTCAGAACAATATTGTCTTCAGCCTTCAGATTACAGAATTTGCACAGAGACACAATTCATCATCTGATACAGCTCACAGTTGAGCAGGTTTAGCAGGAGCTTTCTTATTATTTAAACCATAATTTAAAAAAGAAATACAACTCCCTCCAGTTATACTGTCTTTCTGGAATTCATTTACCTAATTCTAACTATTGGGGACTGATGGGGTTATGGAAGGTATATTCAAGTGATCTGAGTTTATTTCTCACAGCCCTTTTCATTCTCTATTACAATTTCTTCTACCAACTTTTACCATCTTACTATGTAGGCTCATTACAGTTTTGGTTTTTTTTAAGAATAGGTGTCAAATACTTTTTAAGGTACTCTTGAGTTACCAGCTACTGAAAGGAGTGCAAATTTCCTCAAGACTGGGATGTTATCAATTCACTGAGAATGCTCTAGAGACTAGAAAGATGTCTCAAAGAGCAGAATATGTCAAAGCTTGGGATGAATAAGACTAATGCATTCTTTTTCTGTAGGCCTTCTCTTGTTCTCCTGATTACACTGGATTACCAGTTACTAATATGAATATTCAGTCACAATTCAGTCACAAGAAATAACTATCAAGAAAGCCAATGAGCAGGTTACTAAAGAAGAAATACTTATTGTCATCTCCTCTCAAGAAGAAAACCACAAGAGAAAACTACCACTGATAAAGATGGTATGATTTTGTGAATTTAAGAACTACTCTTCCATAACAAGTGATTTCTGCTTTTAATCTAGAAACCTACTTCATCTCTTTAGCAACTTGTATGCTTATCTATATACAACTGTGCCCATAGGACAGTTATAACTTTTGTAGTCCCTTGAATAAAGACCAAGTTCACTTTTAGTCCTGCAGTCTTCAGACAAGTATATCCTTAAAATCTGGTAGCAACTGATACAAATAACACACAGGAGCAATTGGAGTATAACCAACTCACAGTTACTATGCTTAGCACCTTTCACTTACCTATTAATTTTATGTAGTTGTATGCATGAGCAGTTCCAATGAAATTTAAGCTTTTTGAACATTACTGTATTTGCTCTAGATATCCCTAGAGTGTACATACACACATAAAACATATTTATAAGCATATATGATAGAAAAAATCTTTCAGCTTGCTATTGTATTGACTTTAACTGATTTTTTCATGTTTTATATAAATCTGCCATTCATATAATAAGCTATCTTTGTCTATAAGCATCAGTAAAATTCAACACAAACCACCACCACTGAACCAAGCAAGTCAACAGCACATCTTCTACCTTCAAAAAATAGTTCTTCATCCTCTTAAATTCTTATACAGTCTCAGTAAATATATTGAGAACAATATGCATATGCTAACAAACAGCCAGAAAGTTGTCATATGGGCAGTTTGTATGCAGTAATCTGTATAACTTTTTTCACCTACACAAAGACATGATTCACCACTACACAGCCCATAGCTATTAGAAAATGGTTAAAAAATACTACAAAGTTACCAAATGCAAATCATCACAAATACTAACAACAGTACATATGGTCATTTTATAGCAAAGCAATGACAGCTCAGCAGCCACTTTGATGGTTAGCGAAAATGATTTAAAGATGCAGGTTAGCTTTCTCTTTGTAACAAGAAAAAAAAAAGTAACAGTATGAGGATTATTTAAGATTAGAGGGAATTGGGTATGCCCATATTTTAGAAGTTGCTTATCCTTTATACTCAAATAATTATAAGTCTGGCTCTGGTTATCATTCAGTACCCATCAACTTAACTAAAATGTGAATATGGTAGACAACCTCCATCAATTTTAATAAAATTAAATGAAGCTGTAACATAAATGATTAGCTATTTATTGCATTTCTGCGCATAAATCCATTAATACTTCCTATATGACAAAGACAGTAGGAAAGCTCTAGACATTTTGGTTGCCAAGTAGACAGAGTGGAGCAATCTTGAACTTTGCAATAGCTTGAGTTCTGGAAAGTGGCTTAACCTGACAACTAATTCCATCAGCATCACAAAAAGAGCATGCGAGGTCAGCAGCATGGCAGTAATGAGGAACTCTGGCAGCAGCAGTCCAGCCAAGCCCCTCCTGAATAATGGCCACAAAGGCCATAATCACTTTGACATAGTTGGATCACCCTTGGAGTTATCTTAATTTATGCTAAAACAAAATTGATGCCAATTGTTTGCAGAGTTTTTCAGAAGGGGATAGCAGCATCAACTGTTTCAAAGGGTGATAAAGACTGACTTTATTTAACAAAAAAGAGCTGAGCTTATCATTATCATTTCTAAGGGATCTATCAGCACAAAGCTCTTCTTTGGAAATGCAGGCATTCTTTTAAAATAAAATATTTCTAAGTATGGATAGTTAATATAAAATTTCATGCTGACATTTGAATTTTAATTGGCAGGAAAGATGCTACAGCCATTTTATCCTTGTTTCTATTAGATGCATAACAAGCATGAAGTATATATAGAAGACAGAGAAGAAAAGTGAAAAATAAAATGAAGACATTCTTAAATTGAAGAAAACTTCTTGACTGTAGTTATTCTTCTCTTTAAAGTATCCCATGCAATAATTTAGAAGAGTGCAGACATGAGTCTGGGATGAATAGAGGGCAAATCTGTTTCAAGAATTCAGATCAAATGTTTATGTATTTTATCAACACAGTACAACCCAAAAAGGAGGGTTTTCTTCAATGTCATCTTATTACACAGCAAGGGAGGAAAACAGACAGTTCAATCACAAAATCATAATGCTTAAGCAGCATGAAATCATAAAGTTAGCAACAAAACAGGTGAAGCATGCTACATTTGTGATTCATATGCTTCCTTTCACCCTAGCACAGCATTGGTTTACTGATAGCCCTAAATGGCCAGTCCCTGCTGGTCTCTCCAGCACAAGAGGAGTGAGCAGTATTATCCTTTAGGGTGTACTTACAGTACTGCACTCCATCATATAAAAATAATGCACATGAATAGTTAAACTGTTTATCCAACTGTACACATAGGTTACAAGCTACCATAAATTGAGTTGTTGTTTAGACACGTACATAAAGCTCAATGCATACAAATAATCTTTACTGTCACATTCTAGATTCCCTGAAAATGGCTTACTGCTACAATATAATTTGGTAATTTTATTTTGCTATAGACATCCTGATACTCTTAAAAATTTGATGTGAACTAAAATAACTAAATATTTGCAAATTCAAATCTCTAAAAGAAAGTCTAAAAGTGTACTTTCTTTGAATATTTAGTTTGCTAGGTATATTCTCAAGCACTTTGGAGGAAGGTATATCTTAAAAGCAGTATCTCTGTATGTGTCAATACAGTATAATCCAGAGTGAAAACAACACAGAGAAAACACCCAGTTTTCTCTTGTGCCTCCACATGGAGAAATAGCCATTTCCAGATACTAAATTGAAATTACATCACAAAGTCAAGAAACATGTTTGTTTCCGCTCTGCACTAAAGCTGAACTCAACACAAAGATATAGACAAAATGGGAAGGACAGCCTGTATCATCTCTTGGTTTCCTTTAACTCAGGTACACTGAAGGTTGCGCAAGAAGTCATACTGGATGAGAAAAAATGCAACCTGCAGGATTCAGCTCATCTTTCATTATGGTGGAACCTCCTAATGTAAGTCATTGCCTAACAAAGAGAATCTTTCAGAGGTGACTAAACAATCTAAGAGAAGCGAGTTAAGCATTTTTTCTCCAGCTATACTAGAGCTGCTCTGAAAGTAATAGCTCCTATTTTATTATGTTGGCCCATGATAGCAGAAGTGGATGTTGGTGGTATGGCTGTAGAGGTTGAGCATTTTTACCACTATTCCATTGCATGTTGTTGCCATGTGACAGATGGCAGCAGAGGGACAATCTGACAAAATGGCATCTGACACGGAAGAACACACGAGGCAAAAGTGTGTCACTAAATTCCACCATGAAAAAAGAAAATGGGATCCATTGACATTCATCAGTGCTGAATGCATCAGAACAGCAGATGTGAGTACAGTGAGGCAGTGGGTGGTACATTACGTTGCTTTTGCTACAGCTGAAAAAGGCAATCCACATTCCAGAATGTCATGCAGACAAGGGTGACATGCAGGCTCCTGTTCACTGCTGATAAAAATGCATAGCTAGTAGTGATGACTATGTTGAAAAGTAGCATTTTGTAGACAAGAATTTTCTCTTCCAACTTACGTTACTGTGCTCTTTGTATCTATTGTCATTTCCATGGAAATAAATAGATTGTTCCAAAACTAATGCCTCCTAAGTAATTAAAATATATTTTGTCCTACCATATAAAACTTGTCACAGCAGTCAAAAAAAAAAAACCCAGTAAAATTAATAAGGGAACAACTAATGGAATATTTATTTGCTGATGGTATTTTCATTTCATTTTCTGAATGCTAACTATGAGAACACCTTCTAGTATGTTTTACATTTGTCCTCAGATAAGACACAATCAAAAATTCAGAAATTTCTCTTTTCAGACGGAGGGTGCAGTTACTGATTCCTTAGAAGGCTCTCTATAACCCATACCATTATCCTGTCCAGCTGCCATAGCCATGTCAGCTTCTAACCAGGTAAAACTTTAGTAAATGCATTAAAAGTTTAAAAGCTATTCTGAATTTTAAGAATTTGTTCCTGCAAATTACAATATTGTTGGCTCAGCTAAAAATCTACTTTATCAGTTTATATCAAAACTTTCTGGAATACATTTAATTTGGAAGGATTTATGAATTACTTCTGTTATCCTACTTAACATCTTTCCACTCACAATCTTCACCTAGATGTTTTCAACAGATTCCCCACTCTTTCTCAGTGAACATTCTATAGGAATAGAGGCAGTGTTCATGTGTATTTTACTGATCATTTAAATACGTAAACTGAAGAACAAGCTTACTGAAATCAAGGCATTCACATGATTTTTGAGGCAGAAATATGTAGTTTTTAATCATTAACACTATCAGAAAACAGAAATTAAATAAAAATGGACAACGTAAAGATGCTAGACTGACATTTCGCATATAGTAAAATAGCATATTCCTTTAATTAAGATTGTGTGCAGCTGATGCTACTGGCATTCTGTACATACCACAGTGACTGTACACACAAAGGCTAAATGTGAAAGCAATCTATCAATCATACCACTTTTACTTTCATAGCACTACAAGTAGACCATAGGTATTCTAAAATCAGTCATTTTTTTACTTGGAATCAGAAGTATTTCACAGTCGTACAATATTTGACTATATCTGTATTTGACATAACAGTATTCCATGGCAATCTAATGTTCAACTCATGCACTGTGTGATATCTAGAAAAAATTTAAGGACTTGAGAAACCCCATGAAAAATCAGGATTACCCTTGCCTTCCCCCCCCCCTTTTTTTTTTTTTTTTTTTTTTTTTTTTACTTCAAAGCATAGACAGCAAATCACCAGCCAAGAATACCAACAAATGTGGCAGTGAGCACTCTGGAATTTACCACTACATATACTTACCCTGTTCTGTATGAGAAAAATTTTGTAATCACACTGCAAAGACAGTCTTAGCAATTGTAAGTTTCAAAACAAAAAGTTACTTTTTTACAAAAAATATTACAAAATTATTTTTTGTTTAATTCAGTTTTAATGCAAACATGTCTGCAGAATGTTTATGCATCATAAGACATGGAATCCTACAACTGAATACATCCTGTTTACTCTTTTTTCTTAGAAGTACAATAAACTCTTGTATACAAAGATATTAGCTCAGCTATCAGATGTTTGTTTATAAAGACTTCAGTTACCTATCAGGTTCAAGTTTAATCCACAGAAGAGTAATAATTCAGCTTCTGAAACTTGGTGTTATTTCCCATAAAAGACATATACCCACATCTACAGTTCAAAAGGTTTGATCTTTCCCTGCATTATTACCAGGGGTCACAATGATACCACCTCCAGCCAAGTTAGGAAAACTAACTAGGTGCTATTAATAATTATTATTTACAGCACAGAGTAAATTAACTGAGCAATAAAAAGGTATTGCTATGATTAATCAGAGTATTAAAAACTCATTCACTGGACTTTTCATTGAACTATTCAGCTTAATGTCACAAAGCAAGGATTTTACATTTTTATTTTAATTAGGTGAGCTGGTTTTGGAGGAAGTAAAGTGGAATGCGACTACAAGTGAGAAGAAAGTAGAAGTTACTGCTAGGACAAGAAAAACTGAGGGTTGATATTTTAAGATTTTTCACCTTACGTTTATGTGACTGCAGAAAATCCATCAGAGATTGTTCAGAAAGTCCAGTGTCTAGATAACTTCAAGAAAATCTAAACAAGAGGTAAGAAGCAGAAAAAGAAATAATTAGTGACCAGATAGGTTTTTCTAATAATAATGATAAGAATTCTTATTCTTGTAATTTATGGAAATGTACTAACTGACAATGCCATTGCACATAACTGCCAAAAATAATTTTTAATTGCTTCAACACCACTATTTTACACAATTTTTCAGACGTAAATCAACTTTCCTGAAATGGAAAAAACTAATACCTAGCAGATCTTTATATAGTAACCTGTTTGTTATAATACAAAAAAAATGAACTATTTTCTATTTCTTATAATTAATGCCGTTTCTGGTATTATGATTGCGCTAAAACAGCCAACACGGTGCAGAGATGTAAAGACTTACTGAGTTAAGTACTTCTGCATACACACATGCACGATGCCCACAAATACATTTGATGTAAGAATGCACAATTGCACTTACATTCTTAATCGCATAACTCCCTACAGAACTCCATTGGAAACACTGTATGTTGCATCTTTTTACAACATATTATGTAGAAATAACTTCAAGAAGCAAAGAGCTAGCAAATAACCATAGCACATGCAGTTAACGTGCATTATGCATTTAATAACCTAAACTTTTCATCAGTGAAGATTTTTAGTTAACCAAGATGGACATAGACTCTAAGTGCTTAGAATATGGCACAATCTTTTCCTGTTCTTTCCAAGAAGGTAAGCTATTAGCTCCAATTACAGATACTGTTTCCACACTCACAAACACTGTCTGAACGTTACTTCAGCTACAGCGATGTTAGACTTCACTGTTTCCAGTTGTGAAGTTATTTAGAAGTTAAAGAGGAAGTTTTATAAACTGAGCTGCCAAAGGACATGGCGCTGCAGGCAGGGCCCAGTCAGTCAGTGATGTTTTGGCACCAAAGTAGAAAATGGCAGAGAGGGGCAGCACTGCTTGTGAGGAGTGGGGAGGAAGTGTGAGAAGCAGCCTTGTGAACACCTGGCTCAGAGAAGGAGAAACTCCAGATGCCAGAGCAGTGACCATGGTTTTTTAATACATGGTGCTTTTTTTCAGTTAACTGTGTATCAACTCCCTGCTGATCCCATCTTCAATCCCAGCCTCTGCCACCTCTGACACTTTAAAAAGTGATTTCCTCCCCCAGACAGCTTCCTCTCTTCTCCACTGATTTCATACTTCTGTATCTCCTTTCTCTAAGTAACCATTCAGTTCCACAAAGGATTAGCAAAATTCATCCTTAGTAAAAACACCCATTGGCTAACAAACAGTATCAGACCCACTCTTGCACACTACACTTGTGTAGCAATTGTGATAAGGATCTAATGGTCCCCAAAAACACAGTTTTCAGTGGTTACAATAATTGAGAAAAACACATCCATTCCGAAATTATTAATATTATCACAAGGAGATTAATTTCCTTTTGATGTTCTTCTATCAGGAACTCTACTTTGATTCATTGATGTCACAGAACAAATTAGTACTGTACATAGCCAAGCGGTACAATATTAAAACTGGACATTATTCTGCCTCTGATATCAAACAATAAAGTAGCAGGTATATTTTTTTTTTAATGGCTTTCACGTATCAGTAAAAAGCTGTGCAAACTACAATTATCTTTCTTTCGGGAAGCTGCTCTTGTTTCATTGCATATCTGGATCAAAATCTTCTATGCCCGAGAAGACTATGCAATAAAAGGCCAATGCATACAAAAGATATGAGACTCCATAACCTCATATGTTTTAGGCCTTTAGCTTCAACATTGCTACAAAATACATAACTTAAGTAAAACAAAATATTAAAAAAAAACACAAGAATACAACACTAACCATCTCATGCACATTCTTTTGGACAAATTATCTGGCAAACATTCAATTCTAATAATATTATCCTTCCATATATGAATTATAGTTCATACTACACTTGCTCTGAAATTAACCCTAGTAGATAATTAAAAGCAATGGTATTTACACTGCCATGAAACTGGATTTGTAAAATCAAGCACTAGTGTTCTCCATTTCAACACCATATCAGAACTTGCTTCTACACTTAACGAAAAGAAATGCTTCAAATTCAATATTTGTTTCAATGGGAGGTTATTGAGACTCAGTGTCTTCCTTCACGTCGGTCTTCCCATAAGACTATAATGAAGTTTTACATAGCTATTCTCACCCACCAGCAGATGGTTGGAACCTTTGAAGTTCAACTGTATAGACAAGGACAGTAAGCATAACCCATTCCTGTATGCCAAAGGTCAATTCTATGGCTATAGACTCAAAGTATGGTGTCCAACAGCATAGGAAAATTAAAAATATAGCCTTTTATTTTGGTCAGAACCCATGAGAATGGGGAAATAATAGCTGACAAACTTATTTACATTTTTAGTAAAACCAGAACAGTCAAAATACAGAAATTAAAGAAATCCATACAGTCTCTAGAAAGAGACAATGTCTCACCACTTAAAAAAAAAAAAAAAAAAATCTCAATAGAGAAACATGAGATGCTAAGTGGATTAGCTGCAATACAAATCCTATTGAACAGAACAGACCTAACAACTTGCAATTTACATTTGTCCGTGGAGAGTTGATGATTAGTTTTGCATTAATTGCAGAAACCTGCTAATACTATCCATGCCAGTTTCCCCGGCAATCAGAACCTGTTTTTGTTATGAGTTCTTATTAGTTGCATATGTTGAAGACTAAAGTATCAGCTCAAATAGCTTTTTCTGTTATTCTTATTAACAGAAGATCTTTTGAAGGCTAACACTACTTACTGAAAGAGGTTGAGAGGATGTAGAGGCTGGAAGGGTTGGCCATAATTTGCTGTATCTCTGCTTTTTTTATTATTATTCTTGTGAACTCACTGTCATGTTGTATTTTTGCAATGATTTCCACTTGTCAAGAAGTAGACATTAACACTTCCAGATTTGCTTAGAAAAGTGAAAACAAGTAAGCTAATATAAAAAAAAAAAAAAAAAAAAAAAGATATTTTTGGAAAGCTCAGTATATCCAAGGAATTTTATGTAAAAATGTGTTTAACAGATTTCACTTTCCCTACGTTCATCTCCATTTTTCTTTCCCCCCCAAAGGATTTTGGTAAAAAGTATCCAGATATTTACATAGGATATATTTTCAAATTATTTTTCTGAGTTGCATTGTGCCCTTCCACCCAAAAAGTACTCTGAATGCTGTATTCAGTATCTTCTTAGAATAATAAATGATGCTTAGCGTGTATCATGTTTAATATGGTGAAAGCTTTTTATAACACTAAACTAACAATGAGATCTCCAATTGACAGAATTAAAAGACCAATTTCTTTTCTACAAAAATAAACGAATGACAAAATTTTAGTCACAGATGTATTGTCAAGATGCATTTTATATTCTCTGTGAAATATGTGGCTTGGCTATCAGCAGACCTAGTACTCTGTTTTATATAGACAAGTACATGCTTTGCTTAGCTTGGAAATAAAGTCAGCAAAAAGAGTTGATGTTTTCAAAACAGAGAAGTACAACTTACTGCTGTTTTCCCATAAAGCTGCAGAATGCAGGTCCCTTTCAGCTGTTAAAAGATTGAAGGATGACTTGGAGTCGAACAATAATGTCAAAAGAATGGGGAAGTGCACACCAGACAGCCATAAGAACTTCATTTGACTTGTATTGGCAATTGATTTAAATGGAATTGCAACTACTCGTCAAGGTCAAGAGTGCTTTCTTGACATCAGGGACCTCTGTGTCAACTGTAAATGTACAGTGGTCATCTATTTTTTACAAACTTGTTCCAATCATTATAAATCATATTTTAGAATGATTGTTTTAATGTTCTAGGTAATGTGATTTTACTGAACACTGGCGTTGCTAACTCAACAACTTGCAGTATATTCTTTGCTTTACAAATTACTTCACAACATAATAAAATAGAGTTTACAAGACACTACACATCTTAACCAAAAAAATTGCATCAGTCTCCCTCTATGTATGCATAGCAATAGTACTTTCCAAGACAGCAGTGTTGTGACTTCAAGACAGCAAGGTCTAAGCATTGGTGCACAAACTTCAAACACTAAACTAATGCTTGAGCAAATCCTAAAATACTGCTACAGGTTAAAATCTTAGGGATATTCTACAGCTTCTGTAAAAGATTCATCTCTTGCTGAAGGTGAGGACAATCAATCTATTTCTATTTTGTAAACTTACAAAGGGCCCACACTGTGACTACTTTTTTCCTCCAATGTGTGTGTTCCTGCGTGCTGAAGACAAATAAAAGGCACATCTCTGCTTTTGTGATGTTGATAATCTAGGATCTTGACCTTCAGAGATTAGGGATACCCTCTGAACCTCATTTCTATGTGTTACTAAGACATTACTCATGTTCGTTCCCGTGCTAACTACGTTCAGCTCATATATATTCTTGCCTCACCATTACTTCTGAGTTAAATACATTTTGACAATAAAGAGCCAGGAGGTTAAAATTAGAAAGACGACAGCAGGCTCACATTGAATTAAATTTTTCACCAGAATACTATTATTACTCTGTCTCTTTTGTCAATCACTGCATTCATACCTTTGGAAGTTTCATAAAGAAATTATTTTAAGAAATGGCAAAGTGTGACCAAGATGAAAGTCCTGTACGTACCAGAAGAGACCAGATCCACATCTTAGTGAAGTAATAGTCAACATTTATTGGTTTTAGTAACCACTGGTGCAGCACAAACAGCATCCATGTTTTCTCCAGTTGGCTTGTGTTCTCTGCTATTATAAGTATGTTTGCTTTTTAATTTGCTGAATGATTTTACCTGTTACGTGGCCTAAATTTCATCTGTTTTCAGGACTCCTTTAGCAGCAGTTACATGTTTTCCTTCTAAGTAGTTTTCCGTATTTGTTGGGGTAGCTACTTTTGAACATTGTTCCTTCAACACTATTGAGCTGTATCATAGATACAATGTTTGAATTCTAGACCAAACTTGTTGGTTTTGCTGAACAGCATTCAGGGATACACAGCATGATCGCAGTGTAGCATCACACCATGCTAACAAGCTTGCCAGCTAGAAGTTCCTTTCAAAGTTTGTAAAAACAAATGCTTTTAATCTTTTCTTCTAGTGTCTCCCATCTTGAATAATTAGCTAATAATAATTTAGTAACCTAATAGTAATTGACAACAGAGAAATGCATAATAACTACGTCCAGAAAACTGACACAAGCAATATTATATCACCCAATATACTGGCTTCCATACAACTATTTCATTACCTGCAAGCTACTTGGTAATGAATATGCTATTAAAAGGTTTTTTTTAATTTCCATGTTTCTCATGCTGTAATTCTCCAATAAATTTCTCTGACTTCCAACATAAATAAGTTTCATTATTCCTCATTATTAAAAGAAACAAACACATTCTCCTTCACTGAAAGGGTGTCATATAATTAGATGACCTTCCTACATAAAATCATGAATGAAAAAGGACCTGACAACTTGCAGGAAAATATTTAATCAGGCATTAGGACATTAAATATAGTTAGTCAAGTCACAAGACGTTATAGCACTAACAAATGCTTTCAGAAACACTCTCTTATGATACAAGAGATCAAAACAG
Source organism: Callipepla californica brunnescens (assembly GCA_023055505.1). NCBI lineage: Eukaryota > Metazoa > Chordata > Aves > Galliformes > Odontophoridae > Callipepla > Callipepla californica. The sequence goes on from JALIRH010000016.1 coordinate 8,260,103, forward strand.
ACTTTAGTTTTACTACACCATTAGACAAGCCTCAGCTTTTGAACAATTTATCACCGATTTCTTCATTTGGTTGTTTTAAGCATGCTTTTAAAATATACTTGATAACTAGTAAAAATTGTATACAATGCAAATGACATTTCAGATAAGTTTTATTGACTTAATGCTCTGGTAATAAAATTATAACAATCAGTATTATTTTGATTTATTGCAAATTTTAGTTTCACCTTTAATGGACTCAGAGCACAGCAGAATTGAATGTAATGCTGCTGCCACCTCAAGGTCACTACTGAAAAGTGTGATGGTTCATTCTGGTCGGCTCACATCTAATGAACAGTGGCAAGATTCAGTAACTAAGAATGAACTGACTGCTCTTTTCATGCAGTTTTTAAGTACTCATTGTGTGCAGATCCCACATGCTTATTGCTGATGAAAACATGATTCTGTAGACACACTAATGCACACACATCCTGCATGCATAAGTTTTAAGGATTGAAAAAGAAAATAACTTTGGGTATTCAGGAATGTCCCCAAAGTGAACCAAACCCCATGGTCTTAATTGCATGTGGAAACTCACAAGTAAGAACATGACTAAGTAAAATTGAAAAAGGATTTAAAATTTAATCCAGTATCTTCCCAATTTTTATATCATTAATGTTCAGATGAAAATTATAATAGGAAGTAGAACTCAACTTTTTCATTTTTATATTATTAGCTTAATATATATATTGAGGGAGCAATTTTGTAAATGCACAATAAGTACCATAACATAGATTGAAAAGCTATACAAGTTTTCACATTTCAGATTTCGGAGGAAAAATAAATATTTTAATTAAGAAAATTGGAATTGTGTCATTTCAGAGTACTATGAAACATCTGCAAAGTACTGCATATCTACACGGGTATTGAGGGACTATCCTGAATTCATACTCCTAAAAGTTCTATAGGAGCACAAAAGACTTGCACCATTCTGCAGATGAGAAATATGTGGTCAGCTGTATAAAATTTGCTGCTAAACCTATCCAGAAAATGTCACACTAAAATCTCAATCTACTGCTAAAAAAAAATAAAAAATAAAAATAAAAAAAAACTCTATGTCAAGCATTTGTTGCCTAGATTAAAATAAAAGCAACCACCTAAAGCCATTTGTAAAAAAAAAAAAAAAAAACAAAAAACAAAAAAAAACCACCACGATTGCAGTTCAAGTAAAGAAGTACGCAGGAGAACCTACCTAAAGTAGAAATGTCAACAATAACCTGAATAGATCAAAAGCATTTAAAGAGGTATGAAAGAAAAATTACACATGTAATTACCAACCACCTTATATATAGTTTGGATCACAACTCTGGCACCTTCAGATGGGTCATTAATTACCAGAGGTTGATCAATATCTATACCTTAAAACTACGCCAACATATCGCCCTTGCTCTGGTGTGAAGAGCTGAATACTACTGCAAGTTCTTTTTTCCCCTCTGCTTTCTTTTTTTCCCCCTCTAGATTTTCTTCTCACCATATAAAACATTAGCTACAACTCTGCATAGAACATAGAAGAGCCACTGTAAGCAACCTTAAAGCAATTATTCAGTTTTAACACAGTCCTTATTTACAAAAACTGTTCTAAAAATGACCATTTTGCTATTAGATTTACTGAAAGATAAAAATAATAAAAACCTCGGCCTAGTAACAGCCCTAACCATGAAGCACACCAGCTATTTCTGCATAGAAATTGTATAATCAGCAGAGGGGAAGTACTTTATTTCTCAAGTCACCTCTGAAACTGACCCACAAAAAAAGTAGAATCAAACCTAATAACCTACAAAAAGTAATCCTTGTTACCTTATGTTCAGTTCTAACCCTACAAGATACTTAGACACACAGATCTTTAAGCTTTTATCCTGAATCACCTGTAACAAGGATCTTTTTGTTCACTCCCAAAATGTTTTTCAACAGATGTGCAGCAAAACACTATGGCCCAGGAGTGTAAAATTCTCACTACTATAATACTTGGCTGCATACACTGCTCAAGGACATACGCAGATTCTAACTACCATTTTATTTATTTCTCAATTAAAAGTAAAAGACCTTGCAATATTTTTTAAATACCCCAAAGAACTTGCTACTTTTTATTTTAATTAGTTTCCAAACTAAGCAGAGAACTGCAATACCTTTATCCTAGCCTATATTGATAATAGATACTGCAACTAAGCCACAAATAGATCAGAGTTATGATGGGATTTATGAAATTTTTTTAGCTCATCTGGGAGCTAACATGTAATGTACACACTAGGAGTTATTTCTTGCACCAGGAAATTAGTGTATTATAGTCTATGACAACAGTTTCAACACAGAGGAGAAGAATGTTTCTTAGCTGCAACTGTAAAATAAATAAATAAGCTACAGGAACATTAGTTACATTCAGAACTCCAGGGAGTCCAATTCTTTTTGGAACTCTTTTTACATGTGAAATATTAATATATGTACAGTAGAAACTGATTCCAGGCCTACCACAGCTTATCATTCACAAATGAATTCCCTTGAACATTAAAAACACACTGAAGACAGTCACTAGGGCACATATGAATGGCAAATGGAGCAACTGGGATCAGTATGTACCTGCTATAATGCAACACTTCATGTACAGCTAATTTCTCTTAAAAAATGCAAAGGACACTTCTGTATTTTCACTAACAAGAAAGAAGAGTGGTAGTTTGCTGTCATTGTTGTAGGAGTCTTCTGTGCATATGACTCCCCTCGCTACAACTGTCAGCAATAAATCACATTCTACACTCCCTTAATTGGATTACATACCTAAGAAAGCACAGTTCTCAGTAAGAGCTGGCAAAAATATCAGTATCTATGCAAAGCAGTGAAAGTGTGTAATCATGGACATTAAAACATGGTACACTGTATGGTAAGTCCAGATTGGGTCCTTCTGAATTTCTTTGTCCCTGTTCTAAGTGCAGCCTTCTCACTGCCAACCCAGCAATAAAAACCATTCCAAACTTTCCTCATAATTTTTCCAAGATTATAATCTATTAGTCCTCAGTACACAGATCACACTGCCTTTGTGTTACATGTAAGGGAAACTGCAGATTCCAAAGGTCTTTTGAGGACAACAGCAAAAATTCTACTAAGAATTTCACCTACTAATGATCATTTGCAGAAAAAGATGGCAGAGAACTCCAGTTAGCAGTATCTTTGACACAGTATTATAAAACTTTAAACTAGTAATGGGACAGGCTAACCAGGATCTGATATCTCAAAGGCTTTCACTACCCTCGTTTACAGTAGAACTGAGTCTGAAGAATCAAATTGTAGCTCATCCTCTAAAAATGTATCTATCAGTGCCCATGTGATTCCAAAGGATCCAGTGATTCAATGCCTCAAAATATGAGTTAAGAAGAATATGGAGTGGTTTGGTTACATTTTAAATGGACATTCTTGAGGCAGAATGCTGGTGTTCGAAGCATTCCCTTCAGTCATAATGCAGCCTACTAGGTGCATCTGCTGTAAACCCCCTCATTTTCAAAATAAGATCATAAAATGACTGACATTTACAGAGGAAAATAAAAATTAAAATAATTGGTATTTACTTTTAAATAATGTTACAAATCTTTCATCTTTCTTCCTTCCTCCAGTCCTATTCATGCTGAACGATGGCTCAGATTTTTTTCGTCTTATGCCTTACACTCACTGGAGACCTCCCACAATGAGGTACAAACATGAGGCCCAAGTGATACTTTGACCAAGTCTATAAAAACAAAATGAAAAAATCATCTACTAATGTACTACAATAGTTAGGGAGTGATTTTTTGTGACATTGTTTTATATTAAATTTTACATAAAAGACTTCTGTCAATATTAATGATGAACATAATCTGTCATATTTCACAGATAATAACAGAAGATGCATCAGTTGTCAAAAGATTTTCTATGTCAGTATCCTTTCTACATTAAAAGGTTCCTGCTGGTACAGTTTTTATATTAGGGGGGAAAAAATGCTTGGCTATAGAGAACACTTCAGATTTTAGCTAAGCTGCAGCTTCCCACATTATCTCTTTATTTTCAGCACACCTAGTTGTAGCTCCTGCCTCATACATTAGTAAAGCTCTGAAGAAGCTCAGGTCAAGAAACTTCTACTTCAGTACATCAGCAGTTCTCACATAATGATATTTCACATTCTATTAAAATGAGGTTCTTCTAACAACCAAAGGGTAGACTGTATGGAAACAACATAGCTGTAGTCTTTATATTTAGAGTATCTAACATCTAGGTTAGAATTTTGCTTCTGTTCATTTTTGTTTTCTCCAACTATAAAAATAAACTGAATGACTCAATTCTCCACTCAAATCAGTACCACTCTCCTAAAGCCACAGGCATGACATGAAAATTTTATGGAAGTACCTAAGGCAAAAAAAAAAAAAAAAAAAAAGAGCCTCTCTCTATTTCACACATTACACACAAGATTTCTTGCTTAGGTCACTTCTTAACGCCAATGAAAAGTCAGTATGTTAAAGATTGCACAGTGCATTCCACAGAATGGCATAAGGGGGATTTTGGAAGTTATAGATATATCTTCTCTTATTCCTCAGAAAAACAGTAAACATGAGTGAAGAAGACAATGAGAAAGAAGTATAGACATCTTTTTATGTAAAAAAGCAATTCCAAATAAGTGACTTATGGTCAAATAACTAAGATTCAAGGGAAAGAAGGTAGGTTTGCAAATAATAGGACAGATTCTGTTAAATCACCTCTAAATTGCAATTACATATTTTACGAACACATTTACTTGTATGCATAAAATAGGATTTACATACAGCTTATAGGTGGCCCTGAATCATAGGGTTTAAATCTGGAGTCAAACCTCTGTCTATATAACCATAAACACTGAAGAAGCAGGGTATTGAATACAAGGATTTCTACTCTCATTTCCTGTACAAAGTAAAGTAGATGTGATTTTAGGAGACAAAATATATCATGTGAGAAAACCAAGTCTAAGAGTTTTCCATTTAACTCACAAAAAAATATTGTTAAAATACAGGGAAAAAAAAAATCACACCATTGAAAGCATGTCATGAAAAAAAGTACAAGGAGAAAAGAAAGATGCACTGATTTCAGCATTAGCAGTATTAAATTTAATTAAAACACAAGGAGAAACTAAAAAAAGATATTAAAATACCATAACCATTTTCTGAATATACAACATGTATTAGATCTACAACTTTTTAGCAAGCACTAATAATTTAGACTAAACATTAGGAATAATTAAAAAAAAAAAAAAAGATGCATATAAATTAAATTAATACAAATCAGCCCCTAGATGTCATTGTTGCAGCTGAAATATCATTCCTATTGAATTAGGAAAGTTCCGCATTAAGGAAAGGGTCCTTAAAGCTAAATAAACTACCTGGGTAATATAAATGCTGCTCAGTTTTAATGCCTCAGTGCAAAAGCACTAAAACCTCTGAGGCTATAATAAAATAAAATATAGCTAACAACACAGAAGGATCCATGAGATTCTGGTTCTGACAGCAGGTAAGTACAGTAACCTCAGATATCAATGCAATCTAAAAGCCGTAGTATGAGATTCTGTAATATCCTATCCATGGAGGAAGATTCTTCATAACTTATCAATGTTTACCTCAATACTGAAAATATTGACATTTAATATCATTAAAACATCACCAACTGTATCTGACATAACTGTACATGTTCTCACTGTATAAAGCTGAATAATATTCCAAAACCCCAAAAAGTCTTTTTTCCCCCTACAGCAATTCTTAAAGCAATGAGTTCCAGAGCTTAGTTACACATATTTATAAGAAATCAAAAAATTCCTTCCCCCATTGCAACCATTCAACATCACTGATTACCTAATTAGTCTAATGATATGTGAAGCAAAATTAAAGTACAATTTATTTTCTTTATGCTACTTCTTATCTCCCTGTCTCTATCATGTTCTATTTGTTGCCCAAATGACAAAATGCAGTCTTCATTCTTCCCTACATAGTTTTTGGTTCTTCTAATAACTCTGAATCCCTGTCTGCAATAATGTCTCAGGGCTTAATACCGTCCTATTTCATAAACCAATAACCAATATCATTTTTTTCCTATATAGTTTTCTTACTATTCTTTTATTCTCCATATTATTACATGTTACACAGTAGGTTTGAAAAGGTGTAGATTTCACAGGACAGACACCCAAACTGCCAGCCTGATAAATCAAAGTAGCCAATACATACATTTACATAGATGTGTTTGTAAATTCTCCTGGCATCTTCTAACCAAGAAATTCTCAAAACTTTATATTTCATATAAGTACTTTATGGACTGTACTTCTTGAAACAGCAAATTTCAATTTTTATTGTGCGTCTACCTCAGCCTTCATCTCTCATGTCTTCAGGTTGCCAAGATCTAAAACTTAAGTGAAATACTAAAGAAAGAAAATACCTTTTTCACCTGCCACTCACAGCAGTCAGACAGTACTACTTAACATTCCAGTAGGAGGTGCACAAGCCAAGGCCCCTGTTCCAACCAGTAATCTGGGCATAATTCACTTTTGTTATATATCAAGCTGCAAAGAACTTTATTTAATCTTCACTCAGGTGTCTCAGAGACCCCAAAGATATAATAAACTATAATAATGTGAAAATTATAAAGCTTTTGGAATGATTTTGGAACAGCCAGGCACCAAAGTGCAGAAAACTCCAGGGCTGAATTGAATTTTCTATTGACAACTATATTACTCATGGCTGTACAACTCATTAATGAAAACAAGCCCAATAATTAATCTTGATGACTGAAAAGAGTTTGAGACTGAAGTCACGAAATAAACAGACACCTTACAGGCAAGTCACTAGATGTACCTTTCTATTATTTAAAATGTTTATACAAGGAAGCGTGTATATTTTGCATGTATTTATTTAAAGTTAACATCTTTGCTGATGTAGCCCTAAATTTGCTTTGTGTTTCTAGACTACACATTACTTTTTTAAATTAAGCCTATAATGCTTACCATAAAACTCATGCCAGTGACATTCTGCACATATTTACAGTAACAATGAAGCAATTTTGTATAAACTTCTTACAAAACTATCAACAGTCTGAACATAATAAGTTCGATACAACTGTCTCATCTTGAGTACTCAGGGATAACTGAGAAATTGCATTTGTTTGCATTCTTCTTTCAACTTGAAAGCAATGAAAATTAAAAACACAAAAAGAACTCAGTGAATTAAGAAGCTCTTCAAATTCATGTAAATGTGTAAAACTTAAATCTGTTTTTGTGGTACAGTCATATTTACAAGGAGAATGAAATCTTTAACTCTAATTTTAATCACTATAAAGATGAATAAGCATATGGAGACTGTTACTCATCAAGTCACTATTTTTAATCCAGATATGAGCTCCTAGCATGTTTCAGCAGGATAAAGGAGGGTAAGAATTCTATATCTACAAGTGACTCAGTTCAGATAACTGGTTAGCTAAACTGTGACAAATATCCATATCTGTGAAAACTAAGTTTTTAAAGTGTCTACAAATGACAATCACATTTCTACAAAGGACTTAAATTAATACATCAGAAAAACACTGCAATGAGTTGCTATTGTTATTATTACTCTTCTATACTTTGTATTGTGAACACTACACAGCTCCAACTTTTTTTTTTTAATGAAATATATGAGCTGTTAATAAGATCATGAATTGTACTCCTGCATTTCCCACCCAGAAATTTCTTTAGAAGGTGATACCGATAAACTTTTCGTGCTGCTACAAAATAAGGAAACAAAAGCCCTAACAAAGTAGTTAATTGGTAAATGAGTTAGCATTAATCTTATTCTGTCCTACCAGCAGTGGCCCACTTTTCTTATCAGCCAGACTACTTCACACTCAAAGATGAGCAGACAAATTCATCTTCTGAAGTCCTCATTAGGGCTCCTCAAATGAAAAGTCAGTATCTGCTCTAATCCTTGAGTCCTTCCCTCATAAGTTGTATTTCTTCAAAAAATCCTTTATCTTTAGACTCCACATGGCGCACTTGCTGGGCACAGCCTAAAGCCCAGCTGGGTTTGCACTCAACACCAGTTTCTACACAGCTCTCTTAGCCCCCAGCTGTCTCTGTGCTGTAAGCTTTTAAAGTAGAGCTTGTTAAACTCCAAATCACTTGCTGCATCTATTGCAAAGAATAAAAATTAAAAAATAAAAAAGACTACTTGAGCAAAAAAGAAGTGTCTGAAGAACTATTATTTCAGCATATCACCGACTGGGCAGAAGGAGAGCAGATTGCTTTGGATCTCTGTGAGCAGGTCTATACTACTGGTTCTGGATCAGGTTGAAGTCGAAGACTGGGGGGATACAATTTGAGGTGCCCTAAAGCTTCATACAATTAAACAGAACTTTGAGAGTTTTCATACGAACCAAAACACAGTAAAAAAAATAGAGCTGAAATAATACTTATTGAATTCAAGGCAAAGTCTTGTGCAATACCCAATTTGCCAATACTACAAATGCATCTTCTAACTCTAACCCTACAAGACAGTATGCAATCTTTAACAAAACTCCAACCTGCAGAAGGAAGTGAACTTGCAAAGAGATTCCTACAGTTTCACAAGCTCCCACCAAAGTTCAGCTGAGCCCACATCCACACAGTTCAAGTGCTTTTCTGGAAACAAGCGTTGGATCTCACTTGTCATCGCTTAGCCCTAAGCCATTACTGAAATGCGTTAATTCATATGAAATATCTCAAATTCACAGCATGTAATGCTCTGGTGCGCAGCTTCTAAGGCTGACCCTGACACGCAGCATATGTTTTCCACTCCGTATTCCTGCTGACTTCAATGGAAACAACCCCACATCCATTCCCTTTAGGGCACGTGTGATACCACTGGCATTTATTTGTCACTTTAGACCCCAGAAATCTGGGGACTTTCATGTAGCGGTTTCTGTGGCGATCAGCCCCGCCGTACTGCCGTAAATAACGCGATACCGCCACCGCGCCGATGGCGGACGCGCGGCCCGGGCGCTCGGGCCCGTCCCCATGGTAACGGCAAGGAGGCGGCGGAACGGCGGCAGCCCCCCCCCCCAACAACCCCCGGTGATCACCTGATCCGCGCCGCCGGTCACGTGATACGGTCTCCATCGTCGCCATCTTGAAGCGGTGTCCAAGGGGGTGAGGAATTATTATTTTTCCCCGTTTAAAACAGAACTTAACCCCGAGCCGCCCCTCGGCGCCGCAGCCGCGAGCGGGCAGCGGCCCGGCGGAGGCGGGCGGGCGGGCAGGTAGGGCGCGAAAAGCGGTCGCGCCACGCAGGGCCCGGGGCGGTGCTCGGAGCGGAGCCCATGTGCGGAGCGCGGGAGGCGGTGGCGGCTCCCGGCGAACCTCCCTCGCCGGCTCCGCGCAGCGCGGCCGCCCCTCGCCCGCTGCGGGCCCTCTGCTTTAGGGCCGCACGGTCGGCACCTGCGCGATATAAAGCGGGGAGCGCGCGGGGATTGGCGGCAGCCGCGGGGGCAGCGAGCGGCGCGGGGGCGGGAAGGGGCATCCCGCGAGGGGAGGGGGGAAAGCCGCAGTCAGGCGGCCCCGAGCCGCAGCTCCTGCGCTGCCCCGGGGAGGCCGTCCCGGTGCGGCGCTGCCGGCACCGGCGCTCCGCTGGCAGCAGTTTTCCTGCCCCGCGGGGTGCAGCCTCGGTGAGAGGCGGCCGGGCCCACAGGTGGGGTGATGCGTACTGCCATCAGCCATCCCTGTGCTGTCCTGCTGTCCCTTTGTGTGACAGAGCACTGGTCAGCGTTACGCATACTCTAAATGAAAAGCTACTTAACCACTTAACGTCATTAATATCCATATATATCGTAATTACACGGCTGATAATGTACAAGCTGGTACAGACATCCAAAGTTCAAACATCTGGAGGCATTCGATGCTTTCTGGTACATAGCGATATCATGTGGCAGCATTTTACTTCTGCGGTCTTTCAGCAGTCTTACCTCTTAATTTCAATTCTGCTTTCAGCTGAAATAACTAGCCAATATTTGCTTGTTCAGAACTGTTACTTCAAGGAGATGTCCCACACACAAACTCTGCACTGTGAGTCTGAGTTTCCCTACACTTACTGAACTTCTCAATTATAAAGCACTCAAGCCCAAACAGTAAGTGGAATGGCAAATGAAAATAACTTTTGAGTTAGTTCTGCTCAGAATTCTTCTGTAGACCAACATCACGGACACTTCTGAAAAATATTATGGTGGCCTTAAGGCTGACAAATGCATAAGCCAAATATTTCAGAAATGTGAGCAGCTCTCTGCTTGTTTACAGTTTGTTGGTGTAATTTTATTATTAGTGTTATTTAGTAACTATTTATCATATTAAATTTCAGTAGAAATCATCCAAAAGTCTTGATCCTGCACATATTATCTGTGTACAAATTCAGCACCCAACAGCTCTCCCAAAGCCCCATGGATAATAAATTTGAGTTATTCCGAATGAGTACCTTTGAAGATTTATCTCAACATTAAGTAAATTATTAAATGCAGATTCCATTTAAGTACAGAAATATGATAACAAACTGATTTTTTTTAGTAGAAGTACTTAACTCCTATTGTGGAGTAAATACAGGTTGTTATAAGTAGTTTATTTCTTGATGGATTCAAAAAATCTATGTGTTCAGACCAAAATATTAAAGGAAGCAGTATATTTTGCTCACTATCCAAAAGATGAGGAAGAAAAGTATCACAAATACATAGTTCTATATCTTCCTTAATAGCATTTTTTGAATAAAAATCTGAGAGGAATGCATGTCTCAAGGTAACTGCGCTGGCTGTGATAATTAAATGTAAGAAAATCCTTTTTTTTTGCTGTATTAGATTAAAATAGAAATGGTGTGTTCCTGAGCTGAGCAGTAAGATGAGATATATTTTAAAATCAAAACACTATACAGTGAAGGAATTTGTTGCAGTTTTTATTTGTTCCCTTGAATGTGAATTCTTTGTCTTCATGCCATACAGTAACAGGAAGATGCTTCGTTCGTACCCACAGTGTTGCCTCAACAAATAAGTCTGCAAATCTTCTGTTAACAGTGGGCAATCTCATGAAGTCTTCCAGCATTGTAACAAAACTTTCCCCAACGGTGTTGTATCTCCTGTAATATGAAAATACAAATGCATTATTTACATAAGTCAAAATAGCTTTCTGACACACAGTGCTGCCTTTGGTAACAGATCCCCGCTGCAGCTTCTGGCATGTCACCGGGGCATATGGTTAAAGGAAGGCTTTTATTCCTGGTTTGTGTGCCAGAGTAAACAACTTTCTCTAGAAAGACATTATCGGTTTTAAATTCCAACAAAATACGAAGTCAAGAAGTAGAAAAGAGAGGACTGAATGGGTCTTTAGGCCCATTGTAAAAGTTCTGATTTGGCCTGTGTGTCTTTCTCATAAAAACAGAAAAAAAATCAACATGAAGAACCGGGGATAAAGTTTCAAGGATATCTGGTAAAAGAAACAACTGGCATTCTTTACACGCTTGTTTGTATTTATACACAGTATATGAAGTAAATACTGTATATTAAATAACTATTTATAGACGTAGTGGAACTTGTATCGATTATTTTCAGACATTTTTTCAGAAGTGGAAGACTTTCTGTCCAGCACTGCCATCCCTACCCCACAGTTCTGACCACATCACACAGTATCTTTTAATGTAAATTTTTACGTATTGGCTTCTAGTTTAACCTCCAGTGTTACCACATTATTGCCTGTGGTTTATAGTTGGATATGTTTAAAGGAAGTGTAAGTGGAAATAGCTACTGCCCTTAGCTTTCCCTCAAATCAGAAAAATTAAATCATGACTTTAGTACAAATTGGTTTTCCCTACAATAAGGGAATTGTAGGAAAAGCTACTTTTAGTAGCTTTACTGGAAAATAACACTTAAAATAAGCATAATTTGACTATGAATGGCCTTTAATTTAGTCAAGATGAAATGACTCATGTAATACCAGAATTAACCGTAACATAAATACCAGAATTACTTATTTACCTATTTAGGAGACATTAGTGTATCAGAGTGAGAATGTTAGGAATACATTCCCATATCATATCATAGCTTTTAAATACAGATCTGCCAGTTCCTCTTTATAGTATATTTAACTGTCCAGCATTCAGACATGTAATCCTTTTAAAGAAAAATGCAATAACTCTTAACAATGCTAATGAGCTTATGCTGGAAAAATATTTATCTTGCTGTTATACAACTTGGAGACACACAGAGGCTGTTTTGTAAGTACTCTCTGCAGCTGTTTTGAATAGCATCTATATTATCTACTCAATGTCCTCAAAATATTTGGCTATTTTTATCACCATTCTGAAAGTTTTTATAAAGTTAATGGGTTTGTCTTCTATGTTTAGCAAAGAAATTGGAATAGTACTGGATTCTATTTTTGTTATTGTGTATAACTTTTAATATTTTAATATTTTTCTCCTAGGTATTATGGAAGAAGGAAGTAGTGTTGCAGTATTGATGCCAAATATTGGAGAACAGGAGGCTGTACTGATTTCTGAAGCAGTCATTGGCCCAACACTGCAAAACAGTGATGATCAGAGAAAATGTAAAACTGATCCATTAATCCATGTTATCCAGAAGCTAAGCAAAATAGTTGAAAGTGAGAAATCACAAAGATGCCTTTTAATAGGAAAAAAACGTTCCCATCCTGATGCTTCTGCACAGTCCTTTGATACAGATAATGTTTGTGAAATTCCAGCTAAAGCAATTGAGCTATCTGTTATTGCTACTAAAAAGACTGAAGAGTTACAAGCTGACTATTTTGTGACCGGATGCCTTCCACAAAGCAAAAAGGTGACATGCTACCAGTGCAGTCTATGTAAGTTTCTATCACCTTCTCTCTCAGCGTTACAAGAACATATAAAACAACATGGGCAGAAAAATGAGGTGATACTAATGTGCTCAGAATGTCATTTTGCTTCTAAAAACCAAGAAGAACTTGAATCTCACTTCAAAAATCACCATGAGAATGAAGGTAAAAATAGCATCCAGACGAATGTGCAGCAATGTGTAAATTCCTCGAGTTCATTTTTGCAAGGGTCAGTAGAAGGAAATGTCACATCAGGGGCTGGAAATACAGAATGTAAAGATACCACTAAGTCTAGTCACTTATCTGAAATGGGTAGGAGGAAATGGTATACTTACGAGCAGTATGGCATGTACAGATGTTTAATTTGTCGGTACACCTGTGGTCAGCAACGAATGTTGAAAACACACGCTTGGAAACACGCGGGTGAAGTTAATTGTTCCTATCCTATCTTTGAGGAAGAAAATGAAACTGCCAACTTGTCAGAGACAGCTGTAACTCATACACCTCATAGCATGGATACAGTTGTTCTTTCTTTGGAAAACAACGAGCTAGATATCCGTAGTGAACCTACTCTTCAGCTTCAGATCTGCAATTCTGAGCAACTGTCATGTAAGTCACCAGTAGGAAAAAATGCAAAAGAGGATGAGATAATAAATCAGTCTGTAGTGCATTCTCCTACTACAGAGGAGACTGTGTCAGATACAGAACAGGATACTTTGATAACTGATAGCCTACTTTCATCAGCACAAAAAATCATTAATTGTAGCCCAAATAAAGAGGGTCACGTTAACGTAATAGTGGAGCGTTTGCCAAGTGCTGAAGAAAGTGTCTTACAAAAGCCTTTCTTGATGAACACTGACATTGAAACAGAAAAAAAGTTTATCTCAGAGGAGTCACCTGTTACCTGTGAAGAACCCAGTGGAGTTTATCAATCAGGTGAAATCCAAGAAGTAATAATAGGATGGAATAATACTGAGAAAAAAGATAATGAGTTAAGCTCTATAAAAAATGTAACAACTGATGAAAATGCACCTCCTGTACGAAGGAGGACAAATTCAGAATCTTTACGACTACACTCACTAGCTGCAGAAGCTCTTGTTACAATGCCTACCAGAGCTGCAGAGCTAACAAAGTCTAGCTTGAGGACTTTAACTGGGGAAGACCCTGTGGATGCAGATACAGGGCAGGGAGAGACTGGCGGCCCATGCATGGCTCATTCTAGAGTGGCATCCTCTCTTAAGAATCCATCAGAGGAGTTTACTGGCTTAAACCAAAGTGAATGTGCAATAGTTGAGATACAGAAAGAAAGGCCAGAGTTATCAGAAGCACCAATTAAAATGGGCATCAGTATGTCACTACTCACTGTCATTGAAAAACTGAAGGAAAGGACAGATCAAAACGCCTCGGATGATGACATCTTGAAAGAATTACAAGACAACGCACAATGCCAGAATGCAAATGATGCAAATATTCCAGGAAATAACCTAGTAGAATATATACCTAATGTGGACCGACCCTACCGCTGTCGCCTGTGCCACTACAGCAGTGGTAATAAGGGCTACATAAAACAGCATTTGAGAGTCCATCGTCAGAGGCAGCCCTATCAGTGTCCGATCTGTGAACACATTGCTGACAATAGTAAGGATTTAGAGAACCATATGATCAACCACTGCAAAACAAGAATGTATCAGTGCAAGCAATGTGAAGAATCCTTTCATTATAAGGTAAAGGTATTTTCTGAGTTTGTCTATAATAGCTAAATAACTTGTTTTCCTGCTTTTATATAACTGTTGATCCTGCATTCTGTCTACATTCATTCTGACATCCTGGCTTCATTTTCATTACAATTGGAGATTATTGCCAGCAGTACTTTCTAAATATACCATTCAGCTATAATAACTTTGTCTTACCCACAGAAATAAACTATCTTCTTCACAGAAGTTATTTTCATGAGAACCATCTAATGGACATCTTAATATCGTGTTCTGCTAACCTGTACCAACTAGAGAAGTGGAAGCTTCAGAGAACTTAATAGCTGCGACTTTAAAAGATTGTTCAAATATTAAGACTAGTTGAAAGTGTGAGCAAAAGTAATAGTACCTGGTGATAATGGGACAAACTGTGAAACAAATTCTTTTCCTTCTTCCTCTGTTGTTTGGGGCTTGATGTTCTGTAGAACTGAGATCAGTGTTAAGCATTAGTGCTTGTGCATGTATTCCTATACTAACTCAGTTCAGTAATTAGTAACAAAGATAGCAACAGACGATAGTCACAAAAACTGAAACTCTTGTAGGCAATGATAGTGCAGATTTCCCCTTATTTCCTGTTGTCTAGTCCTAATTTGAAAAAAAAATGTAGAGATTGTGTAGGAAAAGGCTGTCCCTCCTTCTCCCCAGGTTTGTGTGTAGAAACTACACAAACATATCCTTAAGTCAGAAGGCAATAAGAAAATTGAGCCTATTTTCACACCAGCCATCCGCTAGCCTCTAATCTCATATTGTTTTTGGAGTATAATAATTCTGGAGGAATAACTGTTTGCCATTTGTATATGAGAACAGAGGAAGGACATAAGTGAAAAGAAAAAGCTTGGAAGAAAAAAAGGTCAACACATTGCGGTATAGCTGAATACGAAATAAATATTGACACTTTTCTAGTAAACATTTTATAAAAAATTAACATGTCACATAATCATCTCAGTTACTTTCATCAGTCCATTATGTTATTGTTTTTTTTTTTTCCTAGTGAAACTTAACTGAGGGGTAATCTGTGTATACATAAATGCACATACTATACAGCTGTCTTTAAAACTTGAGTAACAATGTGTAAATCACCGTAGTGTCTGAAGTAACCAGTGAATGTTTGTAGTGTATATTTAAACATGGGAAATTGTGCTTTCAGAGCCAACTGCGAAATCATGAGAGAGAGCAACACAGTCTTCCGGATATCTTTTCAACATCCACATCTAACAAACTAATAGTTTCCAGTGAAGTGGATGAAAGAGAAGGTACTGTTTATATTGAAACTTGAAATGACAAAAAGTTAGTTGTAAAACTGCTCGTTTGCTATATTTTAGGCTTACTGTTTTTAAGATCTTTTTTGGGCCAAAATGTTTTCATGTTTATTCCTAACCTGAATGCATGTAAATGTTCAAACTTACCATAAGGGATCCATTTTGAGATCTCTTATGGACATTTATTAGTAGACAAGACATTTTTTGCATGTGTAATTAGATCCCATATTTCTTCTTTTCTCAGAAACAGTTAAAATACTTAACAGATAACTGGTATGGATTATTATTGTGCTATTTTAAGAAAAAAGAAAAACCTTTTTTTTCTTTCTTCAGCAGCTACAGTATTTTTCAAATTGCCTGAAGTAAACAGAGGCAGCCTTTCTTTAAACTCACTGTGATAAGGTGATATCAGCATATACATAAAATGTTGTCCATTCTGTGATTAGAAATTTCTATATAAATTATGAAATGTCTAAAATAAGTTGTTTGTTTTAGCTCTAGAGAAGCAAATTTAAGGCATTTGAAAAATCATCTGTAGTCATAGCCAGGGTAACAATAGGTAGGCATTTTCTAAATGTGTGGTTAACTATGTAATTTAATCTTCCTTTTTTTTTTTTTTTTTTTTAAGAAAAACAAAGCAAACTTGATGTGTAAAGATAGTGAAGTAGGGGGAAACAGACAAGTTTTGAAGTTTAGGGAAGATATAGTTTTAAAATCCTTTGAGTATCCTGTGATCTTAAAAACCTTTGAGTATCCAGGAGCACCAATATTTAATATTTATTTTCAATGCATCCTCTTCTCTGGTGAGTTAAAGTTCCTGAAAATATTTACAACAGTTCTTTAGGCAACACTGTAATTTTTAGTACTTGTCAATTTTAGAGCTGTGTGAAAATGCTAGTAATTATGTCACCTCTCAACAGCTGTGAGTGAGCTGAAATATTTCACATTTTGTGTATATAGCTCTTCTCTGCCCCACCTATGCTCTCTATTTAGATAGCAAAATGTGTACTGTAATAGTACATAGATTGCAGTTGGAAACTCTGGGTTCTACTCTCGCCTTGCTGACATTAGCACAGACACTTGTGAAAAGAGATACTAACCAGCATGAGTCAGGTTGGATGGCTTGAACCACCAGCAGTTTATCAAAAGCAATGTGGTCCACGTCAGAATAAAGTGAGATCCATAACTCTTGACTTGCATTCCGTTAGCTCACACCGCGTCTTTTTTCTGGCTTTCAGTGTACAAGTTAGAAAATGAAGATGGCTAGCTGCTTTTGAAGATACTACATTTTAAAAAGGTGTTGTTAGATTTCATATCCTGACCTTGTAATTTAACTTCCATGAAAGAGGAGCCTCTCTTCATGAAAACTTCCTGCTTTTAATTACCTTAGAGATTTTAAATATATATATATTTGCTCATTACTGTCTTAAAAGTGCAACATCCAAGCACTTCAATTGATTGTTTACCCCACATGAAATTTAGTAATGTGGTTTAAATGAAAACAGTTCTACTTTTGAAGTTGTATTAACTTATGCTTTGGAATGCTTACATTATTTTAGAATCAATTTATAATCAAATTGCAACACCACTGCAGTACAGCAATCTCTTGTCAAACAGATGTCATCCCTATAAAGCGACACAAAACAAAGAAGTTTATGGCATAGCATCTGTTTATGTGAAAGATGCCTGAGCTGGAACAGTTTCATTTCTTGTTTATGAAATAGTTAGTCCTAGAAGTCTCTTTATTCATCGTGGTAGTACAATAAATTAAAAGGGAGCATTGTGACACTGGATATGATTGGATTGTAAATGTCTAATAATGAAGGAATAGGGTAATAAGCAGAATTACAGGAGCACCTGTTATCATTGCAAGAATAAAGACCTGTGGTTGCCATGCTCACTTTCAAGAGACCTGATGTCCTCAATCCAGAAAGCAAAAAAGCCCCTACAACCTCAAGAAATAAGTCATCAGAGGAGGAAGGGGACGGCACTGCTACTTTGCATTAGCTAGAGATTATTTGATGTATTATAATTTAAGGGCATTTTGTTGAAGGGATAAAACTAAAGTACTGATTGATATAAATAATTGCTCCTAAGTATGTGCTACTGGGTGGTTAGCCCCATATAACTATGCACCAGATAATATGTTTGCATAACACTTTAAAAATCTCATTAAATACTGTTTGCTTTAAGCTTACTGCCCAATAAAATACCAAATTCATAACAGAAAATACATTTAGAAGCTGTTTTTCTAAAGTTTCAGCTTTAAAGATGGAAAACCCATTCAAGTAGAGCATGCAATAGCCCAACCTTCATAAAACTACCCCTTTATAATAGATCTGCAACCCAGTGTCTCTGTGTTCATCTGAGTTTTCCTGCATAAGTATGCATTAATAAAATAATAACTGCAGTCTCCAAGGGTAAAATTAAGATTGTTTTGATAATTTGCATAAAAGATTTTTTAAACAGCAGTAAATTTTAAAAAGCTACATGAGAACACAGAAGGAAAAAATTGATATATTTTGCTTAAAGAACATTAATGTTTAATTGCAAATTGTGCGTGCTATTACTTCCATATTATTTTTTATTTAAATGCCAGGTGAGTGAGCTATTTGGCATGTTAGATTTTGAAGTAAAAAGTAAGAAATACTTTTATTTATCTTTTATTCTATTTATCTTACACACAGGATTATTACATTTTGTTTTAGACTATCTGTGCATTCTGATTGCTATTTAAATGACATACTATATATTCTTCAGATTAACTCTATTGTACCCATACTACCTAATTATTTCGAATGTTGAACCAAAAGTGCTGATTTTTTAAGTAAAAGTTTAATTATTGATAATCTTCACTTCATGTTTAAGTCAGTTGTATCAGTGTACAACTCAGAAAAATATATTGAAAAATATTCGTTATAATTCAGTGCCCTGTGAAAAAAAAATCAAAGAGAAAAAAACTTCCATTTTGGATGTCAAATTCTGTTGTTTCCTCTGCAACATCTTGAAAGAATTTCATGCTTGAAAGAGTAAACAATTTTTGCTTTGATGATTATTAGATTCAGTCTAGATTATTTGAGTCCATCACCAAAAGGAAACTTCAGAAAAGAATTATCTTTTCCAAAACCGTTCATTATTTTGGTCTGAGGAGATGGTGCTTCTACTTTCGAGATAAACTCTTAAGAGTTCTGTCTGAATTCAGTCTGCTTTTCTACTTCCTCCCTTTAGCAGAAGAGAATTGGAATTCAGGAGGTGATAAAGGAGTGGGTTTCACTCAGTTTGTATTACTTCATACAGGAAAGAAGTTCACGGTATTTGGACCCAAACAGAGATGAGTCTAAAAAGTCTACTATACATCTTTGTGGTCAGTTGGAATTTGAAATTTCAAGCTTGTCTGTCTTTTCAAAGTACACAGCCTGAGAGTGGCAGGCTCTCCTCTCCATGTAACCGTCAGTGCTCTTGATGAATCTATGACAGAATTCTTCACAATCCAGAATAGAGGGATCAAATCGGGGAAATCAGAACTTGCATTTTTTGAGAGTGGGGAGTTGTTTCTGGTTTGGGAAGGAGCTGGGAGGCCAGGGAGGTACATCCCCCCGCTGATGCTGTCAGAGCAATTAAGGCAGTACCTACTAAAACCCACTGAAGTGATGCACCCTATTCTGTTACACCTAGGATCATAGGACCATAGAATCACCAAGGTTGGAAAAGACCTCTAAGATCATCCAGTTCAACCATCCATCTATCATCAGTATTTCTCACTAAACCATATCTTAAATGCTTCTTGAACATCTCGAGGATCAGTGACCTCCCTAGGCAGCCCCTTTGAGCACCTGACCACTCACTCAGGGAAGACATATTTCCTGACGTCCAACATGAATCTCCCCTGGCACAACTTGAGGCCATTCCTTCTAGTCCTATTGCTAGTTATGAGAGAAGTGGCTAACCCCCACCTCGTCACAACCTCCCCTTCAGGTAGTTGTAGAGTGATAAGGTGACCCCTGTGCCTCCTCTTCTCCAGTTCCCTCAGCCATTCCTCATAAGGTTTGTGCTCCAGACCAGTTTTGTTGCCCTTCTCTGATCACACTACAGGGCCTCAATGTCTTTATTGTGGTGAGGGATCCAAAGAATATCCTAGTAGCCTCACAATACAAAGTGATGGTTTATGCTGAAGATGAGCTTTGTAGGAGCATGAAGAGTTATGGAAGTTCTTGCTGAGCTTTACTTTGTCTCCCATACGTTACATGATGAACCATATATTTATTTTGCTCTTGTTAAGTACCCATCAAAGAAAGTCTCCACGGATCTGTATCAATTTCTTCAAAGCTCTTGTGCATAACTGAGATTAATGGCTTGACTGTTAACTCAGTTAATATGAATTTGAATAAGGATAAAGTGAACTTGAGCAACTTACTTGTGCTTGGAAAAGTAGAATTCAAAAACTTAGAGTACTGAACAGGCTAGATGCTGAAAGGAAGCCATTAGCTGTTACTTTGATACTGCCTTTGGCAAAGAGCTCCAATCTGTTGCATTTCTGCTATTATCTCATTTGAGGAGCGAAGGCTACACGATTGGCTGGAGCAGGAATACCAGCCCTCCTCCTAAACATTAATATTTCAACCCAGCTAAGTTACATTATTCAGTGAGGGAGCAGGAATAGGACTGCTAAAGTCTACAGTCATGTCCCAAAAATATTCAGACTGTGCACTTGTGGGCACACATTTTCCTGTGTTAAATAAGTCATTAGCCTTTGTCTCTGCAACCATTAATTTTTAAAAAGTCTCTTTCATTCTGGAAGAAAAAATGATTTTTATTACAATTGCTTTTCAGTAATTTGGAGAAGTTCCAAATTATTTCTTAATACATCTGGTCAGTATCTTTTTTTTTTTTTTTTTTTTTTTTGATCACATCAAATCCTTCTAAAAGTGGATGATAAAAAGAGTCTGGGTGCTTCAGGAGACCTTTTGCTTGTCTTTACTGTATTTGCCAGTTAGAAACTTATCCTTTATGCCCATCTTTTTTTCTTCATTTGTTTAATTCTCTCACATTTTTTCAACCTGGATTTTGATCTTATTGGAGGAAGAATGGAAGTGTTCATAGAAAGGAAGACTGTGTCTTCCCAAAACATTAATAATTCCAATAAATGGTAGGGACAATGCAGAACAGCATGGTAATCAAATACACCTTTATCTCTATGTCCATTGCCAGTTTGCTTCAGTCAAATACTGTTTTAAAGTTAATTCACATTTCATAATTTTCAGTTGTGATGAAATTATTAGCTGAGATTTGCTGGATGCAAATCTCAAAAATTTAGTTGCTATTTTCTTTCATAGGAACTAAGTCTTCAGTTCAGAAATTGTACAGATGTGATGTATGTGACTACACCAGCACAACTTACGTTGGCGTACGAAATCACAGACGAATTCATAACTCTGATAAGCCATATAGGTAAGTATTTCAATTACTCCTAACTAATGCTAGTCTCGTAGACTGCTTATTTTAATTAAAAAGATTACTATATTGCTCATTGAATTTTGAAGATACTGTTAAAGAATGTCTATACAATAATTTTACTGCAACTTTGAAGGAGCCACTCTTACTGTCTGCCTCAAACTATGTAATTAAGATTTGCTGTCATCTCCAGGATGTTACGTTATAAACAGCTTCTTTTCAGTTTGAAGCATCCAGATGTGCAAAGTGAAGCAAATACCTTGTAATATTAAACTTTGGCCACTAGTAATAATATATTTAGCAAACTCCTTTAACGCTTTATTTTGGATTTGCTTTCTTGCAAAGTGTTCTCCGTTGCTATTAAGCTTTGTTGTAAGGCAAAGTCGTAAGGCAAACAGCAAGATACACATTTCTTTCTGAAGGAAGTAAGAGTCATAGGTGTCCATAAACTATTGGCTTACTAAAGTTGGCAGAATGCTGCCTGTTGACCTGTTCCCAGTTCCCTTACCTTTTTTTACAGGTTTCAAACAGTATCATCACATTTAGGCTCAGATACAGCTTTTCTATAAAGGATTTTACATGGATATATGTAGAAACATTGATATCTAACATTGTCCATAATACTTTATGGTTAAGTTCCTCAGCAGAAAAATAAATCATATTGCATAAACTCCTGCAATTTACATTTGCCTATTTACTGTGGATCTCTGTCCCTCTCTAGTGGTGAGAAAATAGATGTGAGTTAATACAATTTTTGACTGTTTAGCACGAACTCTGGAAGCTCATCTTAACACCTTGGAATGCTGAACTCAGAGGCTTTCTTTTTTGGCTAAATTATACAACAGGATGTTTTATTTTGATTTGTGCATTATAATGATATCTAGTATCACTGGCAAAAATTTGTAAGATGTTTGCTCAGAGAACAAGTGTGGAATACAAATAGGTTTTTCTTTTTCTCAGAATCTTCCCTATTGCCATTATTTGTTACTTGGTGTGGGATGGAAAATCAGGTCTGTAGTGTCTTGCTATCTTCTGAGTTAGTGCTAGCTAGTCTGTTTGATCTACGAACCACTGAAATTTTTCTACTGGTGATACAGACTGCTGCACACTACATTTAAGCCTACTGATACAGCTTGCTTTTCTTACCAGTTCTGTGCAAGCCCTTTAGGTACATCCGCAGGCCTGGTGGGATACTCAAGCCACAGCCTAGAAACTGTAAAGATCCAGTCAGTATTCGTGGTATTTCTCATTTTGAAACATGTATTCCTCAAGCTGTTCATGACATCGGATAGCAACCTAACTACATTGCAGCTATTTCTGTACCCATAAAAATACTTCACTATTTATTTAACAAAAATTGATGGAAATTAAACTGTGTATATAGCCTCTAATGATGTGTTTTTGTAGATTTGATACCTCCTGGATTTTAATAATGCTCAGTTAAATCCTTTCAAAAATAAAGTGAGTAATCTCAAGATAAATGTCCTGCAGTCTCAATCTTTTTCACCCTGTAAACCAAATTTAGTAATTATTGGACATTTTAACCATTTCAGAATAGAAACAACTAAAATCCTGACAAACATGCAAAATTTTAGCTGATCCTGATGACTTCCATTAGATCTATTTTAATGTTATATATAGGAAACTTATGTATGGATAGCTTAGTACTCTGTGAAGTACTCTGGGATCCATATCCAGGGATCCTGATCCAGATCAGAACTTTTATGTTTTATTTTTGTGTAAAGACAGTGTGACAGCAGTCAAAAAATAAAATCTGAGTGTGATGAGACACACTTGTCGTAGGGCACTTTAATCTAAATATGTCGATTTAGTCTGTGACTTTTACTTCAGCTGTAATGCTCTGAAACTTAGATGTTTTATTACTTAATAGGCAGTTTGGCTTTTATAATGTCATGAGAAATTATGTGTTCTACTTTATGAAACAGACTTCTTAAGGAACAAGACTCAGAAAGTGCACTGCCTCCCTATAGTTTTTATGCCATATTCTTCTTTTGCAAACATAGCCATGCAACTTACATCATGACTGCTTCAGGAGCATCCCTTATAGATCATAATCCTTATCAGCTTCGGGAGAGGTGCACAAGGTGGACATGAGGACAGAACATGATCTGTATGCATAGTGGTCCTGGCTCAAAGTTGGAGGCTTTCTGAAAGCGCAAAAGATTCTCATATTCCAAAAATTAGAAGCTAAATGTCATCACTTAGACTTCTGTAAATGCTGTGAGCTTTTAATCGCAGTCTTTTCAGATACCTTTGCTTTCTCCTAGATTTTATTTCTGGAATAGTGCTAGCAGTTAATTGTCAGATTGTTGTTGTCTCTTTAGATGTCGAGTATGCGACTTCGCCACCACAAATATGAATAGCTTGAAATGCCATATGAGGCGTCACCCCCAGGAGCATCAGGCAGTGCAGCTAATGGAACAGTACAAGTATGTAACAGTTTGGATTTAGCAAAAAGCTGTGGTAGTAGTGATTCTGTTGTCAAGATATAAGGCAGAGTTCAGATTCAGATTACATTCTTTTCCCTCCTAGATTCCTTCTTTGTTCCAGTGACTTTTTTTTTTAACAGAGAAGGAAAGAGATTCAATGGGGCATTCCCAGGTGATGTTTTTGTTAGCTAATTAAGTACATCCATGACATCCCTCTTTCTTTCCAGAATGGCATGGTTGCGTATAAACTGCTTATTGCAAGAGGTTTCTAGGCTGCATTCGTTCCAAAGCATGCTCAGAACTGTTTGGGAGAATGCATATGCCGAAACCATGCCAAGGGCACTTCTAACAATTATGAATTGTTAACTTCCACTGCCCAGGAATTTTTCTGGCTTTGTTAAATATTTTACTCCAGGCACAACCCTGGTAAGAATCCAGGTTTGAATAACACTGCCCTAAATAAAAGTAATATGAATGATTATTATGTTACCCGTAATATCATTTCATTTAATGTACGTCATATTCTAGATAATGATCATGAAGTGTAGACCATCAGACGAAAAACTGATGTGTTTCTGTGTCTTTGATGATGTGTGCTAAAGCAGTCAACAGCATTTAGCTCATGCTCTCAGCAAAGTAAATCTGGTAGTAAATTAGCTGTCTAAATTCATGCACTTAAAAAAAGACTAATTAAAAGGGGTTAAAAACACTGAACTGTTGCTTCATTCACCATGAATCAACCCACTGAAGCCCAGTTGTGCAAGTGGTGCAGAAGAAATTACAAAACATCATATACTAAAACACCAGTGGAGTACATGTGCATATAGGATGAAATCAAATTGTGTGTGTGTTTGTGTGTGCGTGCCATTTGCAAAAACTCATTTTGGCCTGATTTTACCCATAAATGAACTATGAGGTCTGCCTTTTATCTTACTTTTAATGGTGGCATTCTCCTGAAAAAAACCTATCAGCAATACTAACATTTTAAATCTGAGGGTGAAGTTGTCTGTTTTTGAAAGCATCTGTTTTCTTTACAAGGCTTCAAATTAGAAGGAAAAGGGAAAGATTGAATAGTGCATTCTAAATCAAGTAATAGAGATAAGCTGAGCTAGAAGGACATGCCTGTTGTTCCCCAGCAGGACAGAATTACCTTCCTACATAAAGAAGGCAAAGAAGGCAGTGGAGTGATGTCATGCAGCATCATTCATCTCCTTCATGCTGAAAGGACTAGTTTATCATCTCAGAAAACACTTGCAGAAAAAAAACAACAACAAAAAAACAAACCAAATCCACTTCCTCTGTTGTACATTCACGTAGTAAAATAGTCCTGTGGGATTTATCAGTCAGGTTATTTGTGAGCATGCAATACATCTCTATGTAAATATTATTTATTTTTCAAGGTTTTTCAGCTGTTCTGCACAGGAGGAAGAAGCATTTTTTCTTCCATCCAGAATCTTCCTATGTACTTATCTGAGTGTCATTAATAGTCTGAGTTTACAGCTGTTTTTTGAAAGAGAGATTGGATTATTGAGAGAAAGATAGAAAGATGTACCAAACTATTACCTGTCTTAGGTATTCTCAGTTGTGTTTAACTTACTGAAGGATATGATGAAATCTTGTTTCTATAAGCAGTAATTGGAATTGTGTACATAAAGACCTTACATCCTAAATACTGTAAGTGTAAATTAAATTTAAGAGGACAAAAAAAAAACCCAAAAAACTAAAATTTGAAAAGCATTTCCCAAACTGTTGTTCCTCAAATGATCAAATACAGCATAATAACTAGGATTCTTTAGGATATTATTTTTTCCTGAATTTTATGTATAAATTACGAACTGAGTTGAAGAACAAGACAGCATACTGTATAAGACAGTGTTTGTTAGGGGGACAGAAAATCAGTGGTACCTCAACCTACTGGAAAACTTTATGGACAGAATTGTCACTGTGTGAGTTTTAGTCTGCAGGTATGCTTCAAAACCTGACTAGATGCTGCTGGGAACCTGCTTTAGCTTATCCTGATTGAACAGCTGGATGGAGCTGAATATTCTCAAGGGGTCCCTTCCAACTTCTGCATTTCTGTGATCCTCAAATAAACTAATACATGCTGCACCAAGAAAGGCTTTATCAGTTCTGCTTAAATTAGCAGCGTTAATTATTACAGTTTCTGCTTGGTTCAGAACAATGGCAAATAGAGCTCACTATCTGCCTGCCAGATGCCATACAGATGTACTCCATGTTTCTGCAGTCATTAGAATTATTGCATTTTTGCAGTGTTTAAACAGATTTAACAGGCCAAATAGACAAGATTTCAGTTAAGTTGCTTTAGAAATCTGAAGAGCTGATCTTAAATTCTCAGACTCTATAAATTACATTGTAGAATGAAATTTTGCAAACTTATTTCACCTAGTTTTGAGGATTGATATGTATCTTGCTGCTTACTCATCCTTTTGTGAGAAAAAATGAATTGCTACTATAGTAAAACTTAACTTTTCAATGCATCTCTTCTCCACTTCTTTTCCGTAGGTGTTCTCTCTGTGGATATGTATGTAGCCATCCTCCTTCCCTGAAGTCCCACATGTGGAAACATGCAAGTGACCAAAATTATAACTATGAACAAGTCAACAAGGCTATTAATGATGCAATTTCACAGAGCAGCAGGTATGTCAGGTCTACTTTCAAACCTATTATTTAGAATTTTCAAATAAGCCACTTCTGATCCACAGTAAAATTCCCAACTGCACTGTACGTTTTGATAGTTGTTTATTATTTTTACTATTATTATTTCAGGTTTCAAGGACAGCTTCCTGACAAAACCTTATTAGAAGGCACAGAAGAAAGTACAGTATCTATCCTAGGAAGTTCCGACAACTTGGTGTCTTTTACAGAGTCTATTAACCAGACTAATAATGAAATTCCAGGTTCTGATGAAAACGAAAAGCCTAATTTGATGAATACCTCATGCAGTTTAGAAAAGAACTCCACTCTACCCCATCTTGGCACAGAATACTGTGTTCTTCTCTTCTGCTGCTGCATTTGTGGTTTTGAGTCTACCAACAAAGAAAATCTGCTGGATCATATGAAAGAACATGAGGGTGAAATAATAAACATTATCCTAAATAAGGACCACAGCACAAATCAGAGCGCAAACTAGGTGAAGCAGGAAGTTTGAACAGAGGGTTTCCTAAAGTGAATATTTTCTTTCTTCACTAATTTTGCCTGAGAAACTAAAGAGAAGAATTGCAAACAGAATGTGATTATTTCCCATCCTTGTTTCAGTGAGAATATTGATGAATCATTTTAGAGATAAATACTGGGAGTAGAGAATAGAACGATTCACATTAACCTGTTATTTCTCTATATGGTGCCAAGAATTCAGGATTGTTACTTTTTTTCCTTTTATTGTCAGGTACTAGTCGGTAATAATTCATGAGTATAGTGTGTTAAAACCCAAAGGTATGAAAGCTTTGTATCAACTGAAAAGCTTTGTTGTTTTCCAAACATTTTGGCATGTAACTTTTTTACTCTCTTTTTTGAAACTAGCAACGCACCAGATACAAATTTACAATGTGATCTCATCAAACTCAGTCTGGATTCCAGTAGGTAGAGAGAGGGGAGGTGGGTGAGGACATGTGTGTGCTTGCACATACGCCTAGGCATTTCATTTTCCCCCATCTATTTTTAAAGCTTTACAAACTCTACCCTGTGTTTCAAAAAGAGAGTGGTATCCTATCTGAAAAGATAGCATATATCTTTTCAATTGATTGTATGTAAAAGATTCTTTATAATAAAGGCCTGCTGTCTCTTAAGGGCTTTATAAACACATTCAGCAGAACTATTTAAAAAATAAAAAAAACTTAAAACCACACAACAAAAAAAACAACACAGAGCATCTCAGATGTCACTTGTAACTTGCAGGGATTACTCTGCAGTACATATGAGGACTGTTTATAATGAGATCAAGGTGATAACAATAACTGCTACAAAGAGATTTTTAAATCTATGTAGATCCCAAGGATGTAGGTGAGCATGAGCTGGGATATTAAGAAATGCCTACATGCTTTGGAGTTCTTTCAAAATCCCACTCACTGTCTAAGTTTCCCATTTGTGTAGCAGAATTGTCACTGTAGAAATAGTTCGTAGAAAGATAATTTTCCTACAGAAAGTTATATTAAAAAGAATAAAACATGCCAAACGATATTTTATGGAAAAGCATCAAAACCAGGCAGTTGTAGAATGAAATCTGCTAGTTTATGAATATGAATTTATAAAAGGAATCGAGGATTGCTTTGTTTTCTAAGGAACACATAGAAATCTCTCCCTTTTTTTTTTTTTTCCTGGTAACAGTGGTCTGCAGTAGAAGACATTCATCTACATATCAGTTGGGATCAGGCTAATTACCAGGCAACTTTTTGAGGTTATGTATGAAGTTGGCTAACTAAATTGTTCGTGATAGACATTTCAATTGAATGTAACAGTAGCACTTCTGAATAAGCCCTTTCATAACATGATTTAAACTTTCTAGCGTGGCTATTTATTTCTGCTTTTAAAGAATGCCAGTTGCACAGAAGCATGCCTAGTTCCTGACATGGGAATGCAGTTACCTGATTTTTTTATTAGCTTATTACTTAAAAAATGACTTACTCTTAGAAAAATAGCATTTTATTTCCCATTTATGCATTTCTGTTAGCAGAAAATAAGCTACAATAATAAATTCAAGAAAGTGCTGTGCATACGTATATATGTAGCATACAGTCTTGCTGTGCACTGCTGACTGAAAGTGGCAAAGAGGAAAAGAAAAAAACACGTCTGGTTACAACTTTACAACATAGCATGAAATCTTATGCTGGAGCAAATGGCATGAAGATTCCAGCTACATTTTGCTGTTTTTCTTTGTAAGTGATTTCCTCAACTTGTTCTTTGGATTAAATATATATTACTTTGTTTATAAAGATATCAGAAAGTATATATTTTACTTTAAAAATTGGTCGCAATGCAATGTCGAAGTTCTTTATGAAGTATTTGAGCAACTTTAAATACAGATGTGAAGCAAGTACTATTTTCTATTATTTTCATATTTTTACAAAAGGATTTTACTTTTGAAAAACATGATTTATTCACATTATGTCAAAATGAATTAGAGATAGTTAAACTCTGCCAGTCAGTGTGCGCAGGAACCATAGTTTGCCACGTTCTTATTTCTGCATAAAGGGATAGTTACGTAAGGTTGCTCTGCTAGTGGGAGAAAGAAGGTGAAAAACTTGCATTCAGAAACTCAGAAGAAGATAAGCAAGTAGCTTTGAGTCTAAGTTAACAATCTGGTTACATGTTCAAGCCACACTTGCTGCAGCAAATATAATGCACCAGGACTCCTTGTAATGGGATTAGGAACCAGGAGGTATCTATTTACAACTGCTTTTTGCAATCTTGTTGCTTTTTTTCTGCTGAACCATGGGTTCAATAGTATCAAGTTAGTTGCCTCTAAAAACTGCTGTCAATCCTAACATGCCAACAACTGATTCTTTCCCATAGACACAGACATTTTTAACTGTTTCCATGCTGCTTGCTGTTAGTTACGCACTCACAATTCCCATGGCCTTTATCAGAAGTTCTGCATGTGAAGTAATTGTAGGCTTAGTTTCTGAACGCAAAGTATTTCTCAGGTTATCTGCTTTGGAAAGCATATGGTTGGCTTGGCTGCATGTTATACAAGGGTTTTTCAAGCACATTTCAAAGTCACTAACACTGCAGTCTTCCCCATTTTTTTAAGCTTTTAAAATATTTTTTGGATCTTCTCTCTCATCACTATCGGCTGATCAGCTATTCTCTTTCTGTTTTAATTAGAGTTTAGTCTGCAATATGAACTGTAACTTAGAGCTTTGACTTTAAATGCCTGTACTTCTACTAACGAGAAAACTTCATTCATAGTAGGCTATAATGATAAATAGGTGCATATTTCATCCTTCCGATTTATGCTTGGCCTGGAGAAATGGGATTCAGAGTTACTGTATTTTCCTCTTTCAGAAGCACTTATTTAATCATTTTTTAAAATGTACAGTTGGTGCTCAAAGTAACATTTGTTAAGATATATTTAATAGAAATTTACATTTGCATTTGATATCCACGGACATGGGTACATGTATTTTTTTAAGAAAAGGTATTGTAACACTATGGCACTGCTTTTATAGCCAAAGTATAAAAAAAAAATTAGAAAACTGACATGTAAAGACTGCAGTTAATGCTGATACTGTATCTTATTAAATAGGATGACTTCTGTTTTATGAAATTATCCAGCACATTAAGCTGCATGCCTTAAGCTCTCTAGGATTGTGTTCCTGATAGATGACTGTTTGGAACTATGAAGCAAAGTCTGTAGTACTACTTTAACTACCTTCTGAAATACTGTACAATGTTAGAATAATTTATTTTGCTTTACAGGAGTTTGTCACGTATTGACTTTAATATTGTATTTTGATAATAAACTTTTTTGTTAAATGCTTGAGTCATTTTTATTTGACCCGTATGAAATACTGTTAATAATACCAAAAAGCGATCTCTGAAGCAGTATTCAGAGAGATGGGAATCTGCTTAAATCAAAAAGTATTTGAAATACCTTAATTACCGTTTCACACTTTTGAGTCAAGATATTACAGTTAGTACTGTTAGAAGAGTTAAAAATACTGATGATAGAGTTAATACTGTTAACAAGTTTTCTATGATGAAACATGAGACTACTGAAACAAGTCAGAATGTGAGAGATCCTGCATGCTGACATGGAATTACGCTGAAGGACAGAATTGTGCCTTCAAATTTCATAACGCAACTAGTGGGAATTTTTTTCCCAGTTTAAATTGAGTGAAACCCTTACACTGTGGTGTTTTTTTTCAGGATGTGACAGACTTGTGCTTATCCATTATGCAAGCTAAGTTTTGCAATCTGATTTTAAATTTTACAGTATACTTCTTGGCCTTACAGATCTTCCATCTCCAAAAACAAACCAACCAGGTCTAACTCAGCTACTGCTGCTTGCCAAGGAGAGAAAGTCCTATCAGAGTCCCCACTGCTGGTATTATCATGGCTTTCACTGACATAAACATACTTCTTGCTGCTGCTCTTATGGCCCTGCAGCCATTTCAATTAAAAAAAAAAATTGCAAACAGGTTTAGATGCTACACTACAGACCACTGTATTTATTGTGCAGCTTTTCCATGTTTTCTTTAACATAAAACCTGGAGAAAAAAAAAGTCATGACATCCAGGTATTCACCTATTCATTCCCTTCAGCTTCATAAAACAGAACAGTCTCAGCAGAACTTATTTTATCTCCCCAAATGTCCTGGTCTCGTGATCCTACTGGTACCTGCACCCCCTTCTCTACTGTGCATACATGCTCCCACACCTTCCCTCCATTTGTGCCAGCCCAGAGCGGGCTGTGGCTGCTCACAGAGATGGACCAGGGCACACAGCTTGCTGGGACAGAGCTATTCTGGATAGCTAGTGACTGCAGCACTGCTGGGAATTGGAAGAAAATGAGTTACAGCCCTGCCACCCTGCTGGGAAGGGAATCACAACACAACAACGCCTTATAGCTTTGGTGATCGAAAAGCACCTGAACCTCATGCACAAGAAGTTAATTCCACTTCAGTCTATACTGCAGAACTTGTATGGATTCGGGGGAAATTTGCTTTTGTGCGACTGGATACGGGAATCCAAATTCGGATAAGGTTTTATGGGGAAAGTCTACTACGAGAAAAAGCTTTAAAGGCACTGCAACGAAGAAGCACCGGTTGCACCTGTTGAGTTGGAAGACGCCGGGAGATTTTTTTTGCCCCTTCGCATTGCAGTTACAAACAACGGAGCTTCCAAAGCACACAGCACAACGCACCTCTCCATTCTGAGATTCTGATCTAAATAAAAAGAATCTCACAAATCTCCGGAACTGAGCCAGCGTGGAAGAACCCACAAAAAAAAAAAAAACACCGAACTCCCCAGCACCGTTTTGCAGGGACTCACCCCAGCCGCGCGGAGCCCGATAAGCATTCAAACCACTACAAAATAAGCGACCCTTATTTCGGGGGGCAGGGACGCGTTCGTAGCCGGGCGCTACAAACAGCAGAACCCCACCGCGTTCCTTCCTCGGAGCCCGAAAGCAGAAGGGGAGGGCGCGGCACAGCCCGCCCCGCGGCGCGGCGCTCCCGCAGCCCCTCCGCTCCGCCCGGCAGAGGCGAACGGCGGCCCCGCGTCCGCCCCCACCCCCGCCCCTTCTCCCTCCTCGCGGCGGGGCCCGGCACATCCGCGCACGCAGCGCCGCCGCCAGAAGCCGCCGCCCCGCGGCCCTCGGAGCGCCGGCAGGTACCGGGGAGCGGCGGGGAAGGGGGCTGAGGCGGCGCAGGCCGCTCAGGCCGCAGTGGGGCGGCGCCGCGCGTCGCTGCCCGCCGGGCCCGGCCCGAGCTCCGGGCAGCGCGGAAGGGAGCGGCGGCCCAGGCCCGGCCTCACCTCGGAGGCGGGACCGCAGCTTCCTCTCTCGCGGATGGCCAAAGCGTTCCCTCCGGCGTAAGGCGGGAATGGAAGCTGGCTGAGCCGGCTTAAGAAAGCGCGGTTGTGGCGACCGTCTTGCCCCAGTCGCGTTGTTATTATGCTTTCTGCAGCCAGCTGCTTGAAAACGCCGTGGATGGATGCTCGCTTCCCTCCAGGTGTTTCTGCCTTGGGGGAAGGAAAAAGAGCTGAAGCTAATTTAATTCCCAAAAGCCGTGCAGCTGAGGCACGTTGCTCCAGGTGTAAGCGCTGTTACTCACACCGGTGCTAACAACGGCAGCGGTGTTTACACCCCAGGAATATTAACGTTATGCATGCGAGACAGGGCATCACCGGTTCCCAAATGCAGAATGGCAGCCTGAAACAGTTTCACTTGTAGACCCCTCACAGACTCACAGAACAGGGAGCTGTCAATGGGCAAAGGAATCAGTAACTGCTTTTTTTTTTTTTTTTCCCTAATGTTTTCGTATTTTATGAGGCTTTGATAGTATAAAGCGTCAAAGATGTCTGTTGTCTTTTTTAGCACATGTTCTTTGGCAACGTTTTTGCATCTTACAGCCCACTTTTTTGGGATTCCTTGAAAGCCAAGACTTAAACAAATGGCTCTCTATTTTAGGTACCCACGAAAATACCCTGAAAGAACCTTTTTTTGTTTGTTTTCTGTGAAAGGCTCACTCTTCCTGATTTTCAGAGTGGAGCCTGATGTGCATTTTGAGTCAGGAACCCAGAAGTGAGGGCAATGATAACTGTGAACCCTTCTGAAAACCTTGCCAAGAGTATGCAAAATTGTGAACTTAAATCTTCTCAAATTTAGGGTAACGCTTCCTGTAATTTTTAATATCTGAGTTGTTAAAAACAAACAAATGAACAACAACAAAAAAAACAACTTAGTATTATTGTATTTTGATAAGATACACTTCCACTCAATTACAGTTTTGTAACTTGAAGTCTCTTACTTCAATACTTCATACAGTATTAAGTGAATGTTTGGGTAGGAAGATGCATTGTGTGTGTGTGTGTCCTCCTAGGAGTCAGAGTGGAGAATAATAAAGTGACTGTCATCATGACAACCATAAGACAGAGAAAGGGTGGAAAAGTCCCAGAAGCAGATGAAGACCAGCCTTCAGACGAGAAGAATGTGAAGTCTGAGGGGAAAAATCTCAATGGTGGGTAAATGAACTGGCTTGTAACATTATGGCTTTTTAGTAGCATTTAGTATCAGGAACCTGTCCTAGACACATAAGTTAGAACTAGGTATGTACCAAATAAGCTTTCATACCTGAATATCTATTACCGGAATGAGTTGGATGAGACAAAGAGTGTGTAGACTACTGCACGACAGCCTAACTTCCATTTTAAAACTCTAAAGTTTTCAAGTAAAAACTGCTCTGTTTAGTAATAATGACACGCTATAAGATGTCATATAGCTTTCATAGGTTTTATTGGTATAAGGAACTTTTGATCTAAATTCTGGTTGTTCCTGCATGTGTATTTTGGGTAGATGAAAGTTACCTCGGTTGCTTATACACAACTACATTTAGGTATTTACAGTGTTACTGTCCAGCCCTCAGCTCCACTGAATTGTTTATTTTCTACCCTTTGTGTAGATGTCACACACAGTATGAAATAGCAACTTCAGGGATAGAATTCCAGATCACTAAAATCCATATCAAGTCTTACATCAACGTTAAAAAAAAAAATCATGCATGTAAGTATTCAATGCTTACAGTGCAATACTAAAACAGTACTTCAGCTGCCTGGAAACGCAACCTTTCCTTCCCTTTGTTCCATCTGTAATCTCATTCTGATGTGAAAAGGAGATTATCTGAAGTTCAAAGCTTGAAACTATTATCAAAGGCTGCTTTGGCCACTGTCTCTTTGTGAGCGCTTACTGAGACTTCTGATTCTTCAGTTTTTTTTCTTAATAAAAAAAGTACACCTCCCAAAAAACCTGGCAGCCATACCAAGAAGTCTGAAAATCTCAATGTGTTTGTGATCTACCAGTCATCTTGTATAGCCTCAATTAGAAATGCTGCCCTGGAGGATGTTCCATTTTATATTTATGGATTAGGTATGTCATTTCCCTGTTTGTGTGGAGTTGTTGTGTTCTTAAATTCTACGTATTTCCAGTTAAGGCACACCTTATTTTATTTTGCATGTACTCTTAGCTCCTGCATAAAACAGTAAAGACACATCTCCATAAAGAGCTCTCAAAATCCAATGTCCCACTGCCTAAGAAATGTAAACTGTACTAGCACAGACAGTGTATGAGCACTACATGATGTTATGATGTGGAATACCAATACCAAAAATCATAAAACCATGACAGTTTCCAAAATTCACTGAAGTTGAATTTTGTGCTTCACAGTTACAGAGTCAAATATTTCTCTTCCAAGATCATACAGGTGGAAAGCTGTGGAATATACTTTCACTAACCGTTGGTGGAATTGTTGCCATCTCTCTTGGACTTCTCACTTCTGTTTATATTGCTACACTGCATGAAAATGACCTGTGGTTTTCCAATATTAAGGTAACATTTATTTTCATAGAGCATTAATAAGAGTGTTAGTTGAAATTTCATTTACTTACCTTGCAACTTGCTGAGAAACACAGAATATTTCAATTGCTTTTTAAATTTGGTATGTAAAATCAGAAGCTACACCTCCCCCCCCTCACAGCTTTTTATATACTCAGGCATTTCTGTTAATACCATTCACCTGTTTTTCTTCTAAATACACTGCTACATGACTGTGCCATTAGTTTCCTACCTGAGGAATAGCAGTATTTCTCCAGCCACTGGTCATTATCTAGAAGAGAATTTTCACAGTTTCCTATATGTTGTATATGTCGTTTTATAATCATCTGTTGCATCCCAAGCTACTACCACAAACAAAACAAAAAAAGTAAAACAGAAAACAATATGCAAAGTCCTTGCACGCGATTCTTTAATTGTAATTATCCTATGATCTTGTAATACAATTTAAGCAGTCTCTTTCTATTCAATCCTAATTTTATAGCACAATATCGTAAATGTGCAAACCTGAGAACGTACTTCAAACATTAACCAGTGAAAAACCAATATCTACAGTGTAGGGGAATCTGCATTCCCAAGATCCATCTCTGGCTGGTTTTCTCCCTAGAATCATTTTATGGGAAAAAAGTACAGCTGTACATACATCTAAATTTAACCAGTGAAAAGAATTAGGTGAGTCATTTTCCTTTGAAGATGCCTAAAATAAGTAGACTTTTTTTAGGTCCACATGTATAATGATATTCAAGGAGCAATTATATTTAACTAGCATACTTGTATTGCAGTATGTGTATTTTTTAATCCTAGGCACTTTTCCTCTCCAAGACACATATGCATACTGAAAATTAAAAATAGTTGGCACGGAAACAACTGCTGCTGTATTGTACATATAATACTGCACTGACATCTTTCTTTGAATATAGAATCATAGAATTGTTTGATTTGGAATAGACCTTTAAAGGTCATCTAGTCCAACTCCCCTGCAGTGAACAGATGTCTACAGCTAGATCACTGGATATATATACTGAAGGTGAATCTGAAGCATTGTGTCTTTTGGAAACACGTTCTACTGTGAAAATAACAAGATGGGGCAAATTTTATCACCTTTTCTGTCAGCTATCATATTGTTTGTTCAAACACAGACGCTGATGAAGCCTTGAACAGGGATGGGCCACGGCCACATAGCAAATGAGTACTGTAACACAAACCATTAAATCTTTCAGAGTTGTCATTTGTTCTTCATCCCTTCTGAGTTAGCATTTAGTCTTCTGATATTCAGTTTTCTTTTAATAATGATACGACACTGGGATTCCTTCTCTGAGTGCTTTTATTTTCCCTCTTTACATTCTGAGTATAAAAGAAAGATGAAAAAATATGGAAAAACTGGTAGCCAGCTAATTAGAACTTCACAAAATAAACATGTAAGCCATAAGTAGAAAAAAAAGACAGTCCAGAACTTCTGCAGTATCCTTCCAAAGAAATACACATTAAGTGGTTGTTGGGTAAATTTACTCTGAATTGAAAGTATGATCTAAGTGGAACCATGCCATCCTAACAGATGGATGTGAGGTTAACCAGCCAAGAGACCATGTATGTGGATTAAATATGTTTGCTGAAGGCATGATTTGCAACCAGAAACATTGGTAGCAGCTGTCTGCATTGAGTTGAACAGTTGAGGAAATTTTCAAATCTCTCTGATCTGAAATTGAATAGCTAAAAAATATTTTCAGGAATACAGACTGTGCTTTAGCTTTGTCAGAAAAAGAAAATCAATTAGAGCTTTGCTTGTACTTTTTATTTGTAGAAAACCTCCACTAAAACTGTTGCTGCTTGCTCGGTGTTCTGAATAACTGACTTGGCTAAGGAGCTTCAGGAAACCTGAGTTCTAGAATTTTGCACTGTCCTTGAGAGGAAGAGTCCTTTGTATTTTGTTTTGAATGCTTATTATTATTAGAATACAGTGGCGTAAATTAAAATTATATGCAACTCCATCTGGGTCCTGGAGAATTTATTTTTTTTCCTCCTAACGGTGATAACTTCTTTTTTGACCACTTCGAAATTGAACATACATTAAAGCAAACTGCTCTTACAATGCTTACCCATAAGTCTTTCTGGCTTTTATTGACATGGAATACTAGGAAAAGTATAAATTGCTGTAAAACTGGAAAAGTCTTGTGAGTGAATAAAACAGATGTTATCTTAGCTTGAAACAGATGTAATACTCACTAGTGTTTGTCTCATAAAGTACAGCATTTGGTTGAATGCAGCTGGTGGCAGGATTACAAATTAATCATGTTTGAATGCATTTTTGCTAATTAGATCCCCCTCTGTGACTACACTCTCCCCCCTAATAAATTCCAAATGTTAACGTTCTTTTTTTTTTCTTCTCTTTTTTTTTAAGACAGAATCGGCTCCTTTTTTGGTATTAGAAAACTTTTCAGTAGCGGTAAATTTGAAAGTAGAGCTCATTCAAAATTGAGCACTGTCATTTTGTTAAGTATGTGGCTTTACTGTTTAGTGCCAATTTTGGTTTCTTCTCTTGATATTATAATAATTTTTATACTTCAGAGCAGCTGGAAAGTTTAATAGTGGGCCTGGTTTTGAATCAGATGCATTTTTATCTGTTGTTTTTTTCTCAGACAAGAACTGATTAATTTGTGAAGTTAACTTCAATAAAACACGTATTTTAAGATAAGGTTCTGTGCTAGGCAGTAAGGGAAGGAAGAACTTGATGGTTTTTTTTTGTCTAGCTTTATTTTAGCTCTGAAATATATGGATTCTGTGCCAGCCAAAGGGATGGGACTGTGTAGGAGAGGAAGAAGTCTTAGGATTATATGCAAGACTGTTTTAACCAGAATGCCATTCATTAAAATACCACAAAACTCTGTCATTCTATTATTTCAGTAAAATCCTTTTGTAAAAAAATGTCACGGAAAACTACAGGATACCCACATCTAGAAACAAACATTAAGTGCATTGAGCACATGTATGCAGTTTTAAACATGCATTGACTTAATGGAAAAAAAACAAAAAAATAAAAAACTGGCAGATTCGTGTGACTGTGAAAAGCAAACAGAAACTGAACTTATTATTGAATTTTTATTTACAGGAAGTTGAAAGAGAAATTTCATTCCGAACAGAATGTGGACTTTATTATTCCTACTACAAACAGATGATTCAGGCTGCATCCATCCAGCAAGGTATTGTAAACTGTAAAGTAAGTTTTACCTCATGTTGCCAGCAGACGGTTCTCAATATTTTTTCCAGATATGGTTGAGGATAAGGAATACCTTAGGTTTGAAAGATGGTGTAATGACTGTCCTGGAAACAGATTTGTTCTGTTTATCCACAAGGGAGCCACTAAGTTATGGACATGATCAGTTTCACAGTGGTCCATTTGTTTCTGTGCCACACCTTCACCTTGAGGGACAACTTTCATATCTGTTTGGGTTTCAGCATTGCTGCTTTATTCAGTACATTACTCTCATTATTATTTGTCTCTTGTTTTCTAATTTAAATTATGAGTTTTTTGTGGGAAGGGGTAATTTTATGTTGTACACCAGTATATACAGTAAGCGACAGAATGAGCAGTTTTTGAAAGCAAACCAAATGCAATGGTGGGGTTTACTGTGACTGCCAAATCTGCTAGATATTAACTGACGCTCCCTCACAATTTTGTTTATTCTACATTTCTGTCAATATTAATGTCACTTGTGTTCTAAGTACTGACAAGAATGGTTCAGTACAAACTACGAGTTCTATATTGGAAATGAAGTGTAGAAATCAGTGTTTTATACATTAATAAATACATGGTACTTGAATTAGCACTCTGAGTCACATTCTAAGCACAGAAGTTGAAGACCTCAGATGGTCATACTGTGATTTAGAGGCAGTGTGATCTGAATCCTTGGCTCAACTTTTGCAGGTTTTGGTGAAAGATCCTAAAATACCTTTGAAAAAATTATTCACTGTTCAAATGAAGATGGAGGGGGAAAAATGACAATCTCCTATTTCAATTTCTCTTTATCATTAAGGTTTACATGGTTTAGTATATGACAATAAAACTGAATCTGTGAGGACAATTAACATACTTGAAAGAATGAATGTTTACCAGGAGGTGTTTCTCAGCATTCTGTATAGGATTCTTCCAATTCAGGTAGGCATTTATTTATGGCTTTAGACTGTAAGTGCATTATGAAGATTGTCCAGTGAATCATAGCTCTCCTTTTCAGTTTTTTGTTTTTTTTTTTTTCCAATTAGAAACATTCCTAATGCCTTTTTAATTTATTAAAGCAAAATCTAACTCATATTAAGTATAATCTCCTTATCAAGTGTTTTATGTCAACATCAGTGTTCTTGTCTTTTACAGCAATACCTTGAGCCTGTTTATTTTTATATCTACACTTTGTTTGGA
Source organism: Callipepla californica brunnescens (assembly GCA_023055505.1). NCBI lineage: Eukaryota > Metazoa > Chordata > Aves > Galliformes > Odontophoridae > Callipepla > Callipepla californica. The sequence continues at coordinate 8,299,345 of JALIRH010000016.1, forward strand.
CTTCAGGCAATTTATGTCATTGCTCTGTATGTAACAAGCTGGCTTCTTAGTGGAACATGGCTTTCAGGGTTGTTGGCAGCTTGCTGGTATATTACCAACAGGTAGGTGAGAGTCAACATTCAGTTTTTCTAAAATTTTACCTCATGTCAAAGATAGGGCTTTAAACATTTAGATGCATGACTAATTTAAGGAAAACTAAAACTAGAAGACATCTCTCCAGATTAAGCCAGAACACTGAAAAAATAATAGAAAATAATAGGCAATCAAATGCCAACTAGAATTTTAAAGTTTCAAGAAGTTGAAATAGAAAATTTCGGTTTGAGTTGATCTCAGAGAGTAGACTACATCTTTCAGGCGTGCCTGAATCTGCACATGATGTACCCTGTCTTCCAGCCTAAGGTCCCCTAAAGTTCCCTTATCCCTGTAGGCACCTCCTGCACTTAGAAAATAAAAAGTTGTCAGTTGAACCACCCTAGTTCTTTACCACTCTTTCTCCATTCAGAGCGAAACATGAGGGACTAGCTTTAGCACTGCTGCTAGAATGAAGGAAGGTAAAGCTAGTGACATGGGATGTTTTCTGCAACAAAAAAGAAAATAAAGGTAACATTTCTGTCAGAAATGTTTGGTGAGTTCAGCATCAGTTCTAAAGAAGTTTATCTGCGAACATCTCTATTCCAGAACAAATGTGTATATGTTGTTAAAATGAATGTTATTTCTCCTAAGATTAAAGTAATTAAAAAGCATGTGCAATGTGTAGCAGTTCACGTGTTTATTTCATAAGGTCACCTTTTCCACTTACAAAAGCTTTGGAACAGATTTGTCTTTTTTTCCTAATAATGCATAAACAGTGCCTGTTACCACTCATGCAGATAGCATGAGGACATGGTATTGATTTCAGATAAACACTGACCAGGTGAAGCAGTGCATTTTAGGTATCTTTTCCATGCAACTATGCATGTCTCAGATGGGTTGCTTATTTGCTAAACTCCACATGCTGGATTTTGGGGGTGTTTTGGTTTTGGGGTTGGTTTGTTTATTTTAAGTTAACCAGGCTATGCTTCATCAGTAAGACTTTTAAAAGAATTTGTACTATTGATTAAGTGAAGTTATTTATATTATTCTATAACTTCAGTTATAGCTAGAGTACAGAGCCTACGTACCTAAAACACCACAAAAATAGCTAGAGTACAGAGCCTACGTACCTAAAACACCACAAAACACGCCCATCATTGCAACTTTCCTGTCACCAAAGTTGGTGCTCTGTTTGGTTTAAATTTACGAAACTGTTTTTTACAGAATAGATACTACAAGAGTAGAATTCACCATTCCCTTGAGAGAAAACTGGGCCCTGCCATTCTTTGCAGTGCAGATAGCAGCCATCACATACCTATTCAGAAGTCATTTGCAGCCAGCTCAAGAAGTGAGTACTTCTTACAAGTATGACACAGTAAAACCAGTATCAGAAATGTTCCTGTAAAACTTTGGAAAAATCACTACAAAAGCATTTAAAAGCACTGGGATTAAAAATATTTATGTATATATGTGAATATATATGTATACACACAAACTATATACACATATATAAATTGTGCTTTTATATATACTATGTATGTGTACAGAGCATAAATACAAGTAATTGAAGCTCCAAAAATACAAGTAGTTACTGCAGTTATCATGCATTCACATTTTAAAAGTTGACTTAAATTCAAATCGTCTGATAAAGAAATTAAATGTTAAATAAAAGTTCTTTCCATCCTCCTAGAGATTGACACTTCTGGCTGTATTTGTAGCAACCTTCCTCTTTAGCTTGACTTGGCAATTTAATCAGTTTATGATGCTGATACAAGCACTGGCATTATTCATACTGGACTGCTTTGACATACTTCCCACAGCAAAGGTAAGGTTGTGTATAAAATAGCCAAGCTTTTCTCTTTTCTGTATTTTTCATACATTGACATCCAGCACAAAATAACATTGAAATTCACCACAAACTGAGCCAAAAAGTAAAGCAAGGAAGATCTTAGGAAGCAAATATACAATGGAAGATGAAACCATTATCTTTGAATTCAGTGCCAGAGATTTTAGCCCTTGCAATTACTACATGATTTGAAAAAGCTTCACACTTAAATTTAACAAAAGTTATGGTAGAATGAAGAGTAATTCAGGTTAATCTCATTTAAAATTTGACACTGATTTGAATATCAGTGATTGTATTAATGAAAGTGAACATTAGTATGGTGACTACATATAAAAATAATGTAGTTTATATAGAGTTACTAACCTATTTCCATTATATTTGTACATGTAAGCTGAAGTTAGCATTTAACGTGACTAATTAGCTACTTTAAATGCTGGCAAATTAACAGCTTAATCCTGGTCTATAATGGATTTATACACCACTGTTATTCCATATTAATTTTCCAAAAGTGCTGCTTAACACTATTGGCATTTAATGATCAATTTGACCACCACAGTAATATAAGGCTGATCCTTTTATAAGTAAAATTTATGTTTTGGTACCACTGTATCAGAAAATCATCTGGTACTTCAGTGTTTGCATTCAAGTGAATGGATGTAATGGTTTGAAAAGACATAAAAGGAAATTACACAGAGTGTATATGCTATTTAATTACTGTACTGCACTGAGCTGTAAGTCTTTGGTCACATGTTAGAGGCTACAGATAGACTTTTGTGACTAAATAAAATAGGTAACTCCCAAATCCTAATTAATATTTTCCTCATTCTGCAAGCATCTAACTTGTCCAGTTTATCAGGTTCTACTGTCCAGTAGCATCAGGTTTCCACAGAAATGGTATAAAATATTAACTACTTCAGATACACATATAGAAAAAGTATAGTAATGGCTTTGGGATGATTTTGTGCTAGAAAATTGTTTTGTAAAAATAACTGATGTTGAAATAAATTATAAAACACATTAAAAAAAACAGCTTAGTATGAAGTTTTGAAGGCATAAAATCTCATTTTTACAGGTTACATGGCTTTATATCATCCAAATTTCTGGTTTACTGCTAGTCTGTGCCCTACAGTTCTTTAATTCAATGATTCTTGGATCATTACTTATAAGCTTTAATACTTCTGTCTTGATAGCAAGAACAATCCAGGTACGTACCGAAATTTGACGGAAGTGTTATATAAACAGTGTGATATATATATAAATGAGTAATTTATATGCATTATAATATTAAATTACTAACACTAATTATAAAATTACTTTAGAGTAAAAGAAAAACAACATTGCATGATCAAATAATGTATTCAATTACACTACCTACAGTATAACTGAGCACATCAAACACCATAATTCTGTGATTGCTATTAACATTTATGATTGTGCAAGCTGCAGTTTGAATCCCAGAAAAAAAAAATTGCATAAATGGACTTTACACCTGTTTCAGCAGGTTTGTCTTGGATGTAGAGATCTGCCTCAAGAAAATATTCTATGAGAAATAGGTACATGTCAAATTCAGTTTACTGAAATATGTATTTTTCCTTCAAAGATTAGGATTTTTTCTTCTGCTTACGGTCTGTTCTTTTGGTTGTTGGGGTTTTTTTTCCTGATAGTAGAATTGTTGACAGCCTGTAACCAGAATATATGAACCTATAGAGCTTTCTCTGCTGTCTGTCACTCACTCAGTCTTATAGAATCAGAACTGTGATTTTTTTTTGAGATGATGTCTACACCTATTCCAGGTTGTCTTGAGTAGAACAGTTCTCAGATCTGGAGCTTTGAATTGATCAAAATCATATAAACTGACAGCTGTTGTCACTTTGTCACATTTACGTGGAAAGTCTAATGAGTTGATATTTGAAAAGATGCACATTTGGATAGTTACAGAAGTGTGCCAAAACAATATGCTGAAGAGCTTTCATGATATTGTCCCTTCAATTTCAGGGAATAAATACATCTTTATTTTAGATATTTACATGTCTGCATTTTTGCTTATGTGGGCTTAATGCAAATCTCATTCTGATGAAAGGCCTAAACACATAAGTGATTTCAAATAGTCTGTTCCAAGTACATATAAGGCCTAAATATTTTAAGTACTTTAATATTTTCTTCATTCTAGAAAAACCTAAAAAAGGGCAAGTTGCTTAATAGGCTTGGGAAACTTATCCTCCATGCACTTTTAGTCTCAAGCTTGACTCTTCTAGTAAATAAATTCATCAAGGTAAGCAAATAATTTTTAATATAGAAGTGCTACAGAATTTAATATATTGAAAGCTATATGTTAAGAGGTCATGTACAATAACATCTTTAAATACAGGTTGCCATGAGATTTCACTGCATTTCAGAATAGTTTTTGGAAATTGAAGACTGTTTTGATAACTTTTTTGGTATGCTTTTATAACAGTCTGAAAATTGTTGATATAAATTAACAACACATATTCGTAACTAGAAGCTCACCCATAAGTGGCTACAAGTTATGAGTAAACTAGATTTATACTACATTATGATACTGCTGAGCATTTGCAAAGTTTCACTAACTGACTCTTCAGTTAACCCAGTAAATTTGATTACTTGCTATAAAAATGATATAGACTGTTCTATGCCTTTACTTGCTTCTTGTGCATAGAGATCCACACAACAGTGAAGACAGTGACACTTCCTTCAAGGGATAGTATAACCAAGAGGTTAAAACTTAGTAATCAAGGTGTATAAAAATATCACTATAAGATGTAATAAGTCAGTGAAGTAAAAAATATAGCTAAAGCCAAGTTGTGGGTAATATTTATCTGTAGATTAGAAAAAATAAATTAATATATACTTTAAAAGGTAAATTTGCCCTTGGGGCTGCAGCACTACATTACAAAATGTATGCATGTCTTCATAGTTTAATTTAAAAGGTTAAGAAAACTTGCTTACTATGCTAAGTTTAACTTAAAATGTGATTGCTCTTTGATTTTTTCCCCCCATCATAGAAAATTCTAAATCTTGAGTCAGATGAACATATATTCAAATTCCTCAAAGCAAAATTTGGATTTGGAGCAACAAGGTATGATTTAGCTGCAATTCTACTTTTTGTCATTCAGCTTCAACAGCTGCACCACTGTGGCTTTATAGTTGCTTGGGGAAAGGAAAAAAGAAACAAAAAAGAAACCCTGGTTCTTTTTTGTTTCAGCTTATGACTTACATGATGACAAGTATTATTCTTTTTTCCACAGAGATTTTGATGCTAAGCTCTATCTTTGTGAAGAAGCTTTTGGTTTACTGCCATTAAATACTTTTTCAAGACTCTCGGATACATTACTTTTTTATGTCTACATATTCATTCTCATCCCTATGACAATAACAGCTGTCATTGTTGCTCTTCGGAACCTCAGGTAAAATATATTTCTAAAATAATTCCATTTGTTATGTTTTGTCATTGTTTTTTTAGGTTTTTAGTTTTTTAAATCAGTTTTCTGTTCTTTAGCAGACTCAGGAACTGACAGCAATAGACCGAGATGTTCAGGCATGAGTTTCTGTAAACAATTATATCACATTCTGAAACAACTCACTGCACTTCTAGAAAGGCATAAATGAAAATAAATACTTGATGCTGTATCAAGCTGGTGCTAGAAGTCTTAGTTATATCAGATGTAATAAAAGACTGTGAATTCATAATAACAGTATTGGTCTTTAGCATCAGAAGGATTAAATGCTTTTATTAATACTTATTGTTTGTTGTGCTTAATCAGCTGTTCAAATCAAGATCAGGAAAAAATGGAAGAATGCACAATATCACTGAAGCCTGATGCTGCTTACAATTTAATTCACACTGTTCTTTTTGGATGTCTGGCGTTAAGCACAATGAGGTACTTTCTAATTAATGTCTACAAAAATCTTTAGTAGCTTAATATATTTTAATGAGCATGTAAAATATGCTGACCACAGACTTATAGGGCCATGAACCTTCTTTTTCTCCAAGATACATTACTCCTTGGCTAAAGCATTTTGTTTGGAATTTTGGTAGCAGATATGTTCTCAAGAGCACACAGCAAAGAGTAATATTTATTAAATTATTTTAGAGTCCTGAAAGTCCAAGAAAACTGTGTTCAGAATTTCTCTAACGTTAAGTTTGCCATGTCGAATTGATAACGGAAAAGTGAAAAGGCAAAAAACGTGTCTGTATTCTTTCAGAATGAAGTACCTCTGGACATCCCACATGTGTGTATTTGCATCTTTTGGCCTGTGTAGTACCGAAATATGGCAACTTATCTTGAAATGTGTTCGTCTCTACACATCACAGCGGGTCAGCACTATGCTTACTGCATTTCTAAAAGTTGATTTTTTGCTAGACCGGTCAAGACTCAGAACTTTAAAAATTTGAAATGAATTTTGTTTGTAGTCAACTTAAACTGGTTGTTTTTGAAGCACATTTTCTAGTTTTGTATATTAAACAATTCCATTTTAATACTCTAGATGGCAATATTGATATAGCTATGAAAAATAACTACAATGTTACATCTTAGTCACCATACTAAGAAATTAAGGTCAGTCCAAAAAGAACTCCACAATCCTATTAAAGTGAATAATACAGTGTTTTTGTAGGAAGTAGGTTAAAAATACAGTTACAAATCCATCATTATGTGATGGGTCTATGATAAGGTCTTCACCTTTAAAACAAATCAAAGTAGGATTATGACCTTAAAAAGCAAAATGTGTAAATTCCAACACATTGTAAGTATGTCAGATCAATATAGTATTAATTAAGTAACCAAAAAAATGTATTGTAAAATAACCTTTTTTTGTGATCTCTCTTAGACACAAGTAATTAAATATTTGATACCAATAATGATATTAGTGTACATTTTATATAAGGTAAGTATTTTTCTCTCAGTGTTTAACTTCTTTAGTTGTGTGGTCTTTTCCTATTTTAAAGAGGTGTTTATACATAATTGTATAGAAATTTGTAGCTAAATTTCAAAATTCATGATAGACCTACTTAACATGTAAACACAATTTCATATGTACAAGAATTTATGAAGGGTAGCTTGGACTCATTTGATCCAAAGTGGTTGTTCATAGATAAAACTGTTTATCTAATTATCCATTTAAGTTATAATTTATATGCATAATTTTATGGAAATGAATTGTCAGTTTGATTTTAAGTAAATGACATAAAAAAATGCCAATTACATTCAGACTGTTCAATTGTGTAAAAATTTTTTGCAAGGGCAGAAATAATCAAAACATTATCTGATTATCTGATACTATTTCAAATAAAAAACAAAAAGCGTAAATAATGGGCTAAAATTATAATATGAACATGTTTATTAATCTGTCACAGTAGGGAGTTAGATCATGAAACTAATGGGCATACTTTCCTTTTAACCTTTATTTGCAAAGAAAAAAGATCAGAAGCTACTTTGTTGGAGAAGTAACTTGTGCAACTTTATTTAGTAAAGTTACTTTGATATATTCTACAAGTGAAGATCTCAAAATATTTTTTCATTTGCATGCTAATTGAGAAAGTCATTTACCATTTCTACCATCTATGGAAATGATTGAAATAAGGCCATTTGTTTTGATACAGATGATGCTAAGAACGTCACATTCTTACAGATGGTGTAACATGACCAATCAGCTAGGAATACATTTCTACTAATTCTTAGGAATAGGATAGGAAGTTCCTGAATTTTGTCAGATTCAATTCTGAAGTCAGCAGAAATCACTGATTTTTATATCTGCTTGAAGTCATTCAGTCTCATTTTTATGTTGAGGTTTTTTCCTAGATTTAGGAAATAATTTTTGTTGTCATTAAAAATACCACTTTTCAAAGCTCTCAATGGGAATAACAAAACACATAAGCTGGGTATTTTTTCTTGGACTTTTAGAAGTCAGTCTTTGCAAATATTACAAGCAGAGCAGATGATATCTATGTACATCTTTGAAAAGCAGTAGGAGTTAGTGAGCTTTCAGGAAGAAGACTAGCTGACAGACAGATAAAACTTGTCACCAGATTCCCCTTCAATGATTAGAATAAAAATTCTTACAGAGATCCAGAAACTACCAGACTCTGGGAAAGCATTTATATATTCTTCCTCTAGAATCTTTACAACAAAACTGACAGAGCACGTGGCTTTAGATAAGGGAGTTATTTATCTTTCTACTTTCCAGATAAGAATTCATCTACTCTTGCACAGTGACTGCTTAGATTGCATGAACATCTTGCATATTCACCACAAAGTTTAACCAACTGTCACAGCTAGCTATCTTGAACTAGTAGTGTATGCAAATTGGTATTCTGCAACCTGTTTTGAATACATTTGTCAGAAGAACTATGCTTCAATGCTGTTCCTTAAAATAGGCATATTATGGGATTATTAACCTAATCCTAAATAAGCTAATGAAAGCCTCTTTTGAGGTTTGTGTTACTAGGGTCCCAAATGTATCACTCAAACATTAATTTATTCAGATACAGGTGCAGCTAAAACATCAACTGTTCAGATTTCATGAAGTGTTTTGAGACCTGCAAAACATCTGTATTTCTATTTAAACATGTTTTCTTCATCAGTACGGTACAAACAACTTTTTTCAGACAAACTGAAAGTGTTAAATTACTTCTGTGAACTCTTTAACTGTGTTGTAACATCAGTAGATAGCCCAGCGTCGTCAGATTTTCAGTAAATCTCAGAGCAGGTTTGCAGCTTGATCTATAGAATCAAAACAGTCAATTTCCTTCAGTCCCCAGTCAGAAACGACTCCAGGAAAATGATGCTCCAAGCTCCTAAAAATGTTTGGCTACCTGGGATAGCTGAACAGTGAAGAGAAGAATTTGTCTTTCCTAATGAGATCTGAAGTCTCATTTCACACTGCTTAATTTGTTTATGGGAAAATTTGTTTGTGGGAATTTTTCTGAAGATCAGAAATACACTGTCACAATACCACTGCACTTTTCAATACACAAACAAAGCCACGTTTTCTGCCATAACTATCTATTAGGTATTTCTCAGTCTACCAGTCAGTATTTAACAAATGCACCAAGTAAAGAGTTATGCTTATAAGTGTCTTAATTGGACCGATTGTATCTCCTGCTCCCCACTGCTTCTATCTAATTACACTTCTAGTGAAAGTACACATTTTTGCTAAGTAGCTCAGCAGTGTCAGTTTCAAATTCTTCCTGAATTCTGGAATGAAAATGATATAAATTGGATGATTTATGGCTTTTTGAATCATTGGGAAGGATTTCTTATACTTTCTCTGGCAATGTTTCACTTTGCAAGCCAGCAATTCTTATTATCTAAAGAAAGCAGGTTTGGAATGGGTGTCACCCTCAGCAGCTTCTCTAGTAAAGACAGATGCAAAACAATCAGCACTGTCATCTTTCTTAATTGATACCTTTCGCCCTTGAATATCTTCTTGCTTAAGCAACAAGAAATCTTTTAAATAAATTTAGCTCTATTCATTGTTTGGATTCTTGTCAGCTTTTGAATATCACTTTCAGCCCTTCTTGCATCCTTCCTCCAACTTTGATTTCTATACCATCTTCACTAAGTTTTGAAATGTTTTCCCCAGGTAGTCTATTGGATGTCACCATTCACTAATACTTCTCCTTTTTTTCAATGGTTCTCGTAGTTCATACTTCTGAAATGCCATTAGAGGTACCCACAGTACATCTAATGAGTTTGATTTCTTATAACATGTCACAGCTTTTTTAATTTACCTTTAAGTTGCCTTTCTAAAGTTGGTATTACATTCTGATGCCTTTCATTCTCCTGTAATCACTGGTGTTATTTGATGGCTTATGTTACACACTGAACTTTTCTTTACCTTATTCCTTTTCTTAAAGCTTGCTCTGCCTAGAGACAACTTAAAACATTACAGTCCACCCAGAGAACTGAAGTGGCTGCAGATACGTAACTCAGAAAGTTTATGTTATAATGACAGTCACATATCCTTCTTGAGTAGAGCTTGTGTCTTGCAATCAATGAGCTGGACAAGACTGATTACCAACTGTGAGGAATTAATATCTATTTCACCATCCAGAATTTGTTTTTTTCATTCTGTCTTCAGTTTGTTTCTATTAATTGCAGTTCTGGCCAGGAATAATGGATGAACTGTTAGAGCTCAGAGAATTCTATGACCCAGACACTGTGGAGTTGATGAACTGGATTAAGTAAGAGGATTTTTTCTCTATTTAAGTTAAACACTATTTATGTAAATCTAATGTTCTTAGTTATAGTCCTCTGTTCTGTTTGTCACAGGTTATCAGTGAACTCTGGTGACCCATGGAGATAGTTACAGATGAATGGGGTATCTAGAGGTTAGCATATTAATGGCTGTGGAGAACAGCTATATGCAGAGTCCCTCAGCCTGCTCTTCTCCGGTTCAGTATTGCACCACCGTATTGCATGTGTGTCTGGGAACCAGCTGATTGCATTTGCTCCCATAAGCACACAGTTTTCCCAGCTGAAAAAGGTGAACTTGGAAGTATCAAGTTTCTTCCATCATTTTGTGTCTACCTCTTTACATTAGTAGTTCTTTGCATTCAAACAATTTTATTTTTAAAATTATAAAGTAGGGGATAAAATACAAAAGCTGGGGTATAAAGTTGTACAGCTGGGAAATCTGTACCCTACAGTCTGTTTCTTGAACTTTAAAATGTTTATGCTTACTAGAATTAATCCAGCATGTGCTCCAAACTGTAAACAAAATATTTGTACTTGACAAGGCTAAAAATAGGTGTAATGTCTCTTTCAGAAGTGTCAGAACTATTTCAAACCCACCTCATCATGTCTACTTTCTCACAGAGCATAGGAAAGTGGTTGTTGTATTCATGGAGAAAAAGTACCAAAAAGGATGTTCTCTGGAGGATTGTGAATTTAAGAAATGCATTCTATTGCATGCATCACTAAAATCTTTCAGGTTATGTTTTGAGGACAGACATTCCTAGAACTTGTATTTATTTGGAATATTGAAGTTATATATATATATTTTTTTTTTTTATTATTATTATTATTTTTTTCTTAAATCTTTGGCAAAGATTTTTTTTTCCAAGTCAGTTTTTGTAGCAGAGAATATTCTGGACAGTACGCCTGAGGTTACTACATAGAGCACTGACCTCTTTGAAGCATTTCCTTGGAGCCCTCTGTTATGTTTTCATTCCTGGTGAACTCGAGTGAAACTATTCACCCAGCCCATTTTATCATATTAGTATATTCATTACACTCCATAATGCTGTATTTCTTTAATCCATAAATTAGGAGGAGTAATTTAGAAGTACAATGTATTACAAACTTTGAGTTATTTAGAAAGCAGGCTGTCTTCTTCCTATAATTTAGAATCTTAGCAGCCATACTGACACAATTTTGTGTCTAATGTTAACCAGCCAGCTCAATTTAGCATTACTGTTTCATTAAAAGATAGTAAATGCCTGATGCTCAGATCTCTTGTGTACAATATGTGGAGTTCTATATGGACAAGCATAAAACATGTATGTGGAGTTATTCCCAGCTGTGAACTGGGTTTGACTTCCTCCAATAAGGAGTTTTCCTATGCTCTTAGCACTGACAATCCTGAACTGGTGTTTGTCCTCTTTTCCTGTTGAGTTACGACAGACAATTGCAGAGACAAATTTTCTATTTAAAATTTACTGTGTTTAGAAGTATTATTCATGCAAAGTGTTAGTTATCAATACACTTAATACAGGACAACAAAAATTTATGGTAAGTTTCTTGAAGTAAGACTGATTTTCTTAAGTTTCATTGTGTAAAAAAAAAAAAAAGTATTTTACAATCTAGTGCTTGATAATTCTGCTATAGTTAATGATCTGTCAAGACTGGTGTCAGAAACTAATCATTCATCATTAAAATTCAGCATGAGGAGCTCTAATTTGTCATGTGTAGCAGTAAATTAACTGTGTTGCAGACTCTGCACAATAAGAAAACCCTTCTATCTGCTTAGATCAAAATGCATATTAACTTGTCCAAATATACAGTCTGAATCACAGCCAACTATTAGTCTATCCACAATAAAACACCTACAGATGTATCATTAACTCTCCCCCTTTCTAACATTACCATAGCATTTCCAGGTGATAAACAGTATTTTAAGTATATAAACCAGTCCATAGATGGTATCAGATCCCATCCATTCTACAGCACAATTTGACATAATGAGTTTGCGTAGCCCAGTTTCTCATTTTTCCCTACCAGTAACTCAGGGATAGTTTACAACTTTGTTCCCAGATGGGAGGTATATATTAAAATTCCTAGGTTTGGACTTCAGCCCTCAGACAAGAGGAACAACAGGGTTTTGGGGTTCTCTGATCCCAAACAGCCAAAATAGTGGAAAAGTAAACTGAGACTAAGATCTAAGAGCATAGTTATGTCAAATGAATTTGATTCAGGTGTGGGAACAAGCAGGTGAATTTTTATTTTAGTGGAGACCCCACATGTTTCCAAAATGCAACTAAGGATACAGAAACATAATACCCATGTTAGTTTTAGCTATTAATACAAATTACTGAATGTGTTTTAATTTCAAGCCAGCTGTCAATTTTAACTTTTCAGCCTTACCTACATGCCTGATTTTCAAGGGTATTCATAATGAAATCAATACACATTCTAGACTTGAAAAGCAATATTACAGTTTTTAAAATTCTTTCCTGAAATTCTTGGCTTGTCCTTTGGCTTTGATTTGTCAGTAAAGTTCAGGTGTGAACTTGGTAGTGCCTGAGAACTATGTTTATCCCACCAGTGTAGGTGAGCTCCTTTCTTTGAATAAAATAAGCATGCATGAAATGAAGGCTGGAGATAACATGGTTGTCATTTTCCATTATTGCTATTTTTGGTCCTTCCAAACAGAGGAGGAAAAGAAAACCATGATAATTGCACTGAGCGTGCTTTAACGCCTACCATTTTCAGCTAAGCCTGTAATATTTTAGTAAAGCATTCTGCAAGTAAAAAGACCTTGTAAGGAAAAAAAAATTCTGGAGGGGCATACTTGAGGGCACTTCTTCGGAATCTCCTTTTCTCAAGTCCCTTTGTTTTGTTGACTCATCATACCCAAGTGCTAGGAAAGGAAATCTGAGATTTATCAGATTTTCTCACTCTGAAAGCTGACTACAGAGTTAACTCCAGAGGACATTCAATAGACACAGCTATTTTCTTTTTCATAACATAACCTCTAATGGCAACTTCCACAATTTCAGTAGGACTTCCTTAAAAGAAAGTTGCAATAATTCTTTAGCAGTTTAGTATGAGAAAATTACTATGACTTTCAGAATCTGTGCAAGTTAAGCATAGACCCTGTAACTCCTGTAAAGTAGTTTTATTTTTAGCATTTAGTATTTACATAATTCTCTAAATTCTCAAACTTAGATAAAGGAAAGCTTCACATGTTATACTATAGTGCTTAGTTTACCCATTAGTTCAGCTGTAATTAACTTGTTGAAAGCTTAGAGCTTCAAAAATAAATGAGATTATTTGTTCAAAATGCCATCAGGTCTGCCTAGAATGACATTTAAATTATATAATGTAAATCAGTTTGACCTGTAAGTCCTTGTCATTATTTAGTGACATTTCGTACAGAATAAATTGTTTGCAGGTTGGGCAGCGTGGTATGGAGCTTGGCGGAAAGCTATAAAAACAAATTATCCTTTCATTTTATACATCATTTGCTCAGACATTTGTAAAAATTGCTTCATTTTTCTATAATAGAGAAGTGTCATTCTGTGGCTTGAAGCACATTAGCTGCCTTGGATACAGACCACAGCAGTTAGTGTCTGACTCAGGTAGTATTAAAGAAGGATGCTCGCATGAAGTGTAGAAATTATCCTGTACCTGACAAATATTAGTTAATCATCATATCTCCCTCTAGTGGTTGTTTCAAAACATAAAGCTCAGTAGCAGCTACCAGCTGAAGTTCTTGAAGATAGAATTAGGGAAGGCAAACATAGCAGGAATGTCACGCTGATATTAGCCACACTGGTTTAAATTATGCCTGGTAAATAAAGAATACACTTAGCTGTTTTTCACCCTATCCAGGTAAAAGCAATTACACTTTTCTAAAAGAGGGAGCTAATTGAACCCCGCAACCTTCTACATTTTAGACAAGCAGTGTTATCAGTATGTTATAGAAAAAGGACACTGTTGCCATTTGCTCTAGATTTCATTCCTAGGAAAAGGCTGCAGGCTGTTTTTTGGAAACAGTGTTTTTGTTTGCTTCTGGCTTGTTAGTTTTTTGTTTGTTTGTTTAACCAAGTTTGATTCTGTGAAGTTCGCTCTTGGTCCCTTCAGGAATCAGAGCTGCAGAACTGCCTTGGTGAGGCTAAGTCAGGAGATAAGTACTGCTGAGCACTGTAACATCTGAATGAATCCTGAACAGAAACAGACTTCACACTAAAACTTTGGTGACCCAAACATGAATGCTGACATGAAGGACATTTAACATTTTAAAAAGAGATTAAATATTTTCGGAATTTAAAATGAATCTGGTTTTAAAAACTGCTGAAAAACTCTTATATTGAGCAAGTTAAACTGGCATATTAACATACTATCTCTGTCCTTCCCAGATGAGATTAGCAGTGCAAGAATTTTTTTACAAAGGTTTCAAAATTATTAGTTCATTTGTAAGCATAAACTTATACTATTGCCTTCTAAGAGATAATACTTGTCTCTTACATTTTCAAGCCTGTCATGGAGCTCAGAGATGACTGAATTTGAAGATGCAACTTCAAAAGATTCCTTAAAGTGCACCCTAAAGCATCACATTGGTTTGAGTATCATAGGTGCCATGTGTGCGTGTATGTGAATTTTAGGCATCTGTTCACACTCCCTCAATTTGATTTTACTTGGTTAAATGTATACTTCTTTCTGCTGTTTTAATCTGTTGTTAGAACACCCCTTAGTTATGTGCCCGCTGAGTGATGGAAACAGCTAATCAGTTGGCATACTACATCCACTTATTAGCCTCTACTTACAGTAGCCTCTCCTGCCTGGCATGTTTATACTATCTTTTTTTTTTGTCTGTTGTCTTTTTTCGTATATTCTATATTCTAAACTTGTTGGGGGAAGCATGGATAAGAAATCTTTGGTAGGTGGGGACAGTGTACTTAAACAATCCTGAAATACCAAGGACTTATTTAGGTAACAATTCCAGACACTGGCTTTGGTTTTCAGATGAGATCACAAAATCAGTAATATTTCTGTCTGGTATCTTCCTCCACTCTGCGTCCCCCCCACCAACATCCATGCTTTTTACAACTTTCATAATCTGTCCAGAAGCTTTCCCCTCACAGTTGCCCAAGTAGGAAGATTAGTACAACTGACAGAATAAAACTTTCATTCCAAGTGCATACCAAGACAGTAATGAATTTTTGCATTCAAGTAATCAGTTTTACGTAGAATAACTTATCAGAAGTAAAATGTAAGTCACAGTTAAGTTTCCTGAAGCATTTAAATTGTTAGGATATGGAAATTTACAGATACTGAATGTACATATGAACCCAAGAAATCTATAAAATATGGAATTACACTTTCAGGAGTACATCATTAAAGGGAATACTGGAATTTAAGGCGTAATATTTGAAAAAACAGTTTTGCTCGAACAGTTTGCACCATGAATAGCGGAGACAAATATATTTTCAGTCTTTTTTGTCTGATCCATAACGAGTGATGTAAAAATGCCTCTGAAGAGACATCCTCAAACTTATCAACATTTGTTTAGGTCACATACTCCAAACACAGCAGTGTTTGCTGGAAGCATGCAGCTATTAGCTGGAGTCAAACTGTGCACTGGACGGACATTAACTAATCACCCCCATTACGAGGATAAGCATCTGAGAGAGAGAACAAAACAGGTAAGAGTATTATAACTACGTAAGCTAATGCTTATCCATATCATTGGCTCCATTCAGGAAAACTCATATGATCTCTAATGGCATACTGCAGGTGACATTATGTGCTTTACTTATTGCTCTAACATATTGTCAGATGGTGTTCCTGGGTTTAAACTTATTTGCAAAACTCAGTGCTTTGGGCATCTGCACTTCTGGCAGCTGGTGTATGTCTGAATAACTGAACTAGATGCTTAGGCTCAGTCTGAGTGAACTGTGTTGGATGTATTAAGCAATCCTGCTGCCCAGTTGGACTGTTAAACCCACAGAGAGCACCTCCTCATTTGCTTGACAATCCCATCAGTTCCCAGACATAATATTTTATACAGAAACTAGCATGAGAAGCTATACAGAGACAGAAAAATTACTTGAAACCATCATTTCCTGTAATTTAGGTGTTCTGAAAGTTTTTTTTTTTTACAGACATCTACCAGAACCTTTCTGAAAACAGCTGCAATATATTTCAGTCTTATAGTTAGTCCATTTTCTTCCTCTGGTTCAAGATATCAAAGATAACAGAATTATGAAAGAATATACAAATACACCATGCATGTATCTTACAACTTAATTTTCTTCTTCTGTAGATTTATCAGATCTATGCTAAGAGATCTCCTGAAGATGTTTACAGGATATTGCGATCATTCAGCACAGACTACGTGATCCTCGAAGACAGCATTTGTTATGAAAGAAGACACAGTAGAGGCTGTCGGTTGCGTGACCTACTAGATGTAGCAAATGGTCACGTAAGTATCACACAGAAGGTTTTACAAAAATATGTTTTGCTTAGCTTCTCCTTGAAGTTCTCTCATGATTTGGAGTAGCTTGGACCACTTCCACTCCATCACAAGTGTGGGAAGTAAATTCTGATGGAGCTTTTGGACATGCTCAGAATTGCCATATTGAACCCTGCTTGCTTTTACCAGTATGTGATAAAATTCAGCCTGCAATAGCTTCCTGCCGAGCTTCAGGTTAGCAGTGTGCAAACAGTGCTTGCTTTCAAAGGGCAAATCACTTCATAGCTTTGGTTCCCTCTAGAAAAATTGAGTTATATTACTGCATTGTATTAGGGGGATTTTCAAGCTTTTCTAGAACTGACATGGAACCACAGCAATCTGCATTAGCCAAGGCAGGTATTTACCACTGACAAGTAAACCTTTTATCCACAGTAGAAACAATGGTACAGTAAAATTTACACTCACTTGTTCAACAGAGACTTTGTTAACAACTCTGTGCAGTCTGACCCACTGAATGTGTCATCAAAGTTGGTTTTAGTTTCTTGTTATTTCTTGTAACTGAATTGGCTAAAGATATTTCACAGATCTGTTCAATTTCATTACAGATCATGGATGGTTTGGGAGACAATGAACCTGATTTGAAGCCTTCGTTGTATCCTCGCTTCTGTGAGGAAATCAAAAAAGATCTGCCTTCTTATACCATACACTTCACTAGAGTGTTTCAAAACAAAACGTTCCATGTTTACAAACTTGCTAAGCATAAATAGTGTTTCCAACAATAGCTTCAAGTTCAGTATTTTAATGCTAGGACCTACATTAGAAAATGCAGAGATCTACAAACATTTTACGTTTGTAAGACATTTTACATTGGTGGTTTCTTGCTTAACTACTGCAATTCTTTTGTTTGGATTTTTTAAGACAGTTTTAGTTTTGATAATCTTTTTGATGTCGCCAAAATTTTCATAGATTCATAAATAAATGCTAGCTGGGACCACTTTGATTCTAAAAATCTGACCTGCTGAATACACAGGATTTAGTTGTTTTCATGTTGTAACCTGCTTTAAGACACAAAATGAGCAGCGTGCACAACCACTGCAGCCTATGCAGTTCTGCTCAGTGTTGTGCATTTTTACTACAAAATGATGGAAATCCCACAAAAGCAGGTCATGCTATTCTATACTGAGTATGTGTTATCTATGTGAATCTTTTAAATACCATAAAAAGAAAAAAGGTTTAATCTTACAATCTGATCTATTCTGACAGGTCTCCTATGCTCTTTCAGTGCCTCTCTCTTAAATTCATTGGGAATGTATGTGGATATGAGTTTCCAAAGTTTGTGAGTGTGATTGCAAAAAAACATTGTCCTGCATTTTTAGAGAGACAGAAAAATACTTGTTTTATAATGTTAAGCATTTAATGATGGAATGTCATGCATTTCTGATGAAAATTAAGGTTGGAGCATGCTTGATACATGTTGCATGTATCCCTGTAAAATATCCTTTTAGAATGCTCAGGACAAAACAAACAATTTTCTCAGCTTGGACTCTTTTGTTATTTTCTTCACTTGCTCTCAGAACTACAGGGGATCCATTTTCCCCCCGTATGAATTCCAGATATAGGGTACAGGAACTTCAGGTATTAGAGCTTTGCTTTACTTAATTCCAGAGGCAAAGCAGTTAATTTTGTCACAAAAATCACCATATCCACGCCCTCTAGGCTAAGAAACAAGACTACAGTTACTTAAAATATATTTGGAAGATGAAGTGAAGGTAGTCCTCAATCCTGAGATTTCGTGATGTGTTTGTAGCCTTTGTATTTTTACCAGGTTAGAACTTTGTGGGTTGTATTGACTTTTTAAATGCTATGTAGATGATGTGTCACTTTTACTGTGTTTTAGCACTGCTTTGGTTTTATATTGAAAATAGAGATTAAGTCTAATTGGAAGTCTAACAGTACTCTCCAACTTTAATTAGATATCACTAGGATCATTTATTTCTTACAAAAAACAGAATTGTAATAATCAAGTGCCTCTAGGCCACTGTTGAATTAAAATTTGAACACCTATAACAGTGTTTGTGGCCTGTGCAAATAACTGTTATAATAATTACCACTGCAATTAATTTCTAATGATAGGAAACTTAAAGTGCTACTGATAGCAAACTCCACACTTAATTTAATCAAGATGTGTAATGAGATTAGCTTTCACAACTGAGTTGTGTTCCAATTCCAAATGATTTAAATGTTTTCCTTTTTCAGATGTACAAAGGTAAATTACTGCAGAGATGGAGATAGTTCTGTCACATGCTCAAACAATTTTATATTCAGTAAATACTCATTAAACAATGTTCAACATCTCTCTGTACTTCCATGCTAACACAAAAAGAAAGCGTACTTTAATCAGACTGTATTTAAATCAAACATTGACAGTGGCTAGGTTGTTAAACTGAGCAACTGAAACTCCTGAATAATTTCTGTACTGTTTCCCTTAATGAGGTTGGAGACCACTGCAGTTTAACATAATACAATAATAAAACATTTTAATCAGTATTAAAACTTTAATTAGGCCTGTAATGATGCATGTCTGTTCTTGCTGAAAGCATGGGTCAGTGAATTCCTCAGTGAGTGCCTTACAGTAATTGAAAACAAGCACATGTAAGGTAAAGTATATCCAGACTGAACTGTCTTATTTTTAAAATATGGTTGTGTCTTTCTTTAAAGGTGTGCTAACTTTCTTCTGATCGAAATGAGAGATTTGAAGCTCCTGTGGTACCCTAAGATTATCACAATTGTTGGTAACAGCTGAAACTAGGAAGTGTAGACTATAACAATAAGTATGTTTAAATAGACTCCTTTTCTTCAAAAGCACAGACTCTAATTTTGCCAAAGGAAAAATTTAGCCTTTTTGTAGAAACTACCAACTGATTTTGTTTTTAAATATGTATATAAAGGTAGGCATAAAAACCATAGCTCTCCTGGTGCAGAACTACCACAGTAACACAACTTCTGCTCCTAATATAATCACCACCCCCAATTAGCACACAAGAATTTGAAGCATTAGATAGATACAGATTATTTCTGAAGTTGTTGCATTTAGCAGCCATTAAGGCCAAGGTAGTTTGTGACACTTTTGAGTAACTCCAACAGTACCTGAAGCACGTAAGATAGAAGCGCGCACTTAAATAATCACATAGTAAAACAGAAGACTAAGCTTACAACAGCAAAATAGAAAATGCTAAGGAACAAAAACACCTACCAGTTCCAAGGAGAAACACACCCATCACCACAGCTCTCAAAAGCAGCAAGCAGCTGCTTTCCTGGTCCACTTTAAAGGCTTGCCAGCAGCAAGGCATGCTGGGGAGGCTGATGGCCAGTGGTGGTACGAAGGGCTTCATTCTGTGTTCCTTGAGGTTGGTTGTAAGCACTGAAGACCTCCAGGAGGTGTGTTTGCCTGGCTATGACCTCCTCTACTTCTTGAGTCTTACTATGAAATATATTTACTGCATTGAAATGTGCGGTTCCTTTTGTTCTGTAATGACTTCATCTGTTCCCAAACCACACTATTCTGATGCACCTTATTTCCAAGTGGCTGCTGTGGCATCGTTGTTTCATTGTATTAAATACGATGCACACCCAAGAACAGCCCTCTTTTCAATGCGCTCTCAAAAATCTTACAAACAAATGGCTGTGTGAATGACACCATCATGATTTCCTGTCTGTGTTACCTATTGCCAGGAAGGACCACTAAGCTGAGCGCTGTCAGTGGAATGGCAGGCACTGAGTGACAGATTTTAGATTTAGAGACAAAATGTTATTGTGTAGCCAGGATGTTTTTAGGGGAGAAAAGCCCTTGAGGTCTGTAAGTATGTTTTTGTTTTGTGTTTCAGAGTTCTGTTGGTGAGATCTAACATGTAGTTATTTTATATGTTGTTGTAGAGGAATGTGTGTATACTAAATAAATTGTGTAATTTGAAAATCAGATGTTTTGGTTTTTATGGTGAGATGGACTAAGAAAGTTGTTGTTAGGGAATCTGCTGTAATTCAGTCTGTACTGAGGGGAGGAAAGAATTTGTCAGCAGTTTTTACTTTTCTCAGGCATCTTCACATGTATAGTAGTACTCTTAGAATGAGTTTTTTGAGAGTTTTGTCACAAATATTAATTAAGTGCAATTAATTTAATTAATGGAATGTAATCATGACATGCTGTGCTTGTGTAGATAGGATTCCATGTTCCAGAGAACCAGGTTTCTCAAAACATCTTCATCCATCAACAGCTCTCAACAGGAAGGTGCACTCTATTCAAGTCCCCAGGAAATGGTCATGGTTTTGGTTTTTTTGTCATTCTGTAAGTAAGGAATTGCTCAGCTTGCTCCTCCTCTCCTAACCCTGCTTCTTTTACAGCCAGGATTGTACTTCTAAGCGTGCTAGCCAGTAGGTCAGACCTAAGGACAATCAGCTTTCATATGGCTTGGCTACATGTTCCATACTTGGAATGTTATGTTAAAAGGGGAAAAACACGAAGATTAATGCAGTTGGCAGGCAGGCAGATTAAATACTAATATCCACATGATTATTGAAGTTTCAGACCTTTACAAATATTTTATACTAAATAAAATGTTCTTAGTACATGTTAAATTCTGTAAAGAATGTGGAAGAAGATTAACAAAAGTACCAGATTACTGAAAATCCAACTACCTAGGGACACAGTGATGTTTATTTAAATTTTTTTCTCCCCCCCACTCATTGCAAAGCTTCCTGTTGGCAGGCCAGCTGTCCCTGCTCTGGAGAGATGTCAGTGCTGTACTGTGATAAGGGTTTCTGTAGAGGAACCTGAATTCTTGTATATGTGGAACAAATGCTTTCAAAAACTGCACAGTAATTAACAGAGCAGCAAGCAAATTAAGACATAAATTAATTGAACTAATTAGTAATCTCTAGAAAGAAGGAAAGCAGGTTTTCAATAGAGCATGACAGCTGCAAATGAGTATGTGCTGAGATTCTATCTACACGAGTTCACGTAGCATTTGAAAATGTTTTTTTCTGACATTTTTGTTTTATTGTGTAAAAACCTTTGTCAAACTGCAGTTCAAAACAGAGAAACTCTGAAGGTTTATTTATTATTTGTTTATTTACAGATCAGTGCCATAGCTGGAGTTGGGAAAGGAGTAGTAGAGCAGCAACTTCAGTTTAGCTTCCAAATTGCCTCAATCTGAGCAACTCTACAGCTGGGACTGAGCAACCCAGCTGCCTATGAGGCTCAGACTGGCCAAGCTACAGAGTTCTGGTGTGGCTTGCTTTTACTCCCACCTAATGATCATTTAAGTACTTCTGAGATGTCTAAGAACTTCAACAGGACTGAGCTGTCCCCGTCACAATGCCCTGTAGTCAGATTATTTGGGCACTTTCCTGGGAAGGTGAGCACGTTTAGAATTTTTCTGAGAAGCTCAGGGATTTGCTTAACTGCAGTGAATTTGCTGTTCATGGCATTTTGTTTAAAATCTCAACTTGGTGTTCATGTAAGAATGAATTAAGATTACAGGATAGGGAGGAAGAGGAAGGAAAATGACGGGAGTGTTTTGAGATGTACTGGATTTGTTGCCATGTGTCCTGGCTAACACACCTGTCAACCTGTTGCCCATCTGCCCTTTGTACAGCTCCACGTCCTAGCCACACAGTGAATGTTGGACTCAAACAGGGCACGCTGTGAGTCTGTATCTCAGCTGCTGAATCTCAGCCAGGGGCTGAGTGTAGAATGAGGCCTGTGGGGAGCACAACATGAATAACTCTACTCTATGTGAAGTTAATAATTTTCTTCTTAGAGCGGTTGCAAAAAGTCCTTGTTTCTGAGAATAATACTGGTCCGTGCCCCAAACAGCTTGCATCAGTCTGTATGGAAAACTCAGTTGTAACATCTGAGTATGTACCTAGAACTTGAGTCCACACGTCAGCTCCTCCTCAGCCAGAACAGGGTCCACGAACATGTCTGTGGAATGGCTGATCAAGGCTGAGTGAGGAATGACTCAACAGGAGTCCAAACTTTAGTCAACCTTAAGCATGTGCAAGGAAGAGACAGCATACTCAGAAGGCTTATTTATTATTTATATGGTGCTTTAGATATGCGCGACACTTCACAGGCAAATAGAAAGACATTGCTTGCCCCAAAGAGCTTACAAGCTAAATTAAATTAAAAGCAACTAAAATGACAGTATATCCATAGCTGTGGCAAGAACACAAGGTGTGCCAACAATTAGTACTGTTTGAGGAAGGGGTAGGTTTGGGTTTCTTTGCATAGTTTCTGTTTACTTCATTTTTTATTCACTGTTTGTGACTGCTCTGGTAAGGAAGTATGGAATCTGACATACCTGACTTATGACCATTACAAGATATATCAACCAGTGTTTCCTCACAGGTAAATGTATCAGGAAAACAATAATATCATAATTTATGTGCCATCTGTAAATCAAAATTACCAGGCTTGAGGAACAATAGCCTTTACCTTTTCCAGAAAAAAAAATGCCATGGTGTAACCTTTAGTTAAAGTTGTGTCACAAACATGTGCAAGAAAAAGATTCTGCATTAACATTTCCCCAAAAGTAAATGTTCAAAATGTCCCAAGATAAGCTCCAACTATTAAATATTTTACGTGCAAACTGTTGCTCATTACTGGGAAAGTTGTTTTAAAAAGAAATAAATAAATAAAAGAGGAAGGGCAATGGTACATCATCTCTGAAAGGAGCAGGAGCATGAAAAGCTGTCCTTCGCACTCCCTTCCAAACACTTTGAAAATAGTACAGCTGGTAATCTATCGATCTTCTGCATCTGTATGTGAGTAGAGTTCACTTAATTTCTCAAACTTTGGTCCCCACTCTTTAAGGTCGTCATACGCTATACCCTCATCTGGTTCAGAGCTCAGGGTACTGAGGCTGCTAGCGACCGAGCCTTCTCCCTCGGTGTGAAACACCTGCAGTGAGTCATGGGGAGCAGCCTGGGGACCGCGGTCAGCATCTCGAACAACATCTGACAAGTACTGACTAAAGGCTCTGCTTGTAAAAGAGGTTTGCATAGTCACTGATGTTTTGGCCTGCTCCTGCATGCTTGGAGATGCGGCACTAAAGAAGCTGTTCAGTTTTGTTGCTTTTACTTTCTTCTTGTAGAGGGAATAGGCTTGGCTGGTTTGAATAGACACCTGCAGTTCTGCCATGTTGTATGCGTCCTGGAGTGAGAAACCATTTATGTTAAGTTAACATTCTCTAGCAGTTCCAACTTTTCATGTTTTAGTGAAGAGTAAGAAGAAACAATTCCAAGCCAGTCTGTTTCACATGAACACTACATCAGGGAGTGGCTTGTTCAGCCAACTGCCACCTACAATAAGCATAAGAAAGCCAAAAACCACTGAGCAGGTGAGAATGACTGAGGAACTCCTACGCAGCCTGCACTGCTGCAGTTAGGTTCAAAATCAAGTCTGATTCTTACTCAAAGCCAAATAAAAATGCTGAAAATGCCCCAATTTCTGTTCTCAAGCTCGGATCTGAGTATGTTTTCATCATTAAACACACTGAGGATAGCAACTAAGTTGAGAAAAGGTACTTCACAAATAGGTACTTCAAGTTCAAACATCTGATGGGATCTGTGTTAAGGTTTTATCCATGTGCAGTAAGTGCTAGTTATCTTACAAGGAAATAGCATGATTGAAAAACCCAAACCTATGACCAAAAAAAGTTTCCCTTCTAGAGAAGAAACGGTTAATGCCACCTGAGAGTTTTGCTGCAGTTCCTCAAGTGCAACCTCTGTCACTAAGGCTACCAGTACATTAGTTGCATTCATGGATCAGAGTCTTTATGCTAGTTGAAAGTACTGTCCTACAGTGTCCTTCACCTTTCTACAGTCCCAGTGTTGTATCTCTGAACATATTTACAGGCAAAAGAACGTTGACAGGCTGCATGAGACAAAGCATTAGAGAAAACAATTCTTCATATTGCTCACCTGAAAAGTAGCCATTAATAACAGAGCTGTCAAATCAGTACTTTCTGAAAGATTCCACATACTTTCCTATGCTGAAATGTGCACTGCCTTTTTACAAGAGATGTTCCTAGTTAATCTTGTCAAGCCTTTGCTCAATTTCAGTCAGGGACATAACTGCTTCAGAAAAACCCACCTGCAATCAGGAGGCCGTGTAATGGCAAGACTGGGCTTTGGGTGGGACCTTAACAGAAGAGCTGCTGATTTCCACTCATCCAGAGAATGGAGACTGTTCATGAGGAACTCTGAGACCTAAAGAGCACATCCTGTCTTGGGCACATTCTCAGTTAAGTGTAAGCTACCATATAATCCCACTGACTTTCCAAATATGATGGAGAGTATAAAACCTGCAGAGGCTTTACTCAAAACAGCATGTCTTCATAATGAAGTAATAGCTTCAGATTAAGATCATCAGCTCATTAGTTTATTTGATTCCACTACTTAAAACAAGCAGTGTATTTTAAGGACTCTCCAAAAGTAGTTACACAAGTCATATGCTGACTATGGATTTCCTCAATCTATAGACCTTCTGAGAGCAAAATGGCAAAATACTGCGGAAGTTAGTCATAAGGATTTATGCTTTCTCTCTATCACAGAGAGAAATGTCCCTGTTTTTCCACAGCTGCCTCCATACTTTAAGGCTTACCTGAAACAAACGTAGTTCCTGAATTTCTTAACAAAGTCTGCACTGAGAGATCTTTGAGAAAACAAATAGAGCATTTGGAACAGCACACAAAATGCTGTCTCCAGAATCCAAGAAGAGTAAGGAATAGTCCACGTTAGGCTCTTTCAAGGCCTTGGTGCTTCAGCAGTACTTAGCAGAGAACCACAGCACCTCCTGAGCCATGAAAGCAGCCATCAGCTGTTAGCTCTTTGCTGCTAAACTCACACTTGCAGAGCTTCAAAGATATACATAGGATCACTTGCTTTGAGACAACTTAAAAACTGGCAGGCACTTATCTACCTCGAAAACCTGAACCCCTGCAAATAACTGCTCTAATATCTGTGTTAATGAAACAGCAGAACAAAGGCTAGGGTCCTCAGCTGTAAAGAAAAAGCATAATACACATTTTCATTAGCACAGTAAGCCTCAGTTCTCTTTTAGTAGTAACGGAACACAGCCATCCTTACTTGGTCTTGTTCCCCACCCCCTTCTTCATTGTAGTTGAGGATATTTTCTCTGATGTCCTCCAAATCATCATGATGTGCAGCTGCATGATGAACTCCTCCATCCAGACCTTTGTGATGCTTCCAGCAAGTCCACAAGAAGACAGCACTGAACAGAACTGTGTAAATGCACAGGAGCAAAAAACAGAATTCAGAATATATATGGAAGTGCTGCAGTGTGAGCAATACATCAGCCACTCTACATGAGGACTGCAGTACTGGTGTACAATCAGAAGCAGTAGGGCTGCATTTTGTATTTCTCAACAAATGTTTGATTTTCGTACTTCTCAATGTAGTTACAAGTGAATATGGAAGAAAGACAGAATAAAAGGCCTTTAGAGAGAATTTTTTAAAAAGCCTTTAAAGTACAGCTTTGAAGTTAAGAGCATAAGTAACTGAAGAACTGAGTGCCATCAATGGTGTTCAGAGACCTATTTACTGTACTGAGTTAAACATTTTAACAGAAAAGGTTTGAAGGGGCAGCACATAACAATAAGCTGAAAGTCACAGATACAGTAGGCAGAAATGAAGCACAAGACAACAGACAAAAGAGGAAATGATTTTTATACAAACTAAAAATGTCACATTTTGCCTTAACATCTGTCAATTCAAACATTTTTCATGCTGACAGTTGGAAAACTTCAATATAAGATACTGAACATTGTATAAATAGTAACTTGTGTATTAGTGTGCTACCAACTCTGTGAAAATAGATAAAAGCTCATTGTAAGACCTTAAACCATTGGTAACACAAACTAACACAGTGGTGAATTAAACAAACCTGAATATTCTTCGGAGTGCCTTTCACATAATGCAGTTCTATGACAGCATCTGCATGAGCTCTGAACAGAAACTGGAGCACACGGGGGTTCATTCCCTGCGCTGCTGTGTGCCTGTACTCTTCAAGCTGAATCAGTATATTGGGATGTTTTTCCCCCCTCAGATTCCTAGAACTGTCATACATGGTTTTTCATACGTGGTACCTTTTTGGCAGTTGTTATTTAACTGAGTGGATGTTGAGATGCTCAAGAAGTCTTTTCATGTTCTACACCTCTCCTGTTTGTGGCACTGAACCAAGGTGAAGCCACCCCAGTGTTATTTTTTGTGCAAAAAGGTTCCAAATCTGAATTTCACAGGTGTATTCAGATGTCAGAAAAGCAGCTTTTCTAATCCACTGGAAATTTACAAATGTGCAACAAAATTGCATGTATTAGTTATTTTCTAATGCACTACCACTTTCTGGAAGGTATGTAAGAGAAAGGGCACTTGACATCTTGAGAACAGCGACTTTATTAAAAATGCTCCTAACAAAAGTTGCAGATATGTGATCGTACCATAGGTAACCACATCTTTCACACAACGCACACACTTTGGTTATAAACAACTGTTTCTGATGTGTAGACCCAAAAGATCAGCAGGATTATTAGGTAAAAGTTGTCACTGATTTCTCAGTCAGGTTCAGTCAAGCACGTTAACAACACGAAGTCACAATAAAACTGCTATGTCACAGCAAAAACAAACAAACAAACAAACAAACAAGTTCTTTAGTGTAAAGATCTATTCTCAATGCCAAGTAACTGAGAGTCTAAAAGCTGCAAAGCCAGTTAACATCCCACATTATTTGCTGTTCATATTTGCACGGCAAACATAGCAGACTCTGGGAAAGAGATGGTATTCCTGTAGCTACAGATAAATTCAAAGTAGCCTCAATAAATAATAATAATAATAAGTTCATATTCTTACTACAGCTTCTGAACTAAATAAGAATTGTAAAAGCTATGAGCAAAATCCTGTGTTCTTACATGGGCAAACTTTCATGAAATGTGAATAAGATGGACTAGCAGATGTGATCTTTCCTCAGTAGTGAGATCCTTCTTTGGCTTTTCTTTCTGAGACCAAATACCGAAGCACAAAAATGGTTCTAGAGGCAAAAAGCAGCTATGAATTGTGTCACAGTTGTGGTTAAGATGCAGCAGACTGCTCTTTCCACCCAAGCTTATCCCTATCACACAGCATATTTCTCCTGGACTGACAAACATTTCATGATCAGCAGTATTTCAAACTATGCATGTTTGGTAGCATTTTTTCCTCATTCGTTTCAATTGCATTTACTTCCAGTTACACATCTGAACAGTTCCTTAGCACTAAAGTGAAAACGTGCAGGAAACAGAACTGCAAAGATTTTCCATAGCTATCAAATGTTGATTCAATTAGCAGTATATGCACATGGGGATGAGAAATGAGTTTGCTGATGGAGCTGAGACCATGGCAAAGAAGTGAAGGCAGAGTCAAGTTGCCATTAGGAATTTTTTTTTCAGCACGAGGATGAGATGATGACTATTTAGGACAAGATGGATAAATGAGATCACCAGAGGTAGTACAGTAAGTAGTTGCCATAACTACCTAGCAGAGCCAAAAAGCAAATGCAGATGGCAAACATGGAACTAAAGGTCAGGCCTGTATCCTTGTGAAAGATTGCCAGTGTGATTTCACAGTTCTGTCCAGTATAGCCATCAGGGCAGTGGCATTGGAACTTGGTTGGTGACTGCGAGATGCAGGTACCATAGTTACAGGGCCTTTTTGCACATGCAGTGAGGACACACTGTCTACCAGTGGCGTTCTCCACAATCATGTGTCCTGGAGGGCAACTGAAAAGATGAAGGCAAAACAAAACCATTAAACTTCGAGAAAAAGTAGAAATGAAATAAATCATTTAATACTTTAGAACGGTCTTTGAGGACTCTGCATGACTGCTGAAAAAGCTGCTAGAAGTATTACAGTAACTACAGGACTATAGTCTTTTCTAAAGCAGTCATACAATAGTGAACTCCACAACTTTAAGCTTTTATATCTGGAGCTTTCAGAACTCAGGTAGTTGCACTGCCTTCTGCAAGATCACCCACCTTACAAAAAGCTGTATTAGGGCCACAGTATGCAGTTCTCTTTCAGCAGGACAAGGTATGCTATGCTCGTCATGTTTGTATCAGTGAATTTCCAGGAAAAAAGAAAGGTCTCTAGAAATATCTCTTTGTGTAGCCAGTGCCAGTCAGCAGTGCTTAAACCATATATTTTTACTGCACAGCTAACTTGAATTATAACCGGAGTGATTTTCCTAAACTCAGCCCTATCTACACACAACTTTTAGCTGAATGATGTACTGCTTTTAAATTCAACTTGAGAGGCCTGTAAGGGAACAAAGGTCACAGCTCAAATGGAGTCAGGTACTAGCAAAAGAAAGCACATCTACAATTGCACAGCACAAGCCTCAAAAGAGATAGCCATGCTAGTACTGTACTCCGCGCAATCTAACATACCCTATTTCATGCTTCTCAGGATTTTGAAACATTTTGCACTTTCTGCTATTCCCTAAACATTTTTCAGTTAAGACAAGCAGCAAAAATCATTGCAGAATCAGTGAAGATTGATTTACATCAGCTAAGGGCAGCACCTAAAAGGAGAGTGTTCTCTGAGTAACCTGATGTCTCTGCAGCATCCAGCTGTTCAGCGTTTCACCACAGTTCAGCTGATTTGATGACTGGTAGACTTCAAGCTGCACACTTCCCCAGCAACCACCCTGTCCTATCTGAATATGGAGGGTGCATTCATTTCCATTAATTACCTGCATTCATGCATCATCCACAAATCAATACAAATAAATTCCTGGTTACAAGGGTTATTCCTACAAGCCTCTGAAGAACAGCCTTCTTTGACACCTCGTGCACTTAATACTGACACCAGCTCCTTGGTGTGAATGTCCAGTGGGATCCTGTAGTTATTAAATCTGACATCCTTCATACATCCTGAGGCAAGACACAAAGAGACTGCTTTAAAGGCCACTCAGCAAGAATGATTTGAAGCAGCTGTAAGCTTTGGCATAATTTATGTTTAACAAAGGACCCAGGCTACCAAAGCTTAAATCAAGGACTGAGTTTATCTAAACTTTCTTATTGCATTCGTCTATTTTCTGACAGAATTTGTTAAGCTTTGGTTGAGATTCTCAATGTTTTCTACAAACCCAAGTGCTGCTGCAGACCTGTATCTATGTTTTCAAAAGAATTCCAAATATTGTGGCAATTTTGCTACATTTTTCAATGCATACCAGTATACCTCGTGCTTGGACCTCTTGTGTTACAAATGCTCTATATACAGTCACAGGAAGAGGTTACCACCTTTGTCTGAAATCTTGTGGCTAACAGTATGCCCACACATTTCATGTTGTCTCTTCCCCTAGTCAGAACAGTTTATTTGTCCCTCTTGCAAAGAGTCATGCAAAAAATCCACTTACTAAGGGCTCTACGTGGATGGGAAAAACCTCTCTCAGCGTGTCGATGAAGTATCAGTTAACCATCATTTTCACAAGTTCATATTCTGAACATCATAGATTGCTGACTCCTTACCTTGAAAACTCTTATTGAGATCAAATGGGTAGGTATTTCCAAGGACAAAGCTGCTGGGGTCGATCACAATCTCCTTGTATATTCCTGCTGCTTTCAGAATTTCTCTCTTCCCACCTCCTTCATGAAGGCGAAGAGTAAATTCATTTTCATTTCTCTCCAGTGTGATGTGATGCCACTCACCATTATCAATGTTGTAGGATGGAAGGCTTACAGAATAGTCTCCATCACCCAGATTATATGAGACTGTTAAGAATCCTTGAACAACCTTATAGATAATTAACAAAGTAGTAGAACAGAAAAGAGAAGTCATCACCTGAGAATTTATATTGATCTGTAACTACTGCATTACTTTAACTAGAAACATACACAGTCATCAAACTTAAATATGTATTTCTTTAAATGCAGAGAACATTTATACTGCAAATACTGAGACTATTGCATTATAATGTAAAGTTACTTCAGGCACTTCTGAACTATGCATAGTACTAGCAGCTGTGTACCCATAGGAGTACATCATCAGTTCAGAGCAATTTTACCCTACCTCAGACAAATTTATGGAGTTCTTCAAAGGGTTAAGAAACCAGTGCATTGTTTCTACAATGACAGCTTATCTCAAAAGACATCTCATTCAGTGGTATGTATAAGTGGAACAGGATGCAATTTTCAGAGGCCCACGCCATTACAACTGCTATAGGTAGCTTTCTTGTCATTGTCTGATCTATGCAGAATCAGCCGCTCCTGGCCATGGCTGAACAGGACACCAGAGCAGACAGCTTTTCTGCACAGGTAACTCCACTTCACTTTAATAGGCATTAAATTCCTTCGAAATCCAGTGGGATTCCAAAGTGGATTGTAGGGTCAGCATCTTAACTGAACTAAACTCAGATACTTAAGCAACCATAAAAAGAACTCCAATGGTTTCTGAGCTTAGTGTAAGGATTTGAGTTCTATTTCCAACTCTTAGATTAGATTATCTGGGCTAAGTATAGGCTGGCATCGATTTAACTTTATGCTATTACTGTCCAGGATGACCTGCTCACCTGCAGGGTTATGTGTTCATCCTTATTTCGAGACAACATGCTCGTGATGACACTGTCAGGCTGCCGTGTCCTGATCATGGCTTCAAACAGCGTCCTGCGGGCAGGCACACTGATGGGAAGCTGATAGCGAATGTGACTTCCTGGCCCAAACGTGTATTCTTTGGCAACTAAAAAGACAGGGATAAAGACCTTTAAACCATTCTGAAGGGAGAAGGAATTGTTACTATTCCCATTACTTTCATAATAAGAGTTGAAAGCAAAAGAAATTATTGTAGTGCAGAGCACAGATCTGTGAGATATAACTTGTCTGTGTCCTTTCATCTATTTCCACTACTTCCAAGTCACTCTCCTATTTCATCTTCCCCCAAAAAGTGGTCATCTCCTTCCTGCCTTGATCTTGCTAATGCTCCTCTTTACGATGCTTACACAGGATGGCTGCAGGAAAGCAGAAGCTCTGACCAAAATAAGAGACTGCAGACAAAACAGCACAACCAATTTCTACAACTCGTTATTCTATAGTTGTCTTTTTGGTGCTAACTTTGGCTCTGTAAGGGCTAAAGCTGTTAAAGGATTCTGTACCAAAAGCATAGATCCCTGAACCCAGCAGAATCTATTTCAGACATCAACAGAGCCAAAACTTCCAATTCCACTTGTGTAGTTCTAATTCTCAGCAATCATCACTTGCAAACATTTTAAGTTTGTATTCTGTTTGTATTGTAAAACAATCATATCAATAGAGTAGCAGAAAAGCAGATCTCACCTCTATCACATCGATAGCCATAGTAACCAGGCAAGCAGTGACAAGCAAAGGAGCCCCAGTCACCAAGACACCTCCCATGAATCCCACAGGAAGAAGACCCCATGGCCTCACAGCTCCCATCAGTAAGTGTGCAGCCTGGAAAGCTGTTCAGGGACTCTGCAGGAGACTGAAGGTCATACACCTTCAAAAGAAAATTTAAATAGTATTTACACCTCACTCTTAAATAGAATTAACCATACCATGTTATTAGCTATACCATGTTAGTCTGTTCTTCAACTGCACTGTTTAAGACACTGTTTGCTTTCTGACACTCAGATTTTAACTTATTTTAACTGAAGTCCAATTTTTAAACATTAAATGTCAAGACTGTAAATTGCTTTGAATAAACTCAACTAACAGCAAAAAAAACAAACCCCACTATTTCCTAATGAACACATCTGGCACAGGCACACCATCGCACCACTGCCATTCAGAAGTTCCCTGAATGGTCAAAGCAGCATGAAGAACAGCTGCACAACGTAGGGGATAAACAAAGGCAGAGGTTTTAGTGCTCTAATACATCTGTTTGCATTATGAAACATTTTTTCAGGGTCGCTATTCTAATTATGACAGAAAAATCCAAAATTATCTTCTATTTTACACTGACGCACAAGGCCACTGAACAGATTAATGGAAGCAATGATTTCAGATGTAATAGAAATTTGCTAAAAGTGTAATAATGAAATTTTCTCCTTTGCTAAAACAAATGTTACTCTTCTCTTACCTGGCTATCCAAGATGACATTGCGCAAACAACCAGAGAAGTGTTTGTGTAGCAGCTGTGGGTAGGAATATGGCAACGATTCTTTTACACCACCCAGCTGAAGAACATGGTTCCCATTCAAATACCTTTTGACATGATATGCGTAACAAAAACAAATGTGAATTTATCTTCAAACAAAAACATTACATAATAAGACAGATAAACATCTGCACTGCATTTCCACTGAACACAGGCTTTCTAAAATAGCAGAAGAACCCAAATATTATCTACTTCTGTCTCTGAAATACAGCTGTTCAGTGAGCAGAAACTCTGTCCCTTTAAGGTGAAGGGTAATTTATCTGTATTTATATATGTGATGAAGTCTATTTGGAGTTTAACTGTGTGACACATTATTACAATTCAAGTGTCTGTGTTCAGGTCAGTAAAAGCTCTAACATCCTAGACACCAAGTTCATGTCCAACTTTTGTGTGCATGCTCCTATACTGCAGGAACAAAGACTGTTTTGCATTGATAGAGGCCAGAAACTTAAAACTTGACTCAATGCAGTCTAAAAGGTGCACTACACGTCTATGCTCTGCAGTTCCCCCCATCACTCCTCTGAGCTGTGGAAACATACCTTGCCCTTCGGGGAAGAGACCCAAATACTTCACAGTTCGTACGATCGTCAGTAGACAGCCATTTGCCCACTCCTTCTATCTCTGAAACAACAGCTGTGCTGCAGCGATCCAAAATGAACCGAACATCCTACACCACAACATAGGATTATTGAAATAAGAATTACTGTAAATTTCAGGAAGCAATATAATAGCGATTTTTCATCATCCTTTCTTTTTTTCTTTCTTTCTTCTTTAAGACCATAAAACAAAAAAGGTTGTCTTTTCATTGTTTTTTTTTTTTTCCCCTGTTTTCCACCTTGCATTAAAAGCAGTAAAGCCAAAATGGAATCATCTGACTAAAAAGGCACTTGCCTCTGCATTTAATTTTTACTTCTGAGTTGTTCAGTCATTTCCACAAAATCCATAACTGCACTTGCAAGTAAGTAATTATCTGCTTTTTGCACATAGGTAATTGATTTCAGTGTTCCAATGATCCTCTGGTCCATGAATATAGAAGAATACAACATAAGTAGTTTTCTAAATTGACAATGCTCCCTTCCCTAAATCATATTACTCATCAAATCTACAAAGATGGTTAGAATCATACAATTCTCTACCCTCATGTATTTGCATAGGTAAACGCCAACATTCTGAAGTGGAAAGTCAAAGAACTGACCTGACCATTGGTTCTCACTTCCAGTTGATGCCATTTTTTGTCTGTTACATTCAGGCGACTTGGGAACTGCAGCAACACAGAACCTGAGCCATGGCTCATCTTCAGCACAGGAATGCCACCGGAGAGTTCTTATACACCACAGAAAAAATAAATCACATCCAGCTCCAAGAGTCCTTCTATTTTGGGTATTTTGGCACAGCTGGCAAATGTCTGACTTAACAGTTATTGCTAGTGAGAAGGTTCAGTACAGAAATAACTATATTCTCTGACCGCTGCTACATAGAAAGACTCATTTAATGTGGTATTTCTTTTTCTACTTCAGATTGTGCCACTTCTTTGTCAGGTGTCAAACACTAGAACTAATTCCTGATAAGCAATCTGTAATTTTATAATGCTCTAAAACAGCACGTGCAGATTTTACTCTCTCCTAGTTCCTCCCCAGATCTACAAGTAATGGTAAAATAAAGCAAAAGAGATTAATGATTAACAATATCCAACATTACCTTTCAAATAATTAAGAAAGCACCAACTATGCCATGCATCTTATATATTAATTAATTCAAAGAAAGAAGCAGTTTGCTACTGCTTTCAGCTATGCATCAACTTCATGATACAAGTTCTACTCATGTATGAATTTTCCTGTGATAAGAATGACAGGCAGCTAAGTCTGCATTAATAGTGTAATATCTATCTTCAAATTACCGAGGCTCCTCTATGGCACTACAACTTTCCTAGGAGGATTATTCCTAAATATAGAAATCTGCCTGTTTTATTTTCCCCTTGGTTCCCTCTACAACAGACCAATGCCATAGCTGCAGGCTATACAAATGCAATACATCAAATAAGAAAGACCTGTTAGGGACATTTCAAAATATGTTTCAAAATATTTTCCAACATTTTCAGCCCAGAAAATAAACCATCCCATATGGTGGAAAGACTGAATGCTGCTCACAGCCCACGCATTCCCAGAAGACTTTTTTTTTTTTCCCCCCCACACATTGCTGCAGTACCTATTGCAATGAAGTTTTCTGTATTCCCAGGTTCTGGATTTGATAAAGGACCACTGTATAACAGAAGTCCATCTGAAACTGCAGTAATAAACTCTAGAGAAAGTGAGCTTTCAAAACAAGGTCTGATGGGATGAAACCATGCATAACCATTTCCATGGAAACTGTGCTTAGTTTGCTGGCAGTCTGGTCCATGAAACGAAGCAGGACAAAGACATCTGAAATGGCACAAACAAAAGAAATGTCAAAATTCCCCAACGTTCTACTGTTTTGTTGATTCTACATGCAGTAAACATAGGGCTGAAGTCACAGTCTGAGGTGAAATAATGATGTTTGCCATTTCAGGTATACAGAGATGCACAGCAATTATTAAAATACCTTAAGAATACAAAACAGATATATATATTTTGCCAATAAAAAGGGTGCAATAAAAGCTTCCTCACCTGTAACCATGCAAAGTGTCAATACACATCCCACCATTAAGGCAAGGGCTGTGGGTGTAGGAGGAGCAAGGCTGATGGACTCGGTCCCTTGTGGCACAGGTACAGACGGCACTGATGGTGGCTGTCACAGAGACCAATGACACGCTCCCTGCATCCACCACGGTCGGGACGTTGCTCACAGTGAGGTGGTTCGTACATCCACCACCCTCACTACAGTTTGCACTCCTACATTCATCCACGTCTATCTGTGAAATGCTCACGTGTAAAGCTGACTGGACCTAAGGGAAAGCAGAGTTCGACATATTACCAGAAGAAATGTTCACAGGCAGTGATTTGACAAGTCTGCAGCAATTAGGATTCAGCCTACTGACTTGCACCCTAAGCTTCTGCTTCATCTCCAACTGTCTCAAACAAAATTCATTCAACTCAGCACATGGGTTACTATATTTTATTTTACTTACTCTTTGCTATTTGCTTCTTTCTATCACTAATGAAAACTTGCTTCCGAAGGCCCAAATAAAGAGGTCTTGTAACATAGTGTTTTCACAAACAGACATTTAAAAATGCACTCAAAGCTTCATAATTTGATTTGTATTTGAGGACTGACATGCACTTAGTGGCTAAACCTGAAAACAGGAGGCCTTGCTATGGCATAGATATAGGCAATGGAGATATACAAATGTAACGATAACAAAATGAGATGAGTTTCTTCTCTGTATACTCAATACATATTTTTTCAAATAAAATGAATGACAATTATTTTACAAATAGCTTTGAGAAAGATCAAAACAAATAGATAAATGTTGAAGCTTTTGGTGGATTTTTTTTGTTTACTTTATGGTCATCTGACTGCACAACCCTAGGAAAACTGACCTTTATAATCATGTGTCAAATATCCCCCAATATCATAGCATGTATTGAAATCGTGTCCCCACAGGCAAAACATACACACTACAATGACACACTACATCCTGTCAGGGCACTCTGGTGCTTGTTGCTCACATCAATCACCATTAGCAGGGAGTCAATAATGCACTCTTAGACAGCTATGTAGTACCGTTACAGCAAAGCACAGTGTATATAAACAATCCCAGCTCCTTTACAGTATTAGAATGGATTATTTTTACTGCTAAATAAAAACAGTTGTTGTAAAGCTCTATCCCAAGGAAGTAATGCAAACACATTATTTATTTATCAGTTCAATGAATAAATCTGCTGCTAATTACTTACTTTCTTTATAGTAAAACATTAAAAAAATCTGTAGAAATTCTCCAGATATGATGAGCTTTCTGTGGACTGTTGGTGATTAGTCACTAGAGCCATTAATTAAACATTGAAAGGTTATATATAATTAATAGTAACTTCTTTGCTAAAACATGTGAAACAATCACTTGTAACCACCTTGATGAATTTATCTGCCATATATCATGGCACAGAATATCTGAAATCTGTGCAATCTTCTGTACTATTGCTGCAATAATTCTACATGTAAGCAAAAGAAACAGATGTTATGTTTTATGAATAGCACCTGTATTTCCATCTTGGTCTTTGAGGAGACTCCCAAAATCCACACTATTTAACAATATTAGGCAGGTGGCAAGAAAGACTAAATGGTTCCAAGAATCACACAGATCCTACCAAATCGATACACATGAAAAGTGTTCTTTTTGAGACTTCCACAAGATGTACCCTGTGTTAAATTCAACTAGGGTGGGGCAAGATAGATTACACCTGGGTAACTCAGTTAGTGGGCATGTAGAAAGTGGTAAGATAGTAGGAGAGTTAGGTGTCATCCAGAAGGGAAAGAAAACATATTTTACAACCATTTCCCTTTATAAGAGAAAATACGAGGGGAGGCGTCCCATTGTATTTAAGAGTTATCCTTTGATGAGTTAAATAAAATAATTAGTTGTCTCCATCTAACTTAACTAATGTAACTATTCTTCTAACCTGCATATTCCTTCCAGCATGATTGTTTCTATGGACTGCCATCTCTTTGTACAGCAGAACTTCAATCTGGGTGACATCAAGCCTCTACTATAAGGGTCTAACCACAAGCAGATGATTTGGTATTTCCATCAGCATCTAGAACATTCAAAAAGCTGTCATTTTCAAGACATTCTCTGTATTACAGTACTACTTTCTCTTCTAAGGATTATTCTGTTTGATAAGAGTTTGAAATCATGTTTCATATATTATACAATGAAACTGATTGCAGTAAATACAGGGAACTGTACCGTGATTGGGAAAGCAGAGCCATCTATCTGTGACTAAAAGTTGTTCTATCTACTGAAGCTGAGTTCACTTGTTGTAAGGATGGGACTATGCAGAAGGAAGACAACTTGAATTTAGCAGTTATTTGTCAATTTTTTTTGTCTCAAGTAAGGCAAAAAACATATCTGCAGATCCTGAGTATTCTTCCAGTAATATCTGTTAAGAGTTTGGAATAAATAACTTGAATCTGTGTCATTCACCCCAAACACTGAGTGCACAGGACAATCATAGAACGTACCTCATTTTTAAATGCTGCCATCTCAGCATGCAGTTTCTCAGGTCTGTAATATGCTGAGCCATCATGAACTGCAAATCTTACATCTGCCTGTTTTCCATCAATGTTCATCAAACCGAAGACAATG
This sequence comes from Callipepla californica brunnescens, assembly GCA_023055505.1. Classification (NCBI taxonomy): domain Eukaryota; kingdom Metazoa; phylum Chordata; class Aves; order Galliformes; family Odontophoridae; genus Callipepla; species Callipepla californica. The sequence continues at coordinate 8,337,422 of JALIRH010000016.1, forward strand.
ACATCACTAAACTTAACCGATAACATTTTTGCCAGTAATTCCTTGAACATGTCATATCTGGTTTTGCCATGTTCACCATTCCGTATAAACTCCTCTGCAGTGACATCTGAGTTTGGGATTCAAAAATAGATAAACACGAAATAGAGGTTAATTTCTCAACTTATTTAGCAATATGGAAACATGCAGGAAAGTGCATCTACCCTACAATTGTTTCTAAATCAAAATCATAGAATAAATTATTCAAATGTAGAAGTAGCTGATCTAAACTCTCAGCTGGAGCTAAAACAAACCTGACAGACGCACGGTGGCTGAGTTTTGTATGGCTTCATTTTCCAGCTCTTTGACATGGATTTGTACTGTAGATATAACATCAGGACAAACTCCATCAGAAACTCTGACTTTTAAGTTGTATATTCCTTGAGGCACATTATCCACCATCATCAGCGAACCAGTTCTCTGATTTAATCTGAAAGACCTAGACATAAACCTTCAATCAGGAAAACCTAGTAAATCAAAACTGAGAGCTTACATTACTCATTAATTTAATTCACAAAGCCTTAAATGTTGCTACGAAGTTATAGATCAAAACTTATGGGAACCCACAACACCATCAACAACAAAAAGAAAAACCCTCAGAAATAGCTCAGCAAAGAAAAAACAATCTGCAGAGCTTATACAAAGATGTTTCTTCCACTCCCAAAGCCCCAGACCTTCCCTATCCTGAATCAAAGCAAGCAGTCTATAGGAGTTGCTGTAACTGTGGGGTTCAACATAGCCACCATGTACAGTTCTACAAGAAAACAGAAGCTGACAGAAACACACAAAATCATTCAAGATTCTTATTCACCCATTCAGAGTCAGTATGCAATCTCTGACATAGTTTTCATGTGCTACCTCAAAAGGACAGTAATCAGTAACTATGGAAATATTTTATGACACAATAACCTCCTAAAATGGAAACAGGCCCACTGGCTCTCAATAAATATAGTACCTCCAATGAGTTAAGAGTGAGGGTTTTCCCATGCAATTGTGAATTGTCATCAACAGAGATCACTGAATTTCCTTCCTTTTAATGAAATGATTACATTATGCCCCTTGGAATTTGTGATTTGTATTCCATCAACTCTAACACTTACTGGCAGGCAGTAAAAAATACTGCCCATTTTTAAATTGGGTCTGACAAAATGTGTATGCTTAAAAAATTAAAGACTAAAAATAAACATCATGGTGTGACCCTGCATTCTCTACAGTAAAGAAAAACAAAACAAAACAACAACATTTCATGCATTAAGTTCTTGGTAACTAGTTACCAGGGCTTTGTTCGTTTGTTTTTGTTTTGTTTTTGTTGTTTGTTTAAGTACATTCAAAAGTACTTTCCTTAATGCATTCAATAATCCTGGTTTTGTGTACGTCCTGAGCATAAAGAAATACATGGTGAGTAAAATAATTACAGAAGCGTAAGTATTATTGATTTTGACACAAATATAATCCTCACTTGAACAGTTTTCCTTCAGAGAGAAATGTTTTATTGTCCCACTCATCCTGATCTGGTGCAAACACTTCCCCAAGCATTGTTGTTGACCATTTTCCTGTTGAGATAAATTATAATAAATCTGCATTTAATTTTTGCTTTTGGGTGCACTTTATATTCCACAGCATTCATCACTGTGATAATTATTTTCAGATTCCTGCTTTATTTGGTGATGGCTATGTTCCAATGCTCTTAAAATAATGCATAGCCTGTCAGTGATTCCTGACACTTCTGGAGAGGTGAGTACGCTATGGATGTCACAGGAAGGCATAAAGGCCAAATACAACCCAATGCAATGCCAGATATATAACTCTATATGAAATTCTCAGAATTTAAAAAATATAAATTTAAAAACAAAAAATCACAGTATCAGGAGTGAGAACCACAAAGAACCGCTGCTATCCCAGAAAAAGAGGGAGAGCATCTTTGTAGGATACACCTGAGAGAGAAGAACCTGACTAAGAACAGGAAATGGGCAAGAAGCCCCTAAGCTGTTTCAGATCTTGGCCATTTTGGGCTCCTGTGGTATATCACAGAAGTGGAAGATCCATTAAAAACAGAAAAATTGTTCTAAAATAGCAAAATTAGAAGCCCAATACAGAACTACTCCAGATACACTTACCTCTGTTATTGTAAACATAGATATCCTTATGGCCAGATTCATGGCAGTTGTCATTTTCATCACCAATAGTTACTGTTAAGGTGTTTGTAGAGCTCATAACTGGAATCCCACTATCTGTTATTACTACTGGCAGATGAAACACCTTCTGCTTTTCTCTGTCAAAGGATCTCAAAGCAGTTATGGTTGCAGTGTCATTTCCATTGTCAGTAAGAGAAAAATCCAAAGAATTCCGATAATCTGGTGGCAATGAGAATGTAAATGGTGGCCCATTTTCCTCGCTGTCCGGATCATATGCATGAAGTAGTTTTGATGAATGGTTCATATACACTATTTCAGGGCTCAAAATGTTTTCCCAAACTACCGGCATGTATGGTGACTCAAACCTTGGTCCATTGTCATTAATATCAAGCAAGTTAATTAAAACTGTAACACTTCCAGTTTCAGCAGGTGTCCCTTGATCTGAAGCCTGCACGACTAAACTGTATTTCTGAATGACTTCACGATCTAGTTTATTCGCCACAATCACATGACCATGTTGGTCAATGATAAATTGCCTCATAGGATCAGAGTCTGACTTTATGGAATATATAATGTTCCCATTCAAACCAGAATCCTTGTCTGTAGCTCTCACTGTTGTTACTGTAGTACCTATAGGCATGTTTTCAAAAATAGGGCTTGTCTGAATAAGCTGAGAATGGAAAACTGGACTGTGGTCATTTGAGTCTTCAACTTCAATCAGGCACACAGCAGTACTAGAAAAATCAAAATCTTCCACTTTAATAGTCAGATTAAACCGTCTTTCATGTTCTTTCTCAAAATCCAATTTTTTTTTCAGTCGGATAGTGGCACATTGCCATTCTTTGTCATTCTCAATATAAAACTTCTGATCTGGGTCTCCTCTGATGATACTGAACGTTAAGCGAGCATTTTCCCCCTCATCTGCATCTGTAGCAGACACTCGCAGAATTTCTGAGTCGATGGCGCTGTTTTCAGGAATTGCTGCCTGCCACACCTCTTTTGTGAAGTTAGGTACGTGATCATTGACATCTGCGATCCAGATGGTGGCAGTGCCAGTTCCTGTCAGCCCTCCCCCATCTCTTGCTTCAACAGTAAGAAAGTAACTCACAGTCCTTTCTCTGTCTATAACTCCCCCCACTACATGGATAGTACCAGTATTGGGATTGATGTTAAACATGTCACTACCAAATTCATTTTTTACATTCTCTGTTATCCTGTAAGTCAAAATAGCATTAAGTCCTACATTTGGGTCATCGCGATCAACTGCTCTCATCTCCATGACTAATGTACCAGCAGGAGAATTTTCAAAGACACTTCCACTGCAATCATCAGGCATGCATGTGAACATGGGTGCATTGTCATTTATATCCCACACATTAATAATTACATCAGCAAAACCCGTAAGTCCTTCTCCACCTTCATCAGTAGCCAATACAACAAATCTCCAAAGTGCCCTTTCTTCCCGATCCAGCATCTTGTGTGCATAAATGCTTCCCGTGTTCTCATCTATTGTAAAAATATCAGCTGCACCATGCCCATGCAATGAGTAACTCAAATCTCCTTCATCCACATTACTATCAGGATCATTTGCCATAACCTGAAAAAGTATTGAAAACGGGCATAATAATTACATTATGTCCTGCATGCCTCTACAATCTAACAGAGTCCAAGCAAAAGTATATGACATGCTATTAACATGTGCATGTTAGAGGGCAACTGAGAGGTTTATAGAGAGTTGATAAATATCTTTCATACAATAATCATGTAGTGTACTATACTACCACAATCATCTTTTACTTTTTTCATATTTATAGAGGTAATTTAACAATAGTATTCTGATAGCTACTTTAAAATGCTAATGATCTGTTTTTCAGGATCACAAACGATCCATTCTGCTTATTTGGCTTACTATATCTTTGTAATTATTTTTCCTTGAAAGTCCATTTCTCTTCTTCAACTGACAAAAATACTCAGTAAAACTACATTACATTAATATGTATGTACTGGATTATTATTCACATAATTGTACCAGAGTAATCTGTGCTCTTCCACTGAAATATTACAACCTCTGAAAGTGCATGAAGTACACTACCTGAAGCACAAAGACTGGTAAACCATCCAGTTCTTCAATTATACTTCCATAGTATTCATTGATAGAGAAAACGGGAGACTCATCATTTTTATTCATGACATTGATGACGGTAACTGCACAATCTTCCCATTTCCCATCAGAAGCCAGCAAGTGGATCTCATACATCTTTGTTTCTTCATAATCCAGTGGCTGGGCAATAAAAATAGCACCCGTTTCTGGTTGTACATCAAGCACTCCTCCTGTGTTTCCAGCAGTGATCTGATAACGTAACTTAGCATTTGTTCCTGTCAATTAACAGCAGTGTCACTAACAAAGCACAATTTCTTGAAGTGCATTAAGACATGGGATGTTGAGAAGAAGCACAGCTCATATTATAACTGATTTTTGATATTATAGTTTGGTGACATCTTAAAATCTGCAGCTATGTCAGACTACTCTGCCAATACAATTTGTGTCTAAATAGAAAATTTGTCTTTGCAATGAAATACTAATTCTGCTTTTCCTTACAATCGCTCAAATTTATTGAAAGATCAGTACAACTGGCAAGACTACAGGACCAAAAAATTCATGTTTGTCAACACCCAGAAGATGAGTTATAAAACACTTCATAAAATAGAACAATTCTGCACTTGTATGCATTTAGTCAAAGATTTTACCAAAGAAGACGATTGTGACCTTCTCCTCTGGCTTAACAGTAAAGTTCATAAAATTTCAAGTGCAAAATCAATTTGCCAAAGGTTTTAGATCAAGTAAGGACTTACAGCCTTTATTTCTGCAAGCCCCACGTTCAAGTTACCATTCTTTTCTTCTTCCCTTTTTTCATAACTACACCTTTACTAATTTACATTATTAAGAGGACAGACATGAAGGGCCATATCTCTGTAACAACATTAACCTGACCCAAACCTATACAGTAAATTTACAAGTGGTTTAAGTAATAATCTGAGAACTCCTTGTGTAGATAAATCTTTAATTAGTACAGCTTAGCCACAGATGTCTCAATCTGCTTGAATGGAGGAGGAATCATATGCAGCCAGGATGTATTTGCACTTCACAGAGATGCTCACTTTACAATTCTCTGGGACTGGTGTAACAAAATGTATGGTCTCATCCTACAGCCAATTTAAATTGGTAGTGCACTATGTCCAAAAAATGGGAATCTGCACCTTCCCCGCTCTCATTTACAAGCACTGGTTATGCACTTCAGTAAATTTGACTTCTCCTGACTGATCTGTAAGTTAAGCAATTAGGACCTAAGACAATACATGTCTTTAGGAAGTTCAGTTTCAAATATGACAATGAGTACCAAAAAAATAACGTATCATTATCCTTAAACAAAATAGTTGAATCTTGTTGACTACAAGTCTGATTTTAGTTTACTATGACATTTTTATTGGTACTCATTTGTTAAAAAAAATAAATCTATAATAAATTTGTACTGGCACAGAAATCAATCCCCATCATCTCACATAAATGCAGAGTTTCATAAAATAAGAGTCACTTGACTTATGAATCCATTATGAATTAGCATTCACACATGATCAGTTCACACTCAAAGAAGTTTTAAAATCGAAGACATCTTCCTTTCTAACACCATTAAACATCTCCTGGTGCACTGAAATTAAATCATTAATATTTTAAAAACAGCTATGGGGAATTCCAATACTTTACCCTCATCTTCATCATTAGCACTGACTGTAATGATAGTTGAGCCCACATCCCGATCTTCATCCACATTTACTTCATAGACACTTTGAGTGAAGACAGGCTTGTTATCATTCAAATCAGTGATAAAAACACGCACATAAGCTGTGTCTAGAGAGACAAGAAACAAGAGATTAAAATACTCAGCTGTGCCACTTCTGTCAGCCACAATTTCTTAAACTGTCTAGCTGCACATTAAATGAAGACTAATATGCAGACAATATAGAAACAAACCCTTAGGGTTGAGGACAATATATATACCAATACTACTCAAAAGCATTTGGATATCAAATGAATGTCACATCCAATTTGCTTAAAGAGATAATACTTGAATAATTGATGCCCAATATGGTAATTGTATAGTTTTAAGTCATAATTTTTTGTCCTTAAGCCACAGAAGTCAAACTTCAGGTCTTTATTAAGCACAGTTGTCAAATGAGAATAAGATTTTCTGTCTTGAACTTTCCTTCTTCATACTTCATAATTACTTCTGAATGAATGCAGTGCTTTGACAAAACTTCTCCACAGCCCAAACAAGGTCCTATGGATGGGTGCATCTTAGCTATGCAGGAAATAATCTTTGAATTCTAACTATGAATTCCTATTCTTTTAGTTTCATAACAAAAACTTCACTTGACAAACAAATGATCATGTTCATCCTTTAAAAAACTCCTTTCAGTTCTGTTGCAGAAAAATTGTTAAGAAAAATGAAGAAAAGAAAAAAGAAAAAAGATATGTTAATCTCACATTTCAGAGCTTCTGTTTTCAGATACCAACCCAGGCAAGACCAAGCTTATTACAGATATCTGTTTCTTACCAGAATTTGGTCTTCCATGTTTTCCAGGTCGAGCTGATTCAGAGCCATCAACTGACTCAACTTCTAAAAGATAGGATCTCTTCTTCTCTCTGTCAAACACTGAGGTAGTGTATATTGAGCCTGTCCGTGAGTCCAAGTGAAAATATGTATAATCTCCACTATGGTCACGTAACAGAGAGTAAGTTATCTGAAGGATTAAAAAAACATATGTTATATGTACTAATACTTTTTTATTTTTATTTGGATAGATCATAGCTAAAGAAGCATTTTAAGAGAGGAAGACCAATGGCTGAGAACTTGACCCGATCCACAAAAACAAAGTAAAAATGCAAGTCTGAGAAATCTCTAGGTTAAAGTCAATTAATCTGTTTTGTCTAATCACTTCATTAGCTCACTAGCTCACATTTGCACAGTACTTGTGCAACAGCATTCAAACTTACCTAAATATTCCAGGAACTAACATAATAGCCATGTGTGGGCTGAATTTGCTCACTCCTATGGACTATGTTCTAATTTATATATACGAATGTTTTGATGCACTTGACTTCAAGTCCTTCAGCTTCCATTTTTTTCCTCCCGAAAGAAAACAGTTTATTTCCAAGGATGTGCCTACTTCATATTTCTACAATCAGTAGTGAGTGCCTCCCATAGTTTACTACTCACAAAAGCATTTAATAACCTTATTTTTTCATTAATTTGTCCAATCACATTTTAGGTTTGTGTAGACACTTCAAGCCAGAGTGTCCTATAGCAAGGAGTTTTTCACCTGAACTACATATGGTATTAAGAGATTTCTTTTGTTTTCACACATTGCATTTTTCACATGACAGGAAGCATGTATTTAACTACTTTATTCATCTCATGTTTCTGCAGTAACCATCCCTTTTCTAGGCTGAGGACTTCTACTCTGTTTAATCATTATTTAATACAGAAGCTATGTCATGTACACTTCATTACAAAATACATAGATCCTCACTTGCTTACCTCACCATTCTGACCAAGGTCAAGGTCAGTGGCAGAGACCTGAATGACAAATGTCCCAATATCAGCTCCCTCTGTTACTGAGGCTTCATAAATAGATGAGGTGAAGAATGGGACATTGTCGTTGACATCTACAGCATCAGAAAGAAAGAGCACATAAAGAGGAAAGTATAAAGCAGAGTAAAAAAATATGTGATGATTATGTGATTACTGTAGAACTTACACACCTGTTACATTAATATAGATTGTAGTGAATGCTGCCAGAGGAACTGCAGCAACATTCTGTGCTCGAACTCTCAGCAGAAAGTTCTTTGTTGTTTCATAATCCAGTAGCTCAGCTACCAGGATTGAAGCGGAGCCATCATCTCTGTTTGGAGTCAAGTAGAAACGAACTGGCATATTGGTTTCTGGAACAAGACCTTCTTCTAGGTTGTAAGTCACACGAGGATCACCAAGGGGTGAAGTTGCTTTGATTCGCTGCACAGTTCAAAAAAACAGTATAATCAACAGGTTTGCAAGTACAGTAATGTTTCTAAAAGATTCACTCTTCTACATCCTCAGCTCTCAAATGAAAACACAAAGACAATTATCTCTGGTTAAAAATCTTAACCCTACTTGATACATCTCCAGGTGAAAACAGCTGCAGCAAAAGGTCACTGGTCACTACAGGTTTGGTTCTTCAGGATGTTATCCTAAAAGCATGTATTCTGGAGTTACCTTGTAAAACTGTTCCGATTACCTCCTCTGAACAACCAAATATAACAAGCTGAAGAATTTTAAGTCCAATAATCTCCTCAGGTAAGACGATAGCATTCAAAACAGTGGAATTTATTTGCCTATAGTGTTGTCCAAATGGGAAGAAAATTAAATAGCTATTTTCCTCTCATCAATTACAGAAAAATGCTGGTGATTGATAGCATTTTTGGATGAAAAAGAATAGCAGATGACTGGCCAATGTAACTCACAAAATCTTTATAAAAGCTCACTATAGTTAGGTAAACAAGCACATCCAGATACTCTATAGAGCCTTACAAACAAGTACGTCCTAGACTTACCAAAATTGATGCATCTCGTGTAGTATTCTCTGGAATGACAACTTCATAGCTGTCTCTTTCCCACTGTGGAGGCTGGTTTTTTGCACTAGTAACAGTTACCACAAGTTCAACTTTACTGCTCCTATTGCCTCCATCTGTAGCAATAATATCTCGAACTATGGATGACCTCTGAACAGCAGAAAGGGGTTAATTACAGAGGGTTTTGATTAGGGATCAGGTAAGATTTTTTAGCAAAGTAAATGAATCTATGAAGTTAAAATCTGTGCAAAAGGAAAACATCCACAAATGGAGAGAAGACTTTAGAATATGAAATAGGTTCAAGGTCGCTAAAAAATTCCATTATTTTACTTGAATATTATTGGTTAGTACTATTATTTATCCCAATAAACCTTAGCAAATTTCAGCACGCTAAGTTTAAAGCAAACAGCCTGAGACTTAGGTTTAATTTTAAAATGACATAGTGATCCTTTAAATGAAGGGATAAGTATGGCAGTTAGGAAAAAGCAATGACCTCAGTCCCTCTTACAGTACACTTAGAAGGCCAGTTGAAAAGGAAAATAAGCACCATACCTGAGATATGGGTTGGTTAACAAAAATCCAGCCAGTAGTGGGATTAATCTGTAAATAATCTGTTTCTTCATTTGCTATGGAGTATGTGATGACAGCATTGGAGCTGTAATCATTATCATGGGCTACAACACGGAGAAAGCTAGTTCCGACTCTTGTGTCCTCTCTTAGGAAATCTAATGTAAAGAAAGGATTTTTCAGACTAACATTTCAAACAATACAGAAGGATAAATATAGAACTGTATGACAAAAAGAAACGTATGACAAAAACAAACAAACAAAAAACCTATTAATCAAGAAACGAAGGATTCAAGTGCTGCAAACTCACATGCTTTTACGTCTCTGTGCAGAACCACAGACACAGTGCTCTCAGCAAAGCACAGATGCTGGAACAGTAATAATTTCAAGGAATTTTCCCATAACACTCATAAATGCCTTCTAGTCAGGGTTGTACTTGTTACATGGCAAATCACACAGAACGACAATTCTGCAATTAAGCTAAGTGCATCTCTGGCTACAGTCACTCAGGCACAAGGTACATGGCCAACACAGACAAATCCAAAAATCTTAGACATCAGGTAAGCTCACAGTCAAGGCACTGAAACGCTATCCAATGACTCTCAATTACATTCATAGTGGGTGTTTTCAAATCTGGGATCATTGTCATTTTGGTCCAGAATGATAACATTTATCTGACATATTCCCATGAGTGGTTCTGCTGCCTGGTCAGTTGCTGTCACAGTGACAGGATATTCCCTTTGTTTTTCGCGATCAAATACCTGAACAGTTGTCAGAACTCCTGAAAACAAATTAAATACCACAGTTAGAACACTATGTGCTGGAGAATACAATATTTAGATGTTTATTGGACCATCACTAAATACACTGAGATACAACACAATAGGTTAAATACACTGGTAGCGTGAATTTTAGGTTTAAAGTTTCAGTCATAAGACTTAATCTCAAGAATTTCAATTGCTCATGCAGACACTAACTTCATATACTCTCACATCTTTGATTCAGAAGACAGACAAATACCAAACTAGCTTTAAGAGGTGGAATTTATGAAAACAATTTATTTTGAAGTAAGTAGGCAATATATCTCTCATGTTCTAGCCACTGAAACTTCCATGACTCTTGGTCATTTGTCAGACTATTCTTCCAGCATGGCATTGATATACCATTAACAATGTTGCAAGATAATGTGCACTGAAAATAGGTAATTTTTTTTTCATTTGCTTACAAAGACACAGAAGTTATTTTACATAGCAGAACTTCCACATTTCAGGGAAAATATCAGTCCTAGTTCAGTAATTGATAAGAAACTACATGTTTCATGAAATTAATACAGCTTGTATCTTGTCTGCTACCAAAAAATCTCAGTGAACAGCACAAAGTCTGCTTTTATTTAAGCTAGTTTTCCATCACTGTTTCTATGTGCCAGTATCAGTTCTTCCTTTCACTTTACCTGTGTCAGGATGAATACTAAATGCTGGTAGGACACCGTCTCTGTGCATCAAGCCATATTTCACTATACCATTGGCTCCCTCATCAGCATCAGTGGCTTCAACTTGCAGTACAACTGTCCCTGAGGGCTGGTTTTCCAACACAGAAGCATGGTCCCTATAATAATGACACTAAGAAAAAAAGTAATAATAATCAAGGATATACTTTGCCATTTGACCTAAAGATATACTAGAGGGAAAGCAACAACATAACAAAAAACACTTTTTAGCCACATTTCTTAATTTACACATTTCACTTTGCTGTTTTGTGGTTATATGAACACTGAACAACTACCAGTTGGTTAAAATATTTGGACAAAAATACAGCTGCACGTACTTCCAAATGCAAACATATTTCTATGTTAGCAAAAGCCTCACAAAAAAAGAAGCTCCAAAAGTTATTCACTCAACCCTATGTTCTAAAATGCCATAGACAAGGTGGCACTCAGGAAAAGACAGTGCTCACAAGAGATGCTCATCTATAAGAGAAGAACAAAACACATCCCTCAGGAGAGGGATGTGGATGGAGAAGATTGTGGAATCATGAAGAAAGTGGATCACCTCTTAAATTACTCATCTGCTGCAACACTTGCAGTAACAACAGTATTAAACATTTACCACCCAGTCTAATGCATATCACCTAGTCTCATATATTTGTACCTTCTGAAAGACAGGTTTGTTGTTGACATCGTCAATTTTCACAATAACTTGGGCAGTACTTGTAAGAGAATGGGGCCCTCCCGAGGCGTTATCATCAGTAGCTGTGACATTAAGTACATACTCTGTCCCCTGCAGCATTGGAAATGGACTTGAACGAAGTCTAACCAGCCCTGTAAAGACAGCAATAGGTTGCATCTTTTTTATTTTTGGTGCATTAACCAAATACTGCTATACTTCTCCCTAGTAAGCAAGACAACATCCATTCTTATTTAACTACTAAAAAACAAAACTCAAGGCTGCTACAGTTTAACTAGTATGGTATTTTACTGCAGTCTGATATTAAAACAAAATTAAGACAGTACAACAACAGATTTGTCTGCAAGTATACCTACACAGCTGAAGGAAACAGCTGCAGCTCAGCTGACTCACTCTCTTTAGTGCACCTCCTTTCACCAAAAAATATCAAGAAACATTGTGGCAGAATTCTGTTACCCATGGACCATATTTTCAGAATCTGAATTTAACATTAACATTGCAAAATACAGTTTGCAATGAAATCTAAATTTTGTGCTAAATGAACTCTAAAAGATAAGAACTTGAGGCAGCTCTGTCCTTCATATATATATTCAATGTCTTTAGCATATGCTTTGAAAAATATGCATTCAGATTTTAACTTCAGTTCATAACACATTTAATATAGTTTCACTGAAGTTAAATTACTCAAACCTTGAAACCAGCCTTACTGGGATTTCAACTGGTTGCCAGCATCTGTCTCAAAGCATCCTCCTTTGGTGTTTATTTTTCAAGCAGTAAACAGCAAACAAATTTCAATTCAAAGGGCTGTACCTGCCTACTCAGATGCTGTGTGTTCCTACTTCTGTTTGTTGTCTGTTTTGGTTTGCAAATACATTATTACCTTTCTTAGGGTCAACAACAAAGTTTCCTTTTTGATTCCCAAAGGGAATATCATAGAACACGCCATCTCCATCAGGGTCAACAGCACTGACTGTAGCTACCAGAGTATTTGGCCCTGCATCTTCAGAAACAAAGCTTCTGTAGCTGTTAAACAGAAATATGACCATTTGTGAAATTTAGACAGAAAAAAATATATATATAGGACTTCTACTTACTACGTTTATAAAGGGTACTGCAGAGATGTCTAATTTATTACTGTAACAACACTAATAAATAATATGCTATTCGTAAAGCAATTAAATGATAGCACTGATGACCTTTCCAACCATCCATATCTCACATCTTTCAGTGGTTACCTCCTGTGGATTTCCAATGTAAGCTTCCAACAGTGTTGACATTTTCAATCATAGCATCACAAGGTTTGGGTTAAACGCAGAACTTACTGATTTGTTTGTTAAGTTATGAAATTCACAGAATCAAAGCAAATATTTACAAAATTTAAACAGTGCCTGTTATAGCATACTCTATTTTTGAGTCTCGCTGTCAGAGTAGTTTCAGTGTATCCTTTGCAGCAGCATGACAAAGATGAGAATCAGATCAGGGGGCACGTGCATGTCAGTTTTACAAAAATCTCTCCTTAGGACCAGACACATCACTGACACTGTAAGCTCTTAAGAGGCATTATCATCAGCCTAAGCTTAATGCTCTCAGTTGTAGAAAAGCCCTCTGCTTTAGCAAAGTCCCAAATACTTATTATTTTCTCTGACTGGATTGGGCATAGGCCAGGCTAAGCGTACAACTGACCTGCCTATGGTGGATCTCCCAAAGCTCAACCACAACAATCATTACAGCTGGCCATGTCCAACAGCACAGAAAAAATACATGGGTATCACTGCACTCAGAAAACTCACGTCTGCTTACGGGCCCCTCTTCACATTTCATAGCAAATACAGTCTTTGTGACCTCAACTGTTATATGAAATAAGTCACTCTGACACCCACATATCATTATGCTGAGAGCAGCATAAAACTCAAAAGAAAAGGAGACAGATGCGCAGAAAACCTCTCACTTATATTTGCTGTCCCAATAAGTGATTTCACAACACTTTCAGTGACAGCTTTTTATTCTCCCCCAGTTTAATATGCAGTGAAGTAAAAGAGGTTTTACTCAATCACAACACTCAGGACATTGTCTTAACTCCTTATCTAGAATGCAAATGATCAACAATTCTGATAACTGTGAAAATGAAATGCATGGACAGAAAGGTTCAAGTCATCAGAAAAGGTCTCTTAAAAAGTGGAAAGTAGAGACTACCAAAATGAGGGTAGGATCTTCAAGCATTTTACAAGAAAACTGATGAAAAAAGCTCATGGCAAGGAGTCACGAATTTACCCTGGATAATAAATCTATTTAAACAGTGGGCTCGAAGGACAACATCACCTTGGTTTGTATTAGCCTTGCAGATTGCTCTCTCAACATGAGCCAGTTTATGGGTGCTCATGATGAATTTATCTCACGAAAGCTTCAGCTACATTCAGCCTCTTCCCAAGTTACCAAGTTGATAAAAGCTATCCATTGTATATGCAGGACAAAGTTACTTAAAACACAGCACTAACTGGAATTTCTAGCAATATGCTGCTTACTTATTTAGAAACCAACAAGGAGATCAGCCACTCAAAGATCACAGAATCACTGAATCGTAAGGGTTGGAAGGGGCCTCAAGAGATCGAGTCCAACCCCCTGCCACACAGGTCACACAGCAAGCATCCAGACAGGTCTTAAATTTCACAAAAGTGAATGGAAAAGGATTCACTGGTAGGATACTACTGAAATTTCATTTTAAATTGATCTGAAGCTAATGAGAAGAAATGCAAGACCTGCCAAAAGAGACTGCCTAGTACCTATTTAAATACATCCCTATTTAAATACACACACAAGTATTTTTTCTTCAACTGTAAGAGGGTACCCGTTGTCAGTCTAACTTTCAAACTTGATTGAACCTAAGCCAGTTACCATCCTATAATAATCAGTCTTCTGACTAAAAGAAACAAACAAACAAAAACAAACAAAGAAAAGAAACAGTAACAGCCAAATATAAGAGACTTAGGAATATATATTTACATTGCCTGGGAAAACTCAGGAGCTTCATCATTTACATTTGAAATATGGATCCTAACAGTTGCTGTCCCAGTCTTTGGATCTTCCCCTTTATCCACTGCCATAATTATGAACTCATAAAGATGGTTAGGTCGTTCATAGTCCAATTCTCTTGCTGGGAATATAGTACCATGAGAAGTAATACTGAAGTCTGGACTCAAAGTATAATACAAAATTTCAGCATTCTCTTTTGAATCACAGTCAGTGGCTGTCACTGTTAAAACAGAAAGGCAATACATAGATCAAAGTATACAAACTGGAACACCGAGTACTTCAACAAGAGAATTAGTGCAAATATAAAACTAATAGCACTGCCTTGTCATGTAGTGCTTGAAATAGTTATGAAACTGTGCTATACCCTGTGCTTTTTGTTCACCTAACCTTTCAATGGAAGTTATATAGGGAAAAAAAACATTCTAAGGGTCCTGATTGAATTAAGCCACTAGATCTTGCTTCTGATGGATTTAAAGAGCCCAGTATGACCAAGAACATCTTCCTACACAGAGCCATATATACTCACATCCATCTGATATATACCACTGACTTAAGATCACTTGGACAGATTAGGCTCTGTGTGATTAAAAATGAAGCATTTACATTTAGTACTTAGCTGATGAAAGTGAAAATAATGAGTTTATCATATCCCACTCAAAATCCACAAAAATTGATACTAAAAATTCAGTCACCAGAACAGTAATTGACAGGATATCTCTGGTACAGGATAAATCACTGTGTAGTGCAATAGGAGGTTATAAATTCCTATTTACAAGGAAACAGTAATTTCATGTGGTTTAATTTCCTTTTTATCCTCAAGATTTATCAAAACTTCATCTATGGGTGAGAGACAAATATAGGGCACTTCTGCAGCTGATTAGTTGACATCAGTTTGCTTTATTGTCAGGGTCTGCTCATTTCTTTATAAACATTTTCAATAACTTCCCCAATGTAAGCCCACGCATAGGTTTTAGAGATGGGCAGAGAAGGTGAGCTGCTTTATCTATAATTACAGATGTAAAGTTATTCTCTTTCCAAAAGAAAAATACTGCAAAATTGCCACTATAAGCCTGCTGCTATCAAAGTAACCACTGCTCAAGTCTTGTTACATCAAAATCCCACAAAGAAGGTCTGTTTCCTTCATGTCTTGCCCTTCAAAACTGTTTGGGCTGTGCCAGTAATAATTATGACCAATTCTAGAAGATGCCAAAGAGTTGTGGCTACCCCATCCTGAGGCAGGAGTTGGCTTTCTAAAGGGAAATCTGATTAGTGGAGGGGAGAAAAGCATTCATACTGAATGTAACAAGTGGCTTTAAAAGTACTAACCTTGTAGAAGTGCAGTAGTCATAGAAACTGTTTCAGGAACACTGACTTTGCTGTAAATGGACTGATGAAATTCTGGAGCGCAATCATTCACATCTGTGATTACAACCAAAACCTCAACGGAAAAGAGAGCATTAAATGGCATCCTAGTGAATCAAGGTTATGACTCCATTGCTCTAGAAATACTGGATGGAAGAATTTGCTGAGATCTCTGAAGCTGTAGCACATAGGAAAATTCATTTTTCTCATATTGCTCTTTTCCTTGTGGGAACTGCTTAGATACTAGATTGCACATTTGGAATTGTCAAGTCCTAGTCCCCTACAGCAACATTTCAAATCACATTTCATCTCCATCGATTATTTCCTATCAATGGTTCAATGGCAAATGGACTGTTTACTTTCAAAGCATCCTTTTGCCATTACCTTCTACTGCCACAACACTTCTATTATTTGTAACACCAAAAATTCTACAGGTGCACATACAACTAACTTTAGGCTAAATATATTTCTAAAATCATCTTAGAATCATCTTTCAAGTCATATTATACCATTCTTAATCTTGTAATACCTAAAAGGGTCAAAAGAAATTAGAATATTATAAATTAGAAATCAGAATATTTTCAAATACGCATCATAATTTAGGAGTAAAACAAAACCTGAGGTTTGCCTTGGCTGCATCTACTCCTACACCTTTTTGGGTAATGCCTATGACCTATGATGGAATGGTCCAACTGATCCTTGAGAAACAGCTTTCTCAGGATCAGCAAAAATAAACTCTAATAGGAGTTAAACCAGTCCTCCTCACCTATTCAAAGATAAAAAGACTTTTAAATGTCCAAATCTGTACAGAGATCTGAAAGAACTCAAGTAGAACAAAAAAACATATAGAACACCAGAAGTGAACACCAACCTCAGCAGCACTACTGAATTGTTCATCTTCCTCTGCTCTGACCAAAAGAAGATACTGGTGCTGGTCACTCTCGTAATCCACACTCCTCATTAAGCTGATATCCCCCGTTGCCTGATCAACACTGAACAGACCACTTGGATTAGTTAGCAAAGTGTAGCGCAGGGACTTGTTCTGATATGATACGGCAGTGACCCTAAGAAATCTGAAATAAAAATAATTAAAAAAAAAGAAAAAAGTTTCTTAAGCATGAAATAATACAACAGTGAAAAATATGGCAAAAAATGCTACACATCAGAAACAGAGCTGCAATCCCATAGATCTGATTAGAACAATATGTGATGATAGCTGTACCTGAACTCCAAATTCAAACATTTTGTAACACAGTACTTCTATGATCTTAAGATTAAACAGAAAAAGATAAGATTCTCACAAGCTGAGAACAGTAAGGATTAAAAGAGAAACAGAGGATTTCATTTTTGGAGCAATTGAATTTGCCTGCTCTATCTTTCTTATCAGGTGGTGATGATTCTAAGGCAGGAAGCTAAAACATAAGATGTAAAATATTCCTTTTAATAATGATAGCATGGTCCATTTGCTGCTCCAGTCATACTGCTCTAATTTTTCAGATACCTGCTAACAGGGAAAAGGCAGCCACTGACTGTGTGCCTGTAGCAGCACACACAGAACCACGGGGTTTTAGCTCATCTGGCAGTTTTACACATAGAAGTGCTTGGAGTCTTCAAGTGGGAAATGTATTTGCAGCATGAAGTAAAATAAATAAATTATAAAATACTAATTGTTAAGGGTTTAAAGCAGAATACTAATTCCTCAAATGTTTGTTGCCCGATCACGAAGGTTTCTTAGGAAAAAGGATTCCACCTCCCAGGAGAACCCTGCAACACCTAAGCTTCACTGTCAATTGCATTCAAAACCACAAACCTCAGTTCGTCTGAACACTTTTGTCCTTTCATTAGTTCCATGCTGCTGCCTTCTAAATTCCCTCAGGTGCAACACTGAAACACTGCAAAATGTTGCTGTAGGTCACTATCATGCTTTATTTATTTATTTATTTTCTTCTCTTTCTGTGGTCTCACAGTCAGTTTAAGCCAGCACAAGACCATGCTACTGCCAATAGGAATTACCCAGCTCTCCCTCTCTCTCCACCCTGGCTGCATGCTCACACCACCTCTCCTCTCCTCCTGTCAGTATGAACAAGGCTCTGCTGCAAGCACATCTAACAACCCAGCTGAAAACTCTTTCCTTGTTTGCTCTGTCTTTCCTTGCATCAGCCTGCTAGCTCAGCTAGCATACTAGAGCTAATGTTGGACCAAAGGACTTGCTTCTTGTCAGCAGCAGTCTTAAGCCACCCTACACTTGTGAAACCCCAGCCCCACAAACACTGCATGACAGCAGCTCTGTTTTCCTGCAGTCGGTCTAATTTAGATCTGAGAACTTCCAGATTCAACAATGATTTTCAGGACTGCTTCTGGTTAACACACAACAGTAAATCACCTTCACTAGACTCACTGTCCATATAAAACCTCTTATGACATAGTAGCAACCATATCAAATATTGAATTCATTTTGGATATTAAGCAAACTGACAAACCACTACTATCATTATAATAGGCGTGCAAGCATATTTTTAAACAGTGACAAAAAAACAGTTACAAAATTCCATTATTTTTCATCCTCGCTGAATGACAGATATCTGTTAGGTATTCTGCTGTTACACAGTTTTTCAATTTATTTTATGCCTCTGCTAAATAACTTGATAATGTTTTTCATTGAAACTGCAATGATTTGCTATTAACTACTGATTATTTTTTTTTTTTTAACTTGACAAACTTCAGATACCATAAAATTGTTGTAGACTGAACAGTAAAATACAATACCACAGATGATGACAGAGCTGAGTAACAGTTGAAAGGCCACACAAGGGAGATGTTTACTGGAAAAAAATTATTTCCTTTTTCAGTCAAATTGAGAAATGTTTGTCCTGATACCAAAAGAAAGATGGAACTCAGTATTCAGCTGAGCCTCCATTACTAGCACTTTCTGTGATATTTGGATGCACATGGTTAGCCAAAGGGTGGAAAAGGAAAATGACAAGTTTTGTGGCATCTTCATTTTCACTCAGTTTGTCACTGTGATTGATGAAGACAGCAAAGACAGCCTCTTGTTTTTTCCAACTTTCATTTGGTGGAGAATGTACTTTTCCAAATGTTGACACATAAACCTCATATATGTTTTCATGCCAAGACATCTTCTTTTGCAATGTAATGGTTTTGATTTGAATTCTGCACTTTGAAAATTAGGAGACAATTAATTCCACTAACACTTTTCTTATTCTTTAAAATCAAGAAACCATAATGATTTGTCACCACTCTTCTGTGTAAAAGGGTGACTAAAATACATCAAATGATCCTACTTCAATTAAAATATCTAAATTAATATTCACAGTATCTATGATTCATAAACAATACAGAGGCTCTGGGGAGATCCAACAGAAGTTGAAGAGCACAATATCACCACACTACTTTTTCCTGTTACTTACGATTTTCCTTCCACAATATTTTCAGGAACATAAACCAAGTACGATGTGTTGGTGAACTGTGGTGGTCGAAATCCAGCAATTACAGAAACAGAGGCTGGAGATCCTTTGCTTCCAAGTTTATCTGCTGCTAGCACAGTCAGTAAATATTCCTTGTTCCTCACCAATGGCAAGCCTGTTGTTTTAATCCAGCCAGTGTCCCTCTCAACCTCAAATCTGCCTTCTCCACCTAAGAAGAGCAGAGTCACAAACTGCTGTCAGCTAGAACATTTTTATTTTATTAAAACTGATATTAAGGAATCAATTCCCAAGTTGGTTTGGCCTTAGAATTAACATGCTACCACTGCTGCTCCCACGCCCAGGCCCTGTGGTACTGGAGAACTACTCCTGTGTCCACCACCCTCACAGGCACCAATCCAGACAGGAACTCAGCAGAGAGGACATGCTTCTAAACTGACCAACCTGTCCACACACTCACTACAAGCTTATCTTTCTCGCCCACAACACCAAGGAAGGTTTTTCACTATAAGTGAGAAGACAAACAATGTCCCAGTGCTAAAGCTTAATACGAACACAAAAACAACATTTAAATTTACCTTCCAAGAGGAAATATTCTACAGCTCCATGGATCCCTTCATCTGCATCCACAGCCAGCAGCTTGTATACTTCAGTTCCTTCCGTAGCTTGGGGAGAAACCACGGCCAAGAATGGGAAGGGCTCCATGGCCCATTCAGGTACGTTGTCATTCACATCCAACACAGTGAGCATTAAGTGCAACAAATGCCAGTCTTTCCCTAGCAGTCAAAGAGAAGTGAAGAAATACTTAGCTACACAACAGCATGCAGAGAAACAAACGTATCCTGAGGATACAGTGTCTGCAACATTGTTGGCATGTGATCCAGAAAAACCTTTTGGCTCTTCTCCTTCAGCCATCCACACACAGACACAATGGGAAAAAAAATAACCACAACTACTGCCAAACTGCAATATCAGAGTGACTCATATTACTTCCTAGCAGTATCTCTTTTCAGGAAAGATTACACATTCTTACATTTTCCAAGTTTGAATAGGTGTTTTCTGAAAGCGTGCTACTGGGAAAAATATATATATACATATATATTTTGTATATTCAATAGATTCATAGATTCATAGATACATTAGGTTGGAAAGGACCTACAAGATCATCTAGTCCAACCTTCCTCACACCACCATCCCTGCCCACCAAGCTACTAAATCAAATCCCTCAGCACCTCATCTAAACGCTTCTTGAACAGCGCTAGGGACGGTGCCTCAACCACCTCCCTAGGCAGGCCATTCCAGTGCCGGACCACTCTCTCAGAGAAAAAATTTTTCCTCAAGTCTAATCTAAATCTTCCCCGGCACAACTTGTGGCCTTTCACTCTCGTCCTCTCATTAGTTACCTGGGAGAAGAGGCCGACCCCCTCCTTACCACAGCCTCCCTTCAGGAAGTGGTAGAGTGCAATGAGGTCTCCTCTGAGCCTCCTTTTCCCCAAACTAAACAATCCCAGCTCCCTCAGCCGCTCCTCGTAAGACCTGTGCTCCAGACCCCTCACCAGTTTTGTTGCCCTTCTCTGAACACGCTCCAGGGCCTCGATGTCTCTCTTGTAGTGAGGGGCCCAAAACTGAACACAGTACTCGAGGTGCGGCCGCACCAGAGCTGAGTACAGGGGGATGATCACCTACCTGCTCCTGCTGGCCACACTATTCCTAATACAGGCCAGGATGCCATTGGCCTTCTTGGCCACCTGGGCACACTGCCGGCTCATACTGAGCCGAGCATCAACCAACACCCCCAGGTCCTTTTCCTCTATACACTCCTCAAGCCATTCTGCCCCAAGCCTATAGCATTGCATGGGGTTATTGTGGCCAAAGTGCAGGACCCGGCACTTGGCCTTATTGAACCTCATCCCATTGACCTCAGCCCAACTGTCTAGCCTATCCAGATCCCGCTGAAGGGCCTCCCTACCCTCAGGCAGATCAACACATCCTCCCAACTTGGTGTCATCCGCAAACTTACTGAGGGTACACTCAATCCCCTCATCCAGGTCATCAATAAAGATATTAAACAAGACGGGCCCCAATACCGACCCTTGGGGGACACCACTCATGACAGGATGCCAGCTGGACTTAACTCCATTAACCACTACCCGCTGGGCACAGCCCTCTAGCCAATTCTCAACCCAAAGAAGAGTGAACCTGTCCACACCATGGGCTGCCAGCTTATGCAGGAGAATACTGTGGGAGACCGTGTCAAAGGCTTTGCTGAAGTCCAGGTAGACTACATCAACAGCCTTTCCCTCATCTACCAGTCTGGTCACCCAGTTGTAGAAGGAGATGAGGTTGGACAAGCACGACCTGCCCTTTGTGAACCCGTGCTGGCTGGGTCTGATCCCCTGATTGCCATGCACGTGCCGTGTGATCTCCCTCAAGATCAATTGCTCCATAACTTTCCCTGATACCGAGGTCAGGCTGACAGGCCTGTAGTTCCCCGGATCTTCCTTACGGCCTTTCTTGTAGATGGGAGTCACATCGGCAAGCCTCCAATCTTGCGGGACCTCTCCAGATGACCAGGAATGCTGATAGATGGCAGAAAGCGGCTTGGCAATCACCTCTGCCAGCTCCCTCAGCACCCTTGGGTGGATCCCATCTGGCCCCATGGACTTGTGGCAGTTCAGATGGAGGAGCAGGTCTCTGACTGTCTCTGCTGGGATCACAGGGGGTGTATGATGCGCTTCGTCCCAGACTTCCAGGTCAGGGCGAGGAGTATCCTGAGGATAACTGGTCTGTCTGTTAAAGACAGACGTGAAGAAGGCATTGAGAACCTCAGCCTTTTCCTTATCCTCTGTGGTTACATTCCCTGCCGCATCAAGTAAAGGAGGGAAATTCTCCTTAGTTCTTCTTTTACTGTTAATATATTTATAAAAGGATTTTTTGTTCTCCTTTACTGCAGTAGCCAGTCTAAGTTCAAGCTGGGTTTTTGCATTTCTAACTTCCTGCCTGCAAATCATGGCAAGTTCCCTGTAGTCTCCCCAAGTAGCCTGTCCCATCTTCCAGAGGACATAGACACTCTTTTTCTCCCAGAGTCTCAACAAAAGATCTCGGTTCATCCACACTGGTCTTTTTCCCCTCCGGCTTGACTTACGGTACTCAGGGACAGCCTGCTCCTGTGCCTTTAAGATTTCCGTCTTGAGGAGGGCCCAGGCTTCCTGGACCCCTTTACCCCACAGGAGCGAGTCCCAAGGGACCCTTGCAACAAGCGTCCTGAACAGGTCAAAGTCTGCCCTCCGGAAGTCCAAGGCAGCAGTTTTGCTAGTCACCCTCTTGATGTCACCAAGAATAGCAAACTCTACCATTTCATGGTCACTCTGGCCAAGACGATCCCCAACCTTCACATCTCCTACTAGTCCATCTCTGTTCAGGGGGCGAGAGCTGCTCTAGCAGGGGGCGAGAGCTGCTCTAGCAGGGGGCGAGAGCTGCTCTAGCAGGGGGCGAGAGCTGCTCTAGCAGGGGGCGAGAGCTGCTCTAGCACATCTCCTACTAGTCCATCTCTGTTAGTGAAGAGCAGGTCTAGCAGGGCACTTCCCCTGGTAGGTTCCTGCACCAGCTGTGTCAGGAAGCTATCTTCCACACACTCCAGAAATCTCATGGACTGCTTCCTCTGCGCGGTATTATATTTCCAGCATATATCAGGGAAGTTGAAGTCCCCCATGAGAACTAGTGCTGGCCATCATGCAACATCTACTAGTTGCTTGTAGAACACCTCATCTATCTCTTCATCTTGGCTAGGTGGTCTATAACAGAGCCCCACCACGATGTCACTCCTACAGACCATCCGCCTGATCCTTACCCACAGACACTCCACTTGGTCGTTTCCAACCTCAAGCTCTTCAACATCAAGACACTCTTTGATATAGAGAGCTATGCCACCACCCTTTCTTCCCCGCCTATCCCTTCTGAAGAGCTTGTAGCCATCCATCCCAGTACTCCAGTCATGGGAGGGGTCCCACCATGTTTCTGTAATAGCAACAAGGTCATAGTTTGCCTGCCTCACAATGGTTTCAAGCTCTTCTTGTTTATTGCCCATGCTGCGTGCGTTGGTGTATATGCACTTCAGCTGAGACACTTGCCTCACCCTTTGTTCCAGCACAGCCCCCCTGGGCTCTTCACTGGGGAGCCCTGTTATATCCCCTACCCCCATCACAGCTAGTTTAAAGCTCTCTCAATTAGTCCAGCTAGCTCCTGGGCTAGAATTCATTTCCCCCTTTGGGACAGGTGTATTCCATCAGCGGATAACAGGCCAGGAGCTGAGTAAACTGCCCCGTGGTCAAAAAACCCAAAGTGTCTGTCTCTACACCAGCCTCTCAGCCAATTATTCATCACTTGTGTTTTCCTAGCCCATTCCGTGTCCTTCGCTGCCCCAGAAGGTATGGAAGCAAATACCACTTGTGCTCCCACACCTTGAACTAATCGTCCTAGACCCCTGAAATCTCTTTTCATAGTTCTTAGGCTTCTTTGAGTTATTTCACTGCTATCTGCTTGAACTATGAGCAACGGATAGTAGTCATTGGGGTGAATCAGATCTGGGAGTCTTCTAGTTATGTCTCTAACCCGGGCCCCAGGGACACAGCACACTTCCCTACGGCACGGGTCTGGTCTGCAAATGGGGCCCTCAGTACCCCTGAGAAGGGAGCCACCCACCACGATCACCTTTCTTTCCTTCTTGGCAGCTGCAGTCTCAATGCATGGAGTCGACTGCCTTGCCATTGGTGACTTCTTGGGAGAATCTTCCCGCTCCTCCCCCCTTATTTCTCCTTCAACATCCAACACCGCAAACCTATTGTTTAGAGGGACTTGAGGAGACGATGTAGGCAGAGGGGGAGATCGCCTACAGTACCGAGCTGGGACTCTCTGCCAGCCCTCCCCATCCCTCAGATACCCCCCCTCAACCTGACGGGGGCAGGTCAGGGAGTCCACCACCAAATTCGGGGGATCTCCTGGGTGCCTTTCTCTCTGGCACTTGAGGGAGCTACTCCACCAGTCAATCTCCCTCTCACAGTCCCTGATGGCCCTCAGTCTCTCAACTTCCTCTTTCAGTTCTATCACCATGCTAAGCAGATCTTCAACCTGTTCACACCTCATGCAGGAGATCTGCTTGCCATCCTCCTCCAGCAGCAGCAGGCTCTGGCACTCACTGCAACCAGAGACCTGTGTAGCCACATTTCTAGGCAGACCTTCCGTCTGGGTCGCCACCGTCTTTTTACGGCAAGCCCTCTGTCTGGTAGAGACCATGGTACAGAAATAAGAATAATAAATAAAAAGAATAAATAAATATATGTATGATGATAATAAGATAAATAAAAATGAAATAAGCAAAAAGTAGAACACAACTGTGAGAGCACAGACGCCAGTAGTAAATAGGATGAATTCACAAGAGAGGAAGAATAGAAATCCTACACCCAGCTACACAAGCTCCCACACTTAGCACCTAGCTTCAGTATAATAGAGAGGGGTGATACTCACAGGTAGTTAGCTCCTCCTTGTGCCTCCCTGAGGCCTTTTCAGAGCTGAAGGTGTGGGCGGGGGTGCCGTTTCCCGGGCAACGCCTACGCCACGTCAGCCTCTCGCGAGAGAGCTGCCGAGAGCTGAAGGGACTGCCCGCTCTCCCTCGGTTCCCCTGTGACAGAAACCTCCCGAAAAAAACCCTCTTCACCTCAAAATTTGTCACTGCAGCTCCGGTTGTGCCGATCCAAAGCGGTAGAACTCGAGGATGATTATAGCAATTCTGAATTTTGAAAATAATTAAGTATTTGTTGCTAAAAAGATTCTAACATATCTACCTTAACTGATGGATAAACATTCACTGACACTGTAATACTGTTTTCACTTCTATTTAAGATTAAAGGTAAAAATGTATATATATAGCTGATAGAGACTGCAACTATTCCAATCTCCACAAATCAACAACAGAAGATCCTGAAAAATTGAGGGAAAAAATACTTGTTTTATTTCTGCCATTATTACACCAACCAGTGAGCACCGAAGAGCTCCCAAATGTGTAATAAACAGTAGGCAAGCATCATCAAAAAAGCAGCAAAAAGAAAAAATATGTCTGAAGAAAACACTGCATGTGAGGCCTAAGTTTCCAAACAAGTGGATATTGCCTCATTACAAACATACTTTCTCCTCTGCTTGCAGGATCTGTTAAAATGTACATCAAAAAAGAAGCCAGAAGAACCTCAAAAGTGCATTCCAGAACCAGGATGTACAACACAGCAACATGGCTATTCTTTCCCACTTAACCCACTAAATGAAACCAGACGTGTTTCAGAGACATAGTTCATGAAGTCCCAGGACAGTAAGTCCAGGAAACCAGAAGAAAATGCAGGGGAGAGGATGTGCTCAGTGTTAGTCTGTGTCTGAGGTTGAAATACACCATCACAACCCAGAATAGGAAGAGTGCTAAATGAAAAGTGCCAAATCAGAAGATCAATGTCTGCCTGAAGTCTTGAACAATTTTAGTTTAAAAAAATAAAATAAAAAGACTAAGTGTAAAAGGGAAAAGCTGGTGTCAAAATTGCCCACCTTTTCTCAAAGGAACAATACCTTACAGAAGTTGCCATGAGTTTGTAAATACCCACTACTAGCTTGGTTTGCCTGGGAACACAGCAGGTTTAATAGCAAGCACTACATCAGAACCTGAGTTAAGAACCTTCAAAAATCTTCCTCTAAAACAGAAAGATCTACTGAGGATTTGAATGCCACCTCAGTAACACCATCAGGAGTAAAAAGTTACTGATTTAACTTTCTAGACTCTGGAAATCAGTATCCTAATCAACCAGCAAGCTCACGTTCAAGTTCTGCTTAACTTTTTAAACTGCATGTATTTATTCACCAAAAAGTCACAAATGAAAAATAACTTTTCAACTGAAGTACAAATACATCAGGATACAAACTGCTCTTGTCACTTAGTTCACTGAACATTAATATGATGGTTCTTAATATAGAATTATAGATTACATACACTTCTTGTAACGAAACTATGGACAACTGCATGAAGACTGAGATTCATCCTCAAATGACCCAAAAGCCTTAGTAATCCAAAACTACAGGGACTTGGAAACATTTCTCCAAGTACCTGCCTTTTAATAGTTAAGAGACCTTGATGTCATTTGACATCTCGACAAGATCAAAGCTTTCAGCAATATGTTGGATACTTCTGAAACATGTGAATACTTCAGAATTTCATTAGGATAGTCAGCATGAACTGCATTACATATAATCAAAGAGACAGGTATAAGTGCCTCTCTTGACCTGCCTATGTATCCACTGCACATGGCCTTGCAGGTCCTACTGGTACACTACCTTCTTCCATCAATCACAGACAATCTGATTCTCCAGCAGAAGTACTAAATAAATCACCGAGATTAGAGATTGTTTCAGATAAAGGCAATCTGGCGGAAAATTTCTGAAAGTAAGTTTTCCCTTCACTGCGTACCATATATCAAAGCAAGAACTATAACAGAGCTGCACAGGACTACACTTGTCTGCACTGAGACCTACAAATGTGACCTGACAACTCGTAGAAACAACATCAGGGCGTGCAATGAAGCATGACCAGACAAGGACTTGCCAGAGGACAAAGAACGTGATGAAGGGACTGGCATGGACAACAACGTGCCACGTACGAAATCCAGCAGGACAAGGCAATGATTTCCAAGACTAAGAACATGAATGTGCTTTGTTTAAAACATAATTCCCCATTTCAACAGCTGCAGCAAATAGTTAAAGGCTTCTCATTTGTTTTAGTTGCCATGAGATATATCCTACAAAACGTGGTCTCTTACAACCGGCATCTTCTGTAACTGATATAGTTGCTTTCCTATAGAACGGCTGTTTTTCTGCAGAGTGAAGCTAAAACCAGATCCCCAACTAAGTTTTAATAAGGTATGTGACCTTCATTTTTTCCCAGGAGAGAGTTAAATACTGTCATTTATGAGAGCAATTTCTGATTCAACAATAGCTGAAGGAAGGAAATTTTAGAACAATACCTCTCTGGTAGTTTATGTGTCTCACTGCCACCTTCCAACAAAATGCACAACAGCATTTTAGCTATATTAACTATATGTGTACATTAGAATGTCAGTATCAGTACTATCATGATTAATAGTACTTTATTAGTAGTATATAAGCACTACATCATGGAAGAAATAATACATTACAATTCCACTCAAAATCTTAGCAGAAACAGCTTAAAACTGATAATCCTCTGTGTATTTGGGTTAAGTCCTACAAACACACAAACGGGTTCTGCTTAAATTATCGGTTCAGAACATGGAGCCGTGACAGCAAGGTGGCACCCTGCAACTGCAGGGACCCTGCAAGGTCACCGAGATCCTCAGTGAGGAAGCTGACATAGGCCCTATCACCCTGAGAAGAGTTGCCAGTGTTGTAACACACTGCCAATCGGAATAGCTCAATATCAAACACTGGATACTTACTTTCAAGCCAGGCAAGCTGTAGATACCTTACACAGTTCTGTCCTTTAAAAAACTTCTCCCAAAAGAATATTACTGCTGGTCATCTTCATACTCAAATGGATTAAACCAACTTCATTTGATCAGTAAGTATTTTTCCCTTTTCACTTTTCTTTGGTACAATGAAAACAGGTTACATGAGCAGACTGCTCTTTACACACATTTGCAAACCACTTACCAGTCCTTTGCAACATCAAAACTCAGCCTTCTCCCTACCTTTCTTTACAGTTGATAGAAAAAAAAATAAGACTAACATTATAAACTCCAGACCAGAGGCTTTTCCTGCTTTAGCTGCTTAACTCCCTATTAGAGTCAATTCATCCCTCACCAAAAATCCTTCTTAGGGCAGCTCATTCTGACATTCCCTCCAGTTGGAATGACTTTCTTTTAATATCAGTATTACTGACAAACCACCACAGTGCTGAAATTCATTCCCCATCACCAAAATCAATCTTTCTAATCTGCTGCTGATCCCCCATCATAGGTATCTATAATTATTTATTTTTCACGTCTGTTTGTGGCTGAAAAATGATGAGCACAGAAAGGACTTCATATTCTCCCCTAAATTCAAACTCCATTGGGTAACAAAACACGTTAGCTGACAGAAGTTTCTGCTCACAGGAAATAAATTGATATGTGACGACCCATTTTTTACCCTTCAAAGAAAAAGAACATAACTCTTCCCCCAACCTAAATTGTTAGAGTGCCAGGAAGGACAAGAAGGCATTTGGACTTAACCACTCAGCTAACTACAACTTCTGATGTTTAGCACTGCTTGAACCAAGCCTCAAAATCATGAGTGCTGAGACAGTTTGACTGCAATTCCACACAGTGTAGGTTGGATTTGCCTCTAAACCTATCTCCCTACACCATGTCAAATTACAAAAGATGCTGTCAATCTGTGAAATAAGGCATATTTTCAGACTTCTGATTTCATTAGGCTTATGGCTGCCTTTTCTCTCAAGAACCCAACGGATGCCTCTGTAAGATGAGATTTGAAAATGAAATTATTGCATTCATTAAAAATGTAGGTTTCCCTGCCACAGCATAATTGATAAAACTGACAACGCCAGACATTCTGAGTTTTAAACCTGTCAGTATAGAGCATTTACTTGAGTGAACATGTCTCTACAATTGCAGACAAATACACTACATGCCTTGAATTTACCAAGGGGAAAGGTATTATATTATTATGATTAAACAATACCGTGTGAGAAGCCAGGTTACTCTGGCATTTTTAGGTCATTTCAGTTTACTTTGAAAATTTTCTAAGGGAGTTAAAAGTCTTGGAAGCCTTTACGTCAATATCACTATTACATTCTCATCTACATGGAACAGCAAACTCAAGTCAGTGTTTTTCCCTTTGCTTCCAAAGTTTTTTCAGCTACTACACACTTACCGCAGATACACAAATGCTTTTGGAAACACAGGATTTGTCCTTTGTTTGGGCTAGGACAAATGAAATGTTTGGGGTTTAGCCGAGAAAACGTTGCTGTTTTAAGAGGGCTTTGTAAATAGCATGTGGATGCTTTTAACACATCACACTCACAACACTTCTTTATCTAAGTTACCTACTAAGAGGAAGTTTGGGAAGATACTGGTTGGACTAGATGATCTTGTAGGTCCTTTCCAACCTAATGTATCTATGAATCTATGATACATTTCCAGGAACACAAACAAACAAACAAAATTAGTTCTTAAGTTTCCTAAGCCTCCAGCTGCAATCAGGAGGAATTTCCATTCCCATTTTCATACCACAACACAGGACAAAATCTCCTGGTTAGCATATCCAGTCCTACTGTGCAGCCTTCAGAAAGCAGAGCCATCCTACACAAACACTTCTCTACTGTCATTTTGGAACATTCATGAAGTATGTGACAGGCCACTTTTAAGTACAGTAGTTTGCTCATAACTAAAAAACAACCCTTGTCAAGAGAAGATGTTGATGGGCTCAAGTTATGGACAGCCCACATTCCCCCCTAGTAAGACTTATCCATGTGGTAGCTAGAATAATGGTAGTTAGTAATGTCCTTACCCTCATCTGGCTTTTAAAATAGAGGCTAAAACATGAAAAATGAACCAAAAAACAAAAGTAAAGAAAGACTCAGAGGAGCTACATGATTTTTTGTCAGAGTGGATCTACTAATTAACAATTAAAAGTGAGTAAAATAACCATTTTACCAGGGACTCCTAGTGCAGCATGCATCTACCAACAGCAACAGACAAAAATCCAAGTATGCCTTGATGTGAAATAAACGACTGCATATTAATAAACACAACAAACATCCTTAGATAACAAATAACAGGCCCTAAGTGGTAGCTACCAAGAAGCTTTGTGATGTGAGAACTTAGCTACACAGGTAGCAGCTACCACACATGTGTAAAGACAAGATCTCTTGAAACTTTGCTTAGATTTTTTTTGGGGAAAAAAAATCCCATTTAAAGAAGTAGAATTTCTTTACATGAGTAAGATATTAATCTTCTACAACAATCAAGTTTCTTTATTTAAGGTATTACAACACCTTACCCGAAATGTCTGAAAGCTGCACATCATTAGGTGAACCAAAAGGAAACAGTCTTCTAAATGTTGAATTTGTTTTACAGCAAAAATGTTTGAGGCCACAAAAAGCAAAAATACAACTATTTCAGAACCAAATAAAGTTTAACATACTTGCCACATCAGTCATGGGATCAATATCCAATTGGTTCTGTTATAAATCAGCTTTAGGAAAGATCCTACCCATATGTTCTATAATTCTGTAGTTTACTGCTTCTATCAGATTAACAGATATGTACTGGAGTTCAGTTAGATCTTTTAAAAAAAAAAAAAAGAAAGAAAGAAAGAAAAAAGCCTATTACTCTTGTAGAAACTAAATGTTTGAGATAATAGTCAGTGAATCTAACAGCTTAGATGCTCAAGTACCAGAAGCCTCACAATGATATTTTTCATCAGACTGCTTGCTGTAGACCACACATAATGTTCAGCCTGAATAAAACCAAATGGTGCTTTAAAGCTTCCTGAGATATTCCTTTCAACACAAGTAAGATCTCAAAACTGGCAACACTCACAGCTGCCCCAAACACACACAGAATGTCCGCTTTCTTTCAACTTTGATAATGTGAAATTTACTGCAGTTTAAAAAAGCACTTCTGCCTGATAATGGATGGCTTCAAGTGAAGCTCAGGGTGATGTTTATCTGTTAAAAGAAACTGCAATTCATAAAAGAGGTAATAAGAATCACAGAAGACAAAACACCAATCAGCGATGATCCACAGAGAATCAGTACAGCTCATTAGGGACTAAGGTCTCAGATAAAATTAGAACAGATGATCCAAGGATGAAAATCCCCAAGGTTTAAAATACAGGCATTGCTAATGTTCATATCTCCACTCTGTATATTGATTTAGACAGGACAAGTTATGCTGATTTAAACAGGACAAATACAAATGACTGCTGTGAACTATTTGGAAAGCATGCCCAACATCACCCTCAGTAAATCCTCTGATAAGAAAAAACGAAAGACATGGGATTACCCAGCTAATGCCCATGGATGAAGTAAGGTCAAAGGAGCTTGAGATGGCGGAGGATTAGTGAGATGAGATCTTTCACGCACTTCCCCCAAGCATTAACAGAGTAGCATTGGCTCCTTCTCAAATTAATGTTAGCTCTATGTATGTGAGAGTCAAAGACATTTCACCTTCTGTTCACTGGTCAAAAACTTAAAACAGTATTATGCTCCTGGGAGGTCTAAATAATTTTGTCTGTGCCCTAGTAAATGAATTAAGAAACAAAATGCTACAGAAAACATAAGAATAACCACCACTTCTTCCAGGAAAGGATAACTGAAGAATAGAGCTCAGGGTAGCATGGCCATAGGGGTGAACCAGACAAACGTGCCTGTCAAGGACCAGGTGCCAGAAAATGTCTTCAGGAAATCAAGCCCTGAAATTTAGGAATTCAGTTTAGAATCTGGTGTACAAGACTAACTAACGTACAAGTCTTCCCTGGTGCTCTTGCCCTGGTGTATCTTTTGGAAAATGTAAATACTCTTGGGCTCTATTTTAATAATTTCAAATTCGTGTCTTCAGCTCTTTTAAGATTACATCTTCATCCATGGTCCAGAAAAGCAATTTAAGTTCTTGTGGTATTAAGGGTAGAGAGAGCATTTAATAGAAATGCATGTGTGCTTGCCAAGGGGGAGCAAGGATGAGATGCTCTGCCTGTCCAAGACGAATGTGGAGTCAAAAGTGACAGCGAGGCAGGCAGGGACCTCAATGTCAGCAAGCAGGAAAAGCAGAGCAGGGCTGCAATGCATCCTGGATCACTCAGCTGCTCAGCCATCACCTGACAGGTCTGAGGTGATGAGGCATAGCTGAGGTCAAGTCAGGGACCAACCTACCAAGGCAGTGCACGGTCAGCACACGGCCAAGTGCAGCACTCCATGCCCTGGTGGAGCCGGGGATGGGCCAGAGCTGCAGAGCAGCCCCTGAGGCACAGGACAGAGGCCGCAGTTGGGGCTGTCCACCACTGATGGCTTCCCAAGTCTGCCTCAAACACCTAAGTGCTTTAACTATTACATTAGAAAGCAAGGATTCTGCAGCTTAAAGAGTCCTGAAGGTACTAAGTCACTATTAACTGACATCTGATTAAAAAAATAGTGCTAACAAAGTCATCTTTTTCAGGATAGGCTCCTTTGAACAAATAACCTTACAAACACCAGCACCCAAAGAACATCACACTGCACGCTATCAATTGCTCTCTACCTGGTCTCTGAGAGTCCAAGTGAAGCTGTACATAAAGTACTTAGTCTTGCTGGCAGTAATACATCAAGCTAGCGGAAAATACTACAAAGCTATTTACTATTATTACACGACAGAGAATTAAAGGAAGAAAGAAAAAAGAACTAAAAACAATTCCAAGCTGGCTGTGGATTTTTTAACTGGGTTATCAGACCTTGCTTCAGAAAAGCAATCTGCGGCACAGCAGCGTGACAAGCTCAGTTCCAGGCAATCTCAGGCTTTCCCACTCAGACTAGATAAGAGTGAAAGCCATCACAAAGGTGAGAGTTGTGCTAACCCCGGGGCAAGGCTGGCTCCCACTGCTCCAACATCGTCCCGATCCTGACAGAGGCAGCTGCGACACCGACAAAGGGCTGAAACTTCGGCTACATGACAGAGAGGCTGAAAATCCCAGAAGCACCCTCAGATTGACCCGATAGATACTGTCACTGCCTCTGAGTAATGACAGCTCTGTCTCACGGCGCAGACGGCAAAGAAAACGTGCGTGGCTCAGAGAGGGCCCTGTCAGCTCCCGGCCGGCAGCCACAGCTCAGGCTGAGCCAGGGGCCGGCATGCAGCTGCTGCAGCGGCACTCCGACGGCAGCCAGGCGGGGCCGAGTTCTGGCTCCGCAGGCAGACGGATCCGCGTCACCGCGGCTGCCAGCTTTAGCCAGAGCTCAGGAGCACTGAAGTCACGTCGTGCAAAATCCCCAATAAACCTTCCCGGGATGAAATCCCGCCGACCGACCGTTCCGTGCCGACGCAGTCGTTTTTCCTCGATACCCCCATTAGAGACACGTGAGAGCGCTTCTCGTAGCGCTCCGCATCCTCACAACCACAACCAAAAGCGGCACAAAGTAACAAAAAGATTGCGGACGGACGCGAGCGATCACCGTCCGCCGCCTTACAACTACACTCGAGCCAAGCTGCGCTTGGACAGGTGAAAAATATCACCCAAGGCGACGGAAGAGTTAAAAGAAAGAATAAGTTTTGAAGTACGCAGAGACAGACGCAGCGTGTAACCCCGAGTCACAGTGCCACGCGTGTGTGTACGCCCAGCCGCGGGCGCACCGCACCGTCCCCGCCCCGCGGCACCCGCAGCTCCGGTCACGGGCAGAGCCAAAGCACCGACGCCCCGAGCGCAGCCCGCCCGCCTTCCGAGCCCCGGGCACGCACCTGCGCGCTGCCGGACGCGGACGAGGATGTCCCACGCGGCGGTCGCTTCCCGGTCCAGGGGCGCCGCCACCGTCACCGCACCGCCGTCCCGATCCACGCGCAGCGGCGACCGCTCTGCGGGAGGGGACGCGACTTCGAACCACGCGGCGGCGAAGGGCGCGGGCGGCAGCGCGGCCACGAGGGCGCCGGGCCGGGCGTCCTCGGGCACCGCCAGCACCACGGGAGCGGCGGAGGGCGGCGGCGGCGGAGCCCGGCGGCGGCGAAGGGCGCGGGGCGGCGGGAGGCGGCGGGGCTGCGGCAGCACCTCCAGCTCCAGGGGCGCGCTGAGGCGCGGCGGCCGCCCGCGGTCCCGCGCGTAGAGGCGCAGCGGGATGGGCGCGCGCAGGTGCAGCAGGGAGCGCACGAGCAGCACGCGCCCGCTGCGCGGCACCACGAAGAAGTGCGCGCTGCTCGGGCGGGCGAAGTAGCGCAGCTCCGCGTTGGGCCCCGCGTCCGCGTCCTCGGCGCGCGCGTGCCACACGGCGGAGCGCAGCGCCAGCGTCTCCTCCACGCGGAGCCGCGCGACGCCGCGGGGCGGTCCCCCCACGAAGCGCGGCGCGTTGTCGTTGTCGTCCAGCACGCGGACGGTCAGCGCGGCCAGCTCGGCCGCGGCGGCTCCTCGCGGCGCGCAGCGCCGGCAGCACAAGCCCAGGCGGAGCGCGTAGAGCGGCCGCGCCTCGCGGTCCAGCGGGCGCCGGGTGCGCAGCCACACGCGGCCCGAGCGGGCGTGCAGGGCCGCCTGGAAGTGCGCGTGGCCCTCGCCCAGCAGCTGCAGGCGCCAGCGGCGGCCCCGCACCCCGGCGCACCACGGCTCGTGCCCCAGCCGGGTCAGCGGGACGCTCAGCCCCTGCACGCGCGTGCCCGCCGGCCGGTTCTCCGCCACGTGCCCGCCGAACGACGGCCTCCTCCTCCGCGGGGAGACGCGGGACGCGGCCAGCGCGCAGCACAGCAGCAGGCAGCCCGCGGCCCGCCCGGCTCCGCGGAGCCCCATGCCGGCTCTGGGCCGGCCCGCCGCCGCGCCCGGCCGAGCGGGGTGGGGCCGCCGAGGGAGAGGGGCGAGCCCGGCCCATCCCCGCGGGCGGTGCCGAGGGGCGGGCGCTGAGGCGCGGGGTGCTCTCCGCGGCCGGTTATCCCGGTGGCGCGGCAGCCTCGGCCCCGCCGCGATCGGAGCTCCTTCACCGGCCTTTGATTCCGGAGAGCTTCGCGTTCGGGCTCCGGCCGCTCCCAGCGGGCACCGAGCAGCGCGGCACGGCGGCTGCCCGGCTCCGCGGCCCTGAGGGACGGACGGTCCCGGTGCCAATGTGGATGTTCTGTACGTTGTCACCGCTCGTAACAGCATTTGTAGCTCTTTTCTCAAATGAGAGCGTAGGTGATAACCCTCTCCCGTCTGATTTTGCAACGCGATTATTCAGCACAGCTGCTGCTGTCTGATCCCGGCCGGCCCTTCCTGCTGCTTTCCCTCCGCGCTTCGCAGTGTGTCCCTGGGTCATAGCGGTCAGACGGGTGCAAGAAGCACCTTCCGTCACACCAAGAGCAGAATGCGCAGGAATGGATAGATAAACTTCTCACAGAGGCAGGAGCATCCCCCGAGTAACCCGTGAGCGAGTTGGATGGGCCGCACGCACCGCCGACATCTCAGCTTTGTTAGTAAAGGGAGGGGGATGCGTAAAACAGAAACATCAGAGCGTAACAAGCGATAAAAATGGCTTCGGCCACGTCAAAGAAACTACTGGCACTTCTGTAGCGGAGCAAATCCGTGAGTGAAAGTCCTAAAGGAGGTATATGCTCTATGTGTAAAACAGATATTCCACACATGACGTGTGCATACACACACACACACACAGAGCATTTTCCCGCGCAGTCCCGTGGATCTCGGGCGCCCTCTGCCGGCAGCGCGGGGTAAGGCCGCTCCGCAGCCGCGCGATGACGCGCACAGCTCCCGCCCCGCGGCGCCGGCGCACGCGGGAGCGGCCGTGCGCCATGGCGGACGAGGAGCTGGCCGCGCTGCGGCAGCAGCGCCTGGCCGAGCTGCAGGCCAAGCACGGGGTAAGGCGCGGCGGCCCGCGCTGCTGTAGCGATCGGCTTCAGTCCTCGGTGGGTCGCTCCCCTGGGCTCGGCGCCTTTGTGCGTTTCCCGGGCCCTGGGAAGCGCCCGTGCCTGCGCCGCGGCGGGCAGGCCTCGCGTTGGCCGGGCCGGGCAGGGCCGGGCTGCTGCACGGGGACAGCCGCGGAGGGCCCGGCCCCTGCGACGGTTTGGCTCGCGTTGAGCTCTGCTGAATTAGTTTTCTCGTTTTCTCGTCCGTTTTGGGATGATCACAGCGTTTTGTTCTCATCTCGTTCTTTAGGACACTTCCGCTGATCCATCGCAACAGGAGGCGAAACAGAGGTAGCCACGGGCACTGCTGACTTCCAGCAGCACCTTGTCTGATCCATTTGAAACCCCTTTTTCTAATATTGAGTTTCTCTCCTATACCCACCTGAGTTTTACATCTTGGAAGAAACCATCAACAAAGAAACGGAAATGTGGAAGATTTAAGTGTGAGGGGATAAAACAGCAAGGCAGTTCTGTACTTCCCAAAGTAGGAAACAGAAAAAAATAAGTGTAGGCTTTGGAAAGATGTGGAGTTGAGGGCGTAGGGCTTGTATTAACTGAAACACACAAACCAGAACTCCCACTAGATGAAGACTTAGAGGCATCTTCCACTTGTCTGGACTTCTCAGTGCCCAATCAAACAAACGCTGCTTTTGGAGCTAAATGGAACTGATCACAGAATCCTTGCAGCAGATAGCATGGTTTTGTCTTTCTGGCAAGATGTAATGAATAAATAAATGCAGTAAGGGAACTCTGTCCTGATTTCTTGAAGGATGTCAGCTGATGTAGTAACCTTGTTGTGGATGTGCACAGCTGCCCATGGCAGGAAATGCTGTAGAAGAAAATCATATAAGTACAAGGTTCTGCTCTGTTATATGAATGGAAAGTCTTCTGCCAGCTTTCTTGCTTTGAGCACTTTATTTCAGGTGCTTGAAATCACCCTTCTAATGTATGTCTTATTTTCATTACAGGGAAGCAGAGATAAGAAATACAATTTTAGCTCAGGTTCTTGACCAGGCAGCTCGTGCCAGATGTAAGTATCCAAGAAACATTTCACCTCTTGTGCTCCAGTGCTGCTCAAATCAAGAGTGTGCATACCTGTATAGAAGCCAGAAAGAAAAAAAAATTGTTGAGAAAACTAGTTCAGCTTCTCAGCTGGTGATAGCAGTGATCAGCTGACTCCTGAATGATGTCAGTCCAGTTCTGCCTTGCATTAACACTAGGAACTGTAGTGAGTCAAAATTAGTTAATTAATAAAAACCAAATGTTCAAAAGTAAGAAATAAAGCTTATTCATCTCTCTTTGTCAAAGTCCCCTCTTCAATGCCTAAGAACTTCAGTATCTAAAAAGTGACAGTGAAAATATTCAAGTGTGTTCTAAAACAAGCTGAACAGAGCCCATTTTTATTGCAGTAAGCAATTTGGCACTTGTGAAACCAGACAAAGCAAAAGCAGTAGAGAATTATCTTATACAGATGGCAAGATTTGGACAGCTACCTGGGAAGGTGAGTTGTCTTGCTTTTTTTTTTCCAGATTTTCTTTCACATACTCATTTTCAAAGATAATTCCTCAAAAATACTTAAGTTTTTCAGTATCCATAGAATTAAAAAACTGAAAATGGCACTTAGGAACACTTCTAACTGCTGCGGTATAATTCATCAGTCAAACACCTTGTACAAGGGAAAGTGCAGTTCATTTGTTTGATACTAAGGGTCTCTCTCAGAATGTTTGTGACTTCTTTCCTAGATATCAGAACAAGGTTTGATAGAGATACTTGAAAAAGTGAGTCAGCAAACAGAAAAGAAAACAACAGTAAAGGTAAGTTTCATTTCCAGAATATAGTTTATAATATATAATGTATATACGTTAATACTGCACGTAGTGTGCTAGTTCAGTTCAGCACAGAACTAACGTGTTTACCATCACTTCTCTTACCCACGCTGATAATAAGTACTGGGTTATACCCTTATGAGTAGCCTAACTTGCAGATGTTGGCACTGAAATATCGGTGTTCTGTTGTGAGTCAGACCTCTGCTTCTGTTCTGTCCTATCGTGCCAGGTGGGGACTGGAAGGTTGTGATGGGGTGGAACTTCTGCTCCCCAGTAACAGATTGTCAAGGGGGTGGAGTTTGAAAGACTTTTGTGCTGCTCTTACTGCAAGCCTTGAATTTTCACTTCATATATTTCATTTTAGTTCAACAGAAGGAAAGTATTGGATTCTGATGAAGAGGATGACTATTAAATACTGCTGTAAGACTGTCAAATAAATGGCGCTGACAAAGGCAACAGTTACCAGACAGAATGCGAAATCTGAAAATGTTTACGTTTCTTTACTTTTTTTTTTTTTTAATATATAAATATGTATAAAGGCCAACAAATGAACTTGTCTTGTAAAATACACCTGAGTAGGGGATTTTATAACTTAAATTTTTGTAGTATCAGCAGCCTGAGCAGTGTGGAGTTCTCCACTGGCTGAGTAGCTTGAACGTTGTTGCCCCTTACTCAGTGTGTAAGCTCTGCTTTCAGCACCCGCACATCTTTAACTTGCTGCTATTGGAGATACGGTAACACGAGAACTGAAGTGCAAAGGTGGGAACAGCCACTCCTGCAGGAGTTACCTCCAGAGTCTGAGTCACAGAAGTGTTAGAAGCAAGATTTCCCAAGCCCCTGAAGGAAACCTCTCCAGCAGCTCCCTCAACTCTATACTGGAAATGTATAAATCAAAGTTAAGGCATCAGAGCAGTGATTATTTGTGTTCAGAGTGAGGGCAGTCTCTTTTAAAGAAACTTATCATCACACGATCGAAGCGTTCCCCTACAAAATAATCAAGCTGTCCCCAAAAAAGCAAGTTAAAATTAACAGTGTGATTGTAATACAGCACTGATCAGACATTTGGTATCGTACATTCTTGAAGCTACCTCCCATTTTTATCAGATGGCTGGAGTGTTTCTTAAAAAACAAAACAGTTTTGCTAAATTTCTGCTACTCCTGCATGCGTAAAATAAAACCTGTGCTGTTCATTTATTCACAAAACATTGTGCTGACAAACACTGTACAACCACAAAACCCTTTTCTGACGTAGTTTAATTAAACATGTATGATCCCAACTGCAGTGTCTTTTGGAACAGAATAAAATTGTTTAAAGTGAGCACTAGTAGGTGTGTTATTCTTGTGCAGATGTGGTTGTAAATGTGACTTCAGCGTGTCTGTACTACAGACTGCTGGGAAGAGCTTCCAATACTCCCTTCAAAACTCATTGTAGACTTTGAGCATCGTGTCTTACAGTATTAATTTATTTATTTAATGATAGGTTTGCTTAAGCATGTGAGAGGAATCTTTCACTTACCTAAATCATGTGTTAGATGATATTTGGAACTGGTCAAGATTTAAGTGCTTCAATACATACACTACAAATCCCAAATTCCTGGAAGTGAGCTTGGTCCTAGACTGAACACCGAAGTAAAAGTGAAGCATGGTTTGGTCACTTAAGTAGGTTTGGGTTCAACAAAAACAACTGTTCAGACAGAACAACAACAGAAAACCCAGGTTAACTCAGCTACTTTTGGTTTTGTGCTTTTGGGAGATTTTGTATTTCATTCAAGAGGAGAAAAGTTTTTCAAAGGCACTAGTGTGACACTTGGCCAGCTCCTGTATAATACAGCAAGTGTGCTTTCCCTAATCAGCCCATCTCCTCATATTGGTAGGATTTCAGTTGTGCCTCATGGTCTCAGTGGCACCTGGTACTACCTACACATGTAACAGCAGCAAGCAGACATGCAAATATGCAGCACTTCAGAGCATCAGTTTACGATCATAGAATTGTTTGAGTTGAAAGGGACTTTTAAAGGTCATCTAGACATCTCCCCTGATGACCAGAACTGCCAAGTTTGCTCAGGTAGTGCAGGAGTAGCCCTGCACAGCAGGGAGATGGGTATTTATTTGTCTAATGAAACAGACTCAACTTTAAGAGTAAAATGAACCAAATAATTAATTAGTCATTTGCATCAAGATGTTGCAGCTGTTTCATTGCTTGCATAGAACACAATGGAACACTTCATGCTTCAAATATAACAATATTCAATCATTTGTTTTCCATAACCTATTGTAGCCAAAATTAGTTTTTAATAGAAAAAACTAAATTCAGAGTTCATGTCCTCTAATACTTATTTCTAATGCTTCTCAAAGGTATTTAATAAACTATATCTCAACTTGCTTCCACAGCTACTCAGCACTATGAAATATTCCACCCTTACACACTGTAGCATCACTGTATCGCCAATATTAGAAAACTATTGAGCTGATTTTTCTCATTCAAGGTGTCAATAAATCTTAACATAATTTAGGTAGAACGCATACTATAATTAAGACATGAGCATACTCATGTCTTAATACTCATACTTTCAGCATGCATTTTGGAAATGAGATGTTACTTCTATCTTTAACTTTACAATGAATCTCTACATATTTCAGAATCATCACAGGTAAGGATAAGCTACGTGCTGTAGGACAGCTTCATAGTGTTGCAGGAAGAAGAAAGACTAGTTCATCAGTTCATCCCCGTCCTCTTTTGGCTTGCTGTAGTTAACATCAATCCCTTTTTTTTTTTAGTATTTTTTAAAGGAGAAGGAACTGATGAGTGAAAACATTCAGTTTCATAAATAATTCTGTGTTTAACACATGTATGCCTGAAAACCAAAAGCACATAACATACTAATACCAGAGCAGAGAGGGAAGAAAGTCCTACTGAACGTGACTGTAAATTCCAACAGATCCCCTCAATGTACGCACAGATTCAGGGTGAACTCTCAAATGCCCACGAAAACAAAAGGAAGTAAATCTACAAAAGGATGCGATGCTTTAAATAAGCACTCAAAGAAAACAGCAGTTTCAAGAATTACTTTACTAGTTTTTTTCTTTCCATCTTTTGGCACAAATCCAAGGCACATTAGAAAAATCAGAGAAACTCATAAATTATTAGAAAAATAAACACAAGGTCCTCAACTCCAAATGTCCACATGTGCGCTTGCTGCATATTTTACCTCTTAGATTAAAAAGTTACTTGAAAAAATCACCAGTACGTCCTCCAGCTTCGTCCTTTGCCAGGCAGTTCACTAATATTGCAATTAAAAGAAACAGAATTATTCATACAAATATTTTATGAAATAAAATGAAATCTGGATACAATGAGCCAAGAATAAAAAAATAAAAAAATACTGCACTTAGAAAGCTGGCTTGTGCTATGTACATGTTTTCCTACCATAACCAGAATGGTAGAAAACAAAGTCCAAATCTAAGCAGTTACTTGTGAGCTTCTGAGTCTTCAGCGGTCACCTGGGAATGACCAGTCCTACAAAAGCCATCTGACATGAGAGGTACCTTTTAGAAATGGAAGTTCACTTCCTTAAATAACAGTCTGGGTTCAGGCTCTTAAGCAACGGTTTTGTCTGCAGTTTTTGTCACCCAGGTTCAGAATCATGAACATTTGTTCATTTTTTTTTTTTATGGCTAGCTTTACAGGAAGGAGAAAAACAAACCTTAAACCAATCTTATGTGTCCTGCACTCTTGCTTCTGCATATTTTTTCATTAGGCTGAACACCGAGTTGACAGTTTAGCCTAGCAACGGTTCTCTACTTTTCCCTGCTGTCTTGGCTCCTATAAAGAACTTGATGTTGCAGATCCAACGCAGAGGAGCATTGCAAAGAAATCAGCAAAGATTAGTTCCCTTTATATTAATAGCATGTACATATGTCTAACACGGTGTCACAGATGTTATGGACTACTGTTTTACCTACTGAAATATACAGAAATATATACTATAACTGTTTGTAATATTACAACAAAAATAGACATTTCAATTGCCTCTGTCAATAAATAGCTTGTTATCCAATATATCTTTATATATATAAATATATATATATATTTATATATATTTATCCATTTAGTGGTAAAAACTGAAAATGCAAAAAATATTCAAAGACTTCAAAAACAAAGTGGACGGCTGAAAAATACCATACAGGGTTTGGTCTGGTTTTCTGTCACATATCATTTTTTAGTAAGTGCTAAGTAGAACAGGAAGGTAACTTTACTGCCTACGTGTCAGTACTTCCCTGTTTGTTGAGATCAGGAACGACCTGGCTCTGTAGCTACCTCCAATGCAGACAGAGGATTCAGTCTTCACAAGTTCTAGGAACATCCTGTTCCCACCGAAGAGTCATCCCTGTATTCTCTTCTGAAGGCATAGCTTGCAAGTGTCACTGAACTCTTTGATACGCAGCAGAGGGATACTGAAATCAACACCACCTAGTTCCTCAGCTTTTGACATCAAATTTGCACTTCTTTGTCAATGTTTGGAAAGCGAGTCCTCGCAGCAGTCTCCTGATTGTGAAATACTTGGACTTCCAGGGCTGGATAAACTATCACCGCTGAGACTGTCTGCTGGAAGCGGTACGTTAACTGTGTGTCTCCGGAGCATTAGCTTACTCCTACTAGGAGTTTCTGTCACGTCATCATGTTTCACAAACTCACCACTGCATCCTGAATCAATAACCTTAGCTTTGCTCTGGTCCAGCGTTTCAACAGATTTTAACTTGGTTTTATCAAAGCTTTTAATAGCTACCTGCGGGGAGAGAAAAATGGCACATTAAAAGCACTGTCTGGTTTCTTCACCACAAAAATGAAAAATGAAAAAAATGAAAAAACAGTTTCTTGAATATAATTATCACATTAATGTCACGATGTTCTTGACACTGAGAACACAGTCAAGAATTAGAAATAGTGCACTTTGTAGCACAGTTACCATCTTCAGTCTAAATATCTGAAAACAAGAAGAGGACAACTTGCCACAGCATACACATCAATCAGTACCAGGACTGAAAAGACAATCAAGGCATTCTAAAACTTATTTTCCAATGTGATCTTATCTCTTACAAACATCTTTTGTAATGCAGGTCTTACAACTGTTACTGTAACACTCGCTTCTCTTACCACTAAGAAATGGACAAGCAGTTACAGAGACAGGCTCAACTAGGCACTACAGAATTACATCCAAAAGCCAAACTGCTCCCAGATCTGCCAGGGGAGAGAGAGACCCTGTATTCCTTCAAAACTCTTTTTCAGCCACTCCAACTACTCTTATCTTCCATTTCTGTATCTGCCCCTGACTTCTCTTTTACAAAGGGGGTACCTCTCTTTGATCACTATCCACTTTGCAAATTTAGCTTTAAAAATTAGAAATACATATTTAAAAATAAGAGAGGCCAAGCATGCTCATGACAGATTATCTGTGCAAATAATTAAAGAGAGAAAATAATTATAATACCTTTTTGCTGAAATAATGACCAAAAATTGAAAACGTTTCAGAAAGAGATTATGACCTGTGAATTTACAGAGCTGTGACAGTCAAACACGGTGAATGTGCTATATATCATTGCCATTTATCAGGGTTTTTTTTTTGTCACGTGGTGTATTTTCATGACATGCTGCCTTAGGTGATCCACAACTATAAAATCCAAATCCCACATTTCATTAGTGGAATATTATCATTAATGCTAGAAAGAATTAATAACATACTACAGTTTTATGGCATTAATTTGGCATTCTCAATTCGCAAAGATTAAATCTAATAAGAGATCCATGAAATAGAAGAGCATTTCATTTTATAGATGAAGATGAGAGGCAGAGACTGCATTTCAGATGCTACATCAATCTAATAATAGACAGCCTACAGAACCAACCTTGTTGAAAACTGCTTTCTTTTCAATAGGTTTGTCTTCCTCCTGACTTAGTATGCCAGAAAGGCTCAGCGTGATTTCCAGTAAGTCACAGCCAGTGCAAAGAAGGAAGAGGGAATGAATGCTCTGGGGGTAGAGCAGCATCCAGCAGTTACACTGACTTAGGGCCCCACAGTAAGCCCAACCACTGATGAACTGACCACAACATAGAGTTGTGATACAGCTGACAATGCAATATCCATTTTGCTATCTCCCTTGAGAAAAGTCTCCACCTAGAAGCAGATTTATCAATTTACTGACAAAATCACCTCTTGTAAATATTGCCTCTGCTTGGCAACATCGATTCTCACAATATGCGCTTTTTCAAGCACATCCTAGATTTTGCTGGACAAGCAACAGAAAAGACAAAGAAATCAAACCTGCAAGAAGGGGCTTAAGAGATTTAAAAGGAAGCATGAGAAGTTTAAGAGATGGTACAGAAGTACGATTAAGTCTGGACAAGGATGGAACATTAGCAATTTATCAAGCACATTAAAACCTGGGGAATTTGCTGAACACCACTAGTAAACTTATTTTCCTCTTACGTGTATGTATATTAATAGCAGATATATATTATATGAGTAACATGTTTCCTCTTACCTGGTGCAAGGACTGATAGTCAAAATTGGGGGCACTTTTATCTCTTGTCATTGTTCTTCGTAAATGTTTTGCTCTAAAATATATTTTAAAAGAAATTAAATTTAACTTCATAAAGAAACACACTTCCATTTAGTCTT
The DNA here is from genome assembly GCA_023055505.1 of Callipepla californica brunnescens. Taxonomy (NCBI): domain Eukaryota; kingdom Metazoa; phylum Chordata; class Aves; order Galliformes; family Odontophoridae; genus Callipepla; species Callipepla californica. Next base: position 8,381,973 of record JALIRH010000016.1, read on the forward strand.
TCCACAAGTCTTGATGATGGAAAACCCACTAGGTGGCACTAGCTCAGCACACAAAGGCAACTAACTGACTACACCTTTTTCCACAAAGGGACAGTCGGCTACTAATCCCTATGTTTTAGAATCATAGAATCCTTTGAGTTGGAGGGGACCTCTGAGGGTCATCTGGTCCAACTCCCCTACAATGAACAGGGACACCACAGATAGATCAGGCTGCCCAGGGCCTTCTCCAGCCCTACCCTGAAAGTCTCCAGGAACTTTATCATTTTATCACGGAATATACACTGAAATTTGGAAGATCATAGCCAAAACTCAACCTCCGAGTGAAGCATTAAGGTATTTTTAAAACAGCCTGGCTCAGAAACTGCTGATTTATGGCACAGCAAGTATCAGTGTGAAAACTATTGTCAATATGTTTGCCAGTACTCCTTCAGAGGCCAGCTTCTCCCCTTCCTGCTCCACATCACATCACTGCTGTTCACCACCACCAGGTACGCCTAGAGCATCTATCTCATGCTATTAATGTGCTTGCCACCGTGGATTAACATCTACTGTCAAATTAGTCATACCTGATGTGCAACAACACTTCTCCCACTTTTGGGCTTTATAGTTACATGTTTTGTTTGCTTATGGGAAACCAATGTATTTCCAAGAAAGCTTCTATGCTTACTTGTTAAATCTGTTAATTGATTGGACGAGTTGATGTTGTCTGCTTATGGGATCATCGGCTTTCTCACATGGCTCAGAATTCACTGGGAGTTAAAAAGAACAGGCAGCTTAAAGTGCAACTTAGTCACAATAAACAATTAAAACAAAAAGTTTTCAATGAAAAGTGCTATCTACCGACAGACAATTTAAATGACTGTAGTAAAACTACAATGGTAATAGCTTGAATCAGTCACCATTTCTCTTTGGAAATTTTAAACCATTTTAAATTGCAGCAGTAAGCATTCTTCGTCAGATTAGCATGACTGGTCAAGCTTCTGGAGAGACCATTACATTCTGGAGTTTGAGGATCATAATTCCAATTTTTACAAACCTGTGTAACTCATGCTATTCTACCTCTTTAACTCTACTCAGTTAAGTCATAGGCCAGTCTTTTAAAAACTATTCCCATGATATTTGAAAGGACTGTATCAGTCTCTGGCATCAACAAATGGTGATAAACTTTGTTTTAAATAAATATTTTCGTTCTTTCCTCAGGAAGAAGATGAGGTATTTTGATAAGTCTAACTAAAACTCATGGATTCTGAAATGGGCACTTCTGCCTCTCCTTTTCCCTCCCTCCTGGCCATGCAGCCTCACTGCCTTCTTTCCACAGCAGGCCCTTTGCTATGCTCAATCGTGGAGTTCAGCACAAAATTTGTTACTTGTTATATCCCTTCTTCTCTGTTTCTGAACTGTATCAGCTGGGAAATCATCTGAAAAACTTCTGAGCCAGCATAAGGAAAGGACAATGTGAAGCAGAGGCAGGGAGAGATGAGGTGATGACAGGCCAGGAGTAACACCATTTCTCTGAAGTGGCAATAAGCTGCTACATCAGCTCAGCTGTACTGTCAAACTGTACCATGTGTCTCAACGTATTTGCTTATACTGTACTAAATGCTGCCATTTACAGAAAGGCATTGTTTTGCAAATCTTGCTTGCTGGTCTAGAAAATTGTTTCTGTAGCTTTGATTTCTGTCCCATAATCTGAGAGACAGTAACTCACTGATGTAGCGTTGCCTAATCAGTTTTAGGGCAACGTAAATGACAACCAGAGGTGATTTAATCCCTTTTTCTTTGCACTGAAATTGACTGAAAAGTATTGCATGGTTAACAATATCATCTCAAACATGCTATGTTTTTTAACATGAAATGCTTTAGTACGTAAAATTCCCTGCTATCCACCAAAAAAATGAAAACTCAGTTTGTGGAAGATGTCACATAGGTGTAAATTGAAAGCCTGCTGAATTCAGTTATATTATTTTGTTACCTGTAATAAACATGAAAAACAGTAGGCTATTATTTAATTATATGTAAATAATATTGTGACACGTTAATTCCTCAATCTCTTTTTATTTGTAACATTGGAAATAGGACGTGTACCTTTTTTTCTTATCTTGATAGTAGCATGGTGCTCACATTCCCTTTCTCCCTCTGCTGATGTAGGTACACAGCTTGCTGCCGTTTCCAGCAATTTAATGATATTTGAATTCTTAATTTTAGAAGTTTTCATTTTCATCAGTGTTCAAATAAAAATAAAAATAAAAATACAATTTTAGAATTACAGTCCTTGCAGTGTGTCAGCTGCCAAAATGAACATACACAAAAATACCTCTTTATAAATACAGGCTTCATATCAGCTTGACTCTAGACAAAGCCCACGTTCCATAAGGTGCAACATACCAGAATGCTTTCTGCAGTCTTTGCCTACTATTTCAAATTATACCATTGATGGTAAGCTCATTTATGATTATTAATGTGCATACTGAAATTGATGCAGTACAGAACTTTTTGGCCATTATGCTACACATCAGAAGCTATTAAAGTACAGTAAGATAGGAACCATGCATCAAATAATTTCAAGAATATTTCCTTATAACATAGTATTAATAAAACAAAAGATTGATGAAGACAAGATATAAAAAAGCACAAGGGGCAAAACCTGCTGGGTAAAACAGGATTGCTAGCAAGATAAATTATTAGGACAGGGTGTATGTTTTCCTACAGTCAACATTTCTTCTGCTCTCTCTGCCACTACTAGAATTGATTTTTGTGCCATTTTCATACATGCATGTGCTTTCACTCTTCCTAGGCTCATCCTTTTTGTCTAGGATTTTTATTTTAGAAGCACTCCAGTTTCCACGTACACAAGTCATAGTACAATAAACAGGCATCTTAGTCTTTCTATCACGTAAAACTTTTGGTCAATGAAGGGCTGCAAATGCTGTTATGACAGTCCTATTTGTTTTACACTATGCATATGGAACTTCAGAAAATCCAGTGCTGGAAGCAAACTCTGCACTCACCGGCTCAGCACTGTCTGCAGGGGTACAGTTCCTTTCATTCCGTATGTGCGTCATCGCACCATTCTGAAGCAGCAAGTCCACCAGGGCTTCATTCTTCCCTATCACAGCCTCGTGCAGTGCTGTGTTTCCTTTGGCATTAGAAAGGTTAACAGAAGCTCCATGCTGGACAGCAAATTAAAATCAGAGTTATAAAGAAGCAGCAGCATAAAACTGAGATAGCACATTATTATTGTGCTTTTCTCCCCTTTCATTTTCTGTGAAGTAATGAGAACAAAGCAACAGCAGCCTTGTAGCTGTATACAAATACAGAGTACATATGCGAGCAATCACCAGTTCAACAATAAGCCACCTGGCCGTGTTATTTCCTACTCTCTCATAGCCAGTTTCACGGAGAAACTCATTTCATTTTTTGTATGTATCTACTATGCAGGCCAAGTTTCAAAGAGACTTAAACAAAAACAACAACACAAAATGCTAAAAAAAATACAACATTCAATACAATCACAAGCAAGAAAATCTACCATCTGCCACAGAGAAGTTCCATAAAAGCAGTTAGCTGTACAATCACAAAGTAACATTTATCTCATCAAAAAGTATGAAAGGAGGGAGAGGAACAAACACTTCTTTTTTTTTTCTGAGTAATTTCAATGGGGAAAAACTACAATAATAATACTGAGTCCTAAATAAGCATGGATACCACATAAAATACTAATCTGAACACTGTTTTCAGTGATCTTACCTGTAACAACAAGGCAGTAGTCTCATAGTGACCATTCAAGCATGCATAAATCAAAGGAGTATTTCCATATATATCCTTTTTATTTTGTTTAGCATTATAATCCATTAGACATTCTACCACCTGTTGGAAGAAATCACTTTTTTATTTAAGATACTACCTTACTGCAATCATGAGCATTTCTTTATTTGCATATATTTGTAAAGCGAGAATGAAAAAGGGATGGAAGAAAAAAGATCGAAGAAAACAAGTCTCACTTTTGCCAAACAGATGACAAACAGAAGCACTAATTCTTATCATATTGGTTTCTGTATTTTAGGTCATACAAACCAACCAACCAAGCACCACCTCAGTCTTAAGAATCATTAAACTAACTGTTAACTGGTTTATCTTGTTGCTTATCTCACTGAAGAGCTCTTTGCTGGTGGTTCTGTGTTAAACAGCCTGCATTTATGAAGAGGCTTCATTACCTGGAAGTGACCCTTCTGGCAGGCTAAATGAAGAGGCACTGCATGTTCTGCATTCTTGGCACTGATACTGGCTCCATGTTTCAACAAGAGAGAGACAAGGTCACAGTGTCCATGCAGTGCAGCCATATGAAGTGGTGTATAACCATCTTGATTTGAAACATTTACACCAAGGCCATTAGCAGGGACCCTTGCAAATTTCTGTTGATGAATACACAAAACAAAATACATAGTTAATTCCGTTACTTTCTATTGTCCAAAAAAGCAATCAAATACCTACTAAGTAAAACACTAAGCAGACTGACAGACAGACACTGCAAGAACTTCTACTGCAGAACTTCAGTGAAGACCTTCAGGAAGACAGCTGGTGAACCAAAGCAGTTTGGCAGCATTTTTCAAGTTTTTTCTCTTTTTCTTCCAGTACGATAGCTCCCTATATAGAAATTCCTGGTAAAGTATTCACATTAGTAAAAAGGGGCTAAAGCTGTTCAGGTTGAGATGAAAGTAAGTCCTCAGTTTTGATATAGCTGTTAGCATGCTGTTATATGGGGAGAGTGGGTGTTAATCATAGAATCATAGGGGTTGGAAGGGACCTCAAGAGATCATCGAGTCCAAGCTCCCTGCCAAAGCAGGTTCCCTACACCAGGTATTTATGAGCTAATAGATGCTCATGGTCTTGCAGACACTATGTACCTATTTTACTGCACTAGATAATACTACAAGGTAATACAGATAATAACTAAAAATATTTTTATTCATGTGCAAGGATCGTTGTTCCAGAGCACAGACACTCCCATGGAGAGTCAAGAAAACTACCTGGAACAGGGCTTACACAGCAGTATTTATTTTCACTCCTCTTAGAAACTGCACAGGTGCCTAATGTTCATAGTGGTAGATCCTCTTTCATTCTGCCTGACCTCAGTGTTCTTTAAAAGGTATGCCTAACCAGATCAGGTGACTTCTGCTTTTCATTCAGTATGTAAGTAAACTCCACAGCAAGTGCCACTCTTTCCCTGACACAAGCAGATCTTCATACTTCCTGGCTGCAGCATCTTTAACACATGGACTCTGTATTCAGAAGTGCAAGGACAAAAGTTATCAAAGAATAAACCACAGACCCTGCACAAAATAAGTGTAAGGTAGCAGTGAGGAATTAAGCTATCTCACATTTTTGCTCTTTATTCTATGGATACTTTTATTTCAAAATAGCCAATGCAGGGAAAATGTATAATTTGGTTTATTTTCCAATGACTTATCCAGATAGCTATGTCTTAAAAAGTAGCCATTCTTCCTAAGGGGCAAGCAATTGGCTCTCTATTTCCTAGAAGCCTGGATCATTCCATACTTAAAAAGTGTACTTTAAAACCTCTTGACTCCATGATAAATAAGTCTTTGTACAATTTAATATAATCAGATGAGCTCTGTTATGGTCTGTACATATTTAATTGCTTTTTGAACTGAGCTATTGAGCTGCTGGGCAATATGAATGCTATTTCCCTAGAGCTAAAAGTTGAATTACATGAACACAAATTTTTCTGTTTACAGAATGAATATACCAACCTTTTGTGCTGGCCCACATTTTGAGCACTGGCATAATGGATGGCAGAATTCTGGTTTTGATGTACTGACTGTGTCATCTTCATCTTCTAAGTCCTCTTCTGTCCATTCCAAGAGATAACGTACCTGGTATAAAAATCAAGTTGTCCTTTATAGATCCCAAAGGTTCCACATCCTAATAAATCTGCATAATGCATACAAGTACAATTTTACAAACACATACACTTGTGAACACTGCAGAAAGACTATATAGTTTCCTTCTGGCATCACTTCCCCTAAGGCAAATTAAAATATAAAAAGTTATAGTTGACAATGCAGCTAGAAAATTCACCAAGTATAGCAGTGAAGTAAATTATAAATGACTTCCTGCTGCCTAATCAAGACTTCAGTGTTCACCTCTGCTCAAACCTTCCAAATCCCTTTAGCTCAGATGATGATTAGACCAAGATTTGTGCCAGTTCACATCAACATGAATTTTGTTTCATCTTTTTCTTAAACAAACACAAGAAGTGGCAAGGATAACCACATTTAACCGAAAACCAAACTTTGCAGGGGCACTGACTTTTCTTAGGTCTCTAACTTCGCAGAAGCTTGCTGGTTTTACTTTTCCTCAATGTATAATGTCTCCTTTTTAGAAGAGAGCTCTTCAGTGGAACTAGTCTTAGGATTCAGAGCACTCCTGAAGAGTCTGCAAGCAGTGACACGCTGAATGGTAAGAAATACTTTTTTACACTGCACATTAACCCAGTGTAAACTAAAGATACCTTAGAACAAGTCATGACTCTATCAAGGCTCCTCTACTGCAGCATCTGACTGTGTTATACCTGTAAAGTATAGCTTGAGAACTTCCTTCCAAAAAGCTGCTACATAACTGAAGCATATTTTGGGAATAAAGCTTCAACCCTTCTATATAGATCCTCCTCCCATGCTGTCCTCAAGTAGTTCTTTCTCACTGAAGACAGTTAAGATTTACAAAAGTGAGCTGAATGTTATTTTCAAAATGCAGAATTGTCATTGGGTCAGCTAATTAAAATAACTGTTACCGATTAACATAATTATCTCTAATCTAAAGTAGAATTGCTTTTGAAGTTTGCAGGTGTTATGACGATGACAGAAGTCGTGTTCTTTGAATCACAGCATAATTATTATTTTTGTTACATCTTCCAGTTCCATGGCACGTTGTTTTAATGCCTCCTCTCACAAAGCTGAGCTGGCTGTCAGAGGAGAAATCTACAACAGCACTAATGACCCTTCTGATGCTTCTGTTCCTATGGAGACAGACCTTGAGCCGTCTGAACAAGATTAGAATTTTCAAATAACCCCTTTTAAAATAGATATACAAGCTGTAGATGACACGCTGATATGCAACCGGGTATTTCCATGCCATGCAATAGAACATTTCTCTTTCTAATGAACAGTTTTACATGAACTTGAGTAATATGGAAAGTAAAGCCACAGAAAATAGGGAGACTGTCATCTGAATACACAGATCAGATTTCTAAGTACTTCTCACTGACGGTGTCTCTTGGCCAGCACTAGATATTTATCTTCTGGAAGATTATAACAGTATGTTTAATTTTCCTTAAATATTTTATGACAGCTTAGATTTTGACAAAATCTGTGAAGAATTAATTGCAATACGCTCCTGATCACTATTTGCCAAGGCAATAGTAAATATCACTGCTGTATATAATGCTGCTTCTAGAAAGGACTGAAGGGCTGACCTGGAAATAATTGCTAAGATATTAAGCTATGTTGTAAACTGAAATAATGATATTTATATTTCTTTCCCATGATTCTTTCCTCTATCTGCTGATAAATAAATTCCTTTTTATCAGCAAACTGGGACAAAATACACAAGAGAATCAGTATTAACAATTTTGCGAGGTACAATATCTCTTTTTATTATGACTGTGATTAGGATGTGAACTCCCAACACGTATCACCTACATGATTTTTTCAGGATATGCCTCCAGAAAAGAAATCCTACATTCTCACACAGGTTCATGGTTTTGTCTTGCGAAGTACAAAACAGTTAAGAAACATACACCCTTATGTATCTTCGATTTTTCAGGGGAATGTCATTGGAAACACCTTATTTTTCAAACTTCTAGTCGTAAATGGCCATAGTAACTCAAAAGTATATCAAAACAAGTATCACAAGCTACAGGACACCAGCTTGAATCTAATACTATTATAAACATTGACTCATCTACTGAAGAGAAATCTAGACAACAGAGAAACTGTATGCTCCTAAGGTAACTTCTAATCCGTATTGACTGCTGTGAGACAAAGTTTCTCTAAGCATAAAATACAATTAAAAGTGTATCACAATAACCAAATAAGGGCCCATTTTTCATTTGCACTGCCTATGCATACATGTGGTTAAGTACAAAATAAACAGAAGACAACATTCAAACCATTAGATAATCCAGGAATGTAATAACATAGGAATTAAAAAGCATTTTTGGATTTAAAAACATTACATTACTAGAACGTGCCACAAGTCAATAAAGTATAAATACCACCACTCAATTTCCAGAACGTGCATCAGATCACATATGGGAACAGATAGAACGTACTTCTGTAGCACAGGAACAAGCAACTGGGAATAGTAACTCTTTATATTGGATACACTGTCAAAATCAGATTTTCCTAACAACTGATCTTAGTTTCCCAGTGTGAATGGTTTAAGGTCTGGCTTGGCCCAGTTCCGTGACCATTGGTGCAGGGTTTTTTTCTGATGACCACATATCCAGTTCAGTATCATGATCTCAGTATACATGTCTTTTTACTCTTCTACAAGGCACCATGCTCACTATCTACCAACAGCATTTGACGGTGCAGCTTGAGCTTTCCAAGTTCTTTTCATCTTTAGAGATGGCTAGGCATGCATTTTTAAATAGCAGTACTTCATAAGGGACAAAATGGTTTACACTGACAAAAACAGAAAACAAAAAAAGGATTGCAAAAGATACCAACATACAAGGTGCTATTTGTGTAATGCCCTCAGAAGAATACCCAATTCAATAAGTGCCAAAATCATACTATGATCCTTGGGAGCAGCAAGAGCAAGGATCAAGAAAAACCACAAAAATGAAACAGAAATAGCAACCTTGTGTATCAGGAGTATTGGGACAAATAAAGCCAACACCACTAATACTAAGCAAGCAGCAGATTTTCCTTGAATTTCAAACTCCTTGGATTTTATTTGTTATCTGTAACATCTCTTCTGGGAAACTAGAACATAATCTACAACACAGTTTGAGTAGAGGGGATTAATGGGATAACAGTGGTTTCCTGTACAACTGGCACATTTTTTAAGTTAAATCTCAGCTCTTGGAAGTCATGAAAATGTCTTTTCTTTACAAAAACTGCTACCAACAAAATTCTGGTGAAGATGACCCAATAATAGCTCCATCAGATGTATAACTTTTTTCAAAATCATAAAGGCACCCCAATAAATATCATTAATGCAATTTAAACCTGCAATTAAAAGAAGTATGTTTAATTAAATCAATAGCTCCCATCTAGCTGACACTGCATTGTACTACTCAAATTCATTTCTTTACTGCATAAAGGTCACGAAAATGTCCAAATAATACCCCTCAAAGCACTGTAGGTAAAATGATTTGAGGACAACAAGTGAAAATTCTTGGTAGAAAACAAGCATGATTGTTTCTGAAGCAAGATGCTAAGTGAAGCATTCTTACTTTGCAATTAACGAATAACTTCCTCAATTCGAATGAGATAAACTGGAATTCAGTAACATTCAACAGCCATTTTAGGACTCACCATTTCCAGATCTCCATCAGCAACTGCTCTTAGAAGTTTTTCCACCTAGGTATAAAGAAAACAATTTATTTGCTTTGCTAGTATTAAGCTGTACAAAGAAAATCCCATTTCCCTTACTACCCCCTAAGCTCATGTAGATGGATTAGTGCTTTTGTTTTTTGTTTTTTTTTTTGCTAATAAAGTTTTAAAGAAAAAAATGCCTTCCTTTAAATACAAAGAAATACAAAAGCTTTGAATTTGCAGTCATTCAGCGATCTCTGACTTTCTCATATAAAGATAAATAATTCTAATCTAAATAGAAATACTTCACAAAAAAGGGAAAGCCATATAAAGTGATACACATCATTACGCTGCCTCAGCAGCTAGCCATACATTTCTGTTGTGAGTTTAAGACTAAGAAAATGCTACTCAAGTGAAACTCCTGAACTCCTGCCCTGGTAAACACTACTGCCATTTGGGCTCTTGTCAACTTCAACAAATTAGCATTGTGCCAATATCACCAAAGAAACTGCTGTGAGAACAAAGTTGTTTCAATCAAGTTCAATTTCAAGTTGAAGATGTCACAGAGTAACAGCTAGAGTTGCATTTCAATCTTTATCTAAATATGATAAAGATTGTTCATTACAACTGCGTCCCATCACATTTATAACAAATGCTCAGTGTGCTGTATAGAAAGATGGAACTGTTAGCAGTAAAATACTTTCACCTCTCACTATTCCAGAAAGCTTGCTACTGTGGAAAACTCCTTTTAGAAAATGCAACAGTATCACTCAAAGGAGGCACTATTATTCATGTAGCAGAAATAAACGGACTCTCCTTGAAAGTGCACAGCTTTACTCACGTTACTAATGGCAATTTACACATCAGTAACACTGAGCTTATCTTTCAGCACTGTAGTACTTCAGGTAGTCTTCACTTTTCTGGAAGGGTGGGGAAAAAGGAAACTGCTGATCTATTCTTAAGTTGAAAGTAGCCCACTCGAGTACAAACAAGCTGTTTTTCACTTTACAACTCTAGTACATTCTGGGAAACAAATATTTATCAGAAAGCTGTTAGCAAGATATAGAGTTTAATTTTTAAAAGGCATTAATGTATATAAAATGTTTCTGATTAACTCTACATTTTGTGCATAAATTATCATCTCCTTTCTATAGCATTTCTGGAAGGAATTTTATCATATGCCAGGTGACAAATACCAATAAAGTTAAGAATATTTAAATTATGTTACATTTGGATAAACAGAATGGCAATGTCTGCATAGATACTGCTAATGGATATGGGGCAGTGAAACTCTGCAAGAACAGCAAGTGACTTTTAAGGATACTTAAGAATTTCTCTGCAACTACATAAAGCAGGAAGGGAATCTCAGATGGAAAACAAGCAGGCTGTGACTACAATATCTGGTACAGCAAACGTGGAAGAATGAAACTAAAAGGAAGTCATATTTCAAAGGTCTGATCTCCTCTAGGGTTTCAGCAGAACAGGACAAATCTTGTACAGGCAAAAGACCAGAGGCTAGATTAAATCTCGCCATCCTTTTTTATTTCTTTTTAGGGAAGCTACTAATTTTTTTTTCCACATTACTACAGTTCTAATAAAAGGTGAAGCTCCCTGAAGTCATGCCCTAGACACTCAAGGCAGCATTCTTCTTACTCAGCTTGGAATGTCCAAAAGCTATCTGCCTAAATCTAAACTCCCTCCCTGGAAAACAGAATGCAGTCAACAAACAACACCCGAGTACAGCTCAACTCAAATTAAGCATCTAAGATGTTTGAGATGAATGGTGCTCTGGAGGTACTAACTTCTCTCCACTGATTAAGGAGAAAAACAGGTGACTAAATTTAAGACAACTGTCTTTCAGACATGTGAAGGCAGGTAAGCTGTATCCTCTGCACAGGCATATCTAAAATGGACTATATATATTAAGATCTGTACCTCCCTTAAATTTCCCTTGGCACAGTTCCCTAATCATACAGAATAACATCACTGTAGAAGCTCTTCATGATTTTCAGGGATCAGTCTTATCACACAGAAGATACCTAACAGCAATAGCAAGTGATCCACAAGCTCTAATAATTTCTTTCCAAAAATAACAACCTTCTTAGAGTTCTAAAAGCTGCCCCAGGCCTTAACAGTGGAGAAGTATATAAATCATCTGGCTTATGGATTATTTATTAAGACTACTTGGACTAAGATGCTGGACTAAGATGTCTGCTACATGCATTCCTCCATCTTTCCAGCTTGCCTTCTCACTCCTATGTAGAAGGTAAGTACTCTCCTTTAAATGTAAAAATAAAAGAAACAAACCCACTAGATGAAACCTACTGTAACTCACTCACATACCCAGCTTTTCTGCTGCTAAACAGAAATTGTGTTAAGAGTTATTAGTTCCAACAAACAACATTCCAAATTTACGTGCCTGGCTCTATTACTTTCTTTTCTAAGTTGTACACATGACACATTCAAGACATATGCCTTAAATAGCAGTAAAAAAAAGATCCATTGCATTCTTTTAATCCATGATCTAAGCCTTGAAGTCTAGAAAACTGACCTTATCAGTTTCCCATTACTTCCAGTGGCATTCCCTCTGTGAGGATCTCTCAGGATTAGGCCCTTGTCTCTTTGCTTAGTAAGAATAACAGCAGTGATCCCATTTGAAACCTGGCAAACAGAACTGACCTAAAGCTGGATTACAGGAAGAGGTCATTAACCCCAAGAATATAAGGTGTAAGCTGCTTGTAATCTTTTCCCCTGGTTTGAACTACAGTCTTAGCTCTCAGGAGTGATAAATTTGTTCCCTCAATGAAAATCAAATCCTCAATCTATCAGGTAAAGTTTTACGTACATTAGACCTCATTTACAGAGCCTGAGTGCACAGAGAGGTACACTCTGACATCTACGATCCCAAAGAGTAAACTGATATCAAAGTGTGAATTAATATTGTCCTTTTGGCAAGCTTTACGTCTGTAAGTTTCCCAATGATTTTTAGAAAACAGGAAATTTTGGAAGGAAGAGAATGTTTTATCAGATGGAATGAAAAGAATTTGAATGCAGAAATGACACGGAGGAAAACAAAGATACTGAGAAGATCAAATTGTAAAAAATGGGACAGGAAGAAAATACAAACAGAAGCATCAGAAGGAGTGAGGATATGACAGTCTTGGGAGGGTATAATCAAAATTATGGATTTAAGGTCCATAATGAAATAAAAAAAAAGCAGTTTAAAACAGTTCTGCAAAATATTGCTTTTTTAGATTCACTCGCTTTGCTTTTACCTCAGTCTTACCTCTTTGTAACTGTTCTTCACTTCATCTTGCCTTATATCAATTGATGCTGATGACAAACTTGAGACAGATGATCCTCTGCTGAAAGTTTCCGTTGAGTGCTGAGGAGACCTAAGAGATGACTTCAAGTTGGCAAAAAAAAAAAAAAAAAAAAAAAAAAAAAAAAAAAAGAAAAGCTTCTTCAGATTAAGCAGGTTGAATGTTAGAAAAAAAATGTTTAGTGATTTGCATTGGTTGTTACCTCAGAAGCACTCTGTCCCCGTTCAAAAGTTAGATAGTTTAATTCCATCAGTGACAAAATCTGCAGAAAAATATAAATAAGGAAAAACAATGTAATTCCACTGACTGAAATATAAATTAGCTGACAACCTAATATTAGTAGCAAGTTACAAATTAGCAGATTAAAAGTACCAGTTTACAAATTTATGTTCTGTACTACTGAGAGATTGCATTTGTACTATTAAATTTAAGACAACCATTTTACCAAACATACATTTTAACTCTAATAGTACCAAAGTACAAAATCTTATTAACAGGTAAGCAGCCACCCTTCTGTGCAACTGCATCGAAGAGAAAACAAGCTCAGATAAACAACTGTACCTTGGAATTTAATGCACACTGTAGCGAAGTCTCTTTCATCCTGTTTTGAGTATGTGGATTTGCCCCATTTTGCAAAAGCACTTCTATGATCCCTTGATACCCCCATCGAGCAGCTATATGGAGAGGGCTATCTCCCTTCTCATTTCCAATATCTAGTCTACAGGAATGCACATCGTAGTAGACTAAAGCTTTGACACACTGGAAGGAAAAGGAAAGCCATCAATAAATTATTGATTCATATAACATGTGCAAACCTAAATGGGTTTTCATTCCTACTCTTACAATCCATTGTCTAAAAGACATCCTTTATAGTTCAGTGCTATTAAACGAAGAGTTAAAATCAAATAACTAAATTAGCACATATTATATTTAATATGAATGCATAATTAAAATTGTTATGAACTACTGAATAAAGTCTTAATTTACAGTATTAAACAGTTACTCTCCAATTTATTTACTTTATAACAAACAAAGTCTAGTGCAAACTCACATCACGATTTAATTCCCTTCCATTCAGATGTCCACTTAGTTTGTTACAAAACAATTACTTACATCCTCATGACCATAAGTGCAGGCTAAATGAAGTGGAGTATTTCCATTATTGTCTTGAACGTCAGTACTTGCCTTATAGTGCAATAAGAGAAGCTTAGAAGAAAAATAAAAGCAGACAACTATAACTAAAAAATTTAGAAACAATTGTTACTCTGTACATTCCTTTAGGTTCCTAGTATGATGAAACACTTCATGAAAAAACTGTCTGTGTCTCTCCTGCTTCAAATACTAACAGTCCTTTTTGGCATTACAACACTTCTTTTTTTCCTAACCCAAGAAACAAAGCTGCTGGCTACATATACAGATTTGTCACTGAAAAAATGAATCACCTACTGCAGCAAACATTGCACACTAATTTATCCCACATATGAGCAATCTACAGTGGTGGAGACATACAATCATTTCAGCCTTGGTCACTTAGGGATCTCACAGACACAAATCCAAGCACACAACATTCGCAGTATATCCTAAACACAACTTAAAGAAATTTAATTAATGCCAATGACTGTGATGGCTCTTTTGTCCTAACCAAGAGTAAGAAGTTAACAGGCTTTCCACTGACACTACATATCAGAGATTTATAATGATAAAATGGATTAATTCTCAGGCATTCACAACTGTGATTTACTTGGTTATTAGGAATGGGAGAAAACATTTCAGTAAAGGAAAAATAAAAATATGCAAATAAAAATGCTGAAAGATCCTCAATTCTGACAGCACGCACATGTCTAGTAAAATCTTCTCAGAAGACCTAAATAATAACAGCAGAACAGCCTAATAACAGTCAGATATTTATTATTTAGGTTAAGTACTTGCTTTTATTTCTAATTAAGCCTTTTAGTGCTTACTGTAACATTTTGATATCCCTTCTGACAGGCAAGGTGAAGTGGAGTTGAACCGTGGTAATCTGTAGCATTGACAATGGCTCCTTTGGCTACTAGTAAATCCACTAATGATGCTTGCCCTTGGAAAATAGAGAGTCATTAGAAGAGAGAAGTAAAGTTTTCAAAAGAACATTGCTACTTTTCATATTCAAACATGATAACCTCTGTTTCTGCACTCTGTCTTTCTACATACTGTATATTTACTTCCCACTGGATATTTTCTGTTGCAAATTACACATGGTCAAGACTCTGCAAAAGAACCACCAGCTAAAAGCATGCTAGGTTGCATTTTATGAGTAAGAAAATCACTTCACACAAAGCTTTCCCATATTGGGATTCAAGATAACAATAAAAGAACAAAGGTGGTTAAAAAAAGAACCACAAAGAAAATTAATTCATCTTCTGAAAAATAAAGGATAAATGGTAAAATGAACATAACAAACAGGAGATGGTACAGATCTACCATGTACAGCCAGCTGCAGGAGAAAGAAATCATTAATTTCTCAATTTGCAAGTTCTTTAAAGCTATGACTGGTTTCTGATGAAATTCTAACTTTTTTTCACAACTGAAGAAAGAACCACCTTGGTAAAATTAAACTGTCAGCAAGCAAAGAATAACCTCCCTTGTAAGAAACCGAGCTAGCTTAAAAGAAAATACAGCAACTTCAGCATGGGCCAAGATACCAGCTCTCATAGCTAATCAGCTACAAACACTTCAATGCAAAATTCACTGTACAGTGAGATCTTAACAGGAAGAAGTGGAACACAAGGAGAAAACATCAGCAAAGCAAAACAAGACTTACCACAAATAGCAGCTATATGAAGTGGTGTATATCCCCGATCATCTCGGGAAAATGGAGTGATAAGTGAAGGATCATTCAGTTTCCTGCAAAACACAGTGGCTTAAAAGCAGCTCAGTTACCCATGCAAGAAGGGGGTAATGAGGAGATGAACAGAGGGGAATTGCCAAGGCTGACAAGAAACTGATGCTGGAACTCCTTATCCTTTAACTTTTCACAGTGACAAATTATTCTATCCAGCGTGTTACGTTTTTTTAGAGCGTTTTTCTCCATATCTAAGTTTCACTCAAGAGAAGAAACATTCCACACCACACTTAGCAAAAGATACACAGCCTCCATCACAAAATGTGTCTGGATCCAAAGCATTCAGTACCTTCCTAATATTTCTTCTGCTTTTTCAAACTACATGAACACATGATCTCTATTACATCCTGAAGTGCTACCAACATCTTCCATAACTGAAAGCAACATACTTCCTAAAGTGAACCTTCAGTAAATGCTTCTACATAGCTTTTCCTGCATTTGTAGAGAGAAGCGCTTACCCAGAAACCAGCTTCTCACATTTGTCACAGTAACAGAGTGGATGACACATTTTTTGTACAGTGTCCTTATCACTGTCACCTTGACTTAGTAATCGCTCCACTTCCTCCTGATTACCTGAAGCAATATGCTACAACAAGACAAAAAAAAAAAAGGGAATTAAGAACTGATATAAAAAGTCATCCTTGTACAAAAAAAAAAATAGAAAAAAAGAAAAACAATTTACTGAAGCACAAAACCAAAGAAACTGCTCAGAAAAGACACGTACTCAACCACTAGAAAGCAGAAATGAATAATGTCACAGCACAAAACTCTTTAATGGGCATTCAGCATTAAAAATAATCTGTTCTTGGCTAACCTCACTTTCTATTAAAAAAAAGTTAAAACAATTAGACACAATCACAAAATTGAGCTCCCTCTGTGCAAAAGCATTTCTATAAAATTACTAAGTCTCTAGCCATAAGCAGCAAACACATATAATTAGAATCACTTCTTTGTTTCCTTGTATGTGGAAAATTCTTTTAGAACAATCAGAGATAAGCATATAATATGAAGTAGCTATCAGGTGACTACATTTAAGTTATCCCAGCAATCTCTTTAATTTTAAGCACTAAATGCAGTGAGACACAAGCAATTACTAGCATTACATTCGTGCTTTAAATGGACTGATCAATACCAACAGCAGTAGCATTTCATTGCCATCTGAGTCCATATTTCTTAGGCAGCAGAATGCATACAGTCATACTGACTTGGAAATGTTTTAGCACAGAAACACAAACATACTTTTAACAGCTACTAAATATATTTTGCAGTACTAATAACACTGCAGAAAACTGCATATAGGGCAGTATTTAAATATGAAATAAGTATGTATGTAGTTTCACTCACAAAATTGCTCACCTTAAATAAGCAGTCTATTGGAGTAGCAGACATCTGCGACAAAAAGTTCATCCTCTGTCTTAAAAGCAGCTTGTCACACAGGCTATCAGATTCCTGAAGATAAAATATATAGAACGATTACCAATATACTCATTTACAAGTAAAAATTAAAAATTACAGTCAATAAAATTCTGAGTTTCTAGAAATCTCATCAAGGAAGTCTCAAAATCAACACCTCTCTTGCAAAGCTGTCTAAAAAATCCTCTGTTGTTAAGGCCAGTGATGTTACCAGAAGCATCTGATAAGTATATAGAGATAAAAGTTCAGAACTACACTTCAGAGCACATTATCTATAGCTAGAACTCCTTTCAATATGTTGAGATTTTATAATGGATAAATAATCAAAGATTACAGTAGAAACCGAGCACCTGCAACCTGGACATGGATCTCTTCTCTATCATAATATTAAAAACTCCCCCATAAAACACATGGCCTCTTTGTAAACTCACTAGTCAGTCTGTACAATCTTAACATGTCTTCACAGTCACCTGGCTGCATGTTTATAAGCTCAGCCTTTCTAACAGCACAGCTAATTTAACTGACAGCTTTTAATGCCTGAACTATTTGTGTAGCATAAATAGCTGAATATGTGAACGCCTATTTGCTTTGCCTTTTCTATAATAACAGATGAAAAGCTGTTAGCTCAGATTTCATTTTATTACAGAGAAAAAGTTGTTGGCTGATGCGAAATCATTTTTATTGGTTTTGAATTCAGAAGCATGAATGTGACATTCACCAGCTTTTCAAATCTAGGCACTTCAGCTGAAGGTACCCACGTGTATCTTTTCAGAATGATGAAGGAAGGACATGACCATTGATCTCCTTGGATAGATTTCTTCAGTGTGAGCCCAAATAACTTCCATTAGAAAACATGTGATCATAATTTATATTAGCCATCAAAAACGCTAGATCTTTAATACTGAAATCACTCATCAGAAATTCATTAGGTGCTTGAGTGCTTCATCTTTTATGGAGAATCTCAAAAAGCAGCAAAACTTAGCACAGCTCTAATACTGTCACTTTCACAGTGTGTTTTACATGAAAAGTGTTCAAAATGTGAAAAAAAAACAAAGAGCCATTTAAGACAGCAATCCTTCTGCAGAGAGATATACTACATGAGTCTGGAGGGAGTCCATCACAGGTGAAACTAGATATCTTAAAAATAAGAAGGTGAAAAAGGAATGGCATAAGAACCAGGAATTGACTGATACCAAAATAAGACCTTCAAAGACAAAATTGCTCATAGGAGCTTAACTTACACTCCAGGAATTAAAATAAAGTTCTGCTTAGAGTGGGACTTCATGGGGTATGACAGCTGTATTTTTTTTAATCTACAACCAAACATCAGTGATGCTTTCTTCTGATGCTGTTCTCTATACACAGAGATATTTGTACCCACAGAGAAGTGTTCACACAGCAACCTGTACAGAATAACTTTCACAGAAAGCTTGTGAAAACTCACTCTCCTCACCCCACTCCCTGAAATCTATTAACCTCAGCTTCTGTTGGAGACTTCCTTCCCTGCCCTCCTACATGCACTTCTTCAGTTCCATCTTCACAACCACCTACAGCTCTTTCCACACAAGAATCTAAATCTACCTATTTTCTTGTACACCTTCAACCAATTCCCTGTTTCACACCTGCATTCAACTCTCTAAATTAGGTCTCACTGTGTATTAGCTGTGCACAGGGACTTAAGAAAAGTCCAATACAAATTAAACTGGAATCCCATTGAATAAGTTTGACAAACACCATAAAATAAAATGCAGTCCTTCATGCCATCAGTTGCATATTTCTCTCTGCCTTTTGACCCACACTGAAAATCTCTCCAAGACTTGTATCATATTGAGTGAAGGGACTGAGTAAAGTCTTTAAGTGCAATTTACTTACTGACATGAAGATGATATACCATTATCCCACAGGGTACATTACCCCCTGCTAAGTTCCCCTTCTGTAGTCAGTTTCATTAGGGATTGGACAAGAGCATTAGTCAGCCACCAGAAACACCATCTGAAGCCAACTATAAAATTAAACATAGCCACATGAGGAGCTGTAATGAAGGCCCAGGGCACAGTAATGTTCTTGCTCAGCTAGAGCCCGAAACCCTTTGAGCACAATCTGGAGATGTAAGCCACAGGACATCAATTTAACAACTGCTGCTCTCATGCTGAAAGCAGATCTCCCTTATCATAGAATAAAGGAAATACCTAAACTGCTAGGTTTCTGAGGGGAAAGCAATTTCATCAGAAGTCCCTGCTGCATTCACCCACCTCCTTACTCCCTTCTTTCCATTCCCATGGTGGGGCTATCTGCTAGTTTCTGCCTCTTTGTTGTAGATGTGCCACCTGTCCTTTCCTCTACCTGCAGTACAGACAATGGTCTTGCCTTTTAATGTGTGCTAGAGACCAAGGAGTGACTCATTCCTTTGTCTTCAAGGCTCTCCTTTTTTCCCCATCTAGTCTTCAAGCCATGCTGACTGTTGTGAATGGAGGTGTGGAGAGTTCTTAATGCTTGCTCACATAAGTGGAATGGCAGAAGGTAGGGAACTAGCAGTCCAGGACTGGAGCTGATCCAGCTGAGGTACGGGGGAAAGCTTGCTCTTCTGAACACTGCATACCTGTGCAAACACTTACATAAGTTGCATATGATTGCCCTCATACAGACTTGGAGAGGTAGCTCATCTTTCAAGACGAGCATCCCCCAGATAAATAAATACAGTATCTTATTGGCAGTGACACTTCTCAGGAAGTTATAATCAGTGAGGGCAATTCCAGTCAATAATAATTAAAAAAAGCTGCCTTAGCTGTGTAGGAAAGGATAGGAGCAGGCACTTCATCAGGAAGTTTTTATTTTTTCTTCAACTTGCTGACATTTTTGTGGAAGATAACACTACTTTGGCTCCAGTTCTCCTTTCAGACCATTAGCACTGCTATTTGTGTATTAATTATTAATGATAGCCAAGTGACTGCAGGAAGCAAAATTGACTAGCAAGTTGTTTTCCTTTCAAACTAATACTTTTATTCTTTTTTCCTTAACAATTTGAAACAATACTGCAAACAAGTACCACAGTTTCGTTACACAAGTGTTTCTTTTGGAGTGTACAAACACATGCATGACAAATTCATAAATAACAAAACCAAAAATAGCAAAAAGTCTAAAATGACAGTTAAATATAAGATTGTACCCCAGGTTGTCCCATCCCAAGCCCTGCACACTGAGCCATTAGTCCAGCTCCTGCCATTACATTCCAGAGCTCTGCAGTTAGACAGACTGAGACACATCAAATTCATTCTGGTTATGAGTTAGCTACTTTTGGTTTCTACAACAGAGCATGAAAAACTTAGTTTTGCAGTAGTAGACTTATTTTTATTTTCTTCTAAGCAGAAGATGCTAGACTGGATATCTTTAATAAGCTAGAAAGTTTTCAGAGCACAAAAGTCTCTAAAGTCACATCAATATCATTCTTAATCAGCCCAAAGGGATTAGATCTGATTGACAGAAGGTCTAGCTGCAACACATCCACAAACTTCTAGTCCCTGCTGTGTTAGAAATCCTGAGAAACAAATTAGATGGTGCTTGAACATCAAACATGATACAGTCCTGCATACCCACCGAATTATCAACTTTGTGTAACAGTTATGTGCACTGCAAACTTTTTTTTTTTTAAAGAACCTGGAGACTGCAGTGTAATGTAAAATTTTCCACTAAATCTTCATTCTGCTAGTCAAGCTTTTTAAAATTACAAGAAAAAAAAAATGTGTTGAAGTTCAAGCTATGCCTACTACAATAAACTGAATTGCTTTCACAACCACAACAGAATGAAAATGGAGAGAAAGTATTAAAAACTTTCTTAAAATTCAGCTCTTGAAAAAAGGGTTGTCATTTTCTCTAGACATATGAAGAGACAAATCTACTTCATATTTAACTACTTCTAAAAGTGTACAGTGAGCAAGTGTTGCTACAGGACTGGGACTTCATTCCAATATTTTAGTTTCTGAGCAGGTATAGCTGGCTCCTAACCTTTTAAGGTGTGGAAAAATAACTTGTTATCTGTTTGCTTCTTCTGATTGGATTTACACCCACAGTGGTACACTGTTCTACGAGCTTATCAAAATCACATTTGACAGATTTAAGAGTAGCTTACTGTTGATCTGTCAGAGAGGTTGCCTTGTCGTATGTATTCTATTGCAGCCTCAACTGAGGTTAGACAGTACCCCAATTCATCCTTCACCGAACTGCAAAGCCTGAAGTTTTTGATGTAACTCAAGTTGGCCATCCTGAAATAAAGTTAAAACCATGAACCATTAAAGTTAATATGACACTAGCATGACATACCTTGACACCACAGCTCACTTCAGAAAATCCAGGCAGATATTAAATGTGAGTTAAACTACTAGAAAAATTATGTTGGCAATATCATAACTGTATTGAGCTTTGAGGAAAGATAACATAACACTTCAATTCCTCTTTATGCAATACAAAGTTAAAAACTGGATATAATAAATACAAAGGATAAGATAAAAACGAGTAAGAAATAACACCAGAAGTTTCAAGCACTTTAAGTATCAGGGTAAATTAATAGTTAACTAAAAATTAAATGAAAATACATCTGAGATGTGATACGCTAACACTATAGTTCAGACATGCTGAAAGGTTTATACCTACCTTTCCCAATAGATGAAATAAATGTAAGAGATATGCTAACAAGCAACTAAGCATTCAAATCTTATTTCTCTATATAAAGTATATGAAGCATATAGAAGTCACAGAATTTTGCAGTTCCAATGCAGATGGGGATGAACCAGTACAAAGTCCATACTGGACATACAGATCCAAGAAATGGGAGATCCCCCATTACAACAGTTTGATTTGATTCTAAGTCTGGAAAACAACACTTGAATTCCCAATAAGTCCTGAATTCTGTCACAGTAAAGACATCTTTGCTGTTTATCTGACTAGTTTTCTGCATCACATCACCCCTCTTACACTTTGGGTAGGCTATTACTAAAGATCCAGAAATGTTTGACCCCACAGCACGATTACACACAGTGAGATGGAGCTCTGAAAAGACAAAGAAGTTACATACCAGTTTGGGATTTCTGTTTTTACAAGTAAATACAGCAAGACAGAGAGAAGATCATCTGCACACATGGTTTCCATGTTAACTAAAAGAAAGAATTTACATCTGATATTAGTAATCTCACAGTTCAAACCAAAACTGATGCTTATAAATGGAGCTCTGCCTTCTATGACAGTCAGTTCTCCCAGCTGACAAGTGATGAATGCAACCCTTCAGAAGGGTGTTGTTCGCTCTCCATCTCTCTCTAAAAATAGGCTGCCAGGAGCCATACAGCCAAATACAGCTGCAATATCTAATCAGCATTCCCCCCCTCTTCACTAGAGAGGTCAGGACACTGGCTTGAAGGTGCACACTGCCTGTTGACATGTTTTACCATACCCCAAGGGCCTTTCTAGAGAAAGTGATGCTGTGAAGAAAGCAGTATTTCAGCATTCTACTCTATTTGCCTATTGGAAGTACCTTCTCTTCCCAGGCTACACAAAAAAAAGAATCAGATAAACAGGTCTGTAATTTCCTATCACAGAATCAACAGTGGCACCCTGAACGCAGCATACATAAGCTTCATCTGATCCTGCTCCTCCAACACTGCATTTTGCAGTGATACCTCTCTAGACTTTTGATTTCAAGAACATGAAGCACAGGCAGGCAGACATGCTGAAGATCAATGTTGATTCATTCTTTTTAAATGGATGACATTTTTCTTCTACTTGAGAAAGTCCTAGCTCACATAGTCCTTGTCGCATGCTGTAGCTACAGCATACAGTTAGTCAAGTACTTCAGCTCACACTTATCAAGGGTTGAAGTGCTTATCTTGCAATGATTTCATTTGGATATCTGCAGACCTCCATGAAACTGCTTAACCCACAAATCTAATTCAAGCAGGTGTTTGTATATCACAGTGCATAGTCATTAAAAATAAAGTTCTGAGACCAGTTTTTAATTCACTGTTTACTGACCTCTTTGGCTAGGAGATTGCATAATAATTTGTACCACTTTTCGTAGACAAAGTAGTTTCTGTTGAGGGGAAGTACATTTGTTCAGCTGACTCAGTTCTCGCTTTGCACGTGGTATGTTAAAACTATAAAATAATTTGAAAGAAATTGTCAATGCACACCATAGTTCTCACACAGGATGTCCAAAATTCAAGTCTGAACTCATTCAGAGATGAAACGAAGAATGGCATTAACACATTTCTATCTCTACCCTGCACTTGCATTTCTGTACCTTGTAAATTGAATGGGAGGCATAAAAACACAAAAGCAAAAAAGTTCAGTGAGATAACTGCCTTAAAGTGACAATTTTACTCTCTCAAAGGAATGAAGCATAACAAAAATTTACTATTGTCTGAAGGAAACATATCTGAGACAAGATCTCAATGACCACTCAAAACCTAACACTCACCTAAACTCAGGCTTTACTCCCATGTCTTTTTGCTGGAGGTCTTGAAGGCTTCTTGTGACTTTGTTAAAAGCAGCATCCTAATCAACAGAACAGCAACAAGTTTTTAAAGTGCATCAGATTAATGTAATTAATCTTCAGCAGTCAAACTTACCTCACTTGCCTCAATAGTCCCCACATATTTAAAGACTAGATCATAAATAGCATGGTGGATATACATCTGTTGGAAAAAAAACAGTAGCTTAGACACGAAAGGAACAGTTAAAATTGCTTGCCAATTATCTTCCTTCATTTCAGAAGCTTACTTCAACTGCTTGTTTAATCAGATTCATCTGTTCTTCTTGCTTTGCAAGCATCTTCTAAAAAAGGAAAAGCCACAAACAGCAATAGAGTTAAATGATTTATTGCTTAAGTAACACTACATACTATGTATTTAGAGATGCGTTTACCAAGTGTGAATCTCTCAGAAGATGCTGGAGACATTTGGTAAAAAGTGCATTGACAGAATCCTGGGAAGGGAAAAAAAAAAAAAAAGTAATTTGGGTTAATGACGTGAAGCAACAAAGAATAAAAGAGCAAACAAAGCAGAGCTTCCCTATCTTAGAAGGGCACACTATCAAAGAAAGAAAAGTAAGACCTTTAGTCAAGACACAGTAGTTCACATTTACAAATTCTTCTCTCCATTCCTGCCTTCCTCTCTGGACTATTCTGACACTGAAATTCTTAACAGGAAAAGACATCCAAAGCAGTAAAGTGATCTACATTTAGTAAATAAAGCAACAAGCAGCAAGATACTGACTATGTAGTGGCGGAGGCTCTTCCGTTCATGTTCTTTAAATGTTCGGTAGAAAGATCCTATGTATTTATCAAATCTCTCACAGTGCCTTCCCAAGAACTCTCTAACATCTTCAATATTTTTAAGAGAATAAAGGTTTGATGAAGCTGTAGATTCATCTGAAAATGAAACCCAAGAATTAACACATTGAATACACATGCACAGTAGAGCTCTTTCCAGTCCCAGATATCAAGCCAACTTACAGTAAACTGAATTAATATTTCACTACTCATGCTTTTAACTGAAGGTGTTGCTTTTGATTAAGAGAACTTACTGCAGTTAAATAACCAGACTTCAAGCCAGTTCTCTTTCCTTCTTATGTCAAGGATCCATTTAGAATAGCTAAAAATTGATTTTGCATGCTCTTCTACTCTGGGGTAAGTTACTGCCTCTCATAACTTGAGCATGAGACAGGCATGAAATTTAAGAGTAACATATTACAGTACTGACTGAGCATCCCCCACACAGGAAGATGTGCACTCCAAACAAGCTGTAAAAAATAAGACAAAACAACACCCACATCCTGAGTTTTTACATAGCCAATTTAATAGCTGGTTATTATAGGCAACTATTGCCTGAATGAGAGGGCAAAGTCACTCCATGCAAACATTGAACCAAATTCACTTTTCTAAATAACATAATTTGATCCCTCTTTTCAAATATATATACACACAAGATATATTTTTTAATTTATATGTTCCAAGAAAATTTCTCTGGGCAAGCCCTTCACCTGCATTCAAAGAGAAATCAATGACAGGCTTAGATCTCATTCACTTCAAATTACAAGTCACCTCACTACTGAAATGCTGCCATACAACTACACTAATAATAGCCAAAAACTGAAGAATAGTTTTTATGTATACATTTGTATTTCTAGTTGGAGCCTCTATTTATTTCAGCCATTTTATTTCCAGCATAATGTGCACTCCTCTCACAGTACTGTTTTCACACTTGCTCAGTACCGCTTCACTTTATCATGTGCTTACATTCTTACTTATTTAGATGTATGCTTTTTCTGAATTTTAAGTATCCCATTTCAAGTAGTTTCAGTTACTTCTATGGTACAAAATCTCAAGGAAACCCTGTTACATTTGCAGCTTGAGTAGTAGCCTTGGAAAGAGCGCTCCAGCCTCACGAAAAAGTCTCTTGATATTTGGAATAAAAGAATATACTCAATTCAATGAGACGAATGACCTCCAACTGAACTGCTACATAGCTGTGCTACACACCCTCTGAACACTAATGAAATAACTATGAAAGAATTTACCACAACCCAATTTTGTATCTCTACTTTGCATCCAAAGACAGATGTCATTAAGAGATTAAATCCTACCTTTTAACTGCCAGCACTAAAAAAAGCATTGCTAAAGCAAAACAAACAAACAAAAAAACCAAGCTCTATCAAATACTCCACAATTTTTTTTTTTTTTTTTTTTTTTTTTTTTTTTACCATGGAGACTGGGACACAGCCCTGTAAAAATTAAAGCTTGGCTGGCGTCAACTTAACACTTTTCCAGCCACATACTAACATCCACACCAGCATATCAGTAAATGCTGACAGCTTTCAGTCAACTCTGCACTTCTCAGAATGAATAAAGTGCATTAAACAAAGACTAATTTACTCAATGTGCAAACAAGACCAGCTGTTATCACTGCAACACCTACCTGAGTTTTCTGTTTTTTCCAGTGGATGAGCTATGCACAAAATACTAAAGCTCTCTTCTTTTTCATTGTAAAATGTTTCCTCAAAAAGTACAGGTACTGAGAGATTATGATTAAAACCAGTTCCTAAGATGACAAGGTTTCCTTGTATGAAGATCTCCTGAGGGAAAAAAAAGTGGAAAAATAAAAAAAAAAATCCAATTACTCTGATTTCTGCACTGCATAGTTATATCTCCAGGAAAATAAGAGAATCTTTCAACACAGAAAGTCACAAGCTCCAGATTTTCATATTCTCATATTGTACAGACAAACAGGGATTCCTGCAGTTTATATCAGCCAGCTAAAACTTGCTTTTACTCGCTTTCCTTACAAGCCTCCTACTACAAAAAAAAAAAAAAAAAAAAAAAAAACCAGTAGGGAGAATATCTGAAACCAAGTAACTACCTGCAAATTTTAAAGCACTTCAGTAGAAAAAGAACTGACTAAAATACAACTTATATTTCCTGCTTAGAGTTCAGTTTCAGCTTCTCATGCTCAGCTTTACCTCCTAAAGAACTCCAGTGTGGACATCCACAGGAAGACCTACATGCCTGCCTGCAAGCAGGTGCAAAACCTCAAACTGCACCGCAAAAATGGAAAGTGGGAAAAAAAATCATCTAAAACCCATGCAGCATTAGCAATGGTTATAATAGCCCTGCATTAAGGTCTCTAAATTAGTCCTCAGATACTACTCAGTACTATCTTAATTGCCTTAAACCTTGGTGAACTTGCATCTGCATAAAGTACAGGCAACATGAAAGCTAAATATCCAATTAAGTAAAAATGGCCCTTACATAACACAACATTCCTAACAGTCAAAAATGCAGAGAACCCATTTTATTCACAGACAAAAATTCCGTAACTTAAACACAGATAAGCTTGACAAAGTAGCTTCGAAGTTATATACTGAAAATCATAACCATCTAAATAGGACAACCATTCTCAAGTCCATGCCAAAACAGAACTTTTGCTAGAGTACAATATATCTAAGACAGTGTTCTCAGGGATGGGTGATGTGCTTACATTACCAGTGAGCACTAACTCTTCACTAGCTCCTGTAACCACCATTAGTTCAGTTAATCACCAACTGCAGTGAATCATTTACCAGAATGTCCCCAAGAAACCAGAACAAATACCTTTCCATTTAAGGTCTGAAAATTTTCTTCTAGCGGCTTCAGTACATATGATTCAAACTGGCAGTTGGAAAGAGAGTTGCTTGAAAGGCTTCCTTTGCATGGAACTAATACCTAAAAGAGAGTTTGATCACAATTAGGAGATAAATACAATAAATCACCAGTTAAACTCTGATTGCTTTTGCCTTTTATACTACAGTAAACTATCAGAAAAAGTAAAATTCTTCACTAGTGACCACGACTCATTTTAACATCTGTATACACAATGCTAACCTAATTTTCAAGTTGTACTGAGGTCAAGAAGCTCAAACCCCTACTGTCAATCCAAAAGGAATCTTGAATATCTTCTTTAATTTAAGTTATTCTCCATTTGGACTATACTTTCAAGTTACAGGAAAATCCTATGCAATGAAAAAAAAAATTATGAACCGAGTGTGAGATCTCATTCCTATCAATGCCAGGAACCCTATACACACTGAAAAGAAACACATTTAATTGCCAAGAAGGGTGAAGTAAATGGTTATTTCACTATTCAGAAACTTTCAGAAATGGTAACTTCAAGTGGTTTCTGCTTTCTAAAATGAGAGCCTTCCTTCTTCTGAAGCGACAGTATAACTCACAATACAAATACATTTATCCTGGAGATGCAGTCATGCTGTTATCAGCTCCAGAACCACCACTGTAAGAGGTCAGATTCAAGAACAAAGAGAATTTTGAATGTTAATGGCACATGTGGGTTCTGCAAACACTTGACAGATTTTTATCGTTAAAAGCAAAGCGTTCAACTGTTGATTGTTCAGGTTCTCCAATAATGCTCTGATACTATACAATTACTGAACCTGAATATACAGGTATTTCTTTAAATATTTGCCTGTTATTTCACATAAGATGACTGAGTTAACCATACATACCAGAAGCCAGCAAGTTCATGCAAGTCCGCAGTACAGATAACACAAAGAATTAAGGATAAGATTAAGGTAAGGATGTCAATAATATTAGGTGTTAGAATACAGACAGGACTGGCAGAAATGCCAAATCTGTTCACTAATCATATCACTACCTTAAGTAGTACATAATAGAATGTACCCTGTCCAATTAAGGCTTAACTTTATAATCTGATAGGAATAAGCTGAGTTTAATGGAATCTTCACACAATTTTTGATCAAGATTTACTGCAGAATGCTCAATTAGAAGTTCTATATGATTGCAGCTTTTTATTCCAGCCTAGCTTAACAGCTTTGATTTGCTATATAAAATGTTGTCAGAAATAAGTGATTATCTGTCCACCAAGGATTTCAAGAGATCAATCCTAATTTAATTTAAAAGTGCAAGAATATACAACTAGTTCATATGAAAGAAAAGGTTTCCTGTGAACACTAGAAGCACTCACTCCATCTGTTACTATTGTGCAGTTACGAAGAGGTCCATGTTAGCAGATAAAGTGTTTTGCTTGTTTGTAGTGATCTTCATGAATCTTAGGAACCATGGAATTTAAAATACAAATTTGCAGCTATTAAATTATTTTTAAAATACACTTATTTGTACTTACAATACCATGGAGTTCTGCGACTTTGCTGCAGAGATCAGGACGGCGCTTCTGAATGGCCAAATAAAAGGGATTCTTTAAGAGATCTTCATCATACATAGCCATATGGACTTCAGATATTCCAATAAGATATTCTAGAAAACATACAGAGAATGGTTATCATATCATAAATGCTATCTGTGACTGTATTAATGTAATAATGTAATATTGCAAAATACCAAAGGGGCGATGTCTAAAAGGAAAAAGTGCTTCAAGTCTCCCTGTCAGTTAAGCATGGCGCTGTCAGCTGGCAAGAGATTAAATAGAGCCACTCCAAAGTTGCTCAGTAATTCAGAAAGAACCATGTGTTGTTTTGCTTTGTATGTGTGGACATTTCCTGTTACACTGTTATCCTCATAAGGACTCCTTCACCCTTTCAATTGCAAATTCTGCTGGAAAAGATTTTAATGGAGGAAGATAGATAATGAAGGAAGATAGATAATGAGATCTACTTTATAACCACTCTGATACACAAGCTCAGGTCTAACACCAACCAGAAGATGTGAAATAAAAGCTTCTTCACAGCAGATTCTACAGCACTGTGAGACATTAATGCTTTCACAGTGAGCTCAGGTAAGTAACAATTACTGACACACACATCAGTGAGGCACCCAGACAGTGTAACAGGAATCCCTGTGTAAGGTAATGCCCAACTTTCCAGGGAAAGTTTTAGGAAAGGTACAAGAAGCAGGTATATATAACCAAGTCGTAATTAAAAAGACACCAACGAAATCCAATATTTGTGGTAACCTCTACTTTCACAGAAAAGGTCTCGACCATCTGAAGTCAGACTGACACAACATTTGGCAAAACAGCAAGTAGAAAAGCTACAGACAGAAACCCAAATGCTAGAGTGTACTCATCAGGTGCATCACATGGAGAGTTATTTCTAGAGGCTGTTTACTTTTAATTCTCTAGACACAGAGACATAAATAATAGGACCCTTCTAGAATAATTTCAACATTATTTTATTCAGAACAAAGGTTAACAAGTCTACAAAAGCTTAATTAAGTAGTCTGTCTTACGTCTTCTCCCCTCATCCAGGTTCCCTAAGGAAACAAAAAATTTAAGTTTCATTATTCCCTCCTGCAATTTCAGCTATACGTACCAAAAAAAGGTAAGAAGAGCAACAGAACTTTAATTTGAGCAAGCCATCCTCACACAATTAGCATTTCCCTGATTTTTAAATGCAGACTTCTAGCACATTGCGAGCTTCTGATGCTTATCATGGAGTACTTGAAATAACTGAGCTGTAGTAGTGCTGTACTGGTACCAAGAACACATCCTTGTCTGGCAAAGAGACATGAAACCACAGTGCTGCAGTATAATAGGATGGAAAAATAGATCCCTAATTTGCACAGATTTTGAGGCAGTCCTTCAGTTTCAGCTATGCTGTTAACTGATCTATTGTCTGTTACCCGATCTCCGTGTAGTCTGGTCCTTCCTTATAATTAAGCAAAAGGAGAACTCTACAAAAACGCAATCAATTAAGCCTGCAAGTCATTCCCACTACAATGTTATCAGCAGTTACTTGCAGCTTAGACAGCCCCAGTATGAACCCCTAAAGGCAACTAAGGCAGTAGCAAGAAGCTGTTCCCAGCAGTATTTTCTTACAAAGCTCCAGATGAAATGGTTCATCCTCTTTCTAAGAAAGGACAAAAATAAGACAGACTGTGAAAAGACATCAATTTGGCTGTCCCGATTCTAAGACAAGCCTTATTAAACAGAACTAATTATCTTTTAACTGCCTATGAGCAATCAGCTAAGCAATAATTCCAGTATGATCTTAAATGATTTAGAGCTTACAGTTCAAGCATGATTTGGTGTCAACTTATTACACAGAGGGCTATACAAACAGACAGAGCTTGCAAAATCATCAAATAATGGCAAAGATTATTCTGGAGTCACATACTCCTCTTTGGGTGCTACACTTCAGGGAAGATAGAATTTACTGAGGAATCTTAAGTGAGAAAAGCAGAAAAGGAGACTGTAGAACACAGTGCAGTGATACTGGTTAAGGCAAAGAAACTGTGTGAGATAGGTAAGAAAATCCCCCAAATATACCAAGGTCCCAGCAAGGACATTTTGTTCCACATCTGTAGAAGAAATAGGCCTCAGTTTGGGTAAAGAGAATCATGCTACAGATCAGGAACAACTTTAAAAAAAGAAAAAGGAAGAAACACATGTTTTAGATTGCTTGTCAAAGCTATCAAGTTTCCAATATTGTAAATCTTTAAGAACCTGTTAGACAAACCTCTTCCAGAGGTGATATGGATCTAGTGAGGCTAGAAGGCTTGATTATATGATCTCTCCAGATACTTTCCAAAACAAGCTTTTATTAAAGTAGACAGCCCACCAAAGCACCTTCACCTGCCATTGTATTTCTGAATTCACATTCACTATCCAGTCAAGAGATAGATGAGAATGCTGTGACCTCCTACACAGTGTGCAAGAAGATAGTAGGATGCCAGGCGCTGGGCAGTGGGGAGATGAGCCAAGAGCACACTGACACAAGAAGGCAACTAAGCATCAGACTGCAGAGACTAAACTGCAGTGCATGTGCTTCCAATTGCTATATGGTCCATTTTTCAATTTAATGAATCCAAGTCCAAGAAATTCTTTCCCACAGTAGAAAAGGGAAGGAAGATCACATCCCACAGACTTCCCTTCTCAGAAACCTGCAACCCACCAAAAAAGTGAGAAGCTTTTGTCTAATAAGAAATTAAGAATAATATTTAACATCCTAGCAAGCCAGATTGAAGGCATGTACTGGAGGGGAGAAGCTCCCATAGAAGACCTCATGAAACTTGCTGTTTGATTGATGCAGCTCTTCAGTCATTGCCTACACACAAAAAAAAAAAAAAAAAAGATCAGGGTACTGTTAGAATTCAGTTAACAAACCAACATACTAAGCTTGAAGCAATCTTCAGATCTGGCTCATGAGTTACAACAACTAGTTTTAAAACACCTGGAGCCAGACACTTTGTTTACTACAGAACTACTTACTGTGGCAATAATCAACACTTGAGAGCTCCAAAAAGAAGTGACAAGAATCTGCATTAATTCCAGCATTTTAGCTACTGTAGTACAACCGAGATGCTGTCAACATGCTAAAACCCTAATAAGGAAGCTTTTCGTTCACAGAAGTGTTCGTCAGCCACGTTGAGCTGGCAAAGTGAAGACTCTAAACTGCTAGCTGAGCACATGAGCCGCAACCAAGTCCCGCACAGCAGGAAGGAGCAACCAGCAGTCAAATGAGGACTGTTTTGAGAATAGATTCCGAATTCTTTCTCACATTGTTCTCTTAGCCCTGCATCTGCTCACTGCTACATTAGTGGATGGCTACCACATCTGATTAATGTGTGGGTATACAAAAGAAAGAATGAAATGTTTATTAAATTGACAGAAGCAGTTAAACAACTACACCCACCCAAACAGAAATGGGGATGTATAGGCTATGTAGTATTAGTAACTACAACAAAGCCAAGTCCTTCACACTGCACTTCCATAGATCATGCCCTACAGAAACTGAAGAATACATTAAAGAACCCTCAAATTTTGGATCAAGCATTTTTGAGATCAGTCAATTTCTTTCCATCTCAAAAGTTAAGTGCATCTGAATGTAACAGCTAATGCACTGCAGTAATTCTAAGAATGCATTAGAATATTCCATTGAGAATTTGTTGGCAGAACACAACATCCAACTTTAATCTAATGGAACTGAAGTGGCAGGCAGTGGAATTACTCCTTCAGCTGCACACTGGACAGCTTTAGATTTACTAACATTAAGCAGGCAGGAAAAAGGACAAAGTCGTATAAGTATTGAACAGTTCTGGTAATGTGTAACAGAAAGACCATTAAAATTTTTCATAAGCCATATTCACAAAGTTTATTAAATTCTATCACGCTAAGCTGTAAAGCAATAAACACTACTTCCAAAATGTTCAAATGGAATCACTTAGCTGTGTGGCTTCACGCCTGTAAACACAGAAATAGCTTTGATTGCTGGAAGAACAGAAGCCAGCTGATCAGAGAATCCAATGAGCATTATGTTACTCTTCATCAAAAAAAAAAAAAAAAAAAAAAAAAAAAAAAAAACATAATCATACCCTTAGAACAGCCAAGTCCTCTGTAGATTAAGAACAGAGTGATGGTCCTAATGACACATCTTGCACCAGAAACAGCTGAAGGGAAAAGCCATGCAATGGTATCCAAGCACATCACTTTCTTCCCCAAAAGAGTATAAACAAGTCTTATGACCTTTGGTACTGAGAGCAATGAGCAGGACTTGCTATGACAGTTTCTGTCATCAGGTTTTCCTTTAGAGACACTGAAATCAGGTGTTTTTTACAGCCCTACTGGTTTCCAGTTCCTTTTAAGAAATATTTGGAAATAATCATTACAGTAGACGCCACCGCTTTTACTTGACAGCTACATTACATCCACGTCCTACAAATCTCTATTCAGTCCTGAAGTACACCTCCTCAACATCCTCCTATACCACTGAAGACCTAATGAGACATACTACAGAGAAATTGCCTTTTGTAACAGTACAAAGATTCAGTATAGTAACACTTATTAAGCAGTGAACAGCAGAAGATTGACTTGCTCATTCCACACACTGACATCAATTCCATCTTCACTTGCAGACTCTTGTAAAACAGTAACAACTCCAGCTTAGTAAACCAGTAACTAGACTATCACTTGCTGAAAGGCTCAAAAGGATGACAAGTCAGAACAAGCAGTAATTTATCACTCAGGTACAAGCTGTTCATCTCAGAACAGCCAACATTATACTGAGACATTTCTGGTAAAGTCTACAAGTGTATCTATCACATTAGCAAACTGTAGAGCTCCCCAGAAAGAAACAATTGTTCTCTAGTTCCAAAAGACTTTTTCAGAGTGGGCTTCCCGCTCCCTCCCCCCAGAAAAAAATCTTTAGGGGCACCACTTGTTAGCGGTACAGCTGAATCTAAACATACCTTAAAGCACTCTGCAAACAGAAATTTAAAAACGGGACTTAGCTACACTCAGCCCAAATAAAACCAGTTACCATATTAACTACAGTTTTCTTCGCAATATCACTCCCCATATTTACACTACTTGAGGCTAAAAGTCAAATCACAGTTTGGACTTCAAGACCTCAAATCAAAGGGTTTTCATTGTGAAGCAAACACAACTCTGTTTCTGGGCACACAAAAACTCCCACCCTTAATGGATGAGCACTGAGCATCTGATGAAGTATTGGCTCTGAGACACATTCCAGCGTACCCTGCTCACCGCAAGGGACAGGCAAAGAGGAAACTATTTTTACCCCTTACATGCAGCTGCAGCTTATGCTGATTTCTAGTGAAGTGAAGTATATCAGAGTACCACCTCTGAATTATCAGAGAATCGAGTAGTGAATTTGCATCAGTCAGCTCAAGGCTTCCTAGAAACCAGGGGAAAACTAAGTTATGTCATCCCAGAACGAGAGCCTGACAGTGATGCAGCAGGTTCTAGGAAGGAGAGGTCAGTGCCATGCCAGGAAGGTGCTCCTTTTTCCACAGCATCTCCCCTGCAGTCACATTTCTTCAGGTGAATGGTACAGATTTGTGTGTGTGTTGTTTTGGGGGGGGGCAAGGGGGAGGTAGGGATGTCTCTGCACACCCATCTCCTCAGAGATCCCACTTCTCTGTTAGGAATCAAACAGCTCCATCTCTCATCTCTTCTCCCAGCACCATAATGTGCCCTAAAACATTACACAGGGCCTGGCAGCAGCAGGGCAGTACCACATTGGTGTGTTCTGCCCATCCCTCAGCACTGCTTTCCATAATGAGCCCCCTCAAAAACTCTAGGAGCTCATTCTTTACAAGAATGTTAAACCTTCCCAATTAAAGTGCATTCACACTACAGTTTGATGCTAAAACATTTGCATTTGTCTCAGACCTGAGGCCAAAGTACATAGTGGCATGACTCCCACCAGCCTCCTATTCCATCCCTTTAGTCAGCACTCTAAGAGCAGCTCACCCTCACAGGATGCTGGCTGCTTTTACTCAGTCACCTCCCCTGACTTCAGAGATCACCTCTCTTGGCATTAGCCAGGTGCTTAGAACAAGCTGCATTCCTAACAACACAAGAGGAACTGCGCTCCCAACTCTTACAGGTTTAAAAACATACTGAGCAGCTGCAAATTCCTCACCCATGCTTGTTCTCTAGCTCTCAAGTCTCAAATTGGGAATCTTGAGCAATTCACAAGCAAACTGTGGAAGAAGGGCGCAGAAAATGCTGATCAGTACAACAACAAAGATTAAAAAACATTGAGAACAAACACTAACAGAAGGGACAAAGTTCCCACCATCTGCACAATGCATTTACACAAGGTCACCTCCACAGGCTTGCAGGGGTAACAGCATATGGATTTACAGGGGCTGACCACACAAAAACACAAAAAATACAGTGCTGAAGTACAAGGATAAACAGTGTTTTCTTAAGCCAATCACAGTGATCCTTTACTCATAGACTCAAAGCAGTTGTAAATCACCCCAGCTTATGCACTGGGTCCAAATACTAAAGTGGAGACAAGCACTGTGTCCTGACTACAGTCACAGACCACTCATGCTCACAGCAGATCACATGAGGGTCATATTTTATGAATTTCATCTGCTTTCTCCTCATCTCAGTAGGAAAACTGAGTTGCTACAGGCCAACACCGCTGCATTTCATCAATGCTATGAGCTTAAACATCTGCCCATTACTAGATTATCTATGGGAAACACTGCTGAATGACATTGGTAATTCCTTCAGGGGAGCAGAGGGAAGAGTGGAAGGAAGGCGGGAGCAGTTTCATAGGTGAAGTTCTTCCAACTCACACAGCAAACAACTCAGCACTGCTAGCCTTTAATACCATAACAGGCACCATACACTTGCCCATGGGAACTGAAAGCCCCCCCAGCAGTAAGCCCACAATGGGCTTATTAGACCCATGTGCCTCCATGAAAGAAATGAAAATTCTCACTCTGGATCAATGCTTCAAGATATTTTTACAACAAAATGCTTCATAAAATGCAAGCCAGGAGTTATCTGAACAATGTTATCAGACACTCAACCAGTTTTGTCCATACTGCATCCAATCCTTATGTTCTGCCCTCATCTCAGTGGCTTTCAACCACCTCAGGTCACAGTATTCTGATGCCTGAACGCTGTGTGTGAGCTCATCTCAGAGGAGAAGCCACCAGGCAAGATTTACCAACCATCCAAACAAAACAGATTTGTATTTACCTAAAATACCACTTAAGTCTATTAAATTGATACAGGATTTAAGAAGCACTAATGCTCAAGAAACAGCAGAGTCTTTCTTTTGCAGTTTTTAAAAGTACTGGAATATGAAGAACACAGTTGGAAGGAAGAATTCTACAGAACCAGCAAATGCATTTTTGCTCCTACTCATTATGCTGCTTCCTAACTCTTCTGTAATTTCAGAGGTTGTTTTTTGGTCAAAATTCTAGGACAAAGTCTCAGCTAGTGAACATCTTCTTGGAAAGTGTAATCGTGACTTGGATCTCACAGCATCACATCTGATAAGCTACAACCAAATTTTAAGAGTTCCCATAACATACCTGAATAGGATAATTACACACAACTGAACTTAATTAGAGCTAATCTGCAGAACAGCCTTTCTTCCCACATGACACACCTAGAGATGTATTTAGGCATTACCTGATACAGATTGTAACTGCTGCCGCCTTCAGATTAAAGCAGTCACATGTTCCTGAAACAACATCCCCTCCCCTCCTCAGCTACTTTTGGATTTCAGAGTAACTGAGTTCCAGGATTCTGCCACAAAGAATAGCAGCCTCAGTAAGATGAAGCAGTGCAGCTCCTGCCCATATACACACAGACGTGTAATGCAGTTAGGATTAAGCTTAAGTCACACAGGACTCTAGATTGAAACCTAGAGCTAATCCTTCTACCACATGACAATAATTACGCAGTTACAAAACTTCACTTACAAGGTCAAAAGCATCTTGAGCTTCTTCATTCCAGCAAGGAATAGACACTGATTCACCACACCTTGCCTACCACTAGCAGGGAGCTACCCAGTGGCTCCGCAGAGACCCAGCCTGCTGCAGGACTTGGCAGCTGGTTTCTTCCACAGGTGCAGAAGCCACTCATGACTTGTGGCCTGGTCCAACACAAAGGCAGAACAAAAAAGCAGTCGGGGCACAGAGTACCAAACTCCCCATGCAACCAAATCACAAAAAAGGAAAGCAGCCTAGACATACCCCTCTGACCAGGCACAGCTCCAGGAGCCCAGCCTGCCTAGTACAGCACCTTATCTCACCTGTGGCACACACTGTACTGCCATGATAAAGGACAGGGTCATGATCTCCCTCCTGGAGGGATGTTTTCAGTTCCCACATGTTGCTGTAACAGCAAACCATACAGGTACTCATGAGCATTAAGGCACATGTAGCAGAGTGCGTCATGACAAGCAGGTTCTCCAGAACTCTGCCATGGAGAAAGACGTGTAACAGACAGCACAACCAGTCTGCTACACAGCGTTATCTGTTCTTCTGGAAGACGCTGGTGTGTGTACAAACAGCCTGCAGCTCATCACTGACCACACCGTATTACAGAACGCACACAAGGGTAGCCACTAACGTTTCATTTTTGACAGTAAGCTTGTGTTTGCTACACCTTCTGATGCACGATGCTTAATTTCAACCACCCTCAGATACTCTGGGTCCCATACTCACACTTCCTAGGGGCCTTCTTAAACAACCCATAGAAAAGGAGAGAAAAGCACGCAAATTCCTCTCCCCAAACACCAAGCTGAAGCACCTGTGACACTGATACACAGAGAGCACGCACCACGGAGCGCGGCAGGAACCCGAGAGCGCTCCTCCGGTATAAATAATGCACGTACCGATGTGAGAGAAAGTTCAGCAGTGCATTAAGCGCTCCCGACGCCGCGCAGCGCGGGCAGCGGGCGTACCGCAGGTGGCAGCGGGACCGCGGGCACCACGAGCCGCCGTGCCGGGGCTGCCAGGGCGGCGGGACTACAACGCGTCGCTCCCAGCACGGCCGCCCCAGGCCCCGCCGGCTCCGCGCCCGCCCCAGCCCGGGAGCAGGCCGCGGCCGAGGCCGGCACCTCCCCCTCTCGCAGCGCGGCTCACAGGCCGCGGACACAGCCGCTTCGGACGAGGAGGGGACGACAGGGAAACCGACGGGACCGGCCCCGCGGAAAGCGACCAGCGGAGTGCGGGAGAAAGAGAGGGAGGGAGGGAGGGAGGGAGGGAGGGAGGGAAAGAGAGAGAGCGCCCTCACCCCGCCGACACCGCCCCCCCCCCCCAACCGCCTCGGCCGAGCCCTACCGGGATCCAGGGCGGGCCGGCGCGGCGCCGCACGAAGCCAATGGCCGGGCAGCGGCGGGAAGGGAACGAGGAAGCAGGCGGCCGCCGGGGGTCGGAGCCTGCAGGGGCGGAGCCTGCGAGGGCTTATAGGGCCGGCCCGAGCCGCGCCCGGAGGCCGCGGACGCTCCCCGCTCGGCGCCATGTGACCGTGAGGCGCACAGCTGCGCCGGATCGGGTTCGTGCCGGCAGCGGGCGGCGGGAGCCGTCTTTCTCCGGAGCGGGAGCTTTTCAGCTTTTGGGTTCGTTTCTGCCCCGTGCTTGGCACTTGTCAAAGTGCGGCGCCCGATCGGCGGATGCCCGGCGCTCTGCGGGATGGCGCGCCCGGCTCGTGCCGCCCGCCGGCGGTAGCGGGGGGAGCGATGCTGTCCGCGCACGGAGCGGCCGGAGCCGCCTGAGGGGCCGCGGGGCGGGCGCGACCCCGGGCCGCCTCCCGCCATGCGTGCTGGTAGCGGCTGGGCTGGGCAGCTCCTCGCTCCCGGGGCCGGGTAACGGCGGCGGAGGCGCCCGGACGGCGGGACCATGGTGAAGGAGGAGTGCAAGGCGCTGCTGGACGCGCTCAGCAGGGTGACCGCCTGCTACCGGCACATGGTGCTGACCATCGGCGGCACCTCGGACTCGCAGAACCTGCGCGAGGAGCTGAAGAAGACCCGGCAGAAAGCGCAGGAGCTGGCGGTGGCCAACAGGAACAAGCTGACCACGGTGCTGAGAGACAAAACCGTGAGTAAGGAGGACAAAGCCGAGTTCGAGAGACTATGGGTGATATTCTCCACGTGCCTAGAGATCCTGGAGATCGACATGAGGAGAGCCCTGGAGCTGGGGCACGAGTTCCCGCTCAACGTCCCCAAAAAGCACCTGATCCAGACGGGCATGAGCGGGGGCACCTCCGGCGTGGCCGCCCGGGCCATGAGCGTCCAGAACATGAAGTACGAGGCTGAGCACAACATAGACGTGGTGGATCTGAAGGACCTAGAGAACGAAATCAACCAGGTAGGAGAAATGATGTACGAGATGGAAATGAAGGTCAATGTCCCCCAGTGGACAGTCGAGGCTAAGCAAGACCCTGGGGCTGAACTCAAATCCACCATCAGCGTGGGCGCTTCTTCCATTGGCATGATCTCTGTGGAGGAAAATAAATCCTTCTGCGATATCAGCAAAGTCCTGGCTGGGATTATTTTCTCTGCTGTTCTCATTATCGCTATTGTGCTGGCAGTCTGTGTGGTAAAACTCTCATAGGCTGTGCTGGCGCTGGATTGCTCTCGCAGGGCCGCCCAGCAGTGCTTTGTGCCACGCGTCTCTTGTCACTTGGGTGCGCTGAGAACCTAAACCTAGCACTCGGAAATGTAACGCAAAACTTCTGCCTCTCAGAATCTTGAAATGCACAGTTCCTTTCATGCTTTTTGAAGGAAAAAAAGATGCAAACCAGCCTGCAAGCTAGGATTTGTCCGTTAGCTGGACTTGTAATGCTTAACTGTGAAGTATGAGGGTATTATCACTACTGGCTATACCAGCGATTTATCTGCTATTAATAGATCATCACTCTCAGAAGCCTGTATTTTTTGTTCTTGAATTTGCTCTGCAGTTTGCTGCTGCTCACTGTTTACAGTGACTGACACGAATTTGGAGGCCAACACAGGTGTTCTGCGTGACGCTGCATAGAATGGATTGAGTTTTTTTCAGCAATACAGTAGATGTTATTTCAGTGGAAGAAAAAGGGATGAATTGAAAACACCAATAAGAGAATGTCAATCTATTTTAATGATCAGGGAAAGGAGAGGTGTGGAGGACAGAGTAAACTAGCAATATTCAGCAAATACAGTTTGCAGCTTTGCACTGGGTTACACAGAACCCAGCTCCCAGGGTTGGCACAGCACGAACTAATGGCTAATGGCTTTCCACAACCTGGCAGAGAAAAGGGAGAGCTGCATAGTCAGAAAAACACTAGCAAGTGTGGAGATTTTCTTCCACATTTACCACAATTTTTTCTCCCCTGTAGAAAGGCTGATTCTTGCCACTGGTTCAGACTCTGCGCAGATGCAGTCAGTCTGAACTTCACACTTAACTGAGAGACAAGGAGCAGTAAATCCTCCCACAACAGATGCAGTCATTTTTGAAAGTAGTTTGGCAAACAGCAGTGATGTAGAGTGAAAGCAGACCTTTTGTAGTCATCCTGAAAGATCCTCTCTCACGCTGACAGGCAAAGATCTTGGCCTCCTGACCTACAGTCAGTCACATTTCAAACTCCTGAGGTCTCTGCAGAAATCCAGATAAAGATAAAAAAAAAAAACTGTGTTTCATCTCT
Source organism: Callipepla californica brunnescens (assembly GCA_023055505.1). NCBI lineage: Eukaryota > Metazoa > Chordata > Aves > Galliformes > Odontophoridae > Callipepla > Callipepla californica. The sequence goes on from JALIRH010000016.1 coordinate 8,422,561, forward strand.
CATTCATTTCTGAGAAACCATTTGGGAAAGAGGAAGTCTGTGGTACTAGACACATAACTGGTCCAAGCGGATACCCTGCAGTTTGGGAGGATAAAAGCAAGAGCAGCAGAAAACTCTCCCAGTGTTTACCTAAAGATTGCCTGTTTAAATGTAGAACTGAGGGGACACTAGCTCTATAGAGAAGCTCTGTCATGTCATGTAAAAGCACCCACGTGTTAATGTTCTGTATTATGTAACTCACAGAGATTTGTTCTTTTCGTGTACATATATGCCATTCATTGAAGAATGCTTTGTACATACACTGTAGCGCACATGAGACACTCCACAGGGAAATACAGAGACCCGATCACATGAGGGTTTTAATACATACGTAGTCTGCCACACTGGTTATTGTGGACACACTGTCAAAAGGTGATAATCAGATGTGTCCGGTGAAGTTACTAGAAAATAATCTTTGTTAACAAAAGTTATCAGATGTTTCTGAGTTGAGGACAAAACTTTTAAGAACTGCAGCAGGTGACTTTTTAATATGTAATAAAACCGGAGCTGGGTAGAAGAATTGTGTAACAAATTTCAATCTGGTGAGGAAAAAGAATGCCAAGTGGAGGCTTGAACTGTGAGCTATGCACACTGATCCAGGCTAGACAGGATTCTCGTAGGAATTCACGTTTAAGACTCCACGTTCCTTTCTCTACTGTGTTTCACTCATTCCAATGGACGTGTTTAGTACCTAGCTAACTTAGGTTTGTGTAGATCCCCAGCAGCACTCTTAAACAGTCAAGCCTGTTTTTATTGGTGCTACTGCTTCAGTCTGTCTAGACATATATGAGGTGTAATAGCTGTGTTTTGATTTAAATGTGAAGAACTCCTTCACAATAATACTGAGTACAAACACTTCTGGAAAATACAGCAAAAGCTGCAGGATAATGTACAGTTAAGGACAGTCACCACTAGTCACTAAGGATTTGTGAGTGTTTTCACTCACTGCAGTCTTCTGTTACTTAGTTTACATGAAGGTGCATCAGAAGTTGGACTTCTTTCTTCGCTTCTTGAAAATGTCATATTCCTTTTGAAATCAGACACGTTCTGAAAACCCCAGTAATGAAAATCAGGTTTCTGGTAAATAAAATACACGGTAACATAGCATCTACTGCGTTCATTTTGTAGTTTGTTATCCTAAATGGATATAATGTTCAGCAACAGTTATTTGTATAGAGGGTTTTTTAAGTCTGATCTTTAAAAGCAAGCCACAGTGATTCTGAGCTGAATATTTTCAGTCCATTACTTTTTTTCTTCCATTTTCAATAACACAGGACCTGAAGATTTGGTAATTACGTAAGTCTTGCTTCATTTCAACATGCACACAGTTAGTAAAGGATTGAACTTTGAAAAAGTAACGTTTTTTCAAGTCTGAGGACAAACGTGGCTGCAGATTTATCTGCTGTTAATTTGTTCATTAAGGTCTGTATTTTCTTATATGCGGAATCAAAAGATGAAGTAGAACTCTGATAGGATTGTCACAGTCTAAATGGATGGTGGTCCTGTTGTCAGTCTCCTGTTTAAAAAAAAACACACTCGATACAAGTGTACACACGATGTGATGGAGTTCAGGAGCACGAGTACACAAATCAAAACGATACAAAAACACCACTGTCCCGAAGTATTGATGTTTCTTTTAAATTAAGGAATAAATAAATGTGCTAGATTCACAGCCTTGGATTTTTTCCCACTAGAGTGCAAGTGGAAGGAGAATGGAAATGCTATTTTTTTAAGTAAAGAAGGCAGATTTCAAATGCTCTGAATTTAAGTAGCGTGATGAGAATACAAATTCTCTGCTGCTGATCGGTGAATGAGAATGTCACTGTGTTTTCACTACAAATGAAGAAGCTCTTTGCTTAATTTGAATCTTATTCTACTTCAGTTTTTTTGTCCTTATTCATAGGACACATACACTAAATTTACTGTATACTGAAATCTTAACTGCTGACTTGAATTACGTTGTTTTTGCCTGTGCATGAGTGGTATTTTCTACACTTTGAATGAAACTTGTTATTGTTGCTATTTATTTAACTTAAAATAAAGTATGTTCTTATAACTTACTGGTTGGCTTGCAGCAGTAATTAAAAGCAAACAAACAAAAACTGAAATATTGGTGCGCTTTTTCAAGGAGTTCTTCTAAAGAAAAGGTTCTTATTTCAACTACAGGAATTAAGCAAACACGCTAAGCCTTCACATTACATTTTCCTGAAATAAACACACCCTTCTCATGTACCCAAAGTTGAATATAGTGATATATCTAAATTTATAAAGCAGGGAAATCAGGCGTTTGAAAAGTCAAAAAATCTCTGCGTTAAGGAACAGGTCCACTTAGGACAGCAGGCACAATGTTGCTTTCAGCACTTGCTCACGAGCATTGGGTAAACACTCAGCCACTAGCTTGGGAAGTTGTAAACTAGAGAATTATTTAGGTTATACCACCAGAAGCTCTTATGTTAGGATCTAAACACTGTCCTCATTTATCTAGTGTTTACTTTAACAAACGATATATACAGTTGAAGAAGTATAAAATTTAGTCCTGTGGTTTTGATAGCAACAATGATCAGCAGCTGTATCCAGCTATCTGAACTGAGGTCTGCTAAATGCAGCAATGTGTAATTTTGTTCCAGGACTCCTAGTCCATAAATGCAAGACAGTGTTTGATTTTTAATTTGCTAACAAAATGATTGCAGAACCACAATTAAGTGACTCCTCATGCTGCAGACTAAGCATCACTTTAAACTTAACAGCATTATGAACACGAAATAAAATTGGTTTCAAAATTCTTCACGTAAACATGAAAGTTCTTCTATGAGAGTGCTGTTATTTAACAACAAGTTAACTGGCTGATATCATTAGCATTTGGACAAAGAATTAAATACAGACTGAAAGGATTGGTTCTGTGCTTCCCATCTTACAATACAAGGTTTGTGGTATCTCTGTATATTTTCCTGAAATCTATTATATTTAAGTGCTAATGGAACTCCTGCTCAACATATTTACCCTTCACAGATTTTCATTATGTAAAAAGTCATTCAGGAAGACCAGTGGATTATAGATCTCTAAGTGCTCTCTCTCAATACGATTATGTAAGTCTTTTAATGCGGGAAGAGATCTGGGCAAAATAGTAGTCTACACGTGAGCAGCATTTGCTATGGTAAGCATACAGTAAAAGTAGGAATAGAAAAGGCTATCTTTCTCATATAAAATTATCGGTATGTGCTGAGGGAAGGACAAGGTACTGAAAGGAGATGGATGTATGCAAATAGCATCTTCATTTTACATAAACAAAGTATGGTTTTTGTTCAATACCAAAAAACAACATCAGGATATGAAGCCTTGACTTCTCTGTAAGACTGTAATGTCTTACATCCAGCGTGACCAGGAAAAAGCAGCAGATGTGACTGGAGCTGACTGCCCATTCTCTGATAAACTGAATACAAAATAAGAGTAAAAATATCAAAAACATTTTGATTAGCTACATGTTGGGATCGATTTTACTTGAAAGAAAATTCTTTTTCTCTGTGTTTCACGTTACTGAGATGAAGTGGTCCCAGAAGGATGGAATCTGTCATCAGCTAGCTGTTGCCGTGTTGTAATGCAGTTGGAAATGCAGCTTAATCAGCTACCACTCAATAAACCTTTGAGAAGGTGAAAAGTCACATGGCATGTAACCAGCAGCAAGGCTCCTCTGGATGCTCCTATACAGCCAAGCACAAACACTACATGCTACAAGCTGTGCACCTAGAAGCCATGTAGGCAAATACAAATAAAATTACAGCTTTCTGAAATTCTATGAAATGCAGAGGCCAGCTAGCAAAAGCAATTATGTTGTACTGTTCTAGTCATTCTGTCAGAAAATCGACTGTGGTTTTCCTAAGAGGCAGGAATCCATTTCCTGAGCCTCTACAGAGTCATTTGTGGGTTTTTTCTTGTTATTACTTTGTTTTTGGTTTTATTTTACTTTGGTTTTGTCTGTTTTTTGATTCAATTGTATGTTTTATCTACATTGTTATTAGGTGACATTATTTATCATATGCTTACTGATAACATCTTCACCAAATCATAGAAACAAATGCTCTAAAAGCTAGTTCTAATTCAGTGCATGATAAGGGAAGTTACAATCATGGAATAAATGTGCAAGTTGTGTATTTCACTTTCTTGGAACTTATTTTAGTCAGTTTTTTCACTGTGTGTTAAATCAATGAAGTATATGATCAGTCAAGTCTGCCACTTGCACATAAATGCCCAAATAATATGTACAGCTGAACTCACTGATGCATCAGCATTAAGGAATTACACAGCCTAAAGCATGTCTTTGAAAACCATGGTGGTTTGTTTTCTAAGAAGAGTAAAAATGACACCATACAGCTATATATGTCTTAAGAAAAAATAATTATTTAAAAATTGAAATGCAATTCCCCTGAATGATCATGAAGTAGCTATGTATAAATTGCACATTCTTTGGTGGTGGAAAGAGCGAGAAAGATGGAAGTGAGAAAAGAAGACAATACATACAACTACTTATACCATGTAAAGCAACTGAAGAGTACCTGACACACCAAACATGATACTGTCTCAGCAACTGAATCTAATATCCTAACTGCGTGTGTAACTTTGTATGTAGATACACATTTGAGTTCTGGGTCGCAGACAGAGCAGTCTGGATAATTACTCATGCACGCCATCACTATTCGTGAGAAACTGCACGTGTAAATACTACTCATGTAATTAAAGGCTGCAGAATTAGAACCATAATTTCAGTTTGCATGAGAGATATAATCCATCATGTGTCTGTTGGAAATAGAACATTTCCAGTTGTTAATGCTATCTGTAACCTAGTTTTCGGATCTGCTTTGATTTGCCAGAAATTGCTCAGTATGAAGGTAGCTATAAATTTTAATGATGCTATAATTACAAACCTGCACAGTCCAGATATGACATTTATTCACATTTTGGACACAGTACTCAGAATGGTGTACAGCTTATAAATTATTTTTTATTTTAGTTAGTAAGTCTGTCTATTCATTGTAATTCATGAGCTTAAACAATCTAAAAGCTTTAGAATTTGTCAGTTTGAAATAAGACAGTTTAAGACATCCACATTAAACTCTTCATTTTTTTGATACTTGAAGTTGTAACATTTTATTAGATACATCAGCACTAAATCTGCATGGAGAAAAAACTCCTATCATATGCAAGTTAAACTCACTTCATATATTCATATCCACAGGATATGTCACAGGACAGTATGTAAATCAAATTAGATTGTGAAATAATTACACACCTTACCTTTCATCCATAATTAATTGTTAAAGCGGTGTGATTTGCACTGATTCACCATTCAGCAGATATGCAATATAATTTATCTTCATTTTAGGGCTGGCTTTCCTAGTAAAAGAGCATCTCAGATTTTGCGTTCTGAACTCACTCTTAACATTATACAAAATTTTAAGTACTAATGAGATGAACTCTGCATTTCAGCAGAACATATTGAAGAAAGAAATTACGTAATTTGGAGATGAATAAAAGTGCTGTATACTTAACCTAAATCTAGTTTGGCTTTAGGACATTTTCCGTATTTATTTGAGCTATCTTCAGCAACCTAAATAGTGCTTTGAAAGAGGAGATGCATACCTAGCTGCAGCACTTAGGTTTTGCCTTTCTTAGTGGGAAACTGGGAGGGAATAAAACAATGCCTGGTAGCCTAGATCTTCGTGCAAAGAAGTTCAACAACACAATCCGCACTGCTCTCTAGTCTACTACCAGATCTTGCCAGACGTTGCAAAAGAATGTTCCAGGGATATCACACATTTTTGCCAAAGCAAGACAGGACTGTATATCACACATTGCATTTTTGCCAAAGCAAGACAGGACTGTATCTGTGCTGGTATTACAGCTGATTTTAAAATGATGCGGTTCTTTATTAGTACGTGACTACTTCCTTCTTAAAATGCCTTCATGCTATTATTATCTGACATAATGGACCTTAAATCTTTTAGATCAGCAATCATGCTTGTTGGACATTAAATCTTGGAAGACCTACATCGTTTATTAATATTTTACCACTAAAGCAGCTTTTAGACAAAGGACATTCCTAACAAGATGTATAAATAAAATGAGTGCAAAAGGCAAACAAACATGGCAAAAACTCCGTGATGTGAGGCTCAATATGTCTTCCATTAGGAAACAGGCACGTACCTTACATTTCCATTGTAACAGCTCATGGTCAATGGTGGTTAAGCTAGTATGAAAAAAAGAGGCTACAATTACAAGTCCTGGTTTTGCATATGTATTTGGTCATCAGGAAGGGGGAGACTGAGGGCAGACGGGAGCGCTGTCTGGCTGTACTGCAGCTGCTGCTCTGCCCCAGTTCTGTATAATCAGCTCAGTGGCTGACCTATTCTCTGCCGCCTGCAGCCTAGCATCAGGATGAACTTAGGCTCCAGCTGTGTCTGTGCTGAATTATTTTTTTGTCAATTGGTATATTTTGGGATCCCACTGGTTCAGTTGCCTCTAAACATTTCAGTGATGGTTCACATCTCACAAGGATTAAGTACGTGCTCAAACAGAAAATAAAACACAGTGTTTGTTAGAGGCACAGGAGGGTATACGGGTATTTGCCAAACACAAACTAGCAGCAGAATGGTGATGAACACCTTGATGTTTGTGCACGTTACACACCTATGAATCTTACAAAATTTCTCAATCTGTTTCATCAGTTTTGTTCTGCTCAACCTCCTTACAATTTCGTTTTATGATTGAGGAATTTAACACATGTTAAGTGATCAAAATGAAATGTTTCCCAAAATGAAATTATTCTTCAAAGGAGTTCCAAGGATTTGCTGTCATGCCTGAGCACATACGCACATGTATGTGTACACGTATTTCAGGCATGAAGGTACTTACGAGCCTACAAAACAAACAATTAAGCTCCGTAACAAAAATTAGCTAAAATCCTACGAGGTCCTGCCCTTCAAAGGCTAATCGAAAAAAAATAAAACAAATAACCCGAGGCGTGGAACTGAAGAACTAACTCGATTTTCGTCACGCCCTAACGTGGAGCAGAGAGAAGGGGACTGCCCCGAGAGCCGCGGCCACTCGCAGTGCTCGGGTTACAAATCGTTGCCCCTGGATCCTGACCCCGCGCTGAGTCCCGGGGCCTGAACCACTGTCCCTTCAGCACCACTAAAACCGATCCGCGGTGTCAAGGCAATCAACAACTCGCCACTTACAATTCTAATTCTGCTGTAAACACACTCGGAGCCGTGAAAACACGGGAGGTGCAAACCACCTCTTTTTTGTTGTTTTACTTTTTCAAGTGAAGCGGCAGCGATCGCCTCGCTTCTCAGCCGTTCGCCGTGTGCCTGCAAATCCTCTGCGTTTCCTTAAGCCTCGTACTGCGCGGACACCGCTTACGGGATTAAGACCGATCGTGTCTGCGGACAGGGGTGCTGGGGGCTGGCTGACAGCCACGCGAGCTGCCATCCCCCCGATCCCCGCGATTCGGGGCGCGCACGGCGCTCCCTGCCGAGCTCGCAGCGGCTCCTCCGGGCCCACAGGCGGCGCTACTGCTCGAGCGGCCTCGGAGCGCGATCGCGGCCGCTGCCGCCCGTCTGCCCAAGATGAACCCGCGGCTGCGGCACTGGAGGGAAGCGGCTTCGGTACTGCTGGCGGCCGGCACGCCGGGGCGGCCGTCGCCCACCCGGTTCGGGTCCTGTGACTACGAGCTGCTGCTCCTGCAGCGGAGCTCCCGCAGCGGCTTCATGCCCAGCGCGCACGTTTTCCCGGGCGGCCTGGTGGAGGCGGCGGACTTCTCGGCCGAGTGGCTGCGGCTGCTGCCCGGCACGCCGCGCTGCGGGCTGGGCGCCGTTCGGCCTCCGCCTCCGGGCGGCAGCCGCGCTCCGCTCTTCGCCACCGACCGGCAGCAGCTGGGCTCGCCGCTGCCGGGGGAGGTCGCCTTCCGAATCTGCGCCATCCGGGAGACCTTCGAGGAGGCGGGAATCCTCCTCCTGGCTCCGGGCGGGCGGCCGCGGGAGGGGAGCGGCCCGGCCCCGCCGCTGCGCGCCGAACAACTGCTCCCCGCCGCGGAGCTGGGCGAGTGGCGGCGCCGGGTGCAGAAGGACCCTGCCTGCTTCCTGCAGCTCTGCCGGCACCTGGGCTGCGTCCCCGACATCTGGGCGCTGCAGGAGTGGAGCAACTGGCTCACCCCGGTGGGCAGGGCCGGCCGCGGCGGGCGGCGGTACGACACCGCCTTCTACCTGTGCTGCCTGGAGGCGCGGCCGCCGCACGCCTCGCAGGACGACCGAGAGATCACGGCTTTCCTGGTAAGGGCGGCACGAGCACCCACCGCGCGGTGCTCACCGGCCTCTCCCGCCCCAGGGGTACGTGTCCCCAGCGGGATAAAAATTGAGCTCGGCAGCTTTCTGCCGATGCTGCCTGAAGGGGTGAGAAAGGAGCGAGTCTGCTCCTCTGACAGCCCCGGAGCGCGGCTGGACCGCCGGTCGGTGACTGTCCCTTTACGTGCCAACAGAAGAGCGCTGCTTTCTTGAGGGACCTTTCACATGAACTTTTAGGGCATAGGAAGCGTTTCTCATCAGATCATTTAACACCTTGAAGACAGACGATATCTAGATCAGTTTATATGTTCGTTCATGCAGTAGCGGTGCAGTACTGACGCCATGCTGGTAGCACTCAGTGTAGGAGAGGTCCAAGCACCGTGGACTGAATTTCAGGGGCACAGGTGCTGCTAACAGCTTTTGCTTTTGGAAGGTTATGTGGGATGTTTTAATTAACCTACAAACTGGTGGAGGTAACTGTATGATTACAACCAAATTTGGAGCTATGCTGATTATTTTTTAATGGGAGGGTTCATGACACAGCTCTGTTAGCAGCTCAGGTTCAGGTACGTTTGGGTCTATTGCATTTTCTGTAATTCTCAAAAGAAATTTAGAAGTGGACGAGGAAACAGTTTTGTAGGGCTTCTAACAGTTTCACTTTTCCTAATCTTTACATATGTTTTTAATGGGTGATGGTATAGAAATTTAAGAGCCTTGAGATCTTACTTTCAAAAGAATTCATGCTATAACTTTTGCTAACAGTGGCAGAAATGTACTATAGATGTTTACATACACATCTGTATTATCAAATTCACCACAGTAGTTGAAGCAAGATGAACACTTCATACTTGCAGAATGGCGCCGTGTTTATTTACCACGAGTAGCTGAGTGTTTGTGCTCTACAAACTGTATGAATTCAGTTTTTGCTGGAGTAGACTTTTAGTTTTGCAATCAAACTTCATTTTAGCTTCCACATTCTGCATGCCTGCATTTACAGTTCAAAGTTATTTATTTTTATTGAAAAAATGTAATTTTTACAAATTGCTTTCTGTATTTTTTTAATAAGTTTTTGATGGCTGTTATTTTGATACAGTTTACGTGTGGCTTTTATTGTGTTTAGAACACTTAAGGCTGTTTAGAACTTTTAATGTAAAGGTTTCCCCCGCTAACAGCTTTTAAAGTTACCCATAATTTTGTCTGCTGCTGAAGCTATTATTTCAAGGTTTGTTTTCCTCATGCAGTGGTCATCACCTCCAGAAGCTATTGAACGCTTTAAATCTCAAGAAATCTGGTTTGCTCCACCTCAGTTCTATGAACTGTGTAGGCTGTGCAACTTCACCTCGCTGAATGAGTTACACAAGTTCAACTCCGATCGGGCTCTAGAGGGATGCGAACGTTGGCTGCCTGTGACATTAGCTGCTGCAGATGGCTTCATTCAGCTCTTACCAGGTAAGAAAACAGATAAAGGTGCTTTTAAGTATATAAAACCGTTGGGAATTGATAAATACTTGAGCCATACAACTGCGGAAGGAAAACCTCTTAGAAGTTACATTATTACACTCTTTTCCTACTGATTTTCTTCCACCACCGTCCAGCTGCTCTGATAAAGCTGATAATGACTACTGTCAGAAACAAGCTACTGGACCACTTGGGCAGCATAGTTATTTCTTTGTTTCATATGGTTACCACTGATACATGGATTTATGAAGAAATTCTGTTAACTTATTTTTTTAATCTGAAGGATGTACTAGAACTCAGGTTTAGTCCTTTCCAGTGGGAATTCTCATCCATTTGTAAGGGCAAGTGAATCAAGTCACAAGTCTTAACAGTCATAGTTTAGTGATGTCATTGCTGTGATTACGACACGTTAGTATTAGCAAGAACTCTGAAACACGCACTGTGTCACTGAGATGCTTTAAAAATATACAGCCATGTTGTAGAGACTATTTACTTGTCCAATCTAATCCCACTGAGACTCACATCCTGATAAATATTTTTTTAATTGCAAGTATCACTCAATCAAATGGCCAAAGAATAAGACATGCATTGTATAACTAAAAGTTGTTCTGTTTGTTTTCTTCAGGTGATGAGTTATACCCAGAAGATCCAGATTATACAGGCGAGAAGAAAGAAACTATGTCAACAGATAAGACAGTTGAAGATCTCATGAGAGAGGGTAGTATATTTCACAGGATAGTCATAAAAAGCACCAACAGTCTTGCTGTCTATGTTAATATTCAAGCAAAATATAAACATGTGAATCCACTGACGATAAACACTGATAGTTTGAACTACAATAGCAGATTATAATGTATTTGGTTTAAAGCTAGGATGTATTTAATAACGTACATATTCACTGTCTTTCTCATTCTTTCTATCAGTTGCCAAGTAGTCTGGACAACAGACTTACATATTCTTTGCCAAAGCATTTCAAGTGATTGAAGGTTTTAGATTTGTCTATCTAATTCTCTGAGTCTTTGAAATTGCACAGTTGTGCCAGTTACGATGTTCAAAAGCTACTGAAAATTTAACAAAATCACCAATTGAATTACCTGGATAAACTTGAAAGTGATTTGATACCAATTATACTGAGCAATTACCAACTTGTTCTACTTACATAGTACTAGTGGTATTCCAGCTGGTCTGTGGGGTCACAGAAATCCTTTTTTCACTGAAAATTAAAGCGAATCATATGTTCAGAACAAGTATGTTTTTGGCTGAAGAATTATTTTACTATTCTTCTAAGGCTATGTGTTAGACAGCTGTGACATATGTATAGCACTGAATGAAATCTCCCATTCCTGTTGACATATTCCTGTTATTATTTCATATTTTGGAAAAACAGTGTATGTTCACATATCTAGATTTGTTAGCTAGCATTAAGTTTTCTACTCAGAGAGTGGTGATAAACTGGCATGGGCTGCCCAGAGAAACTGTGAATGCCCCATCCCTGGAGGTGCTCAGGTCCAGGCTGGATCACACTCCTGGGCAGCCGGAGCTGGCAGGGGGCAGCCCTGCCCACAACAAGGGGCTGGAACTGAATGAGCTTTGAGGTGCCTTCCCAAACCTTTCAATGATTTTATGAAATATTTATTACAAACAGTATTTATATTTTATAATAAGAAATTATTGTTAATGGTATTTTATGCAAAATATTACGATTTTCAAAGGTAGAGATAATTTAGTCATAAACTATCACCTATCAGATCGAATGCAAGCATTCTTTTTATTCATTCCTTTACCTTCAAGTTACTAATAATTTTAAAAGAAAAAAAGAATTGTTCAGCTCCAAAAAGATTTCAAAAACTTCAGGAAATAATGTACTGCCTTGGAAACAACTGATTCTGCATTTCAATTTCCCACATTATGTTTCTTAAATACTGTACTTAAAATGTCTTTGAGATTCAGAGACTTCAGAGGAAGGTCAGCTACTCTTTGATCCTCTTTGGGGGGAGGGAAACAGTAAGTTCAGTATATGGAGCTGTGATGTGATACCTTCTTCATCTGGAAGAAGAGCGATGACCTAAGATCAGACAATAAAGCTGTTCTGAAAGCTTTGTTTCAGCCTTTGTTCTGTATTTCAATTAAAATAAATTTTTCTGCAGTATTTCATTATATTGAATTGGTTTGTAGCATTCATTTGGACTGGAAAAATGTTTCTGTTTTATTCCCTTACTGAACACACTCAGATGGTTCTAGGTTTTAGAAGTCCCTTGCTTCTGTGAAGCAGCATGTTACAACTAGTATCACCTTCACAATATTCTGGCTAATTCTTCTGAACATGAAGATGACAGGAAAATTAGAAAAACGTAGAGTGGAAGAAGCAAAGAACATATCCTGTGTTTCCTTCTCACATGATTTTCAGCTCTTGGAGATGAACACCAGGCACTGTAATACTAGGTAGGTAAGAGGAAAAATCATGCCTACCGTGTCTCTTACATGTAGCACAAGTATCTTGGCTTCAAAGTTATTCCATTATTCCATCGAAGTAAACCATTAGAGTAACTGCAGGATAATTCAGTTAACTACAGTGAGAAGATACACTACTGATTGAGCTTTTTGTTTGTTTGTTTGTTTTCCAAATTTCATTGTAAGCTCCTTATTTTGACCAGGTGGACCGTAACATAACTGAGTACTGTTCTGCTGTTCTCTGTCAGATAGAGACAAACACTTGCAGAACATGTAGCAGCAATGGTAAACTGCTCTGTAGATAGAGGCTTAAAAATACCATATCTCCATGTAATCTGCACCTGCTTCGATTTTTGCAGTACAGTCTTTCACAGTTCACGGAGTGACTTCTTTAACATTATTTATTGTTCTGTACCTCGTGGTTGAACCAGTTTTATTTTTGAGGCAGAAAACATCTCCCAGGAGAAAGTATTTTTAGGAAAGAAAGAATTCAGCCATGGGTTAGATTTCTTCAGAAATTTTTATGCACCAGCGTGTTCCTACAAGTTCCTGTAAGTGTTCCTATGTGTCAAAAAAGAGTGACCTCAATACTAAACCCGCTTAAGTGAGTAGTCCGCCTCTCCAGATTGCCTACTGGAACTTGTTTTTCTACACTAATAAAAGCAAAAGGGCCCAGCAGGGAGAGCTTAAAGGCCAAACAACAAAACCTGAAGGAAAAAAAGATACTATTTTGCTTTAAAGATGAAGATAACTGTCAAACAGAAACATGGTAGACATCTTTAGACTGAGACACTGCGAGGAGCGGAGTACAGCAGTGACCCTGACCTCGTGGTCATGGGCAGAGCCCGCTCTGAGGCCTCGTTCTGCGGCCCTTCTATCCTCAACACGAGGTACAGAGAGCACGCAAAAGGTCACACACTCACCTCCCGCACTTATTTCCATAACAATGCGCTTAAAGAGCCGAGCACCGACCTACTGACACCGCCTTCCCGCCTCCGCCACTCCGTAGCTCAGCGAGGCGGAGCTGCGCATGCGCGGCCTCAGGGCGCGTCCCGCTGTTTTTGGGTGAGGCCGGGGAGCGGTCCGCGCTGCTTCTGGAAACTTCGGGAGCGTTTTGTGGCGGATGGTGAGGTCGGTGCGGCTGTTTCGGCGTTGTGTGGTTAAGGATTTTTATTTCTCTGAGGGAAGGTATAATCTGAGGGTGAAAAAAGGGAGAAAGTGCTGTCTCTTGTAGTGTTTTTCTTGTTGTGTACTTCCTTGCGCCCATGAGGCGCCTTTGCGAGGTGGAGTAAGGCCGGCAGGGCAGGGGTCAGCGCTTAGGGTGCTGCCTTCAGCCCCGTGCCGTCAGAACGGTTCCTCTCACCTTTTCCCTCAGGGTTGTGATCCCACTTCTCACCTCTTCTAAGGTGAGTTTATTAGGGAGCCAGCCTCTTTCCTGCGTGTGCTGTAGTGACCTGATCAATAGCTTATGGGTTTTGTGCCTAGAGAGACTAAAGAAGTGAGACTCCGTGCGCGTTATTGCTAGGAGCCGTTGAACGTGCGGTTTTCATGCTGGCTTTGGAAGCTGAAGGCTGCTGGCTTGGCTTATCTTTCCTGAAACGTTTTGTTAAGCGCTTATTCTAGTGTGATCTCACGTAAGAAGTGGGCTGGATGCTGCTGTGAGGAGCGGCCTTGACATGTACGAGTCTGTGAAAATGAAATGTTCATAATTAGATCTAGCACGAGGTGTGTGCTGTAATTCCTGGGCTCTATCTGTTTTGCATGTGGTGTGTAACACAATTAGCAATATGTGTTATTTTAAAATCAACTAAGGATGGGACTCATGCCCGTGTTTATTTATTTTTAGTAATTCATTAGTTTCTGTCTGGTGTTGGTGTCCATTTGGCCGGGTAGCTGGCTTGTAGCAATCCTATAACCAAATTATTTGTTATTGCCTATAGGCTGCAAGTAGGTTGAAGATAATAAGCATTTTCTGTTATGCAGCCACATCAGTTTTTAGTATGTGTGTTAGCACGAATGGTAAATCTCTGTTAGGATTCAACGTAGTTGCAGTCTTTTATAGGTGTGAACTAGTTGCCAAAGCCAGTGCTAAGTACAAAAGTGGCAAAAATATGTATCTGTTGTATGATGCTTAGCTGTGCTTCAAAATAAAACTTTGTGATAGCTAAATGTTTGTTGGTTTCTTACAGCGGTATTGAAGAAGACTCAACAGCTGGACACCATGGAAGTCTTCATATTACGGGTATGCTGATATTTATGAAAGTTAAGGTGATTATTGGTGTCTATTTCAGTGAAACTGGAAATAAAAATAAATTAAAAATTCAGAATAACTACATGTGACCTAGTGTAGGTGTTCCTGCTCTGGCAGGGGGATTGGATTAGGTGATCTTTTTGAGGTCCCTTCCAGTCCCTGCATTCTCTGATTCTTTGATTCTGTGAAACTGGAGGTCAGTTTTGCAAATATGATGTCTTTATTTCTCTTTAGTAATTTATTTTATGTGTGGTGGGGTCTTAGATTATATAAGTTTTCTCACTTTTTGATTTTTGTCTTGATTTCCTTTGAGAAGAAGTTAGTAGGAGTGCAGCTAAAATTTAAAACAGAAGGTATCCTGCATAACGGCACCTGCTGAGTCCTGTAGGACATCACGGGGGAAAAAATGTTGAATATCCCTATCTGAAAGATGGTATATAAATGCATAAAAAGATAGAGCAGGAGGCCATGGCTTTATTTTCTACCAAATGTGTTGTAGACCCTCTGAGCCTGAAGAAAATGTGTTGGTGTTTGGTGGGTTTTTGTTTTTTTTTTTCCTCTTGCGTACTCCAGAAATAATGTTCAAGTAAATCACTTAGATATTTGCAGTTAACTCACAATGTTCAGTTAACAAAGTCTTCGAAGTAGTGCTGCCAACTTTTCAGAATGCATGTGGTATTGTGGTATTAAAGAGTGCAGATTGAGAAGTCACTTACTGAACTAAAGCTTCGATGCTGAAAGATGATTTTATTTGTTGTTTTATCTTTACTAACATTCTGTTTGTTCAGTATTAGGTCTCATAATTTTAGGGTGCCTCAGTGAAGACTACATTTTATTTTTATTGATTTATTGATCAGATGTTAAAAGAAATATCACTTCAGCATAATAATGCTACTTGTTTTTGTCTGATGTTTACACCAGATTGAAGATCCAGGTTGTTTCTGGGTTACTGTGAAAGGATGCGAGCCTTATATAGTTGATGAAATAGACTATAAAAAGCTGAATGCAGAAATGAATCAGTTCTATGACAAGTCTTGTGAAGATATGGATGAAGTAAAGCCAATAACATTAGAAAAAGACCAGGTAAAATTATTGGTGTGTTTTATGCATAAAAAGAAATAACATTATCTTTACATTGGTTTAGGGGCGACGTACTGAAGGTTTGTTAATCTTTATTTCTTTGTTTTGTTTTTTAAATTATTGTTATGAAATAGAAAGAAATATTAGTGTGGGTTATTTTTCTTGTGCGTAGCTTCATAATTATGGAAGCTCAGTGCAAAGTAAGTCTAGGGCTATATACTAAATACCATATTTTTACCTCTAAGAAAAAAAAACTAACCATTTCATTTTATGAGAACCTATTGTCTTGTTTTTTCCAGCTTTGCGTGGTGTTCAGTGAGGAACTGAAGTGCTGGTGTAGAGCGGTTGTTACGTCTATCATGTACTGTGCAGACCATTACCGAATAGGATGTTTTCTAGTGGATTATGCTAAATCTACTTTTGTTAAATCAAAGGAGTAAGTGTCTTTTTTGAGACAGTCACTGACATTTATTTGGTTGATTACTGCATGTAAACACTTCTAGCGTTTAGTTAGAGAAATACTCACAAGGCTCTGGTTTAACTGAATTGTGAGTTCACAAAAAAAAAAACCTGCTAGCATTCGTCATTGTGTATTCAAATTGGTTAGTTATGATTGAAATATATGGTTGCTGGGTGACACTGCTGAAACATACTTTCTTCCCTTATTAAGGGATCAATTAAAAAAAAAATACTATGTATCCCTACTGTTCCTAAAATTTTAAGTATATCTTAAAAAATCTCTTCAATTTCTCCGCTGTATTTAAGATTCATTTGTTCAAAAAATATCTGGTAAATGCTCTTGTTGGATGTTTTTGTAGTACTCCACAAAGCAAGAAAAATTACTTAAAGTTTCTTCACACAAATATTTTATAACCTTAACTTAAAGATGGTTTCGAATTGAATGTTTCTTTATTAGAAAGCAACTTCATAATGCCATAAGTTAAAAATGTGTTCTCGTAGAACGAAGTGGCTAATGTACTTTTTCAGCATGAAGTACTCTGAAGAGTTCTAAACATAGGGGTGTTAAAAGATGGCTATAGGTGATGTCTTACTGATTACCATGGTCACTTGTTACTTGGTCTCCTGGCAAGCCACCTGTAAGGATAACTGTGTAGCTATCACTGAAGTCTTGACCAATATATAAATGATACTTTTTTGTTTAAGGGTAAGGAGTACAAATGCAATTAGAGTGTTAGTTTCTTCCTTAATACTTTTAGTTATGTGTTATTTCTTACTTAGAAATAGTTGTCAAATGGCATATGCAGTGCCAGCAGACATGCGTGTAGTATCATGAAAAGACTTGAAACGGAACTTTCTCCACTAATTAGAAGGTGTGGAGTTTCACAGTGGGAACCAAACATCTAGAAGAACTGTGTAATCACATATAGGATAACAAAAGGATGTATTTGAAGCACCGCTGACTTTTGGAGAATGTGATCTGTAAAATGAGATTTGTTTTTTGTTTTTAAGCGTTCGAGTTGCAGTGGAAGCATTTATGCAAATCCCATTTAGAGCAAAAAAATGTAGATTGTGCTGCATAAAGCCAGTGACATTGAACATCAACATTTGTGAAGATAGAGCACAAATAGTGTAAGTTGTTTTCAATAATGGTATTCTAGTCATATGCTTCTTAGAGGTGAAATTTCATTTGCGAATAAAACTTTTCTTTTTTACAAGGGCAGCGCATGAATAATCTGTTTCAATCTTTTGATATTTGTCTAGAAACTTCAAGAAACTTTGAGCATTTTGTGGTTCTTGTGTTTTGTTTACTGTCCCAGAGCTGTGTTGCTAGCATCTCTTACTGGTTTATCCTTCTGTGTTCTTTCTTGGGGCTTATCTTACTACTTACTTTCTTGGTTGTGGTTGTTAAACATTCTGGCTGAACGGAAGTTTTAGTAATGTTTTTAGATAGCTATGTTCTTCCCCATTTCCTATTTTATTGAAATGCATTGGACTCCTTTTGCGTTTGTCATTTTTTGTCACTCTTTGAGGACCCGAAAAAAAGGTTTTCTGTAGAATCTGCTGGTAAAGGGAAACACTTGAATCTTCTTATTTTTAATTACAGAATGTTATTGTCAAAGAGCTGTCAGGTGTTATTATATCATGGGGTTGGAGTACAGTGTTATAGCAAGAAAGCTACTCTGTTTTCTGTTATTAAAGGATGTTTAAAACTAGGTGTAGTCCAACAGGTGTGTTGTTTTTTTAACACTTGGAAAGAAAAGTATGTTTTACATAGTTATTCTGACAGGAAAAAATACTTGCTTAGTTTAGATAGGAATAGGGTCTTGAGTGGGCAGTTTTTGTCAATTATCCAAAGATTAGTAGATGGGTAGAGTAGAGAGAACCTGAATATACCGAACTTTTTTGAGTTTCAATTCTTCTGTTTGCAGCTGCAGAAGATCGCAGTGACAGAATAAGTTTTTATTGCAGTCCTTTAAGTTTTAAGGATTTCAGTGTTTATGAAGTGCTCATTTCAAATTGCTCAGTACTTATTTTGAGTAATTATGTTCCATAAGGGGATTCTTGCTTTATTTCTTATTATATTATTTTATTTCTAACTAGTTTATGTTGGAGGTATCCATCGTATGTTGGCAAAGCAGTATCTGTTAATTTTCAAGTAGTTTTAGAAATAAACTGATACATCAAAACTGAAGCTATATTCAAAATACGTTTTTTTTTTTTTTTGCTGTTTGTTTTGGGTGAAATTTTTGAGACTTAGCATGATTTGATAATTTTTTTTGTGCGTGCCTCACTATTCAGGATAACATTTGAATTTGTGATAGCGTGAGATAACTAGTTGTATTTTTTCTCCTAGACCAGCCAAAAGGTGGGATATTGCAGCTACGCAGTATTTTCGAAGCCTTCTGGAAGGTAAAAATCCTGTCAGAATCGTAATTGGCACTTCTGTTTTGGGGGAGAAATGAGCTGTCAGAGATACGTAGTAGTTGAATATATTATTTGTTTCTAATTTTCACCAAATTCTTAATAGAAATGAGGTGTACAGTTCTTTATTTATGAATGAATTGACTTAGCCAAAGTTATATGCAGAGCTGCATCTTGAGTGCAGCGGGCTTCCATTCTGCAGATAGTGCCAGGTGTCTGAGGGTTTCTCTGAGTTTCTTGTGCAGATTGAATAAGTTGGTGCTCATATAACAACTGTTTCATACAGTGATGCCTTTCTTTGTATTTAGCATAATGGTTTGGATCAGCTTTAAATCTGTCTTTGCAATTTGTGTGACAGGAGTGTAAAACACCAGCTCAGAAAAGATTATCTCAATAATAGTTATATTTTCAAATGGATTGTGCTCAGTTTCTGAGTAAGTTAGAATGGTTTGCTCTCCCATCTGTTGATGTCCTTAATCATGGGTGGTGTTTCAGTAGCTCATCCAGACTCCTTCATATCAAGCATTCTATTTTGGTATGAGAGCGCTTTTCTTCTTTCAAAGCAGCTCTTTGCTGAGCTTGTCTGATTGAACTTACCTGCCTACTTGCAAGTGCAGCTTACTCAGTACAGATGTGATTTGGGAAGGAGTGAATGAGTTTGTAGTAACAGTAAGGACTGTTTAGGCCAGTAATTTCACACCCTAGTGGGAATGTTGCACTTACCATGATTTAAATTGTTTATTTGCACGTGTAAGTGCCAAATACTGCTATGCAAAGTAAAGGTTAAGGGAGCAACAGCAATATTAACTTGGTTTCATAAACATTCCCAGACTGCTTTGGGGAATATTATGAGCTCTTTTTAATTTCTGTTATTGCTGGCACATGAGTAGTGTATGCAGAAGAAATACTTCAGAATTTAATAATGGGCATAATTTATCAGTTATGGTTTGTTGTTTTTTTCAATTTATAGCCTAACCAAACTTTGTAGATGTGCAAGTATGTCTTCTTTCAGAAAGAGTGTCAAGGTGGGGAAGTATGCATTTGTACTACAGTTCATCTGAGGGTGCAGTGTAAATACTTCTGGTGTATGACTGACTGGTGTCTGTGGGCCGGTCACTGGTCTGTGCCAGCTCTGTCTTCCTTCGGAGTGAGAGCATTGTTATTGTAATTTTAAGGTTTTAATGCCTTGTTAGATTCCTCTCCCATTTAAAGTTAAAGCATTTGTACTAAGATCTCTTGAAAGTATTGGATTGTGCTCATCTAATTGTTCTTTCTAGTTTTGCATGCTTAAAAAATACTGATATTAACAGGTTAATATATCTCCTTGTTCACTGCTACTTTTCAGCAACTACCCAAATCAAAGCGAAGTTATGTGCTGTGGAAGATAACGTGTTTCATGTTATTCTTTATGTAACAGTAGAAGGTGAAAAGGTAGGATACTTCTACATCTGCAAACCTGTTGGTGCACTTTGCAATATAAAGGTATCTACATTAGGAAAAGTCTTTGATTTAAAAATTGACAAATTAAAAAAAAAAGTGAAGGCTAATAATACAGAGCACTTTCTTTCTAAGGTAGAATTAGCAGAGGTAACTTGGACCTAGAATTATTCTTTGTTTATTTTGTGTGCTGTTTTATTTTCTGTGTTTGTGAGTGTTCATTGTTTGTGTTTGTGTTGCATTGGTACCTGTTTTAAACCTTTAGCATATTTTCTGTGCTTAAAACAAAGTAGAATGTCTTCAAGATTCTTTAAAAAGTATTGAAAATTATTTATGCCAAATTACTGTGCATCCATAGTGAGATGTAACTTTAAGTAGTAATTGAGGTGGATAGCAATTTGGATTATTTGTTGCACTTCTGTGCCTTTTTGGTATTAAACTATAGTTTGCAATTGATTAGCTGAAAACTCGTTAAATAGCGGTTCATGCTTGCTTTTGCTGAAACCTTCATCCTCAAACATTAGGGAAGAACTAGCACCACTTTCCAAACTGTGTGATTTCTGCTAATATTGTGCTATAGCTGCCATTAGACTTATGCAGCCATACTATAGGTATGAAAATTCATTTGCATCTGCTTGGAGTGTTCTGCCAACATTTTTTGTGCCGGAGCTGTGGTCTTTGCTGCAGTCAGTAACTTTTTGTGTATGCATGAAGTCTAAGACCTTCCATCAGTGCAGAATCATAAATGTCATAGAGTCACTGACCTCTGAGCCAGTGGAGTTCTAGAGTTTTGGGTGTAGTTTTTCTCTGCCACGCTTTGATTCTCTCTGAGTCAAAAGAATAACCTGCTTTACTTCTTAAGAGTTTTATCTATTTAGGGCTGACAGAAAAGGTTCATCCTTTTCCAGAAAATTTTGTACTCCATTAAATTTACAGCTAATTAAAATCTGTTTAGATATACTGGAATATATGGCTTCCTTTTGTCTTCTGGATTTAACGTTATTCCAAAAGCATTAATACTGATTAAGTGATATTAACGTTTAAAGCTTGAACTACGAACGAGTATGTGATGTTGATACTGGTCAAGTATCTTGTTGGGTTTTTTTTTTTTTTAGGTATGTATTAATGATGACCTTGTCTCAAAGAACTTTGCTCATTTTGAGAAAGCTGAAGAGAATATTCAAAGTCCAGCAGAAGAACAAGAGAACCAGACGTCGTTAAATGCTGTTAATCCAGCTTTTGCTTTGAGGCCAGCACAGTTGCAGGAGAAGGTACCAGTGAATCTTGAAGCAGGTGGGAGCAATGTATGTCAGAAATATACAATGTTATGTATCTTTAATTGAATATGTTGAATCTGAGACTGATGTCTCAGTTTGAATCCAATAATTGGATCAATTAATGTTGTTAATAAAAGGTGTTTGACATCACAGTCATCAAATCAGCAGATGCAGGAATATTTTAGGGTATTCTTTGTTTTGTAGCATATATGACAAAAACTGAGAGTGAGTTCTATTGATGTTTGTTAACATGCTTAATAGCATTATCAAAATTTCTTGTTTCGCTCATTGTTTCGGTCATTACTGTTGTTTTTGTGCCTGAATGGATTTATTTTAATCAGAAGTAATTGTAAAATTGTGGGATTTACGAGTTGGGGCACGTGTAGTGATTCACATCCTTTAAAAGGTGTGCAGCTTTCCATCCTGCTGGAGATTTTTTCTTTTAATATTGGCAGATAGTATGAGAAACTAAACAAAAAAACTGTGGCTGTAAATAACTATGTTTTTTTTCATGTGTTCAGGTAACTTGAACATTTCTGATCTTCTTCCTAGGTTATAATGTTTCCAGTTCCTCTCTTGAAAAGACATACCAAAGGTCTAATGTGGATCTGAGTGAAAGTAACGAATCTGTGAGTATTGTGTTTTGTAATAAACTGTCAAAAGTGAATCATGTTAAACATACATCAGACAGAAATGGAATGCTGTAGTCACCTGGGCAGTTCTTCTGCACAACACAGGTCTGTAAGACTTTATATAGTTGAAGTAGAATGTTTTTGGGTTTTTTTTTTTTAATGGAGTAACATTAAAAAAAGAATACACTATAGTACTTGAAAAGATCATGCCTTCTTTTCATGCTTCTTTGCTATGGTTTTATGAAGATGATAGCTGTCTACAGTTACAGTAGGACTTTCAAGTTTTCTGAATATGAAAGAAGATGAGCTTTGGTGCTGTCCTAAAAACAAAACAGTCATTATGCTATAGCATGGTGTGCATTTCTTATTTGTTCGTTAATACTTATAATGCTCAATCTACTTTCTTGCAAAGTTTTCTTTTTTTTATTTTGCTTGCTGTTGTTTTGTGAAGTGTTTTAAAGAAATGAGTGCTCAAGTGTTGAATTGGTTACTTCATTACACAGTTGAAGGTAGTTCCAATATCAGTGATAGGAAGAGAGTATGAATCTATAAATAATAGGCAAATAATGGCTGGTAAATGGATCCAGTCTCTGCTTTTCTCAGAGTGAACGTGCTACTTTTTGTCATGTTATGCTAGATGGTTTAAGGGAGAAATTATCTTCTCTGATAGCATTGTAACTAGTTCTTTTGTCAGCTTGGAGGGAAAAATGAGTATTACAGAAGCTGTGATTTTGGGTTTTGGTTTTTTTGTTGTTTTTTTTTTTGTTTGTTTTTAGCTTTACTGAATATTGGAGGATGACAACCACTACAGAACTTAAAGTGGCATACCTCAAGAGACTTTTTTTTTTTTTTTTTTGGGTGGGGGGGGTGGAGAAGGAAGTAATATTATTAGTAGTAGGTGATTATCCTGCTCTGCTTCTGAAACATTTTGTAAGTGGCCAGCTGAACTCTTCTACAGCTACTTGATGTTTAACTATGTATTGCCTTCAGTACTGTCTTTTACATACATGATTCCAGAGATTTCGAAATCTTAATGGAGAAAGAAGCTGGATCTTTCTTAGCAACAAAATTGAGCCAACTTCAGTTTTGGAAAAAGCCCCACTTCACGATAATCTGAAAAGGGTAACACCAGTATTTAATTTTATGCTGAATGTCTCCTAACAACTCACTGTGCCCTCACTTTATAAACTAAATATGATACTATAATATCTTAAGACATTTCTCAGTCAAAATAACATGTTTTTCATGTGATGAAATAAATGAAGTTTGACAGGTGTCTGTGTCAGCATCTCTTTAAGAATCATATTGATTTCTACTGGTATATTAGCCAGTAATCATTTTTACACAGTAATTTATTATATATTGTGTGTTAAGGGTATTTATTGTGAAATGGATCAAAAAGCTCTCAAAACACTCCATGTTTTGTGTAGTTTTGTAAATATATTAATACACAATACTCACATGAAACTCTTAATATCCCATGTCTTAGGAACTTGCTCAGGAAAAGTTTCTGGGCCCTAATTTTACAGAATCGTACTGTTGGCCAGCGGTAGCTCGAGGATGTGACGTAGTTGCCATCTCCTATCAAGGAAATGACCCTTTCTTATACATTCCACCAGTTCTTGCTTTCTTACAAGTGGAAAGTTGCTACAAAGCCTTGCCAAAAGGAAATGGAGTATGTATATATATATATATATATAAATACTATCAGATTTTCTGTTTTGAAGTGCAGATGTAGTAGAATAATGCAAAAAATAATGTGTTTGTTTATTGTGATCTTCATTTAAGTCCTCTACATAAAAGCTTACACAGTTGGACTTCATGAATATAACAAAGACAGAGAAATATTTAACAAGTGATTGTTATTATTACATCACTTTGATTCTGAAGTTTTATTTTACAGGGTTAGTCTGTATTTGTGTTAGCTGTTTAAAATAGTGAAATTTTTTTCTCTAACTTGTATTAGGTCACAGAAGCGTGGAATTATTGAAGTTGTAAGGGTCTTCTGTGGCAGTGATGTAGCGCAACCCGAGTTAGGAACAGATGATGCTGCTATTAAATGTTTAGACTTTTTACACTGGTTACTGCATGCGTCCTTCTTGTCTCAGTAACCTGGCATATGATTCCTTTGGATCTGTAACATCTGCATTTATTAGATGATGCAAAAGTAAAAGTTTTGTTCTGGAAACACTCAAAAAGCATCTCTTCTAGATTTATCTTTGCCCTAAATGTTGCCATAGTACAGCTCTAGATAAGAGTTTAGAATTATACGCACAGTTTACATTGTATTTTATGTTTGTAGCCGCTGGTGCTTATTTTATGTCCTGGTTGGAAGAAGGCACAGCTTGTTTTTGATTTACTGAAAAAATATGTCAGATTCTCCAGACCGCTTCATCCAATGTTGGTAATACTTGGGAATAAAAAAGAAGCTGAAACTATGAAAATCCAAGGCTGTAAGAATACTCTTTTATTTTCTTAATCATGCTTAAAAGCAATGTAGGCTGACTTAATGTCAGGAAACTGTACTCCTTGATAAGATGATACTGTTTCTTTAATTCTCCATAGTGATTTGTGAAGTTCAGTAGTACTATTTAACAACAAATTGTATTAGGGCAGTTCTACTACCTCCATGTCTCTTTTTATGAACTCCATTATAATAATTTTTCCTTCAGGTTAATTTCATCTTCATTTCATGAAGATCATGCCATATTAGAAGTGATTAGTGACTTCTTTGATGTAAAACTAACTTTGTAATTGCTTTTTGTTGATCCTTGAGCATCTGTTTTTACACCCCTTATTCAAGTTAAAGTGCCTGGTAGATGAGTTAATATGTATTATGATACGTGTTGGTATGTTTGCACTTACCAGGATTGTGTGAGTGTTTAAGCTACAACATATACTTGATTCCCTTTTTTTTTCTTCACTTTCCTAATGTGGAGGCTGCTTTTGCAAGTAGCTAAATGTTTAAATTCTGCATATCTGCTTCTGAAGTTTTCCTGAAGTCTGTGTTTGGAAAATGAAGTGGCTTTCATTATCATATTGTCCTTGAATATATGTAGAATCGTCCATGTTGCAGAAGGGTACCTTAAGCAATCATCTGGTGGTCTTGTTGTGCTTGTGTTTTTACTTATATTATTGGAAGCAACAAATTAATAAAATACTAATAGCCTTTTCTTCTAACTTACAGGTGAAATAATTGTGACTACACCATATAGCCTCCTGAGATTGTGTGAATATCACCTTTTATTTTTTTCTAGACTCTGCCATTTTATTTTGGATGAAATTGAGGTACTGTTCTCTGAAGCTACTGAGCAGGTAAATGGATTATGCATTCTGATAGTAAAATGCATTTTATTTCTAGTGCCCCAGCAGACTTGAAGACAGTGGATGACAGTGCATATACCAGCTTTCTTCAACCCCTGTGGTGGAGTTGAGAAAAGACAAAGGAATTAGAATTGTCTATGTATTTCTGGTAGACTGAAACACTGGAAGAATGTATTTATTGTCTTAGAGTTTATTGCAGTGGAAATGCAAGTTGTGGCTTGAAACAGTGATTGAGCACTTTGTGGGGCCGACCCAGGGGAGCTCAGGTGCATGCAGTGCAATTGGGTGACCAGAAGGGGTGAAGCCAGGGTCTGCCCCTTCCCAGACTTCATTTAAGGGCTGGCAGTGAGGGTTAGGTGTGTCGCTCTGGAGATTCCTGTGTACCTGAGGCCTTTGAAGGGTAAGCAGGTTCTTGCTTTTGTTTCTGAATTCACAGCTGCTGTGTTTGTGCTTACCATTGCTTGCTGCAGTCCAGGACTTTGCTACACTGCTATCGTTGCCGTGCTTGCCATCACATTATAGTGTTATATCTAGTTATCTAACTTCCCTTGTTTGTTTTTTGTTGTTGTTGTTTTTTTAATTATCATTTGGAAAGCTGTCTTGTCTTGTTTAATGCTGCTGTACCATTATGCTTTCTTCATTTGCTGTGAGTGGTCTCTCACACATTTGGATTGTTTTCGGTTTGGTAGCAGTACCTCAGTAGAGGAATCTTTAATTTCCTTTTAAGGCTTGCATGTTCTGTCTGTAAGGAACTTTCTTTTTCCTCTTATCAGTTATCATTTTTATCTGAAGTTAGGAATGGCTGTAGTTAAGAACCCTGTGTTGGTAAGCTCCTTACATTTTGTAGAATGAATATGTACTGTCAGAAGTAATCAGGAAGGGCCTTGGTGTCACTGTAGGCAAGGAGAAGCTGATCCCAACATTCACAGAAACTTGGAAGAGGAATAGCATTAAGTTCCCCATCAGATTAGGTTGCATATGCATTTCACCAGCTGTATGGGAACTGTTGAATCATGACCTGAACCACTGATCACCTGCGGAGAGCACTGAGTCAGCTGCAGGGGCACAGGTGAAGGCAGTGTACCTGTGTGATTGGAAGGGGTGGAATCTGGCTCCACCTCTCCCAGACCCCATTTAAGGGCTGACCACCACCAGGGAAGGATCTCTCGTTGGGGATCCCTCCCTAGTGGAGTCATCAGCGAGCCTCAACCATCATAAAAGATGAGCCACTCTCATCTTACTAATTGTCTGTATAGCATCTATATAAGCCTACCAAAAATATACCATCTTCGGCACTATTTTCCTTGAATGCCATTCTTTGGGGGTTATTTGCCCTTCACCTAGCCTTCAAGTAACAGTTTATATCTTAAGGTGTGTTTTTGTTTTGTTTTTTTTTCAGTCAGGTTGCTATTGACTTGCAATGCTGGAGTATTTTTTTTTCTAAAAGATTTTTTGTGAAGGATAGAAATTCTTTGGTTCTTAGCAATGTTGTCTGTGATCAATTAATGCCATCAATTCAAGAGAAGGTGTAGGTTTGTTTGTATGCATGTGAGCACTATTGCTTCATGTTGTCCTCTCACTTTGTTCTTGCTTCAGAAGGTGTTCAAATAATAGGGGGGAAGCGCACAAAGCACAGACTTTGGAATATGAAACGAGTCTTGTTGGTTGGTGGTGAGGAGCTTTTTGTTGGTTTTAGATTAGTTGTTTGTGTCAGGAGGAACAGTACTCTCTGCTGTTTTTACAAACTCATAATGGGATAAGATTGTAAAGTTTTTTTTGTTTTATAGGTTTTTCTTATATTAGAATACTACAAGAAAAATCTCATTACTGAGGTATGGAAATATTCACCACGTCAAATTATTGCTGTTGGAACTCAGTGGAATCAGCACATACAAAGTTTAATAAAGGAGTTCATGGACAGTCCTTACATTGTGATAACAGCTTTGGAAGAAGCTTCCATTTATGGAAATGTACAACAGGTAAGAACTTAATTAACAAATAGTGACATAAACAACAGAATATCTTGGGGATTATGATGATCATGTTCAGTATGCGTAGCTGCTCGGTTTGTTGTTAGTTTGTTTTGACTGAATGGTGCTGGAATTGCAGCAGGTTGTTCAGCTGTACCTTGTGCATATGAACTGAAGTGATTGTAAGGAAACATACAACATCTCTGCATTAGCTGAATGTGTTTTTCTTTCTAGGACTGAGATGAAGATATTCCCTCAGCTATCTGCTGTAATGCAAATTAGTCTGAATTTTTATATAAGCACTTACAAATCATAGATTGTGGGGGGGAAAAAAAAAGTGAAATTTCTTGCATTGGTTGATAGGGAGTGGCAGATCTACATGACAAATTTTCCTAAAGTAGAACTAGTGGAAAAACATTTTCACTGGTGCATACCGTGCAGTGGAGAACTTATTTTTCTAAATCTTAAGCCAAGGCAGTTAAGACTTCTTAAATGCTTGTTAATTTAGTTGCTGGTAAAGCCAGTGGAGCCCTTAAGTATAATAATATAAGAGTTTAGGTGCATCCTGAATTCTGCTGTGTCTGAAAATAATACAGGATTTAATTTCTGAAGTAAATATTTTCTTCTGGAAGCTGTCATAAGTTTATCACTGTGAGAACTGTATTTTCTGTGAACTAAAGAAGATTAGGCAACCATTTACTGTTTCTGTTGTGATTTAGGCCATATTATATGAGAATGCACAGTACTCGTTGAAATGAAAAATGTCGTAAAATATGTATGGATTATATTATGAGCCATCTGTTTTATATCAATTTCTAGGTTGTGCAGCGTTGTGTGAGCAGTGAGAGAACTGCCGTGTTACTGAAAATACTGGATTTTACCCCTAATAATGTTCAGAAGGTGCTGGTTTTCACAAATTCCGTAGATGAAGTAGAAATAGTACATGAGGTAACAAAGTACCTAAATTTATAAGTACCTTCTTTAGTTTTTAAGATCAACAAGTTAGCTTCTAAGAGTAAATGTACGTAGGTTGCTCTGAAAGTAATGCCTCCTGTTTGTTTCCATGGGATCTGCAACAGATATGAAGAGTACAGTTAACACTCTTTAATAGAGCAAATTCTCATTCATAAAACACTTCAGCTGTGTGTTTCTGTCAGCAGTGTTCAGCTTGCGTGCTTTGCTTGTAAAAGTCTGCAGCAGCAGGAGAGGTGACCCGCTGTCACCACTGCTGAAAAGCACTCCCTGCCACCTCACTGTGCTGATGTCCACCACTAGGGTGTATGCCTAGACTGTTCATACCTAGTAGGAATGTCTAGGTCAACCCTGAAACACACAGTTGTTTTCCAGAAGCAGGAGTAAATCCTGTGTCCTTTAAAGTCTTCTTACTGTGTGGCTACTTTGTGATTGAAGACTGGTAACAGTAACAAGTTTGCCCTGTAACTACAGCATGTTTTCTTTGAATGTCTGGGAGTTACATTTTTTCTTCCAGTTTATCGGAACTGGGCTCTTTACAGAGAGCACCATTTAAAAGAAAAAAGGAGAAAAATGTATTAGTCAGTGCTACATAAAAGTTTATATGCTTTCAGTTTTTAGTGATCTGTGTATATACCAACTTTGCATATCTGAAATGGCAAACAAAAGAAATAAAGTATAAATTAATTCCATACTGTTATCAACTTTAACAGTTTTTGGTTTGTGTGGGAGATGAGTAACCTTCATCTTCAGTTCTTTTCATATAAACAACCTAAGAACTTCACTGTTTTCCCCCCTCTGCCCTCGGTTCTTTATATTTGCAAAGGTATGTCAGATACTAAGGTAAATTACTGGAGTTTCTTACGGCAGCTGTTACTGTATTGGAAGAACATAGAGTTTTTATTTTGTCATCAGGCACTGAAGGGCAACTCAGTATTTGCCTTCAAAATGCATAAAGAAATGGAGTTGAATTCCAAGGATTTCTTAGAGCACTGGACAAAAAGCTATAGCAGTGGCAGTCGTGTTGTGTTAGGTGAGTACTGTTTTGTTTTCTGGTTGTCTGTTTATTTCTTCATGGTGACATGTTCTACATTAAATAATGAGGTTCTGTTCACTTTGCGTTCAGAACCTCTGAAGTCATAGCATAATTATTTCCCTTATGCTCTGGTTTATTTTTTGAGTTGCTTGTAATAGTAAAGACTCTTTACCACATCATAAACTGCTGGAAATTTTTTCAGTCCTGCTCTAGTGAAATATGTCTGTGGGCTATGCTATTCCTTCATTGATACTATTACAAGATGCAGAATTGAACTAGAGGTGATGTAATACTATGTTCCACATACTTCAGAAATGTGTTTATTGAAAAGTGTAGTATCTTATGAATCTGTATAGGGAAAAGACCTTACCTTTAAATCTCTGGATGAGGGGGAGGAAACAGCCATTGCAAATGTGATGTAATGCTTCACGTGCTTCATGTATGTCAGTTACCTTTTGTGTAAACCCTGTGTTCAGTTTTAACAGATGACTGCATGCGGTTCTTGGAAATTACAGATGCATCTTGTGTGATACATTACAGTTTTCCTTCTTCTCTGGCAGTCTTTGGTCAGCGTCTGTACAGCATGTCTGACAACTTCCATAATGTGACAAAGGTTTGAGTAATTAATATTAACATGTGATAATTAAGAAGTGGAGAAATAAAAGCTGTATAAACACGTACTACTTTTAGGATTCATCTGGTCAGGAGCATCAACAGGCGAGGTCAGTCATACTGCTGACAGAAAGCAGCGAGTGCCGTTCTGTTGAGATCCTGCGCTGTTTGGAGCGTGCTGAAGCTGGCATTCCACCAGGACTGAGTGATTTTCTGAACAATGTGCTAGAAGCTGAAGAAAGAAAAAAGCTTGGAAGGCCATTGTGCACCTATCTTAAAATGTTTGGGACTTGCAAGTAAGGACATAAGAAGTTTTCCTGAAGCTTATTATTCCTTCTTGCTAAAGTGTATGCCCTGAGCAATGCCTGCGTCTACTTCATAAGTTATCCTGTTGGATACATCTATTCAGATCAGATTTTGCTCATGGTTTTTTTTATTGTGTAGGAATAGAACAGTGTGTCCAGACCGTCATCAAATTAATTTACAAACAGACATGTTCCAAAATGTGCTGGATAGAAGTATACAGACATCTGTATATGTGACAGTAAGTTTTTATTTTTCTTGGTCTTGATTACTAAGAAGGAAAGTCGTAGTTAACTGCTTCAGCCTAGTACTTATTTTTTTTCAAATTGCATTAATGCTACTATAATACGTATGTATTATTTCTGGAATATTTTTTGCTGTTTAGCTTTTTTCATCTGCCTGTTGAAGGGGTTGCAGCATAAAATGTGCCAGACTTTTTCCTTAGTTTGAATGGGTATTGATTTGCAGGTAATTCAGACTTGCCCTCTGATTCTTATCCTTTTTTTTTAATCCTAGTTTTCAATGTGAAGAGGGTTTGTTATATTTATTCTTATATGTCACATCTCAGTAACTTCAGAAATAGTCACTCTTCTTTCTCTGCCCCGCAATTTATTTTTTGCTTTCAGGTACTGCCTCTCCACATTGTAAATGCAACAAACTACTTTGGTCGCATAGTAGATAAACAGAAGGACGAGTATTCCATTCTTGCTGAAGAAATCAATGAGTATTATAAGGAGACTAGTAATAGAGTCACTGTTGAAAAGGTAGAGAAGCTAGCTTTGTATGGATTCTGTGAGGAAACAGTCTTTCACAGGTAGAAATGCTTTTTTTATTTATAAAAAGTATACACAAATATTTTATTTAAAAAGTTCAGTATCTGATTAAAAAAAAAAAAAAACACCTGCCTCCACACCTTGTTCCGAGACCAGCAAGAAATGACTGCTACATTCAAATCAGTCTTTAAAACAGAATTTTTATGAAAACATACTGTTTGATTTGCCATACGAAAAATACAAACGCGTATACCCACAACCAGAGTTTGAGTTTTTTCACTGTGGTTTTTCTACTTTTTGTAACAGCTAGGTGTGAAGACTTGTTAGAACTGATTATATGAATATTAATTCTGTTTTCTTCTTCCACTCTATGTAGGGTTCAGGTGGTTGAGACGTCTTTCAAAGAAGAAGAAAATTTATTCTTTAACGTTGAAATTAAATACATAGATGAAGGCAGAACTAGTCAAGTTCAGAGCTCTCAGCTTCTTCACTTACCTGCAAGATTTCAGCATCTGCCACCTCAGGCTAAGGAATTTGTAGTTTGTAGAGTTAAACCCATCGATAATGACAATGAATGGAACCCAAGGGTAGTAGTGCTTGATTTCTTTCGTAGTGTTCTTCTGTTTGTATTTATTTTCTGCAGGAAAACTGTTGGGAACTGTGAATTTAGTTCTCAATTTCACTGCTTATAATAGTTATCGATAAATAACTGATAGTGGGCTTGATTGTAAGAAGCTGACTTACTATTTTGTAGGCCAAGAAAAAAAAAGACAAATAGTGAAATTGTGGAATTTTATGTATGATTTAAATAAATTCTTCCAGAACAAGTTACTGCTACTTTTAAATCAGTGGGGAGAGGAGCAGCCTCTAAATTGACTTGTTTGCATATCCTCCTACTTACAGACAAATATGCAAATATAATCCCTGGTGGTTTTAGTATTTCATTAGTTTACTCAAAGTGTAGTTTTTATTTGTCAAATATTCCTGTCGTTGTTAAGCTCGGGAGATTTTCATCACGATTGAAATCACTGGCAGTTTGTTTCACTGTACTAAAAGGCAGTGTTTTGTTTTCCCTAGGTAACTCATTATATTCATCAGAAAATTAGAAGAAAACCACATGAAGCAAAAGTAGTACTTACGTTAGGAAATACAGTTTGGATCGACCCAATGGTATGTGCAGTATTGCTGAGTTACGTTTCTAACTGTGCTCCTTTACAGCAAGAACATTAATTCATATCTTCTGTTCATACTTACTTTCATTGGTGCTATTCATGTGTGACTGAACTGAAACTGTTGGAAGGTTGTACGCTCTCCACCACTGAGCATATGAAGAAGCCATCTGGATATCTTGTCCAGATGGATGTACTCTGATAGTGTTTCCAAGTATTTAAGACTCTTAATCTAGGCTTAGTTTATTCTGGTTATGTTTTTAAGCCTTTACTGTTTCTTTTAATTCTGCACCAGCTTGGAGAGGGACAAAAAGGAAGGTGCCATTTGTTCATGCTGAGAATGATTGATCATTGTATAGCTAGTTGTATTACAACCTTGTTGGTTTTTATTCAGTGATCAAGTTGTGGATTGCTTTCAGGTTTTCTGATCTTTTTAATTCTTGCAACCTTGTCAGTTTCGTTTTTTGCTGCAGTGTAGAATATGCCTTTATATAGTTTTTGTTTTGTTACATTTTTTCATCAGGATAAGAATGAGGACTTGTTTCTGTGGGGTTTTTTGTTGCTTTTTACACTAATATCGACATCTGGATAACTTCTTGGTCTTGTGAAAAACTAGTGGCTGGTGTTTTATGCATTTTTCATAAATGGAACTTTTTTTGTCACATCCAGAATCAACCCCATGAAGATCAATTGGATGCAAAGACTGCAGTTCAGACACTTAAGATGTTCTAAGTTTTTATTATACTGTGTCACTGCAGTAATACGATGTGAGAAAATTGTTTTTGTCAAAACTGACTTTTTAATTTTTCTGAAAGTAGCATATTGAGGTCAGTGCCACATTCATATTTTTTGTGTCAGTTCCCTGGCCTGTGAGAGTTGCTGCACTGACTGGAGCAAGTATCTGTGCTGGAAGTACTGACTAGAAGGTGATAGCAAAGAAAAAAATACTAGAAAAATGAGATGCCTTTTATGTCATTACTAATGGCATAAACAAACTTGTTGTCTGTGTCAACAAATAATGTCAAGAGCTGGGAGTTCTATGAACTAGGTTGATTCTTTTAAATGGGACTAACTATTGGCTATTGGAGCATTTACTACATTTTAAAAATACTGATATTTTGAAAACGATTAAATATTAGTAAGTGATTTACCATTTGAAATATCAGGAACAAATGGGCATGTGTCTGAAGTTTTTAGCTTAGAATAGTTTAGAGTTGAGGAGATGCAATCTCAGCTGTGGTTTTCATTTAGTGTATTTTGTAATTGAAGGTCCGGGTTACCAGGCTTTCCAATTTGAAGATACGTATCAATGAATACAGCGTGCGATCGGAGATATTGTCTACGGGTCTGGGAACTGATAATCCAGAACATGTGTTGCAACTTCAGAAGTTGTGTGAGCATGTGAAGGTGTTAAATCACATGAAGAATTTGGAGCCTTTGTGAGTGTTTCCAAATTATTTTCAGCCAATGTTTCATTAGGAAAATAACCAAATGTTTACATTATTCATTGTAGAGTGTGATTTTTCATTTAAACAGAGGCACTGTTGTTTGATACCTGCTCTCCCCTAAGTAATTAGGGCACTGCTCTAATGAGTGGGAGGGTTACATTATGTGTTTTTTATAGTAACAGCTTTGTGTACTTCACTATTTAAAAAGAAATTTCTAGTTGAGTAAATATTGTATGTGGTGTGGAAGGGCACATCTTTCTGTAGTTGGTCAAGATTCCATGATTCTTTGCTTAAAATGCATACAGTGAAAGGCATTCATAGTTGTGGTTTCATCAGGCAGGTGACTAAGCACTACACAGAGATTTGCTCATTTTCACACTATCCTGGTGGGATGGGAGAGAGAATTGGGAGGGGGAAAAAAAACAAAACGAAGTAGAACTCATGGGTTGAAATGAAGCTATTTACCAAGAGAAAAGGAAAAGGATGATCATTATAATAAATGTGTGTGTATAAATGTATACAACTAGTGATGCACAAGCAATTGCTCACCAGGCCCTGTCTGATGCCCAAGCTAGCTCCCCAGGCAACAGAAGAGAGATGAACCCCCTCCCCCCCCATCCTTCAAAACTCTAGCAGAATATCTTCCCCTCCTGGCTCCTTTGGCCCTTGCTGAGAATAGCTTTGGCTCTGTACGGCACTGCTTACCAGTAACTGTAAACATTGTGTTGTTGTCATTGGTTCTGGGACAAAAACCAAAGTGTAGCATTGTACCAGACACTGAAGAAAACAAATTCCAGCCAAATTAAGGCAATAATTTTGTTGGTTGTCTTTTTCTTTGCCTTGACACACGCACATGAGAACAATAGATTTTTTTATTAATCAAAGGTAATGCTGCACCATGAGAGTTTTAAATGTTATTCAATATTGGATTACTCTATAAATGCTTCTTACTGTGTTACTGGATTTCATTAGCTCTGTGGTGGAATTTATGGATTGCTGGAAGTGCATTTTAGAAGTTCTGCTCTATTGTCAGTATATGTTTAAAAACCTAAATAGAATTTCTGACTCTCATTTGGAGTCCTTTAAATAGTTAATGTTTTTAAGCCTTTTAAAATAAAAGTATGTTTTCCTGTGTTCAGAAGCGTAGAGGAGGATACAGCTGGTCCTGAGAATGTGAATGAACTACAGAACATGTCCTTTGAGGAAAATCCTTCTGAAAACTGTAATTCTTCTAAAACATCTATGGGCAGTCATCTGTGTGGTATGCATTCTCATAATTTTCCAAAAACTTGTAAGACTTCCATTCAGGTTAAGCACATAAGTGTTAACTGAAAAGTCCAGTGCAGACTTCTGAGTACCCAGCGCAGTTCTGCATAGCTGATACTTTAGAGTAAGCTGGCAGCATCTCCTGGTTAGCAGTGTGAAGATGTTGTGTGATCAAGCCGTGTTAGTAGAGCTGTTTTACTATTTTGGGAATTCGTTGTCCTTGAAATACTCAGAATTGTTTGGCTCTGGAATGTGTGAGCAGGGAATAACTACCAAGAGGAGGATGAATGTTTTGCTGTCAAAGGCCGTAGCATTGAAAGAAATTAAAATCCATTGGAATATCTGAGGTGAATAACAGTGTTGTTCTCTGGGAAGTCTGATTTTTAAAACCTAGATTCAGAATTGTAGGGGACGGCTTCTTCTTTTAATCTAATATTCAAGGATTTAATATTCAATTAAATAGAGAACTAAAAACATACGGCTCAGTGCTAGCTATGGAGGAGGACTGAGAACAATAGAAAATCTCAGTTTGGAGAGATGAGGGTTGAATGATGGAGGAAAAAAATTTGCAAGGTCCTGGGATGTTTAGCATAGGTACTTTTTTTTATGTTATTTTCCACCTGGTGTGTGGTAAAGTGACAGTAATATCATGTTTTAAGCTATGATTGGTAGTAACATTACTTTCAGGGATTTGTTAAACAACTAAACTTATATGTCTGGAAGACTGAAAAGACCTTTATGTGATGTGGAGAGTGTGATTTACTTTTTTTAATATCATCTGTAATATTTTCTAGTTGAGATTTCATTTGAGCTATTAGATTTGAGATCTTTCCGTGTTGAAAGCACGTGGCATAAATACTAAGGTTATGCTTACAGTAGTAATCTAATTGCTAGCAAATTATTCTTACGGTGTTACTGGGGTGTTCTGGAAGTACTTGGTTTGTATAGATAATCATCTTCCTGCATTTCTTATTTTTTAGATTGTGTTGCTCAAACTAAGGAAGCAGAAGACTCTTCCCTGCGTCAACAGAAATGGTACAAAGATCAATGGTCTTGTTACTATATTTTTTATTGTGAGCTGACAAACAAGACAGTTTCCCTTACTGAGGTTATCTGTTTTGTGAGTAAATAGGTGGTATTATGGGTGGAAATTGTTTGGGTTATGTTTAAACCAAAGACTTATCCTCTCTGAGCTTTAAACTGTAGCTCCTACTCTTCTGTCTCTGCACGTTGGTTTTTAATGAGATAGATCACTTTTGTCTTTCTTTGTGTTAATATTCTTCGGAAAAATAATAAATAGAATAGCGTGATTATCTTAAATGGGAAATTGTGGCTCACTTGAATTTTTTTTTCAATGAATCTGTTAGCTTTTATTCCTTTTTTGATAGAACAGTGTATGTTAATATACAATATCGAGATTAGACTGTGGTATCATTCTTAGATGAGGCAGTATGGTTTATTCCTTTGGATATTGCAGCCAATGGAGTGTCTCCTGACTTGAAGTAATGAATGTACTGCTCCAAAGACTGAGGTTGCAGTGCTTTTGTAGCAGGCTGGGCTGGCATCCTCGCATGCTTTCCTGTCATTGTTATTCAGGCTGTTAGGGTTTGAGTATGCATACAGGTGCTGTTTGTTGGCATCCTAAAAGGAGAATCCTGTCTGTACTTAAAGCAGCTTATTTTCTGTTTTTGGCTAACTCCAAGTAAACTTTATTTATCATAGCTTTTATCCAGAAATAAAATGGTTTGAAAATGAAGAGTCTGTTACGGTGAAGGTTAAAATAGTGAAGATAGCTGACTATAAATGCGAGTTCTCTACAGAGAGGGTGATTTTCAGGTAGGTTTAAGAATTTAAAATTTAATAAACACAAAGTTTGGCTATTAGCATGCATTTAATTAATTATTTTTTTTGGTAATACAGTGCTTGCTCAGGAGACAAATTTTATTTGGCTGATATGGACTTGTATCAGCGTATACTTGCTGAAAAGTCTGCATGTGTGATTAAGGATAAAGAGGCTGTTATTGTCCTCAGAAAAGAGAAGAAAGGATCGTGGTGCAAGTTACTAAAGAACAAGGTGAAGTGGAAATTAATTTGAGAATTACTGAATGTTCCCAACGTAGTATCTGTTTAAGTTCAGACTGTTGTTTTTGTTAACAGAATCCTCGTGTGTCTTTTGACTTTGAGTACCTGAAAGATTTTGAAGACAAAAGCCCTTTTCCAGTTGGTAAGGAATGAACAAATAAGTGTCTACTGTGCGTGAAATAATTTGCATCCTAATTTGTAAACTACATTTTATTTAAAATACTAAATTTATTTCATATGTGTCGTTCTTTTTCAACTCTGAAAACATATCTGAGAATCTTTAATATCAAACCATAGGCATAGGGTATTTTTCCAACAGAATAGCATAGAAAGAAAGCATTTTAGTGCAGTATTTTGTAGCGTTTTGATCTACTCTGTAGCTTGAAGGTCTTGTTTGTTTTGTTTTATGAATATTAATTTTTGTTAATTGTTTCTAGGTACTGGAAAGCTGCATTTTGCTGGTCCAGTAATGGAAGAACTGACTGACTCTTCGGAAAACAGTGACTCAGAAAATGATGAGTAATTGGGAGGTCTTTTTTTTTTCCTGTTAAGGCTAATATTGCAAAGTAGTATCT
The DNA here is from genome assembly GCA_023055505.1 of Callipepla californica brunnescens. Taxonomy (NCBI): domain Eukaryota; kingdom Metazoa; phylum Chordata; class Aves; order Galliformes; family Odontophoridae; genus Callipepla; species Callipepla californica. Next base: position 8,459,935 of record JALIRH010000016.1, read on the forward strand.
GTTGCATAGAATTACTCCCAAAATTGATGGAAGCAAATGTATAGATTGCAGAATTGTCTTTAATTTTAGCTGGAAGAGGGTAAGCAAAATTCTTACTGCTTGGGTTCTGAGCATCTGAAGAAGTACTCTACAGGATAACTTCATAAATATTTTCCAGTGTCTTCACTTCAGAACTGTTGGCTTTAATGATTATGTGCAAATATGTATATGTATTTAAATGAAGAGCTTCTAGTTTACCTTGCTGAGTTTGCTGTGGTAGCAGTAATAAATAAATCTTTGTAGTTACGAGTTCTGATGACCAGTCAATTGCTTCTACCATAACCTTTATATGCATACAGCATCAGCTTTGTAACTGCCTGTTTGTCAGTTCTGCATGAATAAATTCAGATGGCATCTTTATTTGACTGGAAATACTTTGACTTGTTATAACATGAAGTTCTGTTTGGTAACTATAGTAGCTAACTACTGTGCAAAATCAGTGGAATGAGTATTGTGACAAAACATTCAGTGCTTATTTTCAATTTCACGTTTTCACTTTTCCTGATTTCATGTCCTGTCGCTTATCTAAAGACTCTTGGCTCATCTGCATCATCTGCAGAATCTTGGGATAGGCAGACAAAGCTTTGCACTTTCATATGTAATCTTTTAGTAAATAGTTTTCCACTCTTACATTTTTACACATTACTATTTTACTGCGAGATTTTTTTAATGTAACAGCTATTCATAGTACATGAAGCTAGTAAGTATCTTTTCATCTGTAGGTCTTTGAACATGTTAGCTTTTCCAGTAAACTATATGATGGCTTAGGGTAAGAACTTTACAGATATATTTTGAGAACCTTATTTTTTTTCTTTCATTTTTAACTAATTTACTTGCTATTTGGAGATCATTCTTTTGAGGAACTTTAGGATTCTCTTGCTAGTATCTTTGAGACTTATGTTTTGAGACAGAGTTTTTGTAATATTCAGAAATGTATTATATACAAATATTAAGAGTACTTCTGATGGCAGTGTAAAATTAGCATGTGACAATAAGTTGTGGTAACAACAATTAAATATTATTAAGAAACGTAGTTTAAAAAATTGTAATGCTATTGGGAATCTGATTACAGTTGAGCTTAGTTTATAACCTTTGCCTTTGTTCAGGATAGGGACTGTCAAAGCTGCAATAGTTTTAAATGTACTTCAGGAGAGTGTTTGTGTTAAATATATTTAAAATATGTGTATTCAAGAGTTGTTGAGGACTTACCTTTCAGAATTTCAAACAGTCTTTCTTAACTTAATCACTTCAAAATATTGACAAATTACTTGAGAAAGTTTTTTTTATCCATTTACTGTGAGGGAGTTTAAAGTAAGTAAAGGAGATTAACCAAAAAGCCATCAGTTTCTTGGCCAGGGAAACTTGAAAGCTGTATAGTCATGCATATATGAGTTTACAGTTTTATTTCTGTCAGCTGCCAAAGGAGGCGTTCCTAGAATGGTGAAGTTAGTCATGTAAACTCAAGTCACATTTGTGCTGAGGATAGCTTCTCTTGCATTTACTTGGTGTTCTATACCTTAGATGGTATGGGAGAAAATGTAGGTACCTTGAGAAATTAAGCCTTAACTAATGACTTGTGTTTAAAAAGAAGTAATTCTTTTGTTCTTTGATACGATTTTTGTTCTTACTTGATTCCCGCTTCCTCAGTCTTCAGTTTTTTTGATGACCAGTGCTTGGTCTGAGAAACTGAAGATGTTCTGTTTTTGTCTCTTCTGTTTCTGTGGCTTGGTGTTGGTGTTGCTGTAAATGAGCTGCTGTACTTCTCTGTTCTCTCAGCAGGAAGGAAAGAGGTATTCTGACCAAGTACTACTGGTGAGTTTTACTGTGATTTTAATTGGGAAGTTCCTCTTATTTGAAGTGATGCTAGTGCAGAAAAGAAGACAAGCTTCACATACCAGCAAGCAACGAAAGTGGCTCTGCTGTGAACTGATTTGGCTTAGGAAAATTTTATTCGTATGTTTAGCGTTATTCACATACTAAGTAGCATTGCAAAAATGCTTTACACCAGTATGAACATATCAATTCAGAAAGCTTAAATGTGTCCCAAACTAAATGGAATCTCCTTCAACTGATGTAGCACTTAATGCTGTATCACATACAAGATATTTTATTCTGCAACTTCCTCTGGTGGGACAACTTCCAAAAGCATCTGAAGGTGCATAGTGATGGGCTCTGAGAAGGAAATTATTTTTTTAACTGCTTTATCAGGAGAAAAGTATTTATAGTCAGATTAATACAGTTTGTCTTAGTTAAAAATATTACTCAAAGTTGTTGTCTTCTTCATATCTCAAAAGGGGAGGGAAATCAAGCTAAAATATTCTAGGGTTTCTGAAATTGCTCTTCAGAGAGTAAACTATTTCTAATTGCATAATTATGTAATATGTGATAACTCAGGCTGGGGGGAGAAACACCTGGTTGTATTTTTTTTGTCTGTAGATCTGTTATTTCTGTTTCCTGATTCTCATTTCAGTTTTCCTTTTAGAAATTCCTGCATGTCACATTTTCACTGAGAGATTGTTAAGGAGTTCCTCTTGAGATTAGGTGAAATCGTTTTATAAATGATCACACTGAATTTTTGCAGCTTTCAGTTTGCTCAACAGCAGTGTGATTAATATTGGTCTTAATGTTTTTGTACTTATTAAGCATAATAAAATTGGTAACTTGAGCCAATAGGAGGGTGTTCTGTGGCATAAGAATGTTTGCTGCTCTTTAGTTAATGACCAGAGGAACTTTCTGAAAAGCTAACTTTATGGTTGAAGTAGTTGGACTCATTAAAAAGTTCTTCTTTGTGTTACTGCAGCTATGTGTAGCTAAGTTTTTTCATTGCTTTTGTTTGGACTTTCTTTTATTTTACTGGAATGGTTCAACACTTTTTGTTGACACAGAGTGTGCTTTGCTGATGTTATCTGTCTGGAAGATTGCCTCCCTTTCTGTTCCCCCCACTATGTGGTTATGTTGTGATGGACCATAAAATGAGCTCTGGTGGAGTAGTTACTGTAAAGCTTAGGAATGTTCTGTTGAATTTGGCGATTGAGGTGTACTTACTTGATATTTTTTGGGGCCACTTGAACTTGAAATGAACGAAAAGTACATAAAATATAAGTCCACTTAGTATAAATAAAACACAGTACAAATAGGCCAGTTCAGGTGCAGTGATGATCGGTGCCAGTACCAATAAGATAGATATTAATGTCACTATAACTGGGAAGATGATAGGTATCTGCAAGTTAAAAAATAAAAAACAAAAAAAATCACAAGAACTTAATGAGTTTTACCATTCTTACAGAAGTTGTGTATACACAGTGCAGATTTTCATTGCCTTATGAGATTCCTGGAACTAGATCTGCCAATTAAAAATAGCAAGAATATGGATAGGGGAAGTCTTTTAAGTCATTAAAGAGTATCTCTTTGCAAATTGTGGTATAGTAATCATCTGTTTAGTCAGTTTGGGACTTTACTCAATGTACTCTCAGCTTTGGCTGCTGACTTTAGTTTCCCATCCCTGAAAATGTGAAAAATATTCCACCTGTGGCCTGCGTGAGTGAAAATAAGCATTGCCCGGGCTCCTTTCTAGTCTTCGAGCTTTGTGCTAGTGCAAAACTTGAAGAAGGAACCACAAATGATTTCATGTGGGACGGAGTAATCTGCCTCAGGATGTTGTGTAAGTAGCCAAACTTCTACAATTAGTTAATGCTATTCAAGGAAACAGAAGAAAAGCCATACTGAATGCTGAGCTTACCTTAATTGGTCTCTTGAGTTCCTTTCTTGTAAATCTCATAACAATAAGTGCACATACACTTAAACCATAAAATATCCAGACTGCGAAACTGAAATAGTTGATAAGTGTATTAATGTCACCAGGGATAATATAAATAATAGTAATAGCCGCCTAAAAATAGAAACAAAAGTTAACATAGCCTGTTATAAAAGGAGCTAGAACTACGCTTATGTCTGTGTATGGGTGTATGTTCACAGTATTCAGTGCCTGATTTCTGCATGCTTTTGCTCACACATTTGAGTATATGTGAATTGTAGCGTCTTCTGTGCACTTTTAATTCCCTTTTAAGTTAAAAGACTAAAATTGTGAGTGCTGAATCATTTTGTTAATCACTGTGTGGAATGAAGAGAACATATTAAATGGTTTTTTTGGTTATTGAGTTTACTGGAAGTGGACAGAGCAATAAAACTTTCAGTTTGTCTGGTTTAACCTTAACGTAAACAGATAAAAATGAAACTGGACAATTTTTATACTTTAAAGTACATCTACTAAATGTAGAGACATCTTTTTACGTGGAAAGATTTAAATGCATTCTTAAAAGGAGGAGACAGAGCAGGAAATATTTCACAGGCATCCTGTGAAATAAAAATTTCCCTGATGCCAGTGTTCTAATTTAATTTTCATACTGTGGATTTTTTATTTTAAAATTCATCAGTGGAGTGGAACTTTATTTGAGAAGTTGCTTTTCTTTCACAGTCTTTTTTCCTAATACTTATTTTCCTGTCATCTGTAGTCATAATGCAGATCATAATCACACAGAGATGCACAGACACATCAAGACTGCTGGTAAGAAATTTTGGAAGTGCTTCCTAACATTTTGTAAGTGATTTCTCTGTCCTTAGGGTGTATACTTACATAAAACATGATGGCAGGTGCTGGTGTTAAGCGCTTAACGCTAATGTAAGAGAGCACCTCTAACATGTGCCCTTCACGCCCTGCTACATAAACCAGTCTGGAAAAAAAAAAAACACAAAAACAAGGCAAACCTGTTAGCATGGCACAGAGCTCAAGTGGGTTTACTCCCCCAAAAAGAGGGGGAAGGGGAGAGTACCATTCATCTTAAGATTTGTTTTTGAGTGGCCGCACCTGATTAGAATTTCCTCTAGTGTACGTCACTATTTCCTTTAGTATACAGTGGTAATAAAGGAATATTGCAGTAAACTGAAATAGTAAAAATAACTGATATTAAAGCTCAGAACTTGAAACAAATTCTGTTTTTGGATTCATGAATTTTCACACTTCATTTACCAGGAATTGTTTGGGGAAAAAAAATTAAGTATTTGTGTCTTTTAAGAGTATTTTAATATTTTTTCCTTATCAAATAACTCTTTTGACAACCTTCTGCCAAAGTCTGTACGGTCCTATCATGTTCAGATTGATATTTTTTTAAATAGTCCATAGAAATGTTGAGCAATAGAGCAAAAGGAACAGCTTCTTTTTCAAGTTCTTATCTTGACTGTTAATTTTGTCATCACGTTTTCATTCTTAATCTTTTGTTTGCTTAATGATTAGCTTTAAATTCAGCCAGAAAAAAATGCTTTATCTACTTCAAAGTTAAGATATCTTATTTTTTTTTTTCAAACCTGTATAGCTGCTGCTGCTTTTTGCAGAACATACTGTAGCTAGATTGGCAAGCACTTCACAGTTATTTTCTCCTCATATTTATTCTGGTTCAGTGTAAATGTTATTTTGTTTGAAGAGTGAAAAAAGATAATTTTCAGATATCTAGAATGGGAGCTTACCTGCCTGCAGTAAAACATACCCCATTGGCAGATCCGATTGTAGAAAAGGCCACAAAGAGAGGAATTATCCAAGAGGCTGAATAAAGGACTCTGTCTCCAAATGTCTGAGATATGGGATTAAAATTAATCATTTTTGTCATTTTAACTGCTTTTTGACCTATTAAAATGTGGGTGCCACTTCAGAAATAGATTTTGTATTCGGCTGTATTTTCACAATAGAATATGTGTTGTATATACTCAAGAGTGTTTAGCCAAATTAGAACTTGAATGTATTAACTTAAGATTCTATAAAGAAGAGTGAAATATTATTGTCCTGGTGTCTGAGATGCAGCATGCGTAGGAAACACTGGGAGACAGATGTGAAAAATACACTGAAATTCAGTTCTGTTTAAGACACTGTTTTTGGGGATGTCTGCAAAACAAAACAAAAGATACGACTGCTGCAGAGCACTGTACAGAAACAACCTATAGAAAAAGAGCAGTAGTGAAGATGTGACACCCGAGGGGCTGTTCTGGGTGAAGATGTGAAGAAACAAACTTGCAAAGTTTCTGAATTAGGCCTGTGCCATGTTACATTGATTGTTATACATTATGAATTGAGACTGATGTAGATGCACTGGTCTGCTGTAAGAATTTAAATTATGTAAAGAGTTGCACTGCTGCACAGGTTTAACATCAAAGTGTAGCTGCTTTATCCTGTGGCAGGGTACACATCAGCGTTAAGCAGAAAGCTACTTTTAGAGAGATAGAGATGTGGAGCACTTTGAACACTTATTTAGCGGTTTGCTGTATCACTTTTGTGTTGCCCAGTAGCAATAGAGATTTTTTTAGTTTGATCCCGTCAGTGCTAGCTCTGTGCTGGCTTACTATAGACAGTCAACTTATGGTGCAGCAGTGAGAAGAGGTTCTTTGTCAAGATGAAACTCAAGGTGAAGTACTAATACCCTTTGATGGGAGAAAAACAGATAACTGAATTGCATCAAAATACTGTTCCAGAAGATTTCAGTGTTGAGTATTTTTACATTAATATGTCTTCATTGTGTTACTCTGCCTTCACCGCGCATAGTAGGTGCTCTTTGTTTTCACATAAAACTAACATCAAAAAATTGCTGCAATACACTGATAGCGGTCTGGGAGACAGATGCCCCTGGAAAATGTAGTGAGTGGAACAGGTGTTTTTATGTGAAGATTATTCTCAAGATTTTAGAAATGTCATGATTTTGGCAGTAGCATGTCTTGTATTAAATCGTTTATTTCATTATCTTAATAGTGATTTTTCTTAGTACTGTTGAGATAAAGTTAGATCTAATGAGGAAGTGAACTACATCCTCCAGGCTGATAAGGTCTAATCTGTGATTTTCCACATACTTGTTTCTTCAAACTACTGGAAGCACTGACAAGGGCAAAGCAGCAGTCATGTTTTTTTTTCTCCATATATGTTTTAGTGCTTACGGGAAAAAAGACAACTACTGAGCTGTAGTGTTTGCAGAATGTTACCTCAGAGACTGCATTACTTGTGGTTTTTTTCTTGGGATATGGAGAGGCAGTTTAAATTACTCATGATAAATAAAGTTTAGATTAAGAAGTGATAAGTAATGGGGATGGAGGGATCAAAGTGAGGCTGACAGTTCAGAAATAAATTCTATCTTAAATTTATAGGTTGCTTTTTATTCATTTTACTGCTGAAGAAGCTTTAATGCGCACAGCTGTGCATTTTATTTTTTAACAAAATGAAGAGACTTACCACAGCAACTGCCTGGGACTGCAGGAGTTCTGTTGAAGTCATTACGGTGAAATATGAAACGTTTATCAAAATGTAACAAACTGTAACCAAGGGGATTCCAATAATTATAGATAGTGGTAGGTTTCTAAAGAATGCAAAAGTAAGACGTCATTAGCATTGCTGTATCACTGGCATCGTTACTGTAGTAAACTGTAGTAAAGACTCCTTCTCAGATAATCTTCAGATATGTTTACATTCCTTTACTGTAGAGCAATGGAAATCAGGGTTTAAAAAAATAAATGTATGAAAGCCAGAATATTTGGTAGTTCTTTTTCTGCTGGTACTCAAAATTTGAGTAAGCGTTCCTTTTGATGTCAAGCCAGAATACATTCTTGCTTGTATGAAAATTGAGTTTTATTACTAGAAATAGAACTGGTTTTTTTTCTTACCTGTAAGGATTCTTAAGTTCTTCTGTGATGTAATTGAGTTGATTCCTGGAAGTGAAAACATCAATACCATGTTTACTAGCAATCAGATGTTATTTTCTGTTACTGTTTGTCTTTACAGTTAAAAAGAAATTTAAAAAAACAAAAAAAAGGAAACAGAAGAATGTATCTGAGTTTCTTATCTAGCTGTGAGTCTCAAGTAACCAACTTTTTCTACTTAAAGTTATGATGCATCCTGCAGTTTCAGAAGTGTCTTTATAATTTTGAATTGGGATGCTCTTAGCTTCTGGGTAAAATGTCCTGGAACAACCAGAAATTTGCAGTGGGTACAGTCAAGCAAGTCTGCTAATCTTGAATAATATCTCTAAGTTGTGTCGTAAACACCTTACATCGGAATGTACAGTTCCAGATGGCCATTTTCACTAGACCATGGAGACAAGATTGAAACAGATTTTTTTTTTTACTCTTGCTTCTGAAACCAAGAGGAGGAATTTGTGTTTATAGCTTGCCAGGCAGCTTCTGAAATTTCAGTCCCTGACAGTTTTAAGTAATTGTTTAGGATTTAGGCAGCAGCTTCCCCCATGCCCCCCTAAATGACAGAAGTCTAGGTCAGTATCTGAAGCATGCCTCAGTTGAGAGACTCAAGCTTGGAAAGTGGAACTGAAAGAATAATCCATTTCAATTTAGTCTGAATTTGATTTATTTTGCTCTAAGTAAACATATGATTAATTCCTTTAAAAATATGGGTCTGTTTCCAAAACTTAATGCTATTCTTAAAAATTCATAGTGTCAATGGATCAGGTCTTGATCTCAGATTTGTGAAAACAGAGCCTCAAACTGATTCACATTCCTGATAGTTTTAGGAAGTGTTTAGGAAGTGAGAGGTTTATTTTCTGGATTAAAGCTGAAAAAGAGAAAACGTATAACCACATGTGTTAAAACTTCAAATATTTACATTCTAATGTACTGATCGTTTCACAAAACATGAACTTTGATGGGGGTAATCTGTAGAGAGCTTTTGCCTAAAGTAAAGGAATTAGATGTTTTTTGTCTCATTTCTACAGTATCCAAGCACCTTTAGCACTGAAGCAGCATGGCCCTTTCAGGATCTGTTATAAAATCTTTCCCTAATAAACAGTAACTTTTTTTTTAACCTAGGCTGCTGTTCTTTTTGCACAATTCACTGAGAGATTATTTATAAAAGTTTAGATGTTAACTTACATCTTTCGAGTTCTGCTGGGGGAGAGATTTAAAGGCTGTTAAACTGTAACTGCTAGCGCTGGTAAAGGTACCTTACCATCCATCATATGCCCAGAGTCCGTTATAGAATGCCAAACCAATAGAGCTAACAGAAATTGTACTGTCCTTGAAAGAGTCTTGAAAGTTTTGGGTTTTTCCTGGAAATACGACAGATATTAAAATTAATTTGGCTAATTGCCACTGGATGAAGAAAAACTTCAACATCGGTTGCATCTTTTGAAACATTGCGTTAAAAAACAATTTGTAGAATTTTTATGAGCTTGTTGGTAGTATTGAATGTCTTACCCCACTTCCTCTAAAGAAAGTACTGCAATTTCAGAGAGATTTTGGAACATCAACACTGAATAAAGAGCCTTATTTTTGTGCCTTCTTTGTCAGTGGGAGATTCTTAAATATCACAGCAGAAACTAAAATAATTGTTGGAAGTGAATGTATATTTGATTACCTTGTGCAAGGAGAACAATTCCAGATACAGCAATGAGTGCCACAACTATCATTTTAGCAGCGGTGAGAAAATTCTGGAGATAACTTGCCAGCTTCACACTCAGTGAATTCACTATTGTAATTACCACTGAAAGAAATAAATTGCCTTTCATTAAATTTGTAAGAGCTGGAAAAGAAAGATTTCTTAAGCACTGTTTCCCTTGTTCTCTTAATGCTTTACCCTCTTAGTCTGTGTTACTCATGCAATTTTTAATATAAAATGATAGAGTGATTTTAAATTAGTGAGAAAAGATTTTATTATCTAGATATGTACCTTTAACAGTAACAACAGAATTCAGTACGTGGTAACTATACTGCATTGTGATACAGAAGTATCCCCACTAACACTTTTTTTCTTCTTTTTCTGTTGCAGGTAAGTGTTCATTATTTGGCTGTATTTCTTGGTAAAGAAGAAAGGAAACAGGCTAGAAGTGAACCATCTATCCATTCTGTGTATTGAGTCGGTGAGTTCTTCCCTACATTGTTCCAAAATAAATTGTTATTAATATGTAGAAAATAAAAAATAATACATTGGTCCCAATTAAAATGTTGTTCTAGAGTTCTGTTCCTTTCAGCGTAAGATTGCTTCCTCCTGTCCTCATAAGGACTTATGAGGACTTATGCACTGAATTCTTACTATACAGAAATGTGTAAGGATAAACAGAATTTGGTTTGCAATTACGGAATTTGTCACTTAAAAAATGGTAATAAAAAAGTCTTACCAATAGCAGCTGCTGCAAGGCACTTGATGACTGCAGGAGGTGGATCACAACCTGGATAAAAGGGAGCTGATGCATATTCTGCAAAGCTGAGACATATGATAGCAAAAGAACTGGGTTTTATGACGAGCAAGCTTGTCCAAGAAAACAGGAATGCTGGTATTGGACCAAAGGCCTCCAGAAGGTAAGGATATTCTCCTCCTGATTTTGTGATCGTTGTACCGAGTTCAGCAAAACAAAGTGCACCTGAACAACATGAAATGCACTTGTTATTTTTTTGTTTATACACATTTTTTTGGTTTATACACATCTCAAACTGTGGGCTGTTTATAGATAGCACAATTACAGAAGTAGATTATATGTAATGTATCATTCTTCCACATTTGCATAAATTTTACTGTGCAAGCTAGATTTTAATTGCGAAGAAGTGTGTGAGTTTGGGAAGAAAAACTGAAACTCGAGAGCTTCGGTCTAGAATTCACTGTTAATTATGTTTAAGACTTGTCGATGAAGTACAAAGGTTCTGATTGCTTTAAGAGCCAACACAACATCAGGTGACTACTACAGTAGGCTGGCATACCTTTTAAAAAACCGATGGGGACAAAGATGATCTTGTTGCACAATTTTGAAGTAAAAAGTCTACTAAGCTCAGCTTTCAAGTACAGTGGTACTTGTTTCATTGTGGTAGCTGGTATCTTACTCAGAAGTGATTATTTCTGTGTTCTGTACCTGAAGTAATGCATAATTAATTCCCTTTACTAACTGAAATATTCTGAGATGCATAGTACTAAATTTTGTATGATAAAATCAGGTAGAAAAAAATGTAGAAAAATAGTAGTAATACCAGGCCACTGCTCGTAAACTTTGCGTATTATTTGGCTGTGATTCAAGTAGAAAGTATTCTCTTTAGGGCATTTAGGGGCTAAAGTGAGCACAACTAAATCCTGCTTCAAAAATGTCCTAAAAACGTTCTTTATGCTTTAATAGCTTAATCTATTGTTTACAAACAGCACATTTATTACAGTCACCAGAGTCTGACTGATTTTGGTTTAGGTGCTATTACTGAATTTGTGAAATGAGTTGTATGCAGATGCAAAAGAGTAAATTGAATGATGTAAGCAAAGATCCAAACTTTTGTGTTGACTCTGTTTACCTATTGTTGCCAGAACTCCACAGGCTGCCCAGATGGTTAAACAAGGGCCCACGGCTCCAACATTGGCAAGTACTGATTTTGGAGAAACAAAGATACCTGAGCCAATAATTGTACCAACGATCACACAGATTCCACTAATCAGGCCCACCTTAAAATAAAAGGAGATATTTTCATAAAGTAACTTCTCATAACTACTTCTCAGTGTAATACAGTGATAGTAATTGACATCAGTGATTTGTTGTTGTGGTCTTTGACGTGAAGATGACAAATTACACTTCCCTTTGAGGGTCTTGTGAGAAGTAAAAGAAGTGGCATATCCTTTCTGTAGAAGCATCTGTCATTTTCTGGAGGAGAAAAGTTACCATGTCTTTCTATACCTTTAGATGTTTTATGAACATAAACACTAAAAAATCTGCAGAAGCAGTGTGTTGAACCAACCTTATTCAGCCTCTGAGAAGTTTATGTGGAAAGAATTAGTAGAGTTCATAATGTTATGCTGAACTGAGCAATTTTGAAGTGTAAAATACATAATTTTCAAGTCTTCAAATTGTTTTTCTTTTTATATTTTCTTTTGTATTCATATCAGAGCTATGTACGTAGAAGTTAACAAGTTTGTACACCACACCATGAAGATACCCGTACACTGTTGCAAATAGGAGCAGTTTCAGCTTTTATATGATGATGCATTGTCATATTTCCCTATTACAACACCACGTGTTCCTACTGCTTCCCTCTGCCAGCACTTCACATATGCATGTTGAGTGAGTGGGTGCTGGTATTTACCTGTTTTTGTAGGTTCGTAGCTTGAGGTTCCTGACTCTTAATGGATTGTCCATCCTCAGTTTTGTTGTACTGTTCTTTTCTTTTCTTCAAGCTTCCTTCACCCATTTAATTTACTTGTTGAAATGCCTAAATAAATTAAAGGGAAAAAGGAGTGTAGTCTCTCTCCTTTGAATGTCTCTAGGAGTCCAGGCTGTTTTAGAAGCTGGCCTGTTTTTTCTCTAAGAAACATTTTCCAATATTTGTTAAATTAGGCCTTTTCCTGATTTCTTGGAGATGCAAGTCTGTTAGACCAGGTGTGATTTCCTGTAATTGTCTAATTAGCAGCTCTTTGCTTCAGAAAGCGTCACTGTTCTTCTCTGTGTTGACTTAAGGTGAACGTCTTCAACTGAACATTATATTCTGTTTAGAATTAGACTGTAAAAAAATTTGACTTGAAAAAAGTTAATTTTAGACTTGTGTATGTTCTTGAATTTTGCTTGTTTCACACAGTATTGAAATAAAATCCAACCTGATGTAGTGATGGAAATTGAAGTTAAAATAGGTTAGTCCTGATTGCCACGGTGGATTGAGTTAATCTCCTTAGACTCTCCACCTGTAGTTGTTAGAATCTGAACATGGATGATTGTTCTGCAGACAGTAAATCAGGTACGCTTCATGTTTGGGCAACTCAGCTAGTATCCAGTAATTCTTGGCTTTTTTTGTGGCATTTTAAATTGATAGAACATCTGAAGACCAGCAGTTCTGAGACAGAAATGCTCCTGCTATAGAGAGACCTGGTTTATGTTTTGAGTTAAAGATTTTAAAAATCAATGTAATCCAACTGAAGATTCAAGCTATAATGGAAAACTGCCCATGTAAGGAATGCAGGACTTGGGTCACTGAATTCTATTACAGCTTGGTGCCCAACTTCTGTCTTTAAAGTTTTTTGTCTAGAACATCTTGTCATCTTCTACTAATTCATACCGTCACTTACCTTATTTATATTTCTTTGGTGTAATTCAGGCTCCAGGGATCTCTCTATAGTGTGTTTCTCTTTCCTTCCGTTAGATTTACCAGTCAGTTAGAGAGCAACTCAGGTCCATGTCTGAAGCCAGAATACGCAGAAGTAACAGCAGCTTAAGTACAGAGGTTATAAAAGGTAATCATTAAACCTGTTCTTAGTCAAGAAGCTTTGAGATGGGAACCACAGGTAAACCAATAGTCCAATTAGTTTATCTTTAAAAACAAAAAGTTTTTTTTACATTTAAGAATGTTTGTCCAGTTGTTAAGGATGTTTGTCCAGTACCTAAGTGTTTTATTATGTGGTGAGAGTAAATCATAATTTGAGTGATTTTAATTTCATGTCAAGCTATTTCTGGTTTAGAAACTTAGTGGAAAGATAAACTTGGAGTAATTGCTGTAGTGTGGATGTTTAAATACATCAGTCCAAATGTTAAGTGAATCCCATAAAAACAGCTTGTTTCATCTTGAGGAGATGGAGAAGTGTGAGCAGGAAGCTCTCATTTGTTTATTAACCTGAAGATGGCCGAGTGGGCAGCTTGTGTTCCTTCCATTTGCAATTTCAATTAATATTTTGTTTTTGTAGATGTTTCTGGCAACCATGTTTTATTACGGCAGAGCTGGACTGTGCCACATCTATTTTTCTCTGAGACTGCGTCATGGAATCATAGGGGTTGGAAGGAAGCTCCAAGATTGTTGAGTCCAACCTGTCTGCTGAAGTGAGTTCCCTAGAGGATGTTGCACAGGAAGGAGTCCTGGTGTGTTTTTTTAGTATCTCCAGAGAAGGAAACTCCACTGTCTCTTCAGGCAGCCTGTTCCAGTTCTGTATAACCCTTAAAGTGGTTTTCCCTCATGTTTTTATGGAACTGTGTTCCAGTTTGAGCCCATTGCCCCTTGTCTTGTTGCTAGGCACTGCTGAAAGGAGTCTGGGCCCTATCCACTTGACTCTTTGAAATACTTACAGGCATTGAGAAGATTGCCTCTTCATCTTCTACATGCTGAATGATCCCAGGTCTTTCAGCCTTCCCTGGTAAGGCAGTTGCTTTAGGCCCCAGTAATCTTTGTGGCCTTTCACTGGACTCTGGGAATTTGCTACCTTTCTTAAACAGAGGAGCCCTGAAATGGATGTGGTACTCCAGATGTGGCCTCACCAGGGCAGGGTAGAGGAGGAGGATCACTTCCATCACCTTGCTGGCCCCCAGGATACCCTTGGCTTTCTTTACCACAGGGGCATGCTGCTGGCTCCTGGCCAACCAGTTGTGTTCCAGTATACCTAGGCCCTTCTCTGCAGAGCTCCTCTCCAGCAGGTCAGCTCTTAAAACCTACTCCCTGGGTGTAGGATGCTTCACTTGCCATTGCTGAACCTCAGTGGATTCCTCTCTGCCCAACTTTCCAGCCTGTGCAGGTCTCGCTGAATGACAACAGAGTCTTTTGGTATGTCGGCCACTCCTCACAGCTTCTTATTATCAGCAAACTTGCTGAGGGTGTACTCTGTCCCTTATCTAGATCAGTGATGAGGATGAGATTGCAAAATAATGCTAGTACTGAAACCAAAGATGTAGCTGTATTGTTGCAGCTATCAATTTTACTTTTTCCTCTTTCTTTTGGTAAGAATTAAAGGCAGGGTTAAACTTCAAGAAAAGCTCTTTCATCTTAACCAACTTACTCAAAAGTTACCATCTCAACAGCAGTCAGATTTGTTGTGTGCTGTTTGCTTGTTTGTTTTACCAACAGATAATAATGAATATTTAAGTCTTACTTTAAGCATATGAAAAGCCAGATATCAACAATATACTCCTTCTGCATGAAAGACTTCAAAATAATTTTCTTGGTAATTATGATATAGTGATGTTTCTACATTTAACAATTGTATATACCTGGCTTTGTATTGAATATTTTATAATGTATTTCTGTGTTCTCTAGGCCGATACTATGACACAATCTTCTTTTTATGTAAATGACACAGACTACTGAAATAACTCATGTGAAAAGAAAAAAACATTTTGGGGATGGGAAGGGGAATCATATTTTGGGTTGTTTTGTTTGTTTGTTTGTTTTCTCAAAATGAAGTATATAGACCTTTCACATCATCTCCAGCCTGGAATTTCCAGACTCACAAATAAGGAAATGCAGAAATCCATGGGTAATCATGATGGAAAGATAACTGAGTATGTTGTCTAAAAAACCTTATTTAACAGTGAATCAACTTTAGGTGTTTTTTTGTTTAGATGCAGTGTATTTAGAGTGAGTAATCTTTGGATTTTACATGCAGATAGATGTTCTACATCCCTCATGATGTTCTCAGGTTTATTTTCTGCCTCACATCTCTCCTTTATTTTGTTTGTTAAGATATAATCCAGGCAACATTGAAAATCCATTAGTTATTTGTTTTTCACGAAGTAACCAATTTATTGCGTCAACGTTGTGTTCTCATTTGTTAAATAGTTAAGTTTAATGTGTCAGTGGTGGTTTGTTTCCTTATAGTGAACCATATTCTTTTGTTATCTAGTTCTATTTTAAGGGTCAATCTTAGGATGGCGTAGAGCTGTTAATGGATTTGGACTTTTATCAGCAATCCTTTTCTGAGGCACTTAAAATAAAACGAAAAAACAGCATTGAGTTCAAGAATTCTGCTGTGTTGGCTTTTTTTTGTTGGTTTTTTTGTTTTCCTTTATGGACAAGAGGAATCACATTCTTACAGCCATGGGAGAAGACTCCTTCCCTCTCAACTGCATATGTATGAAGAGTTCAGGGAGTTCAAATTCCAAGGGAATGGAGAATGAAGCACAGTGTGGGTTGGGCCTGTCGGAGTAGTTTGAACCTTTTCAAATACTGTTTACCATGTACATCGTAAAAAGTAATTTTCAACTTTAATTCGGGAAACAGCAAGAAGTCAGCATATAAATTTAGCCTTTATCGCCATTCTCACTAATAATAAAGGTTAATGTTTGCTGGGGTTGGTATTTATTGCTGCAGTAATACACATATTCTTCTTTGGACTGGCAAATCTTAAATGGTGATGACTGTTTTAACTTGGAGGTTTTACTTCTATATCTTAGTGGTATCTCAGAATGGATACTTTCCATTCTAACCTTGCTACCTAACAGGTTACTTCATTTTTATCAGAGGAATGGTGTTTACTTGCACTTGCTCTTCTTTGACTCCTGCTGTTAGCAGATGTGCTCTAAGAAGTTATCTCACTTCTGTTGACCTTAAATGCATTTCTTTTTTCTTCTGAGTAATTCCAGGTATGTTTTGAGGGGAATGTAAGAAAACATTCTTTCTGAATAACTGTGTCGAGTAGGTACTGCTCATGGTTGCAAGTTCTTTGCATCTTGTGGCAGTCACTTGCTCTGACAGGCCATACAGTGCAGTGCTTTGACTTGTAGGTAGAACAGCTTTGATGTCACAGCAGCATTTTGGCTAGTGTTGAGCAGTGCTGGCATAGCATGCAGGCTGGGTTGGGCCGAAGGTGCTGTGAAGACACAGCCAGAATAGCCAACCTAAGCTGACCGGAGAAATGTCCGATACTTGTTTGGCATTCTACTGAGCAATAACAGCTGGGGGCTTCTTGTTAGCCAGTTGTCTTCTTGAGAAACTGGTGTGCTTTTTTGGTGCCCTGCTTCTGGAGAAGTAGCTGATCATTGCTTGCTGATGGGAGGTGGAGAGTAACTTCTGCTTCTTTTTGTTTCCATATGCAGCCTTTGCATTTTTCCCCCATTCACTAGACTCCACCTTATTTCATTGCTGTTCTTTATTTTTTTCTCTTCCTGCCTGTTGAGGAGGGGGAGTTAGAGTGTCTTGGTGGACCTTAGCTGTCCATTGACTGTCATACCATAATGTAAACAGGAAAGATTAGATGAGTACATCATTTTAATGGCCAAAGTGTGTGTGTGTAACTGGTATTTTTTCCCTTCTGTTTTTGTTCACAGTACATTTATTTAGGCCCCTGTGACAAAGTAGGGAAAGGAATAAGGCTGTTGGAAAGATCTTCAGGTTTGCTAATGGTAGATCTACCTTAGTAGTTATTCAGACAAGTCATTATGAGTGAGTGGATAAAAATGTCTTCCAGATTTGTTGTGTATTTATAGTAAGGATATATGTTGTGTACTTTACTGTAAAGATATAACTGAAGAAAAGCCACAAGAAGTCTTTCCTGATTCTGCTGATTCAGTAAAGTTGAGTATAACTATTTAATTATTTAAAAGATGTTTTAATCTCTCAGTATGTAGATGTTTTTTCTTGACATGATGATTCTCAGTTTCCCAGTTTTGAAGGAGAAGACGACTTCAAAATGCACCCTCTCTTCCATATTCTAGCTGATTGTTTGTGTAAATTTTGTCTTATTTCTGTTATGTTTGCAGAGCAGGATGAGTGTACAGAGCTATTATATGTGTCGCTGGTGTGATTTTTCTAGACAGGGATTTGTAATCCCAGGGGAGAACTCTTGGATTCCTTTTGCCTATATAATGGCATGAATTTTTCATGTCTTAAAAATGTTAGGAAGTTCTCTTTTCTCTTGAGTTGAAGGCCAGTATTCAATCTAGAAAGATGTAGCTCCTTCTAGGCTAAAAAGTGCACAAAGGGGAAGGTTAAGCAGCTGGGTCTAATTGACTTCTGAATGTACTGCTATTTCAGGAAATAATTTGATACTGTACAGAATTTATTGCACGCTTTCTGGTAATCATTACCAAAAAAAAAAAAAAAAAATTGAAATACCTGTGTCTGCTCTTTCACCACAACTTAATGGTAATCATTGCAGGGAATCTGTAATTAGCTTCTATAGATAATGTCATTGTCATAGGCTATAAACTAGAGAATGAATCAGAGCAGACAACAGGACGCTATCAGGCATACTTCCCTTACTGTGTCTGAGTAGTAGAATCCAGTATCTACAGATCAACTCTGAAAAACCTGAATTTAATAGTATTTTGAACTTGCATCCAAGTTACTTGAGTTTACTGCTGATTCTGAGTTTTGTTTCTTTTTGGAAATGTGATGGCTTTGTGTACATTTCAAGTTAGAATCGAGTACACTTAGTTGTTATGAACAGAATATGATCTTTAAATGAATTAATGAAACTAATATGACCACGGGTGTACAAATTCTGAATTGTTTTCATGGTAAGAATTGAAGTACTTTCTCCATTTTTATTTTACTTGTGGAAGGAAGTTGTAACAGTACTTAGTTCTTCTTACAGTCAGCAAGATGCTGTAAAAAGGAGAGCACTTAAAATCAGTATGTTCTGTCAAGCACTGGTTGAGGTAAAATAGTAACTAAAGTCAGTGTGTAAAAAAAATAAATTGTCATGGGTAAAGCTTTTATAATGCAATACAACAATTGAACCATTTCTTTATAGCAGTATGTGTGGATAGTAACTACTAGACAACACCAAGACACAGTCTTTGTAGGTAGCATTTTCTTTTGGGCTTGTGTACTGACCAAGCTCGTTTATGAACTCAGTGATGCAAAATTTCAGTGCATTCACACTTGGGTGTCTTTGTTTCTGATTACAAGGTGATTATTTTCTCAGAACAGAATAGTTGATTCTTCATTTCAGCACTTCAGAGATGCATAAAAGTTGTGTTGCTTATGCAAACAGGGAAAGAGTATTTTATTTCTTTGTATTACCATAGTGCCTAGCAGTAACAGCCGTGGCACTGCACTTATGAGCTGCAGTAAGTATGAATTTGTCAGTCAAGCTAAATCTGGTTTAAATAATTAGCCAGATGGATGAAAAGGAATACAGTTTTTTAAGGCTTTTATTGATGTGTCTCATGATATTCTCACCAACAGATTGGAGTGGCTAGGTCTAGAAAGTATATTTAAAACTGCAGTACAGTAGATGAAAACTAATTGTGGAAAAATGAAGGAAGAAGGAAGCAGTTGACTCACTGTGAGGCTGGGAAGAGGGTTTTTTGGTTAGTGTTGGACCTGGGTCTGTCTGCAGGAATAGTGGAAATCACATCTGTTTGGGAATACTTGTCATCTGTGTCTAAAATTGCTGCACATTAGGTTAATGAGTGCATGGAATGGATGGTCAATAGAATTTTGGTCAGGAGGACAAAAGTAATAATCCTTGCTGTTTCATGCTGGGAATAGGAGTAGATTTCCTGCACTTACACTAAGTGCTTCTTGCTCCAGTTTTAAGTTTTCTTTCCAGTGATATTTTTCCATGTTTCTAGATCATTATTTTTTGTTGTTGTGTTAAAACTACAGCCAGCATGGGGCAGAATCTGAAACAAATGTGCTATAACAAAAGAGCTTTGTAAGATTGTTAGAATCATGAGGAACTTTCATGGTTGCTTGGTTATTAAACATCTCAAAGTTCAGGTTTTCTTGTTTCTTTCCTGTTCTGTCTTCTTAAAAAGCACATATTTGAACATTGTGCAAAGTGATTTCTGTGCAAATCATGCAAGCTGGAGAGGTTCAGTTTTCAAAGGTTTACAGTATCCAGAAGATGTCTACAATGTACACGGTAGTTAGAATTTAGAAAACAGATTGAATGAACATGTGTGATAGAAACTGCAACCCCTGCTAGTATCAAGATTTCGAGATTAAGACAGTTGTTTTACAGTTCA
The DNA here is from genome assembly GCA_023055505.1 of Callipepla californica brunnescens. Taxonomy (NCBI): domain Eukaryota; kingdom Metazoa; phylum Chordata; class Aves; order Galliformes; family Odontophoridae; genus Callipepla; species Callipepla californica. Next base: position 8,479,641 of record JALIRH010000016.1, read on the forward strand.
AAAGATTTTGCCTTCCACACATCTTCCCAATGCTGCTTTCTTTCATGAACTTCATCCTATTACTTAGTTTGGTATGGTTCAAAGGTTACTGAAGTGATTATTTCTATCCTTGATGTTAACAGAAAAGTGAAGAATGATTACAAGTTTTGTTTCTTCCTTAGTTTTCGTGTGCTAGTTAAAAATCTGTAACATTGTATTTCCTGAAAGCTCCTTCCTAAGAGGCATGGTCACTAAATGTTGTCAGATTATTAGCTTCTTCATGATACAACAGAATTGCTTTCCTACTGCTTCAAACAGTTTGTGGCTCTAATTCATGTATATGGTAGCAGGGTGGCAAGAACTTCTGAGTAGAGTTCTGCGATCATACACAGTGTACATCTACATCAAAGTCATCACGAATAGTTTAATTTGGTATCTTAACACCACAGCAGTTCAATATATGGTTCTTCTTGGAATTACCAGATGACCAAAGTCACGACTAGAGGGGAGAAGAACCATTAAGCCTAAAAGATAATTAAGAATACATGCACTTTTGTGTATGCAAAATGATTATAACAGTGAAGATGAAAAGAACAGACTTATTTTGAAAGTGGTACCCTTCCTTTCCCCTATAATGTTTAGACCACAAATAATCCCCTTAAAATAGTCTGATACTATTTTAAAGAGAAGAACACACAACAGGCAGTTACTTTTTATTGGTCCTTGTTCAGATCTTATCCGAACTTGTCCTGTTTACTTCTGACTTACATAGTATCTCTTTCCCGTGTTACTGTTGACTGTCTCTTATCTTTTTCTGTTGTAGTAGTGAGGTAGGAGTTAGTAGAACTCCAAGGCTGACACAGCTTTAACTGTGATTGTTGTGAGAGAACATTCTGATGTAAACCCCACCCTGCGCCCAGAGATTGCAGAGACCTGACTTTCACACAGTTTCAAAGAAATTAATCAGGTAAGGAAATAACGTTAACAAAGTTGTGCTAACTCTGTGATTATTTTATCACGGTGTAAAAGTTTTGTTAACGTTGATAGTGCACTGTTTTTCAATAAAATTAATTCCCATAACAAAGAGGAATGTTTTCTAACAATTTCAAAAGGATGGATCTTGTGTTTCTGTGATAGCATCTGTTTGTTTTGGGGAGTTGGACTCGATGATCTCCTGAGGTCCCTTCCAACCCTTATGACTCTGTGATAAAGAAACAAAAGTTTTAGTTTTTCCATGTGGCAGCTCAGTTCTCACCTAACCCATCTTTCTGATTTCAAATGGAACCAAAGTATTCTGTTACTTCTTTAGTGACCTGGCCTGAATCAAGGCTTCTGCTGGATAAATGCCTGTGTTCTGTGGCAATAAATGAACCAAGTATGTTCCATGTATTTTCAGGATGTGAAATAAATAGCCCTTGTCCTGGAACAGTACACTTCAGCCTGTCCTAACTATTATTTACTGCCTGTATCTTTTATATTGTTTTTTTTTTTCTTGCTCTAGGTGGGTTTAATTACCTATTCCAAGTTGCAATAAAATGTAACTTAGCAGCTGTGTTTGTAGATATATTAACCTAAGGACAGAGTGAAGGACCTGTATTTCCCAGTCGTAGGAAAAAAAGAAAAGTGGTTTTATTGAACACATTCAAGCATGTTAACAAAAAACTGTACAGTCTTGGTAACTAAAAGAATTAGGTTTATTTTGGGCAGCTTCAATCACCACTCCCAAGTATAACCAAAACTTGTGCCAGATCAGTTGGATATTAAATCCAGCTGGGTGCTACCTCAACTGATAGCAGATAACGCCCTAGTGACACTAATGTATTGCATGATAAATGGATTAAGCATTGACAGGAGGGACTGTATTTGGAAGGTTTTGAGAATCCAGTGTGCGTAAACCTTTTATCACTAAAGAACCTTTCACTTTTATGACACCAATTTTCAAATAGCATGTAACTGCATTTCATTTGATTTGTAATGAGAAGTTGTAAAAGTGCTTAAATCTTATTAACGATGATTGGTGTTCATATTCAGAGTTCATCCACCTCGGGTGATGTTTACAAGCAGTTGACCTCAATGCTGTGTGTGTATGGGAGCGTTTTTTTTATTCCCAGTACTGATTCCCCACGAGTTTACTTTACTATGAAATAAAATGGCTCAAGAAAGCGGGAAATTATCTGGTCCCTCACAGTTAAGAGTATGTATCCTTTTTAGTATTTAACTTCCTCTACTTTTTTTGTTACCTTTATCAAAGTCAGTGTGATGCTTAAATATTTCCAGCTTTATACAACTGCTAGAGCTACAGATTTCAGTATAGTGTTAAAATTTTCTGGTTCCATTTGAGTTTTTATTACGGAAATGAAGCAACAATCAAAAAGCTGATAAAAAAGAACAAGTATGAGTTCCAGAATTGAAGTAATACGTCTTAATACTGAATTAATTTCATTGACATGCAATATTGTGAAGAAGCAATTGATAGGAAAATGAAGGTGAATACACGTCATACCAGTTTAAGAGCTGGCACTTCTAAAGAAAATGCTCTAGAAGAAGAAGTCAGTATGACTTCCTGCAAAGCAGCCGATTTGGAAGTGTGGATTCAGACTGCTCAGCTGGGAAGAGGACTGCATTCTCTGTCAGCATCTCATCAACGCTGGTAAAACTGTGGTAAGAAAGATGTTGATGGCTGGATTCTTGCAGTTCTGCTTCATGGATAGCTGTGCTTTCACACACCATAAAGCTGCTTGTGTCCTGACTGCTTTGCAGTTAAATATTTCTGTCCTTGGAAGAGCAAGGTCTGTGGTAATATCCTCACAACTCAGGACATTAAGATCAGAGAACAGACGCCAAAGCTGTTTTTCTTTTTTTCTTCAGTTTTGGTTGTATTTCATTTATAGTTTATTTGGTGGTATTAAAGCAATTGCCTGAAATTTGGCCTTAACTTTAAGACGTATGATAGAGATGTTATTTACCACACAGGGGCCCTCTTTTTTGCTGTTCAGTTAATATAAAGCTAGGTGCGTGCTTTGCCCGTGTTACAACTCCAGGCTTATCAGCTGTTTTGTTTTTTCTCCTCTTTAACTAGATAGTTATGTTAATTTGGCACTGTACCACTTTTTGCCTGAATAAGGAACAGCCTTTTCTTCAAAATAAATAAATAAAAAGTAGGTTTACGTTCATAATTACTGTAGCTGGAGAATGTGTTGTTGTCATGTTAATGATCTAAAAAGACATTAATTTTGAAGAAGGTAACTGTTCTACTGTTGAGTTTTGTGCAATTCAGGCACAGAGTTCTTTCTGTAATAATCCTGTCATTGGTGAGATGCATAAGCAATCTTTATTCTTATCTCTATGATTGCTGTTGAGTTTCACCTTTAATGGGTGACTGTTTCACATCACAGTAGCTAAAATCATGTCCATAAAAAAGATCCTTCTGAGAGAGTTCATCCAAGTATGACTCGTTACCTGTAACAGTATTCCACATATTGTTATTTCCCAGAGATTTATGTAAGAGTTCTCTCATTCTCCTGTTTTCTTTGGATGTGGATTCCCAAATGACTTCAAGTTCACCTTCTACTTTTCTAGAAAAAAAAAAAAATCCTAATTTTAAAAGCACTTTTCAGCAGTATGCAATTATAGTATGTACATAAGCAAGTTATACAATGCATAAATTTAGATGCTTGAAATGTTCTGATTTGATATTAAGTCCTGTTTTGCTTTTTAAAAGCCTAGTAAATGTAATGTCAGAGAGGACTGAAATCAACGCAACACAAAGAGCAGCGCTTGTCAGATGAAAATATTGTGACTGTGTTTGGATCAGGCTGCTGTGACTGCAGTTCTGCTTTCTCCAGCAGGTATGTTTCTGTAACACACACACTTTCTCTTCTGCCAGGTATCAAGAACTCTGTATTCTGTCCACCAGCTGAAGTCTGATCAAGCTGTTCAGGCTCTGTGTTCAGCTAATGCGTCTTTGTGGAGGCCAAACAGAAATGGTGTCAACTTCTGGGTTTGTTTGGGTGGTGGTGGTGCGAAGAAACAGATATATTTAGAGAGGGGGGGGTGTGTCTGAACATTTCTCAGAGGACTGACTTTTAAACAAATCTGACAGATGCAGAATCCAAAAACACTTGCTGATTTCACTTTGGAATAAGCAGTCAGAGCATATTATTGTCAAAGGAGCATACTGCAGATGCTCCTGACTTTGCACGCAGTATGCTACATTCATAAGTAAGTCTTCAGTGTGGCAAAATATACAGCTTTTGTGGTTAAGCTGTTTTTCAGGTGAGCTTCTTAGAAGCAGCAGTTAAACACAATTGTAGTTACACAATGGTAGGTTTTTGTTTTAAGAAAAAGTATTTTATAATGGAGCTTGACTGCTGTTCATAGTCTTTAAAGTTCTTTTTTCTTTTCATTCAGTATGTGGCAGATCCCTCACTTGTTAACAGAACAGTGAGGTAGATTCAAAAGGAAACCTGACAGGTGTTCTAATTAGTTATTTTTTTTTCTGCCGGTGTGAAAGCTGCCATGGAAGGTGGGATGGGTAAGTGTTCAGTCTTCAGTAGAAGATACTACTAAATAATTAACAAGTCTTGATTTTGTAGACTGAGCAGTTAAGGAAGACTGAGAAAAATAATTCACCCACCATATGGGCTCTGATGGAAAACAAGCTTACTGCTTTTTGCAGTTGACTGCTCCCACCCCCTCCCTGTCAGATCTGTCTAGATTGTTTCTGCCTCTTACTGACTTCTTTTGCAGCAGCACTTCATCAAGGGTTTCCTGTTTGTCTTGCAGCAGACGCTGGAGGTGCTTCATTTCTTCCTGGTACCGAGCAGTCTTCCCAGCAAAATCTTTCTCCTGCTCAGTCATTTTGAGACTGATGTCTCCAAGCTTCCCAGCTGCTCTCTTTTTATAGAGCTGTAGAGTCAATAGGAAAAATGTTATGACTGCAGAAATAAGAGCAATTTTCTACCAACAAAAGAAGTTGTGAGAGATTCATTTGCAGTTTAATCTTTCCATCAGTGATGCTTTTATTAAATCCGTCAGGTATGTTGCATTGCAGTTTTAATTTTTTTAACCTGTTTGTTATGGCATTACACTTTTACAGCCTACTTGGCAGCCTGATTCCATTATGCCCTGCATACTGAGTTATGCGGGAGCCATTTATATTGTTGTACAGATCTGTTACTTCTCTTCCTGAAGTACCAAATAGTTTTAGACCACCATCTTAGTAACTGTGAATAGAACAGATATTTGGAGTTTATGAATTACATACTGTTCAAAAATGAAAACCAAATATCGTGACCTACTTTAAAAAAAAAAAAGTCTTGTTGCAGGATATTTCATGTTGTATATGATTATTTAGGAAAAAATAATGCAAAGCCTGCACACGAGTTGAATCTTTTCTGATCACTAAGGGAAAAGTTAATGTTAAATGTTCTGCTCCATAATCAGTCTTGTTCATGATGGTCGTGCAGTAACCAAGCTGACACATGCAGTATTCAGATGCAGTGTAAAACCTATTTGTGTTGAGTGACGACTGTGGTGATTTCATTTTTTAAAAACTCAAAATCAGCATCTTTCATAACACTGTTACTACTGACTTAAGTTATAAAAAATAGTTTTACAGAATATTCAGGTTAGAAATTCTGTTTACCTTCACTTTTTCTTCCAACCTTCCTAAGCGTAGGCTGCCTTCTACTATTTTGTTTAGAACTCCATGGTTCTCGTTTTCCAAGCACTTGGCCTGCAAAAAATTGTGTAGATATAATAATTAATTTTGACAAGGCAGATAAAACACGGATTGAAGAAGACAAAGCTATTCTGAGTTCCAGTAGTCTTTAAGAACTAAGAACCTTCCAGTACACAAAGGGAGCTTATAGATAAGAGGGTGACCAACTTACACCATCTGGTAATGATAGGACAAAGGGGAATGGCTTAAAACTAAAAGAGAGGAGATTAGGTGAGATGTTAGGCTGACATTTTTTTCTCAGTGTGGTGAGGCACTGGAATGGGCTCCCCACAGAAGTTGTGGGTGCCCCATCCCTGGAGGTGTTCAAGGCCAGGTTGGATGGGGCTCTGGGCAGCCAGAGCTGGTGGATGGCAACCAGCCTATAGCAGGGGAGTTGCAACTAGATGATCTTCAGGGCCCCTTCCAACCAAAACCATTCTGTGATAAGAAGAATTTTGAAAATTATGCTAATATTCAAATAATAATTTATTAACTGTGAATACTATTTGGTTAACAAAATAATGCTTTATTTCAAAAGGGTCATAGTTACTGATTCCATAAACCAAGCCAATTCTACATCTTTTTCTACAAGAGTATGTGGGTGTATTTGGGGTTTCATTTTGTAGGGATGATCCTTTCAGGTCAGAATTAGCAAGCTTCTCTAAACAAACTTGAAATTGGCAGGGGTTCATATCAGGAACTTGGTACGTGGCATATGAAATGCCTCTAACTTATGCTGGTTTGCATCATTTCATAAGTACTGCATTCTTTCTCAGATATAAAAAGCAAACCAAGGACTGCGTAGGCAATAAACAAGGAAATAATTTTAAAACTTTAAGAGGTTTCAACTGATAAATCCACTGAAAATATTTGAGAGCAATAACCAGATTTTAGAATCTGCCGTGCCTAACAGTGAAGAACTACTCCTGTCACTGCTGTCTAGTCCATGGGCATCACTGAAGTTGGGGAGTTTTGTGCTCAGTGACATTTTGATTTTCTTTGTGGCAGCTGAATCACCCAATACAAAGAAATAATTCTGACAGCTGCTAAAGTCAGGATTAAAGTTCACTGCTGTTGCACTATTGAAAATGCTTTATGTACATCTTCTGCTTAATTGTTGTACTGTTTCTCTGGACTTGTTAGTAGACTGTCACTTGTCCTGGAAACAGTACATTTAAGAAAATGCTTTTATTCTTGTTGAAATGTGGTTAGTACAGGTTTATTTTTAATGAAAGGTAATTACCAAAAAAATAAGATGATCGCGTTCCTGAGCTATCTTTTCAACCAAACCGATAAGGTTTGTTAGATAGTGATGGGCTACAACTTCTTTTTCGGTTGCTTCCTCCAACTGTTGTTTCAAAAGACCTATTTTCTTCTTTAATCGCCTATAAAATCAACAGGAGAATCTTCAGACTGGGATTTAATAATGGCACTAAAAGAACTTGCATTGTAAGTGCAGATCAGCTTGCACACGTCTCAAAACTGATCTGATGCACTGAAGTTGGGCTGTACTGAAATGCTTTGAGTGCTGAAAGTATCACTGCCCACAACTTTGTTTATATAATATGCTGTGTGAATAGCAACTGTAGCAGTTATTCAAAAGAACAATTTCTGCAATGGCTACAAGCTTATATTTATTAAAAAATATAGCAGTAGTATTGATGTTAGTTTTTAAAGGTTATTCTCCCTCTGAACCACTCAGGAACATGTGAAAGTCTACAGATATTGGAATATCCTTGTTCAGGATATGGGCACGTGATCAATGGCTGCAGCTAACTGCCATCACTGAAGATACATTCTTAATTTGCATGTGAAGACAACGTATGTGAAAATGTGAAAAGTTTAGTGAAGTTATGTAACAACCAAGGCAAATAAGCGTGATGAAGATGTATCTGAGGAGACATGGTTGTGATATGATAAGTAGAAATGACACGCTGGGATGGGAGACAGTATTTTTACAGGTACTACTGCTGTGGTATTTTAGAAATCTCAGTATCGAGAAAATGAGAATGTAAGACAAAATGAAAAAAAGAGAAAAAAACCTGTTTGTTTTTTGCGTTATGTCCATCTCAGCTTCCAGGATCTTCTTGTCAGCCATGAAGTTATTTTTTTGTAAAAGCAGTTTCTTGTTATGAGCTTGCAGTGATGCAATCTTTCCCATGAGATCTTCCACCTCAGAGCGCTTTTTCTCCTGCTCCTGCTGTAAATGGCTGCAAAAACCAACCATGGAGAACAGGAATCCTGCATGCACCTACTTCAGCATAAAGCCAACTTATGGCAAGATACTTGTGCCAAAGGTATGAAAAAGGTACAGGAGTAATGTCGAGTGTTCGGTGGTGTCAGAATGGCTTTAGAATCTGATGATGTACCAAATTGTGAATGAATCATTACGCAAGCAAAATTAATAAAATAATTCATCCTGGCTGCATTTGAAGTAATTTTAAATTATAGTATGTAGTCCAGAATGCATGTCCTGCCTATTTTTTTTTTCCACAGAAACTATTTGGCAGAACTTCTAGGGAAGGGATTACTGAGAAACAGTGAAATTAGTATCCTCGGGTGAAAGAAAACAGACTGACAGAGTGCCCTTAGAAAAGCATTACTTTGCATAGTACTGCGTGACAGAACTGTTGTTTCTCATTTTCATGCCTTCAGTGTTATGATTTACTTTTATAATTTTGAAAATACTTTTTATAGACAATTAAAATAATGACATTTCTTTATGGATGAAGGTAACTACCAAAATACAAAGAATCACCAGCATATTACTACCTACAAAATGATGCATGCACGTAAGGATTTGTACATATGAATGTTATGTAGAATTGTTTCTTTTGCACCATATGCAGTCTCATACCTTTTTAAGTCATTCACCAAAGCAAAGTGTTCCTCTGCTGCTATTCTGCTATCCAGTTTGGCTTTGAGCTCTTCACAAGTAGTATGCAGAGCTTTCAGCTGCTTCTGGTAGCCTTCTATCTGTTCTTCTTGTCTCTGTTTCTTCTCCTCCAAGATTATTATCTGTTTGGTCAATTTTGAGGCTTGTGGAAGGAAAGAAACCACAACTGGGTACGGCAGAACTAATTCAACCACTTAGTAGAACTCAAACCAATAATACATTCATTCATTGTTCTTTATAGCACTGTGAAACAGTGGATTTGTCTTTTTTGTTGGTTCGTTTTAACAGTTCAATTTCTTTCTGTCCTAATTTGTTTGGGGGAAGTGCCAAGTTCTTCTAAAGTTAGGTAGGTAACTATACGTAGGAGAAAAGTCAAACTTCAAAAGCAGAAAGGAAGCTATTTCTGGAATTAGGTGTCAGATAAACAGAAAATTTCAGAATTAAAGCTTTGCTATATAGGTTCCCTGAAGAATACAGTTCTCATAATTAGCTTTATAGTAATGGAACTTAATTAAATGTTTTTAGGGGCATCCTAATCTGTGAATTAAATTCACAGAATTCATACCACGTCTTGCTTTTCAAACAGTAACCTTTCACTAAGAAATCTTACTTTCAGTGTTAGGATTTTAAACTGTAACATGCCAGACCTTTTTTGTCACTACTCAAACAGAAGTCTATCATCAAAAATGATCAAGAGGAATTGGCTGATATAGAACATAATTATTCAATTAAATACAAACCTCTAATAAAACAGAAATAAGTAACCAAACTGATTACTACTTGATGTATGCATATAAACCTAAGCAATATCAAACTATGAAAGTAAAATCAAATGCTGCTACCTGTAATATAATCAACTATATTTTATCAGTAATAAGCATTGGTTAGAAAGTAGAAAAGTGAACACAAAAAGCCCATGTATTCTAAATCGAACGCGAAAGCCTTAAAGTTGTAAGTGCTCTTGAAATACACTTGCTTTCACTAATTTCTTTTTTTTTTTTCAGTTCCGGTCACTTTTCCAGAAGAAGAAAATCAGAACAGGTTGTGCTGTATAGTGATCAGTAAGTGATGGTGGCATTCCTTTCTGCTATCAGTGACAGCCTGACTTCATAGAAGACTTAACTGCATTTACTAATGCCTTATAAGCATCTTATCAAGTTGAGGAAAACAACCCAACAAAACTGCAGTGCTGTCTATGGGGTAGAGGATGCAGCTGCTGTGACTGCCAGCTCAAGCACATACCTTCCTGAACATGTTGTCTGTGACTGTCTTTTGCTTTAGCATGCTGAATTTCCAGTTGCTCCATCAACAACCTGTTTTCTTCCAAGACCAGCTTGGCCTGAGTTTGTAGCTGGTGCCTGCAATAACAAGCAGTTTATAAACTGACTGTAGTTCATGTCCAAAGGAGGAGAAAACTGAATTTCAACAGTATAAACTGAGTGAAAACTATATCTGAATGCCTTCCAGTAACATGAGAAACCTTCATCGAAAGCAATCTCAGAACCCAAGGTAAGATTGCTAGAGACATAAAACACTCAACTTCGAAACTGTAAATTATTTGAAGTGATTTTTTTTACAAACTACATAAAAACTTTACTGTAGAAGGAAGGAAAGATAGATGTGTGTAAATCAGAGTTAAAGAATCAGAGTGGTTGAAGCTGGAAGAGACCTCTGTGTGTCGTCAGGTCCAGTCCCCTACTAGTCTTAAGATCTGTAATCTTGTGCATCTGCATGGAGTAAGCAAAACAATTAATAATTCTTTCATTTATTTCTCATAAGTTAACTTGCCATTCTGTAGTGGTAATTAAGTTATTATTATTTAATTGCTCATGCAGGTCTTCGTTTTCCTTCACCAGCTCTTCAACTTGTACTTTAAAATTCTTCAGATCCTCCTGGAAGATAAAGGATTTCAAATTAAAATATTCAAAGGTAAACATTGTTTTAATTTTTACATCCACAAAATATGCATGTTTAAGTGCCTTTCTAATTCCCAAGTTAACAGCATGTTATCTTACTAGTCACTCATCTTGAACTCACATGTCCTTATCTGAAATGTCAGATTTTTTTGCCACATGTCATTTGAATTAAGCATATTCAAATTAAAACACAGATTCAAGAACAATTCTGGAAACCACCAGATAATAGTGTAAATGTTCAGTATGAAATACTGCTCATTCTCTGGATTCATTTTTGAAGGAAATTAATTATTCTGAATGAGAGTTCTGCTCTGAAGCTCATGTAGTTCCTTGGATTTTGTTATATATGGCGTAAGTGAGAAAAGATGAATGTCTTGGTAATCTCTTTTCCCTTTTGTTTACTGTTGAAGAATGATTCTCATGGAACGATTTTTTTATTTAAAGATTTAGTGATAAAAGCCATTTATAAAGAGCAAAAACAGGCAGTATCTGTTCCTTTAGTAACTTGGAATAAATGTACTTCTTCCACCAAATCCAAAGGCCAGCTAATAGAGGGCACTGACATCCCAATTATGAATGGCAGCAATAAATTCTTTCTTCTACTGGCTGACTTTTTGTGGTTTATTCAGAAACCACAATTCCCATACATGTCAATATTGTGCCTTGTTCTACATCTCAACAACCTGACAAAAAACAACAAAGCAAGCATTTTGAGACAGAAAAATAACTGCGGTAAAGAAAAAGTCACTTCTAATTTCAGGCAGAAAACAGCTTTGACAAATCCCTTATAAATAAATAAGTAGATTTCTGCTTTATTTTAGAAGCATTTTTTCTTTGAATGACCACTTGCCTCATATGCAAAACTTAAATCTTCCTTTTCTTTTATTCTGTCTTCATATGCCAACAGAAGAGGTGACAAATACTTCATATCCAGCTTAAAAATATGTAAAAATCTCATTATAAATCAAATAGAAACTATAATCTCATCAGCAGTTTTAATTTCTCATCCTACAAGCTTTTTCATTGCTAGTTTAAAAAATTGTAAGGGCTTTCAGTTGCTACTAGGTCTACGTATAATTGAAGGTGGAGTAAGTACTTAAGGAGTTCCTTGAAGTACAGAAGAGATAATTTAAGTAAACTTGCACAAATCCAAAATACTGTTAATTTCAAAGGGACCTGAAAGTGCTTTGTTCTTAGTTGCACTGCAGTTCATTCTAGAAACCAAGTTATTTTCTCATAGAAACACATACTTAAAGTCTGTACATGGAGAAGAAGACCTAGTCAGCTAGTTATAACCTGGACATTTCCACTTAGAAAATTCATCTTCACATGCTGCGTTTCACAGGATAAAATTGGTGAAGCTAGGAGGGACCCCTAGAGGTCCCACTGAGCAGCTTCTTGGCTCAGTCACCCAGAGCACTGCCCGAGACAAATTCTTTGTCATTCTGACTGAGGAGATACAGTTTAATTTTATGGGTATGAACAAAATCATGCATTTAATGGATTATTTGCCTGCTACTTTCTACTAATTGACCTGTGATCATTTCTATCATCAGAATCTCCAAAATACAGTATTTTAGTGTTGTTATTGTTCTCCTGATCTTATTAAAATAAGACTAATAATTAAGCAGTAGATCTTGAAGGAAAGTATATATCAGACGTGAAGATGGTATTTATGACTCTCAAGGTAGCTGTACTTAAATTGCTTTCGTAGTGCAAATTTAGTGCTAACTGTATGCAGCTTGTACCTTACCATGAGTTCACCCAGAGATGCACACATTCATTGCAAACATTTGCCCTGCATCTGTCCTTTCACGAAACAAACTTTTCATCAAATTCTGCAGCTGTGTGAGAGTTCAACAACATAACTAAATAATATCCTGTAAGTTTGAGTATTTTGATTCTAGTGAAGAAATTATACTGCTTTACTTGGAAAGAAATGAACAGATAAGCAAAAATGTACTACTTACCAGCCATGGGGGTGGTGGTCCTTTACTGGGCAAACCATTTAGTTTTAGATGCTAAAAAAGATATTTAAAAAGAAATTGAAGTTAATGTAGTGCTTTTTAAAGCACCAACATCAGTCATTTGAAAAGCATACAGCTCGTAACTATTACCCCCATACAAGGGTATGATTCTAATTAAACAACTGAAATGCAATTAAACTAATTGAAACTTAAGTTTTTAAATACATGTGTTGCACATGCAATGCATGCACAGTCAGTAAAACTGAAATTTCAGCATCTTACTAACATAGGCTAACTTTTTGAAGTTAAAGGTAGGTGCTTAGTCTAAATTTCAGAAGGAAGCTTATGCCATTTGTAGCCTAAAGTTATTTTATCTGGATTTACCCCCAAAAATGCAAAGGTGAACGCACTTGGACGTTTCCATACAGACTGCCATTATAAATAACACTCTTACCTCTTCTTGGGTCAGTGGCCTGAATTTAGTTTGATAGCGACTTAACTCTACATTCAGACGATGGACTGTCAATTTCAAAGCATCATTTTCATCTACAAGTTCTTGTGCTTGTTGTCTCAGAGAATGTAATTCTGTAGTCTCTCCTATTAAAACAAATACCCTATCCATTTCAATCAGATTTCAAGAAATGATAACATCGGTTATTTTAAGTGAAAAAATCTCAGTAAGCCAGAACTACGAGAGAACAGATCTCAAAACTGTTAGGGAATAAACCCATGAAAATTTACTAACACAGAGAACATGGAACAACATTCCTTTTCACGATCCTTCAGTTACTCCCTGACAAAATTCCACTAACGTAGAAAATACTGTACAGAAAATCCTTCTGCACACCACGTGCTCAAATCAGTAACACAGAAACCTCCTGCCCCGAGAATAGGTTATATGGAATTAGAAAAATCAAGCAAGCTCACTAACAGTTATAACTGAATGTTTCTCCCACCTTCATTATGTGTCATCTTTGCAGCTTCTTTAAGTTTTCTGTTTTGTTCTTCTAGTCTCTTCAGTTTTAACTGCTGTTTTTCCATTTGCTGTTTTATTCCCTCAAGTTCTTGGCCCGCAGCCTGGTATGCTTTGTTCAAAGACCAGTTTTCTTGCTGCAGTTCTCTGAGCTTTTCTTTAGTCATGTTTTCCCGTGCTTGCCTTGCACGAATAGAGACATCTGTAAATGCCACAGTTCAATACATTTTAATTGTAGTCAAACTTAAATACAGCAAGTTTCAGACAGACCATGCAGCTCATGTCAGCCAATTCAGTTGCAGTGGGATGCTGTGTAAGTGACAGCCTCTAACAAAGATGGAACTCAGGGGGCTAGAGAAGTCACTTCATTATACTGTTGAACATCATTTCCTTAATATTAAAAATGTTCTTAGATAGGAAAATAAAAACAGATACCCAACATAAAAAGCCTAGAGCTACTGTTTTAGTACATATCACAGTACACTCAGATTTTTTTCATCTGCACAGAAGAATTGAATGAATTAGGCTTAGTGAGTACAAGCAGGAAAATGTATTTTTATAAACATGTGTTCTCTAAAGTAAAGATCTGTAGTAACGTCACAGAAAAATCAGAAGTACCTGGGGATGGTGGAGGCTTCTCCCGGATAAGACTTACAGCCGATAACTTTTCTTCCTAGCAGGGAAATAACAAAAAAGAGACAATTTGCTCAAAGTTATCCCATCTGAGACACACTGAACAACATCACTGCCAGAGAACTTAAGAAACAGAACTTATGAAACTGAAGCAGCTTCTTTGATATCAACAAAATTGAAGGCTGATTCACTGCTACACTTGTCATTTGTCATTCTTGGCATCTTACTGTTACTTACCACTGTTAGTGGTCACTCCTGAACACTTGAAACAGTAATTTTTTTTTGTTATCAAAGATATACAGTTCTCAAAACAATTTCATAATAGATTAAAAAATAAATCAGGTTTCTTGACCTAACAATCTGAATATTGCTCCCTCCTTTCAGTTTGTATGAGAGACTCCAGGATAGTCATAAACAGTAGCTTATAACACCAGAACACAATATTTTCCAGAATGCAACACAAATAGGTCTTCTTATTAAGTCTTACCTTTGAATTCAAGCCAAGCCGTTTGTTCTCTGTTAAAAGAAAGCAGATCTGTGGGTTAATTAAGAATGAAAGTATGGGTAAGTCTGTAAATTCTAAGGGTACATACAGATACTTAAGTGCACATTACGTACTGCAAATAAAGTGTAAGAAAGTCCTAGAATCCCCTTGGTGTATTAGAATATTGATGTGACACTTTACCACTCACACTGTACAAATATAATCATGGAAGAAATGAAATTGTTTTCAGAAACATGTTCTGACAGCTATTTTCAGTGATGTCATTTTCTTAATCCAAGAAAAATAACTGACTAAAAATATTTTCTTTTTATCTCCTTAACTCTTCTGATATTGGTATTGCTAGTACATCTGCTTTTTTTTTTTCTTCCATTAAAGCTTTGAGTACCATCACACTCCAGTAATGTTCAGAGAATAAACAGGGTTGATTCTGGCACATATATCAGAGATGTGGTAGAGGATGACTGTAGTAGATCAGGCAGAGCTCATTACTCTTTTTGGTATGTAGATGTTTTGTTGTTTAATACTGTTAATGGATGTTTGGGAGTTTCAGTTACAGAGTGAATATACAGCAATCTTCCCTTTATGAAAGTCTTTATTTTTCTGTAACAACTAGAAGTGGCTACTTAGTAATATTTCTTTGACTGTTTTGTTTTCTTTTTCCTTTTTTTAAAAGGAATACATCATTCTCATGCTAAATTTAGTTTGTTCAATAATTTTCTCCCATGATACTAAATGGTAAGGCTTTCTGTCTTAAAGTAAACTTCTTTACCTTTGGATTCCACATTTGATTCATCCTCCAGCACCTGGAACTGAGTTTCATGAGATGTGTCTTTCTTCTCACCGTTACTACTAGGAGACGGTTGGAGCTCTTCCTGTGTAAAAATAAGACAAGCCCATCTAAATCACAACACTGTTTGAATAGCTCATGACAGCATATCTTGGTATGTGTTTGAAACCTTTACTATAATAATGTCCCAGTGACATTCAGAATTACAACCCAGGATTTTAAGATAATAAATAATACGTTATACTTTTTGGTTTCAGGACTATAGATAAATGATAAATAAAATATAAGCCTTTGCATGATCAGCAGGAGGTAGGCAACTTGGATCATCCAGTCTATCATAGGGCAGTATTCCTTTTCACCTTACTTAGTCGGAGAGCCTGTGAAATTCTCCTACATTTGCTTGATCTGTGTTGCATCTTGGGTGGTGAGGCACTGGTGCAGACTGCCCAGAGAAGCTGTGGGTGCCCCCATCCCTGGAGGTGCTCAAGGCCAGGCTGAATGGGGCCCTGGGCAGCCCGAGCTGGTGGGGGCAGCCCTGCCACAGCAATGGGTTGGAAATGGGTGGGCTTTAGGTTTCTTTCCAATCCAAGCCATTCTGATCTAAACTTTTTTAAAAAGCTCTCCCATTTATCTATGATGACAGTACTTAAACTATTAATGAATCATTTTTAGCAGTCTTAGCTGTTTTCCCTTTTTGATTGCACAGCAGTATTCCTGTATGTAACACACCCCCTTCCCTCTCCTCTCTCTTTGCTGATCAGTCTTCACCTTGGTGTGTTTTCCAGTTCCTTTCATGCACATAGCATTTTATTCCTTCTGTACTGCTCAGTCTCTTCTTCCTGTTTACATATTTGTAGCACTTTGGACAGAGATGCACACTGAAATTTAAA
The DNA here is from genome assembly GCA_023055505.1 of Callipepla californica brunnescens. Lineage (NCBI taxonomy): Eukaryota > Metazoa > Chordata > Aves > Galliformes > Odontophoridae > Callipepla > Callipepla californica. The sequence continues at coordinate 8,495,909 of JALIRH010000016.1, forward strand.
TGTGACTTCAGCAATCTTAAGCTGCTTACATGCTTTAAACACAAATAAATCCTCTAGACTTTAAGACACAAGATCATGTCTTCTGTCTGATTCTGAATGTTCTTCTCTCTGAATGGGTCCTGTTTCTTAGCACAGTTCTGAATCAATTACTGAACTTTCACTGCACCTGAAAGTGTTTAAATATAATGCTCACAATAAAATATTGGACACTTTACAAGATTAAAACATGTACTTCCATTAAAGAAGAGCTACAATATCAGTGATATCCTATTGCAGAAAATATCCTAATAACCGCATAAGGAATAATCTGTGAGGATCAACAAACAAACCTAACATGTTGGAGAGCAAATTGACTGTGAAAAGATGTAAAATACAAACTGAATAAACAAGTAAGTAGTAAGAAGGGAATGACAAGCTTTAATAATATTTAATATTCACACTAATATATTAAAACACGGTAAAGGAATTAACTGATTGAAAATACTACCTTCTTGTTTTTACAGGGAACTGCATAAATAGCATTGGTGCTAAAGCTTTCTCCCCGTTTCTCGTTACTCTGAGAGCTGGACTCTGCCTCTCTGTCAGCATCTGAAAGATCCAGGTCCTCATCCTCACAGTTACTGCCTGTTATTTCCAGTGACTGTACAGGAGATCTGTCACTGCCATCAGGTTTCCAGTTGGCCCTGTAAGTAGAAAACAGTTCAAAGCCTGCTTTGCTGTTGGTAAATGCTAGTAGAGCCATCAGTCTGAGTGTGTACACAAGTCCAATGGTAGAAACAACTATGTAAGATTTAGCTGCAAACAAGGAATCTAACCTACGCATACACTTTAGAACAGACAGCACTGGAACTATGTTTGCTTCTGTTTCTTAAAGAAAATGCCATGCTAGATATCAAAGACAGAACAATAGTCTCAAAATACTGATTTAGCACAAAGGAATTACCTGATAGAATTCAGACATCTATCAGCTATACAGTTAATCACTGAAGAATCATTTGGCAGAAATAATAACATGTTTTCACTTGGAATAGCTGTACGGTTCTGACCTCCCTGTCTGAGGACTGTGTGCATCACTTTATCAGAAACAGAATAAGAACTGCGGACAATTTTGATTTAATTTAAGAAGCATAAGAAAAAACTAAGCTTAAAGTAACTGGTTTTAACAGTAAGATTTCAACTAGCTTTCAGTAACTGTTGGTTAAAATTATTTCATTGGTAGATTTTATTTCTGATTTAAGGTAGCAAAGCAGAAAGCATACACTACCCCATTCTGAGCTCTGTGACTGATGCATACGGCTCAAAGCCCTCTTGTTCTACGTGGGCAGAGTCACCTTCAGAAAGCGATCGCTGCCGAGGCTGAGGAATAGCAACCGTGCGCCCCGTCAGTGTTGTTGCAAGGATGGCTGCTGCTAAAGCAGATCTAGGGGAAAAAAAGAAGAAAAAGACAATGTTGATGTCATCTCTGCGCTGCACGCTTTATATCCTCTTCCAAAGTAAAATGTCTTCACTGTTGAAGAAAAGCCAGCAGTTCAAGGTTAATAAGCATAAATAACATTGAAATTGCTAAGGGACTGGATTTAAAGCAGTTAACTCCAAGGTAGCACACAGTACGCTATCAATACCTGTTAAGTTTTTCCTAAATCAAATGCATGAAAAAAAAGTCAGTGAATATTCTGAATTACATTTCCAGAATTCATACCACAAATTCACATCAGCCATAGCAGCAGTACGTGGCAGCATGTTGAGAAACTGTTCCATGTTTTGCTGTTTTGTCTCCTATTTCCCAGGAGAAACCTACACAGAACTGTTGATGTCATTACTGATGACTGTGAAGCTGTGCATAAATGCTGGAGCATTACAAACTAGTGCAAGCTTAAGTAGATGAAAGTGCTTGCTAGTGGGATGCTGCAGAACAGAGTGAAGAGTAAGGTGAAGATGAATAACAAATGGAAACAAAGATCAAAGGAGAGGAGTGGTGAGGGCTGTAACAGCACTGACAGCAACTGGTGATCAGAAAGAAGAAATGGAGTTGACCAGGAATAACACCAAGAAAGAATGCAGAGAACAACCAGAAGTGAATTAAACACAGAGAAAGCAAAGAAGCAAAACTGCAAGGTACCACAAATGGAAGTAAATTTATATTTTCGCTTTGTGCTACTTGCCTGAATTGCTCATTCAAATCTAATATTTTTTTTAAGTCACTGGTTTTTGTTGTTTTTGTTTTTTAATGCAATAAAATGGCAGGTTAGTAATGGTTAACTTAGCTTTGCTAAGGGGTAGAGAGTTCTTCACTGCTCCAGTCCTACGCTCTAGCATCCAATTTAGAAATGGCTGTAGCTTTAAGAAGTCTGTTCGTCTTTAACTGACTCAGATCTATGTTACATAGGACTGTCCTAATTGCTTATCACACTTCGGAATGGAACAGCTCTGCCTAAAATACGTATTCTGTTTATGAGAAGGCCCGTGTAAACCCCGAACAAAGACGTGCAGTTCTGCTCATTGTGCAGTGTGCTATTGCAGTTGATGAAACAAAAAGAAACAGCTGCAGACCTACCTGAGCCTTTCTGGAGAAGGGTTTGGGCTACGAGGGGGAGGGGTGCGGGGAACTGCAGCTTTAGGAGCTATGGTGGCGGCGGGGACCAGGCCGTGAGCTATGTGCTTCTAAACGATTTAAAACAAAATTAGTTGGCAATGACTTCAAGGATCACAATGAAAAAAGTACAGAACCGAACGTGCGCAAAAACGGACTTTGCAAAATGATACAAAAGGGAAGAAATTGGCATGCAATTAATGTGAACAGAAGAGCTGAAACGGTTTTAAGGTGTAACTTCAGAGCATGTATGAGCAGCTGCTGGTGCAGGTTGGAAATGTGGGCTACGTAACCACTGCACCCCAACGGCTGCAGGCTCTTCACTCATTACATCACTATTTGTAAGCCAGAATCGCAGTGTGGTCGGTTGAGGTCCCGTTTTTCGCACGAGCACCCGGGGCGGTACTCACGAAGGGCCCGGGGCGGCCTCTCCCGAACACGAACGCCATGGCGGCTGACACCGGGCTCCGGACGCTTCTCCCCGCTACCAACAGCGCGGCGGATTGGCCGGGCCTTTGCGCTCCGCCAATCAGCGAGCATCTTACTGCGGCCCTGGCAACCTACCGGCGGCTATTCCCGCCCCCTGCCGCTTCCTGATTCGCTCTCGGCGGCGGAGCTTTGACTCCTCATTCGTCAGCGACGCCGTCAGTCAGGCGCGCGCTGCGAGGCGGGAGGTTCACCGGTGCCGCTGAGGGGAGCGGGGCCGCCCCTCAGAGCGTCACCGCGGCTGAAGTGAAGGCGGCGGGTCCGATGGCGGCGAAAGGAAGCCTGCCTGCGGCAGCGGGATCCGTCGTCGTCCCTTACGGACACCTGGTTGGCAGTGAGAGGTGGCGGGGCTCCGAGATAGCCCGCAGGCTGCAAGGTGAGAGGAGAGCAGCCCTGCTGCCCCTCGCGGCTGCCGCGCTTCCTGGGCCGTGCTGGGTCCTGACTGCAGCCGCAGCCCAGCGCTGTAAAGCTGTTGGCAGCTGCGATTAATTCTGCTGTATTTGCATCGCCGTGAGGCTGCGGTGCCTGAGCCGTGCGGGTCCCGTTCGGAGAGCTGTAACTGTCACTGTCCCGTACGGTTTTGCTTGGAGAGAAGAGAGGCTGCTGAAGGAAGCGAGTCTGTAGCCAGGCCAGCGTTGGGAGCTGTGCGGTTCAGTACCTGCGTCTTTAAACTACGGCATTTCTTTTTTTTCTTCCTCTCTTAACAATCTCACCTCAAGGGAAAACAAAGCTCATCTTTGAGGACGGCTTGGGACTCGTGGATTTCCATCTTTCGAACAGAATCTGTGTGCTGTATGTTTCTGAAGCAGATTTGGTTGCAGGGGATGAATTCAAGCGGAGATTGGTTCGGTTTAGGAATGTAAGTACCGCGTGAGGAGGAAAGGAAACGTTTCCAATTGCAGCTTGCATATTCTATGCTTCTGAAAGCATTCACACTGTAACTCCTTTTATTTCTGGTGAAGCTAAAGTTCTGTGGTGTTTCCATCTGAAAACTGAAAGTCACACATCTGTGTAATAATGTTTTGGGTTTTTTTTTTTAGCTTCAGTACTGCTTCAACTTTCATTCTTCCTCTGATTTGCTTTCACGTAACTCACATTTGGCAGCTTGGTTCTGTGCTGCGTTGCATCAGCTTCTCAGTGACGAGGGCCTTTTCCCACCCCCCGATACAGGCCAGCAGCCTTGGTGGAATTGTGATTGTCGAGAAGACTCCAATAAGCGAGCAGTACTTCTCAGCAGTGCAAAAGCTCGTTGTGCTGCAGCTTGGAATGGCATTGCTTCCTGTGGCAAATCAAGAAGAAGCTTCTCAACTTATTACTCAGCTTGTAAGTTCTGTGGAGAGACTGAGAATTGTTTGCCATTCAGTCATCACTTGTTTTAGGAAATTAAAACACGTGGTCTTAAAGGAGCCCAGCATTTGGTTTGCATGTAAGGAAAACAAATATTAAAATGCTAGCAGGTCCCACAGTTCAGGAGGAGAAGGGAGCAGAGGGAAAAAATGGCAGAAGCTGTCAGGGTTTCCTGGTGGGGCTTTGTGGGTATGCACTGAAACAAAAAAGCACAGCTCCAGTAGAGGGCATTCGGTGTTGCTTATGGTTTCCTTTTGCTTCAGGTCCGGGAGCAGAGTAAGGATCACAGCAGTAACCCCTTCCTGCGTAAGCAGTGCTCACAGCTGGCTGAGGCGTCCGTGTTTCGGACGGTGCAGCAAATCCCAGGAGTTGGGAAAACAAAAGCTCTGCTTCTGCTGCAGCAGTTCGGAAGCATCCACCAGATCTGTAATGCATCTGTCAGAGAGCTCGAGCTAGTGGTTGGACAAACGGTGGCAAAACAGATTCACGCGTTTTTGGGTTCCTGACGTGTGTGTGTTGTGCTGTTCTTGAAAAACAGGCTGCTTCTGGTCTTGTGAATTCTGAAGTTCTGTTTGTAATGATGACTTACTGTGGTAGTTGCTGTAACCTCGGGAACAGCTAGAGGGGGCTGAGGAATCACCCAGATTACTCCTTATAGCTGCTCCGGTCATTTGGATATAGAACTGTGCTCTGCTGTGTAGAAGCTTCAGATGAAGGTAACGTTGTCTTACTGCCTTGGGATTTAAAGCGACCGTTGCATTACATATCTGGTAAGTTAAGAGATCACGCTACTGGTGCTAGTGCATTTTTTTTAGGACCTTTTAGATCAAACATTTCTTGCAGTGTACGCCTGCTGACAAGCACAGCAGAGTACAGTAACTACTTCATGTCACAACAGCACTCAGGAGCAGCTACCCAGCTTGCTAAAGCTGTTCATTTCCACATGGCTGTGTGGGACAGGGCTCCCCAAACACCACCTGATGCACAGTGCTACCAGAACACATCTGTGACTACACTAACTTGTTTCCCTAGTTACTTTTTCACTCCACAGGATGTTACCAAGCTTTGTAAGATTGTAGATTTATGCTTTTTGTATAGGTTGGGTTGATTTATTATGACAATAAATATAACAACTACAATATATTAACTAATTATCAGTTATAAGTTGCAGAGAAAATACAGTGTGAGGCTTTGATCGTTATTTATCTTGTGCTTCCAGTATTAATTTCAAGAGTTATTTATGAAGTGGTCTTCCTGACAAATTGCATTTTGTTTAACTGGCATCTCATCTAGTCATGTTTATTGTTATGCACACATTAAGGAGTGGTAGAAGTTCCTTTCCTGTCACTCGATTTTTAGATTACAGCAGGAAGGCAGCTGAGCAGAGCTTTTGATTCCTGTCTGTGCAGAGATCCTCTGTACCCAACCTAATCACCTATGAGATTTGTTATTCGCACCGATTCCTTTCTTGAGATGAAAGCACAGTTATGCGATGGCTTTGAATTTATTTAATTTACTGATAGCAAACATCAGAATTTCCAGAACTATGAAAGAAGGGGAATACTTAAGCTTCATTATAAACATTTTAGGTTTTTTGTCTCACTGATCACAGACATGTCACTATGGTGTGGCTGCTGCTACTGCAAGGCAAACACCAAAGTACATTTTGTACTGCTCCCAGTGCCCACCCCCTCAGTACAGCAAATACATTTCAACTGAAGTAGTAACAGCTAGTACTAATACAGTTAAAGGCCCAACTATTAATCTATGGCAAACCTTAAATTTCATAGGATTTTAAAATAGCCTTGTAAGTCCCAGATGATTAGAAGTATACGATGGAAGTGTTGTGAAATGAGTAATTATCTTAAGTTAGCTATTCCTACTGCTCGCTGTAGGATTCATCTTCAGTCGGCTGTCAAAAAATAGCAATTGTGTATTTGTATGGCAGCTGAAGCCCAACTTTTTGCTCCTGTGTTTCCTCAGGGAGGAGTGATGGTGGGGGGGGAAGGCAGGTAACCATGCAGCTGAGAAAGACAAGGGCTGCAGATACTTTTATTGAAAGGAGCATGACAGAAACCTGGAGAGGTGTGGTAGCAGTAAACAGAAAACTTGTAACGTGCTTTATTTTCCAATAAGGAGTAGAATCAAAGAGCCACTACCCAATGGCAGCATCTGATTTTTATTCTTAAATAAGTCATTAACATATTTACACCTATTATTAAGAAACTAAAAACGACACCTTCAGAGTTCATTCCCAGACACACAAGCTTTCCTGTACGTTTTGAGTATCAAACAGCAAATATCTACTCTGTAGACAGCGACATTAACTAACACTAAAGTGTTAGCAACTTTCAGTTACATCTCAGTTTCATAAAATAGAAGAACTTAACAGAAATAGTCAGAGGTTTTTGTCTCCTTGTCAGTATGCTCATGAGCTGTTCCAATCAGAGGGAGATTTCACACAGGGTTTCTTGGCTGATACAAGTCTCCCACTGAGATTTCTAAGTACTTTGTTCCTCATGTTTTGAAAGTGTCACCACAACTTCGATATTCTTGATCAGTATTCTAGAAAATGTCAGTTTTGTGATTTGTTCCACAGCTATCAGTTTTATCAAGAGTAATGAAATACAGATCATCTTGTAACTAGGTTAAGTAATTTCAAGTTTGGAGTAAAGCCTGTTTTTAATAATGCATATACAACCTAGACCAAAAAAAGCTGAGTCAAAGTCTCCTGTCGCTTACAGGGTTGTGTGGCCTCTGAGCCTTCTCATTCTCTTCCCACGTTGTATCAGTTATTCCATACCATGTATGTAATGACTCCTGTCTATAACAGTTATAAAAATCAGTGATTTGAACTTCCAGAGGAATCCTGTCTCCACACAAACCACTTCATCATCTACAAACTGTTCTTTTACATCTCTCAAACCATCCTCTCCTAACCTTCAAACCTGACTCACGTTTTACAGTTTCTGCCAAACTCTGATCTTCACAGTAAGTGAAGCCAGTGGCACTTGTCTGGAGTTGAACACACGTATACATAAAGGTAACATTGATCAATGTATTTTATATACATTTAAAAGAAAAAGCTTCCTGTTCACAGCTCCTTCGGAAAGATTCAGTACAGTGAACTTTCTGTACCCAGAAGTGTGAAGGGGGAAAGCTTTTTCTTAACTGGAGAACTTCCTGCCACAGCTGAAGGGAGGCAGAGGGTGCTCGCAGCTTTCTGTCTATTTTTATTTCCCCAGCTTAGAAAAGGCAGTTTGAGTGGGGCTTTCTTGGCCCGATAGGTCTTGTTCTCATCCATGGCCAAGCAGATTAGGGAGTACGTCTTCTGCATTCCCACAGAGTACGTGGCGCTCTTACTGTGCTGCAGGAAAGAGAATTAGAAGCACCAGTCACTGAAAATGGGTCAATGATTTGAAGACAACAAAAGATTACTGTGCAAATAGTTTTCCAAGGCAGACTACAGCAAGCATTCTGTGCTAATCAGCACAGAACACAGAGCCCTTCAGAGCGCTGGGATTGCTGGAGTTCTTGCAGACTGAAGGGGCACGGAAAGGATTCACAAGTCCCTTCACAGCAGCGGAGCTGCAGTTCTGCTAAAAGCCAGGAAGTGCTGTGTGATCTGCACAGCAGCCTTGCTGCAGCACTGCAGCACACGTTCTTGCACAAATCCCTCAAGTCTCTGTTGTCTTTGGAGTCCAGAAAGTCTTTAGAGTTTTCGGTAAACACTGAGCAAACTCCATGCTGACTGAGCTGTTACACCAAGCACTACTGTAGAATGTTCTTTAGGGTTATCTGGAAGGCACAGCCCTCGCCTTATCTTAGCTGTGCCTGATTGTAACGCAGCCCTTTTGTGTCCAGCAGCAGCTTGGAATGACAGGTATGCAATTCCTTGCTGTCAGTAAGGAAAACGAATTTAAAACAAGGAAACCCAGTGGCACTAACTGCACCTTGATCGCTTCTGAGGCAGCAGTGTTTCGGTGCCTAAGCTTGCCAGGGAATGCTAGAGGCACGGAGCAGTGGGTTTAGCTGGACTACATGGTCTCTTATTACAAATAATGTTTTTACAGCTTAACATTTTTTAACCTTGTGATCATATTTCTTTAGTCTAAAGTTTCTACAGCACTTTTGTAACTGGCTGGGCAGTTAAAATGCACCAAGTTAAAAAACAAAGTGTAAATTCTTCCAGAAAATATATAGGTCATTTATGCTAACAGCAAACAGAAAAGGAGCATGCACACTTGGATGCTCTCCTGAACTCCATTATTATTTCACTGTGGCTCTTCCTCTGCCAAACAGGGTGATAATTTTTTTTTTATTTCTCTGCAACAAATTAGGGGAAAATTAATTGTGATATGAATTCTAGGGCATATTTAACCCAAGTAGTTCCACTAACACACAGGCACAAAAGTAAAGCTGCCAACAACCAAAAGCACAACCCCAAACCATTCTTATGCACGTAGACTGCACTTGAGCTCACTAAGTTATGAAGAGAGTTCTACTGATTTCAAACGGTGTGTTTAAAACACGGTGTATTTACACATCTGCTGTCTATTGCACAGTGGGATATTGATGTGATATAAACATTAATCAGGGAATAAAGTCAAGGAAAAAAATAAAAGCCCCACATCTCAAGTGCACAAATGTATGTGCCTCCTTACGTACCATAGATGCTGTTGTGTCCTGGCAGCTGATGACCTCGAACTCAATGGGCTGTTCTCCCCTGCTTTTGAGTTTTTCCAGCACCTCGCTCACTCCAAGCCATTTGCAATCCTCTCCACCAACTGAAACAATGTAATCACCTTCTTTCAGGCCCACGGACTGTCAAAAAATGTGGCACAGGTTAATATGTGGAATTACAGAGCTACGTGAAATGTTTCCTGTCCTCATGCACTATTTACCCTGGAGGCACTTCCCTCGCAGGGGCCATGAAACCACAGCCCAGCCAGATGTGTGGAACAAAAAGTAATAACTGGCATAAAGAGATGCAGATATTTCAAGTACAGAAATTACAGTTTGTGGAGTTGCTGTGATCCGTGCAGTTCTGGTATGCCCTGCTAGTTTCACATCCTCTGTTTTTTTGTCCTAAGTTAAATCAGTGGCACTTTTTTACTGTCTTATCATTCCCCGTGAGGCATTTTCTCCAGTTTTTATTTCTGTTTCTTCAACTTTTTTGTACTTACATGGTTGCTTCTGCCTTTGCTCTAACTAGGCTGTACTCACCTCAGAATGTTGCGTTATTATTCCCTATAACAAAACAACATATCAAAAACCATTAAAGTGCTCTCTCACCTCGGGTACATCCTGACCCTCACCCTTACTGTTGTAGCTACTTTTCTTTATTCCTTCCAGTTTCCCAAATTAGACGGGGAATTACAAACTTGCTTTTTTATATTTGGGACTTCCTATCAAGTGCAAACAACAGAAGAAACGTACTGTAGCACGATGTGATGTCAGGGATATAGATTCTCCAACAATTAAGGTGCATACTGCACTAAAAATGTGTTCAGGTTGTATGAATTAACTGCAGTGCCACATGCTAGACCTCAGTAATTGCTCCATACACTGATAGGAACAAGCTAACGCTGCACTTAAAAGACTGTAACGCTGGAGTCTAAAGATAAAGCACTAATATTGCACCAGTCTACTTACTGCTGCAGGACACACTGGATCAAGACAATAAATCTGTACTGGCGAGCCTCCTTTAAGGCTGAATCCCAGCTCTCCTGTTTCACAGTGGAAGCGAATGGTGCGTGGAGCCGTCCATCTCTGCTTGGCTGAGAACACCGACAGCGGGCCCTGCGCGTAACACAGCAGTGAGCACGTCGTGCTTTACTGTCATGTTCACATATAACATCCACATGAGAGGTTGGTGGGCACTAGCACGTTACATACCAGTCTGTGAAAGAAGTCCTTAACTTTCACCTTGGAAAACTGAGGAGCAACTGTTTCTACTTTATGCTCTGTTTTAGCTAAAACAAAAAGAAAAGCATGTTCATTTTCTCTCCAGTATTAGTTAAGATGTATAAACTTTTTCTTGTATTCCAAGCTAGATAGAAACTTATCTTAAATTCTTACAGGACTGTAAATACTTCATGCCACAACAGACAAAAATGCACATTACTGCTACCGCTGCTGGTTGGTCTTGATTTTTTCACCTCCTTCAGGCACATCCCTTATCTACTCTCTCCTTTTTTCTTTCAAGTCTTTCCTAGATCTCCACAGATTATTCCATGAGTCCCATAAAAGGGATCACCATGAGACACTCGGTTGGATACCTTTGTTTCTAGCTGTGGATACTTACGAAGAATATCTGGAGCCTGGATTAGACTGAGAAAGTCATCTTCTGTCTCCTGCTGAGCATATTTGAGAAGCGAGCGCTTATGTGCAGCTGTCAGAACCTCCTGGAGAACTTCAATGTTTCGAAGCTTTTTGCACAAACCACACACTCTCAGAGCTTCTTCATGGTAAACAATGGCTTTGCGTAAATGTGCTTTCCCTGAGAAGAAGTTAAAAACTGAGCTGTCTTCCACAGATGCAATAAATAAAAGATTATTCTCATCTTTAACTTTCATCAGCTGGATAAAGGCGGCACTTACCGAGCTGTTTTCTCTGCACTTTGTCCTTTAAAACGGTGCGAACCATCAGGCCCTCAGGCACGGAGTCATACAGCTGGGAGAAGGCTTTCTCCTGCTGATCTTCATCATCACTGGACTGCACTACAATAATTGATACAGAACAGTCATTGCACGCCTCTTCGTACTCTGCTCCTTAGGTCTACTGTTGTGCAGTAGTTACTTCTTTCCTTGCAGATATATACTGATGTGAATTTCAAGCTTTTAGGGCTCATACTGATAAGTTTTATCAGCATGCAAGAACTGCCTACATGCTGGAACAGAATCACAAGAACTGATATAATGGATTAACGGATATAACATTTCTTCTGTTTCTGCAAATGTTAGCTACTGCATATTCCATCCTTTTGTGAAGGACAGAGAAGCCTGGTTCGTACCGGAACAAGAAATGACCACAAAATTGCATGCTGAAATCCCAAAGTTCCAGGCTCTTATTCATAGATTAAATTATAACTTTATGCACTTGTTGGTGTTCTTTATATGAATACATAACAAAGCTGTGGTTCTTACGTTCATGGTCACACAGAATGGTGGCAAGGAAGTAATGCGCCAGAGCTCTGTAATGGTCTGACTTTATTTGGACCAGTTTAGACCAGGAATAGGGGATGTTCTCTCTGACGGGTTCCTGAGTCATTGCAGTGTTAACCATCATGTAAACCTCTCCCACCTAAAATAAAGCACAGAACTGAAGTATGAGAAGTTAATGTGACTTACTAGGAGCTCAGCTACTCAAGTAAGTGTTATTTTGTTCAGCCTGAAGACAATTTCACAATTCCTCATCAAAGAGGAGAAAAATACAATGCTACAAGTGTTGTTAAAAAGATGGAAACAAAGTTTTAAGAAAAAAGGATATTCCACCTCTGATTTCTTTCCCTCGTAAGAGAACATGAATTGATTCTGTACAAGAGCAGATGGACTAAGTTAGCTGATCAATATGGCTTCAGTGTTCCACAAGTGTCATACAATAAAGCTATTTAATTTGCAAATACATCTCATCATGTCAGTTCAGCTAAGAGAGTCAAACGTGTCAGATACTTCAGCAGACTCACACTTCACTTCCATGGAGTCACACCTACCCTTAAGTTTGTATGGAGTTAGATCTGCGCTACTATCCTTGATCCCTCTCATCCTTTATGGAGATAGCTTTAAATGCTGCTTTAATCAAATCCCAAAAATCTTTCCCTGCTACTTATCAACTCTAGGAGTCAGGGTAGCTTTGCAGGGTTGGTAGAAAGGCCTTGCACGTGTTAGCTAGTGTGGTACCAATTGTATATGTGGCTCAGGAAGTGTATCCAGATCTGTTGGCATACCCACATCTTGTTGTCAGCAACCTCACGAATGAATTCTGCCTTCTGAGGCACAGCCCACCTCTCCATTTTCCGTACACATCCCAAGACAGCTTTACACCTACCAATGTGATTCAGCATCCTTCCCCCAGTTACAAATTAGTTATTCTTTTGGACTTTAGCTTCTTAAGTTTGCATAACCTCAAGCTGCCAGGAAATTACAGACAGGTTGAGTGTTCAGTGCTTAACAGAAGGACCACGCAAACAACCCTCCCCTTTCCTACATTGAACTGTGGACAAGGTCTGTACTGTTTGAAAGAACAATATCGTAAATCACTTGTTAAAAAGCCTTTTGACAAGTTTGCTTTTCTTTAGTGTGTTTTTATTCAATTGAAATGGCTCAGTTCTAATGTAATGATAACTGAATTGCAGGTATTCACGTTTTCATCTTCTGAAGGTTGCAATTCTCAATATAGCTTGAGTGCTGTCCCTTCTGCTTTGGGTTTTCAGTAATGGTTGTTAACATTTAGATTTAGCAAATTCTGTTAATATTCCTAGAGGCTTTATCTAGGAACTCAGCAGTGGAAATGCTAATTTTAAAGATGAAGCATGAAGTCTCTTATTTTACCTTGGCAACTTCCTGTGTCATTTTCACTAGTGTGAAAAACTCGTTGCGTATTCCAGGGAGACCGATCTGCTCAAAAGCACACTCCTGAGCCTGAGCAAGCATCATTTTCACCAGCACGTTCAGCATAGCCGGGCTCATGTCGTAACTTGGTGTGTGAGTAAAGGTCTCCTTTAAGTAGCTTAGGACTCCTGAAATGACAAGATTGGTTTGTTGGCATTGCAAAAAGTGACACAACTGATCTAATTCTAGCATGTGTGGTAAGAAGAGCGAAAACATGCTTTCTCATATTGAACCATAGCGATCTGAAGGAATTCTTGGTACACACAGAAATTAAAGCAATCTACTGATTTGAGGCCCTGTAAGTAAGTAAACTAGAACAACATATTCAATAGGGAAAAATTACATTCTGCTCTGGATGTTTGGTTCCACCAACATCCTAATCCTTTTTATCATTTATCAAATTAAAAACAATATTTGCACGGCAGTTAGTGTTTAAGTAACAGTTTCATGGATAGAAGTGTAAGTTCAGCATGCACGTCATCCAGCTGTTCTAGTGAGATCTACTGGCCCACTAATTGCTGATAATACTGCACAGGTGTAATGGTGTAATGATAAGGCCTCTGCTTTCTAAGTGTCCCACCTTCTGTAATTTTACATCTTATCATTCCTTCTGTGTTCTGCTGTGTTGCAGTATGTTTTCTACCTACACTTTCTGGTATCTTTCAGTTTCTGTGTGATATCTGGTATGTCCTTACACAGCTCTGAGCTATGGACACCTCTTGCCGGGCACAACCACGTACAGATCAAATGCCCAACTGGACACAGCTGGAAGTACAGGAAAAAAAACTCCTTTTTGGTTCTCAACATAGTTCTGCTCACACAGGAGCTTATGCACACTGAAAGCTTTGTTGAGGATAAATTCTGTGCATCTGTTTCTATTCAGGACAGAGCAGAGGTCAACACATGCTCTGTATGATGCCTGCAGCAATGACACGAGCACAGGTACAATGAAACGCCGCCAGGGTGCACTGCTCCAGAGCCCTGCAGTGGTACTGTGGTAGCAGATGATGCATTTCCATTTGTGAATTAGTTCTGCTCTGTAAATACGTTGAAGTGAAAGTGTACATTTGTCTTTGCTTGGGATGGAGATTGAGTCTTTTCCAAGTTTGCTTTTGGAGTCCATGGAAACTATGCAGTCAAACTGAAATGGATTGCAAGTTTCACCAGACAACACAGCACGATTAATTATGAAGAGACCATATGAAGAATTAGCTTCTAAGCCTTTCATCTTCCCTTAAAGCTGTTCCTTGTCCAGTGTAATATCACTGAGGTTAAAGCAGCTATACACATGAAACAAAGAATGAGCAAAACGGAACGGCGTTAGGGCTATTGCTCAGACCTTTGAACTACAGCTCACTAATGATTAACCACAGCATTCATTGTCTTTATCAGCATGTTTGAACGGCATTTCCAGGTTTTGAATTAAAGCTTCATCTCAATCCTCCGCCAGGCTTCCGAAATCTCCCTGCTGCATCTTTTTTCATGTAAGAAAGTCAGTGGGAAATGCAGAAATCTGCAGGAAGTCAGGCTGAGGTCAGCAACATCTGCATACAGCTCTTTGTAGTTTTTATGTATCTGTACCTGCAGCTCTCTGAAAAGCATCAACAGCATTTTCAAGTCCAGTCTGGGTCTGACGATTGCATCTTGTTCCAATCTGGGTGTAGAGGGCTCCAATATTGAATAAAATACTAGCTTTTTCCAGCAGCAGATTTTGCTGACACACGGGAACACCTGTGAAGGAATCATACCTTTGGAAAAATAATGAGAATATGTGTTAAGATGAGGGATTTAATGGTTCCTCTCAGCTGCATGGTAGTTATCCACTTTTTGCAATCAAAAACAATCAAAATTCTGAATTCAGGAGCCCATTCTTGTTCAAAAATGTAGTAAACATTTAGCAAATGCTCCACTCTAATAAAGTTAGTCCCTCTTCATTCCTGGCCCAAACACCCAACAAACTGAAGGAAAGTCTGACCCCATCTGCTTCATGCAACAAAGTTCAGAGTCGAGGAAAACATCTGCAGTTGTCCAAAATTATGTTCTTTTTCCCTTGTGAAAACCTGTAGCCCAAATCATAATTTAATACAGCATGAGAAGGGCAAAGGGCTATGCTGGAGTCAGGGTTACATTTAATATTAAAAGCAAAAACAAGCACTGATGACAGTGGGCTGAGGGTGGGAAGAGACACAGAAATGCTTTAAACTAAACTGAAAACAGTTAAAGATTAACGGTGTTCTGAGGGGGATGGAAACAAACAAACTCCACACTTACCATGTAAATAACACTCCCATGTGCCTGGTAGGTGGGAAAAATCTGTTTTCTATAAAACCAAGTTGAAGGAAATAGCTTATCAGCATCTCAATGCCAGCTTCATCTCGGCTGGGAGTGCGGCAGGCCTTAAAATACAACAAAGTAGAATAAAGGGTACTCCCTTGAGTTACAGGATGAATACTGAAATGCCAAGGAAAAAGCTCTACTTCCTTTGGACTTCTGCGAATCACAGAAATGTGTGGAATGTGAGAACAGTAAGCTTAAGGCCCTATGGATGAACTCCAAAAAAGGTTTTCTTTTCTTTCTTTTCTTCTTTTGCACAGAAGTGGCACATAACCTTTATGGAAAGGAGAAGGTTCTGCTGGCACGTCTCGGAGTGAATTAAACAGACATGGCAGGAATTTCATGAAAGCTACAGAGAGACTGTGCACACAGTTCTGGAGACGTTGCATGACTGTAAAGCTTTGGGACGGTGGAGATTCATGTTCCACATCTCAGAAATGAAGGCAATGGGAATATGGTAAGCTATAAACAGTAGTGACATACGCTGGTTCTATACAAACGTTACTATATACAACTTTAAATTTAAAGACCTCAAGGAAGAAATCTTATTATGCCATACGTAAACTTACTTGTCTCAGATCCATGAGGTCTGCTATTTCATCTTCATACTCTGAACTGTCTTCACTATAATGTTCCAGAATAAAGTCCTAGAAAAGGTGCAAAGGAACCAGGAAATTATTAGATCAACTCCATTGAGTTTTAAAACAACAGCACGTAATGGTTTTGAAAGGGACAAATGAACCCTGTTAGTTAAAATAACACAGGAATCAAGTGACCACAAAAACTTGTTAACAGAAAGAGACTGCCAAATTCTTGTCAGTTCCACTAAAATTAGCATAGCTGCAATGGCATAAGTGGTACAACCATCTGGCCAAATTAACCTACAGATGTAAAAGCAGCAACTTCTGTGGTTATATAAGAGGCAGTTTTCCATGAGGTGAATTTTGCATTGAGCAGTACATGGTAGTCCACAAATACAGAAGGTGGCTCAAAGAGCTGGCAAAGCCCACAGCAAGCAGTGATAATGCTGCGACACAGCTTCCCAACAGAGCTGGCTCAGCTACAGGAAACTGGAGTATCGCTGCATTGTGCTCAGCACAATCACTGTTACTACTTCCTTTTGCATCTTATGGGCATCAGTAGTCTCATGGGAATGAGAAACTAAAGAAGAAATTGTTCTTTTCGTACAATCACACCCTGCTCAGAATCACACACACTTAAAGTGCTCCTGCACAGCATTTAACCTACTGCTTCACCCCTGAAGAACCTAAAAACATAACACCTAAGTCTGAAAATGAGGACAGAATCTAAACATCCCAAACCATCCCACAGTTCCACCGCAGGCTGAGGAGAATAAAATTACCCTAAATTCTTTTACATTGTTTAGACTGTAACAGCTTCTCAACTAGGGAGATCTGCTTGACTTAAAGGATGTAGCGCTTAGTGCATGTGAAGCACTGCGCAGATGTTAAAATCATCTCCACTCAGTACACCATCTCCTGCACGCCCAGTTCTCTTTTCACAGGAATGCCAATTAAGATGCAAGGCCACAGCCCAGTTAATGGCTGGGTAATTTTTAAACATGTTGGGATCTCAGTTCTAGGACAACAATAACAGAATTATACATAAACTACTTCTTCAAACAAATTTGAAATGGAGATTACTCCATTAAGTATTTACTTTGAAATATGTGTCAGAAATTTACCTTCAGGGGGAGCGTGAAGTCTACTTCTTTGGTTTCCTTTAGGCCAAGAGGTACCAAGGGAATGCTGAAAGTCTCTCTATGGAAAAAAAAAACAAAAAAAACCCACATAAAACAAAGATTTCTGAAAGTTTTTTATTTGTCCATTAATAAGATAATTACTTTTGTTTCATTTGTTGACAGAAAGCTAGAATGCCAGCGAACAGCTCCACAACTGCTACAAATCTGCCACACTGAGTTACAGTAATTAACAGTAATCATCCTTAGTATTTCACATGCTACACAGCACTTCTCTAGATGAAAACATGGGTGTCTAAAAGGGAAATAAAGGGACAGAGTATACCCATAGTGCAGGGCCTAAGACTAGAAGTACGGAGCTTCTGGACGAGGTGTTAACCTCGTAAACTACTCAAGCTATAAAATATCTAAGGGCAATAAAGATGAGAACTGTTAACGTTTAAAATCTAACCTCAAGAGAATATGGACTTAAAAATGGATCACACTATTAAACATTAGCCAGTACAACTATCAATGACTGAAAGAAAAGGAAGTACCATTTTATCATGAAAGCTATTTCCACTGCACATATTGCTTTTCCTCTAAGCACATTACCCAGTTACAGAATAGTGAGATCAGGATTGCTTCCAGGAACACTGTTTAGTAGGTTTAATGGATTGGTTTCTGGCAATTACACAGTTTATCTGATATTTTCCTTTTTCCTCCAAGCTGTATAATCATCAGAGTATTTCATTACCAGCACAAAGTGGCATGGGTGTGATTCATTTACGGTCTTATCACCAAAGAGAGCAAAATCACTTTCTCACCGGTGAAAATTCTACCTGGGGGAGATGGGAGTAGCAGTGGAAGAGACCTGGAAGTGGTTGACACGATCCAGAAAGCAGCTCCACTGGTTTGGAAAGGGCTTCCAGGACACAGTGGAAAAACATCACTGCAGGCAGTGCAGATGATTTTATTTCTGATGAGGCTTTTAGAAGAAGCCACAACACTTTAAGACAGTTTTACAACACTTCGTGTCTACATTTTTTCCCTCAAAAGGAAGTGAGACATGCAAGCAAAATCCTAACTTACTGATTTAATGAATCCTAATGCCACCCACGATTCCTGTAGACATCAGCATTTGTTTCTCAGAGGAAGTTCCATTTTTCAAGCTTCCAAGGTGTCACACCCATGGAGTCAACATGGATTGCATCAGGGAGGCGTTGGACAGTTAGGGAGGTGGTCCTGACTCTCTAGATCAGTGTAGAAGTGGCGTCATGCTCCTCAGTCTAGCTGAGATGTGTGCAACGACTGGGAAGGCCAACGCTTCCGACTGGTGCAATACAATACCCTGTAACCTAGTGATGTGGGTGTGACCTCACGTTGATGACTACACGCACAAAAGGTTGAGAGGATAACTATTAATAGCTACTTGCTACTAAAAGGCTGGAGAGCAGCTGTGGAGGGTGTGGATCCATTTAGCGGGTGACAAGTAAAAAGCATCTACAGCTCAGAAGGAACAGCAATAGAAAGGCAAAATAAAACAAATCAAAACAGATTGGGAAGTGGGATCAGGAGAAAAGTCATACTACTACCCGGCTGCAACAATTCTACCTACCCTAGGACATGAGAATGCAGACACTGAATCCTCTTCAGCTGGAAGTAGGATTTCCATGGCTGGAGTCTCTCACTCCCACAGCCCTAACTTTCATTGCTACTCTGAGTGCTGACATACATATATAAAGACTAGTTAAATTTTGAACAGAAACCTTTTCTTCGTCAAATAGAGAGCTGTCAAAGTTTGCCATGGGGTTGGGCAGTAGGAACTGTACAAAGTTCCTTTTCAGAACAATGAAATGTAGGTATTTTGCATCAGGTCAGCATTCAGTTGAAATGTATCCCACTGAAAATGTGCTTAGATCCTCTGCATTCAGGATTCTCTGCGATCCATCCAGAAGTTAACCCTGACTGAGAAAAGTGCTAGGAGGGAACAAAAATTATTCCCCCTTCCACAAAACACTTCAGTTTGCATCTTGAGCTGATAATGTTAATCAAATATTGGAAGTGTATTTCTAGGAGCAGTACAACATCCAACCAATAGAGAAATCCTTGCAGTATTCAGGCAGTGAGCAATCCATAACTTCAAAGTTTTATGCTTGAGGAATGTACTGAAACGTAGGATGCTTCTTAAAGTTGGAATAACATCTCGGTACGATGCCAACTTCATCTAGTACATATCTGTGTTTCAGTCTTAGTTTATGCCTTTCTGCCACTGAAGCATACATCTTAAGAATCACAAGCCTGCTTTGAGCTCCAAAGCAGTGTTGTTTCTTTATCCTTCAGTTAAACAGAGGATTGTTGTAGATACTTCATCTGAGAACAGACAGGTTTGCTAGGTTTGCATCCTTTAGAATGCATTGAACCAGTTAGCCAGTCAAGTACTGGAAATTCTGCTAGGTCCCATGTGTTTCTCCGTAATGCCCCAAGACCTGTCAATTCTAACAGCAATCTACTTCACAGAGGAACGTATCTAAGGATTAGTGGCACATACCTTTCCCAGCTGAAAGACAAACAATGCAGACTAGCCCTTAGTCAACAAGTTTACCATCAAATATGTTCTCTTTCTATCACGTATTCTGTTCTTTCAGGTAGTTATCACCCAGCATTCAGATTCACATAGAAACAGCTTTACTTTTCAGTGGCAAACACAGGTTCTGTTTGTAATTTAGTAACTTTAAACTTACTCTGTATTTTGATAAACTTCTACTGAGATATTAAGTCCTTCCAACTCCTCCTTTAAGATCTGCAGGTTTGAGTTTACGAAACTCAGTTCCAGTAGTACCTGTTCTCGTACTTTGTTGTTGGTGGTAGCCCTGCAGAAAGAGAGAGGCATCATTTTTTCTTGCTGAGGAGCGGGTTCTGTACATAAGCTGAGCTGACCCCCTTGCTAGCATTCTCAGCATTTTTAAGATTTTTTTTAATCCCCTTAGAGATGATACGAGACCTCATGTTTCAGAATTTATGAGCTTTTCTGTCAAGAAAGAACGACAGTTCCCAGCTAACAGCATGCAGGCACCTAGAAGGTTTGTCACGTCCTAATTTTTTCATGAGATAGTTAGCATTTTTTTCATTAAACAACAGTATTAAAGTTTTTTTTTGAAGAACCTCTATCTTATTTCAAGATGATGCGGTCTCCTCCTGGAAGAGGATTATGGCTAGACAAGGGAATTCGGAAATATTTTTTCAAAAGAGACTCACCCACTTTTATTAACTGAGTAACAATCTGCTGAGATTTCAGATCTTAGGAATGAAAGTAAACTGTTTTATGGGGAAGTTGTTCTTACATGATGTGTTACTACCAAGTGTACAGGTAGGAAGATATATATATTTCTTTTAATACAATATAATTTTCTCTGTGATATATTTTCTTAAGCAAATAGGATTTGCTTGTTCCTTTACCATCCATATATTTACATTCCAACTTGTAGGACCGCTAGCACAGAGGAAATCAGCACAGCCCGCAGCATTTCTCTGCTATTATTTACATATTTCAGGACATCGTGTCCATACTTCTAACCTGATTCTCCATGGAGCACTACTGTTTACATGAGACTGAAAACTATTACCAATGAGCACAGGTGTGAGCTGGAGATAAAGGGCCTTGCAGCCTTTATTAGACAGTTCAAATCAACAGACAACAAAAAAATTACTTTAAATTTGCAGCATTTTATGTTTACCTTGAAGTTAAAATTTAAAACTCACAAATATTTATAACAACCTTGATACTTTAGGCTCCTCGTGGCACATCCTCCAGTTTTGCAGAGTATCTTGGTGAAGAACTGGGAATCCCAAGGATAAAATTCTAACCTTGCACTTCATATTATAAATTGCATTATGTGAAAGTTTTCTATTTCTATTGTGTTCCTAAGGTTGCTTAAATGGAGCAGGGTTTAAATCTGCTGCCTGCACACTGGATGTAAGTACAGAATGGAAAGGATCCTGAGCAGCACGCAGATAACTGGCTAAGCTTTGATGCTAGCAGCAGTTTAATTACAGTACTTTTAAGGCTCTGTGTTTGGTCTAGCTTACCAGCCTCCACAGGAAGGATTCCAGTATCTCCCTCAGAAAGCCCGCTGTTCTATCCAGGTAAACACTGCACTATGGCTGCACTGCCCACAACATGGCTCACCTGCCATTATTACTGGCAATAACATTGATCAAACAGAGCAGGACAGAGTTAGAGCAAGTCTAACCTGCAACCACTTGCTACAATAGTGCAGCTTTGGATGTGCACTTTATGGCAGGTGATGACAGAGCTAAATTTGTGCGACCCACAAAGCATCCAGCAGGAATGGTTTAAGTCTCCCCTCTTCCCCCACAAAGACATCCTGCTGCTGCCCACGCTAGAGGACTAGGAAGCAACGGCACATACCGTAGAAGATTTTCAGCACCAGCTCTCATTCTTACTGCTCTCAAGATCTGTTGGTTTAGGACAGCTCTTTGATTCTGTAGTTTGCTTCGACCAGTCTCTGCAAGAGGATTGCATCCCTAGAATTAAAGAAACAATTCTTATTGCTACAAGATTCTGAAAAACAAATAAGGTTGCATTGGAATTAACTCCGTTGGCATAGGTACTGTATAAATACCAGTTACTACATTGACAACAATGACAAATGACCGTTTTGACAGTATTTCACACTTGGTTATTGAAACCAGAAGAAAGGCCATGACCAAAGCATCTGACATTAAATTCAAGACTGAAAGTATTTGGTTTAGAGCTTATGCACATCTGAGCCTGTCTGTTCTCTCCTGAAGATCCTTTGAAGCTATTGTCCAGTTACAACTGAATTTGACAGCACACTACAAAGTTCCTAAGGGTTTTGTAAAACTGCTGTCTGGCAAGGCAGTAAATCTTACTAATGCTTCTGCTTAATCTCTGCAAAATACCTGAGTTTCACACTGGGAGATAAAGCCTGGAAATACAACTCTATCAGAAAGCAGGATCCGTGGCACCAGAGATTTGGGAACTTTTGAAAGGATCTCTCCTCTTGTTGCTTCTGGTGCTCAGACATGCAGTACAATGCCCACCCCTCTCTCCCCCACTTCCTTTCTCTATATCTTAACTCATTTTTGGCTTATCTGCAGAAGTCTTCTTCAGATCCAGGAAATGCTCTCAGATCTTTACGTCTGCCCTAACACACAGCATCACTTCTGCATACTGCACCAAAAATGTGAAATATGAATAAACTCTGTACAACGTTTCATCTGTACAATATCACAGTGCCAGATGTAATGATTTATCTGCCCATTAGTTTTTCTTATCACCTACTGGACAAACAAGGATTACTTAAGGCTGCCTCAATTAAAAAAAGAAAAGAAAAAGATGGAATAATGTGGGCTGAAGGACCAACAGACCTGGACAGGGAAAGATGATAGTTACACCTTCAGATTAGCAAACTGAGCCCTTAAAAAGTAAAGTATTAAATCCAGAATCCACAAGAATACTTGTGTGTACGTGCAGACCTACATAAAAGTAGAAGGAAGGTATTGCACCGGGACACGAGGAGAACCAAGCCATTGTACTCCAGAGAGCACTGATAAGATAAAGCTGTTACACACAAATAGAACTGTGTATCTGTCTGACTTCTGTTTTTCCCAGGAGAAACACAATCTTAACACCTTTTTTGTTTTTTTACACAGAACTCAAATTCCACATTTTTTTTTCCTTTGCCTCTGCCCCCACCTTCCTTTTTTTAATGTTCATTTGAAGCCAACCAGCACATCCCCACAGCCTTAACTACTGATTCTGAAGCAAATAAGCTCCCCTCTATCTCAAGGTTTACCCTAAAATGAAGCATGCCCTTTCGAGTGGCTTTGCTGGGTGCTGTTAAGAAGTTTAGCTGGGTCCTGCTGGATCTTGCCTTAGACCCTCAGGAAGCTCAGATCCATCTGATACAAGTTTTCCCACAAGTACTCCAGCCACTAGATGATGCACAGTTTGGGATCTCCCTCTTCCACGTTGACTGAAAAAATTTGGTTGAGACACAATAGCATTGAAAAGTTTCTCAACAAGCTGTATTATGAGTGGTCAGGCAATAACATACCAGCACATCAAAAACAAGTATTTAAATAGAACACAAAGTTCTAAGCATGACGTTTTTATTTGGGTTGGCAGGTGAAGGCAAACTGACCTGGCAATAGAGAAACAAACTTGCATACACTGGATTATCTGAGAAAGCCCATAGCCTAATTCAATTAGCTTTAAATCCCTAGATTTAAAAGTTTGTAATAAATAGGTAAAATGACACAAAGCTTGTGTAAACACTTTGTGAAGCACCATGTGCCAGATGATTTGACTAAAACGTGTCACATTAAATTACTCTCATCATATTAGTGTTTGTACAATGAAGCACCAATTACAGCAGAAGCCCAAAACTTGGATGTGGGCTGCATCTCCCTTTGATGAGAAAGCATTGGTAGCAAACAGAACACAAAGAAGATGAACTTTTACTGGAGAGTACATGCATATTTCACATACTCTCGTTCGTTCACATCAGATGAAAAGTAGTCTTTGAAGTACAAAATACTTTATGCCCTTTCACACATTTATACTCAGAGGCAAAAGCAAGGCACACTCACAAGTGTAACATGGCCTTGCACATACAGACTGCTTCCTGCTCTTAGCATGCATCTTGTTCTGGGCTGTCACCATTCTTCCCATTTTGCTTCTTCTTCACTTTATATTGTGCAGCCTTTCTGATGTTCAAAGTCTCTCCCCTTCCATGTTATCCGTGCGATTTTTCACTTGAACCTTGCCAGTGATATTGTCTTGCTTCTTGTATTTAGTTTGAACACTTTATTCTTGGGCTTTTCATCTCCATACCCCAGGGATGCCTTCTTTGAACTTCTTTCCCAAACCACTCAGTCCAAGTGCCCTTCCTGCATGTATCATCCCCCTGCCCAGCCTCCATTTTCTCTCCAGGGCTGCAGCTCCTCCCTAGAACTCCCTGCCCTTTCTGCATGCATGATTTTCCTGACGTCATTCCAATCCTTTGCAGCTCTACTTATGGGAACTTTTTCAAGAAGATCACCTGCCTGATTCTCAAGCCAACAAAGCTCAGCAGAAGTGTTTATTTATTTCCATGGACATTAGATCAAGGTCCAGCCCAGAAATCAAACATGCTTCAGGTGAATACTGACAGCAAATCTGCAGCAACCTTAAACTCTGCAAAGCACAAAAGCAGCAGAGATGTTTTTCTTCATTTCAGCAGCAGCCACTAATCATTGTGCGATGCCCTAATGCAAAAAGAATCCCCTGGGCCTAAAAGGAGAAGGCACTGACAGACAGAGGTATCTGGATCACCCCCTGAGTGCCTGAAGTGCTTCACTTCTGAAAGGCTTTGTTCAGATAGAAGAATGTTTTCAGAATAGACTTTCCTGCTGCAGGTATCTCCCACCTGCTTCAAGGACAGTAAGGAACTTGCATTTGACCTGGAAAACTGCTTTTTAGATCCCCTGTGTAGCAAATGGGGATGCTCAGCTAGTTTGAGCTCATGTTCAGGCTTCAACTCTTTCTTTACAAGCTGCCAGAATACTGACAGGTGGAAGGATGCAGAGAGAGCACTGAAAATAACCAACATCAGTGAGAAATGTTAAGGGAAACAGAAAATCTGGAGAAGATTCCTCCTTGTGTAAAGCACAACCTCTGCATGCTTACAAGTCATGTAAGAGAAGCTTCAGTAAAAGCTTCATTTTGTCTGCCTCCACATCAGAGGCCCTTTCTCAGCCCACATTTATAGGCTTCTCATGTATGGACATTCCCAAGAACACTGATTTTCGGTACATTGGAATAGCTGGCAGCCAAACTCTCAGCAGTTTCCACACCTGCTGCTTCATTTCTTGTCAGCAGGATGAGAGATGTTTAATTTAATTACCATCTATCTCTCTGCAGACACAGACGACTTGGCGAGTGAAGGGGGTTTTACCCTCATCTACACACTATCAGTGTTATCAGTTCATTGGCAAAATAACTTATTAGTAATGAAATCACAAAAGCAACAAAGAATAAAGTATGACTGAAGTTTTCATTGCATGCTTTGAGGAAAAAAAAAAAAAAGAAGTAAATATACCTCCTTGTAAAGACACTTCAAACTGAACTCTATCAGCTTTAAAGCCTTTCTCCCCTCAGAGCACAGCTGCATTTTATGGAGAGGTGTGTTTGTTTGAAGTGCTTGAGTGTTACAGTTCTTAGCCTCTGAAAAAAAAAACGAAGTCTCTTTAAAAGCTGCAGTTCAATTAGGTAGTTACTTGAATTCTTCCTGCTTGGCTGAATTGCAGTATCAGGAAGCTGGTGTGTTTTTAATGCTTCCTTACCAGAAGCAAGCCCTGCACTGCAGTTTCTTACCATAGGTTACATGTGTACCTTGGTAGATACACGTTCAGAAGAAACAGACACTGCTATGAGAAAAATAAAGACGCATCTCCTGATGCAGCCTGGCCTGTGCAGCCCCGTGCACATTTCATAGCAACCCTCTGACTAATTAATGGAGCATGCAGACAAATTCCAATGGGATTCCTGCTCATCTCTTGTTAGAATTAATGCCTGAGCTTAGGAGGCTGGATATCCCACCTTGTACTTCTAACCCTATAAACACTACCCCGCACATGCTTATTTGGCAGACAGGTGCATAATGAATGCCTCTGGGATCTCACTGCAACTTGCTGCCTCTCAGACCAGGCGCAGTGGGGGATGAAGCAGAGCTACAGGTGGCTGGTGGGCTCGGTGGCACTC
Source organism: Callipepla californica brunnescens (assembly GCA_023055505.1). Taxonomy (NCBI): domain Eukaryota; kingdom Metazoa; phylum Chordata; class Aves; order Galliformes; family Odontophoridae; genus Callipepla; species Callipepla californica. The sequence goes on from JALIRH010000016.1 coordinate 8,521,768, forward strand.
ACAGGATTTGGGGGAGATTTTACTCTATAGACACAAAGAGGATAGCCAGGCAAGCCTTAGCCAGCATCTCACCTGTATCTCCCACCTGACAGAGCCTTCAAATCCCCAGTCTAAGGCATACAAGCAATATTTTTTTGTTTATCCAAGCTTAGAAGTGGCCCACTACAGAAGGAAGAAAGCTGCCAGAAGTATAGGTCCCAAACAGAGGAGCAGCTGTATTTGTCTTTAATGCCTGGGAGATGTCTCTTCAAAATAGGTGTATTTTTAACTCCAGAAATTAAGTTGCAATGCACAAAAAATCATGACTGTTTGCTTAACAATGAGCAATCGCAGGAAGCATCTGAAGTTAGCATAAATATGACTTATGAGGCAATGGTTTGAACTTTTAGACCAGCCAACCACTTAAGGTGACAGAGTTGAAACTGGGTGTGCCTTCTTACCTAAAATAAAACATTCCTTCCCAGCCAGTGCAACCTGTGCTGCTTGTACCCCACAGAGCATGCAAATGGCCATTGCCTCCAGACATTTAAACGTGTACTCAGCTTACACAGGTAAATTCCTTGGCTATGATAGAAGTCATGATAAATGCCGTGATTTACACTCGTAGGACTCTGAAAAGCTTCTAAATGATCATTTCCTTACTGTCTTCTACTACTGCAATTTGAGGTTTCTCTTCGAGGGATTCTGTTAGTTCAGTGCTGAAATTTTAGGTACATACCACAAACCTTTCAACAGGAGATGTTTTTAATCTGCACTTAAAATAAGGAGGAAAGGGGTAAGGAAGAACTGATATTCCACAGCCTGGCCAAGTAGTTCCATAAGCAGTTACTGTACAGTCCTAAGTGTCCAAAGACTAATAATAAATTTTCATAATTAATAACTGTATTGTTCCAAACATTTTCTATACAATGTCACACCACTCACTAATCACAATTCATACTGGATCAGAGAAGCCTTGACAAACCAAGTTCCAAATGCTTCCCAGTTTCTCATGAAGGCTTACTTTCAGCTTTATTTATTTATTTTTAATTTGTATATAATGAGTGGATAGAGCACAGCATGATGTGGGTGTGAATCACCTCGATGTTGTTTCTGGCCCTGCTAGACAAGCAGAGAGAACAAACAGGCAAATAAATATTGCTATGTCAATGCTAATGTTGATTGTTGCCTGGCTACTAATGACCAAAACCATCCATGTTAGCTAAGGCCCAGTGGAAGCACAGGTGTAGCAGGTTGGTAAAAAGATCCATAAATCACAGCAGGGCAGGGGGCAAATCCTACCCAGGAAAGCCCAAAAGCTAAGGAGAGAGATGATTAATTAGGGAAGTGCTGATTCACAAGCAAGTTATCATACCTACTATCATCATTATTTTCAGCCTGCTACTCTATTTACAGAGCTACTTGTGTTCTGTTTTTAGCCTTTTCATCCTGGCAGAAAGGACTACTATATACTCTTCCTTCTGAATCATCAGCTTGGACTACATGACAATTTTCTTGTCTCCAGACTTTCAGAAAGGGAAAAGAAAGCAATTACCTTCACTCAACTGATGTGAGTCTAAAGGTTCTCTAAGCTAGCTGTCCAACTGCTCTGCCTGTGCACAACACAGTGTACTGCTTTCCTAAATAATCAGACTGGGTAGGATGCTTAGTGCTGTACCAGCATGTGTCTGGAGACCTACAAAAAAGGTAAGCTTGAAAATAAACATAGGCTTTTTCTTTATTGCATCTGAATAATTAAGAAACCTAATTTTACAATCTGAAAATTACAGATTGTAATCTGAAGTTACAATCTATGGAAGGCATTATAGCGCAATCAACTGAGATAGGAAAGTTATACTCTAAAAAGCTTGCTAGAAGTCTCTTCCTTATTCTGCTTCTATCCACTAAATAATGTTCTAGAGCTGATGGATCTCCACTAAGAGATCACCACCCAGGTTTTGGATCCTGTGAGTGGCTTTTAAAACAAGTTATTTGCTCTTATCGTTAGTTTTGTTGGCATTTCCTATTGGTTGTAGATTCTCTCATGGGAAGAATGCCAGGGAGTGGATCTGGATAGAGAATGGCATAAACATAGCTGATTCATGGGCGCGCAGACAGAGCCAAGGGAAGAATGTGGAACTCCATGCAGAGAAGGTTGTGGCACAAGACCAGTCATCCAGGAGCACACGCACCACCCAGAACTACAGGTACAGTCTGCCCCGATATTGTACCACAGGGTATGCTGAATTACAAACATGTGATGGCAGAGATAGACAGAACAATAGCAGAACCAGTTCCCTTTAGGCGTTATATTCTCAGAAACAAACAAAAAAAAGCTTTCAGATAAAGGAGGTGGAGTCTTTTCGATGGAAAGCCTGAGTAGTGTTCCCCTTCCTCCTTGCCATGTCCTTTTCAGAGCAACAGTAGGATTTATTTCTCTTCAGCCTAAAAATCCCTCCCACAAGTTTAGTTGTGGCTAATAAAATAGCTGAAGAGGCTCCCTTTGCTCAGGGGAGAGGCGCAAGGGGAAGCGAATAACGTCAGTACTGACAGAGTTGTGTGTAACCCTGTGTACTTGCATAATTATTTTAAAACTAGGTATTATAAAAGGAAAAAGGGAGGTGATTTTCAGAACCAGCCCAAAGGAATTTATTAGTTTAAGGGAAATCACAGTTTGCATATACAAAGATGAGGGGCCTTTGCAGACAGAAGTGGGGTGAGAGGTCCCAACAGAGCTGCTGTAGATGTAGCTGGGAATGAGTAGAGGAAGAGAGCCCGAGGGCTGTGCTGCAAGCAGAAGCTGCCACCTACCCCATCTGGGACTGACTTGGCAGCCACAGCAAGCCTAGCTTCCTAGTGTGGCAACAGGACTGAAAGAAGGAAACAGGACTGTGTTTCTCTTTTGCCGTTTCTGCCCGTTGCCCTTTGCACAAAGCTAGCCACGGTTTTACAGAGCCTCCTCCCAAAAGAGAAAAAATTAAGACTTATTTCCTAAAGCTTTTGTATACTCCATCTCAGGTACAGCAAGGTTATTGTCTGGTACGTTGCATTGACTACAAAAGGGCACTGTATCAGCTTTGAGCAAACTTCCCACAGCAATCCACTTATCACAAGAACATTTCAAAAGTCTAAAACAAATGAATATTGTATGAACCACTCCATTTTAAGTATATACTGAAATATTAATACTGATAATAGCCTTCTACAGTATAGAAGACAACCTCATTGCATACAGAATGTTTGGGAGCCCTTTTTTGACCAGTCCTGACACGAAGAAGTATCTTCACCTTACTCTGGAGCTTATACAACAAAAAGGTCAACTAAAAAGTGTTTTATTTCTTTTTAATCTCAAAACACACGCAGTGGCTTTGGAAATTGATGTGTTTGTTTACCAGCAGAACAAGTACAACAGCCTTCAGATTCTTCTAGAGTATTAAAAGCGTGGTTTTTTTTGTTTTGTTTTGTTTTTTAAGGGAACAGAACACAATGCAGAGGGACTCTGGAGAGGCGGGGGAAGCCCACGGACACAGATGACTGGTTCAATAACCAGTTTGCTAAACGAAGCCATCCAGCATACCATTCAAATGAACAGGTAAGGGATAAAGGATATTCTATCCAGAGTAGAGCTTTGGGTTCACGGGGTGAATCTGTTCTGGATTCCAGGTTTTTTCTTTTTGTTTGCTTGTTTTCTTCTCCTGAATCTCCTTCGAATGAAAGCTCTGATCTTTGAGACCATTCAACTAATGTGTAACAAGGAATACTGGTTTTCTGTTTGCATTTAACTTCTGGGGACAGAAGGCTTTCAGCTTTTAACCTGATCTGAAATTTGGAACTTTATTATGGTACAAGAGCTAGATGAGCCTTTCAAAGCTCTCCTGAGTGAACAGAGAAAAATGTGCCAGTGCAGCTCCAGCTCATCCAGGTCTAACATTTCCATCCATTTTGCACTCATTTATGATAAGCGATTAAAAAATGGGGAAGATGCACATAGTGAGGTGTAGGCCCGATCTCTGAGCATTTTCATACTGGAAAAGCTTCGTGCCTTTTCAGCACTTGGAGTTTGCTCGGATCTGATGCTGTTTATGTGACCTTACTCCTAATGTGCAATGCTGCGACCAGAAAGGGCCCCGTCCCATGGGCAGCGCGCTCCTCCTGCACCTCACAGCGCACGGCTTGGCCGCCAGGCTCCAACAACAAGGGCAAATAAGAGAAGCGGACAATCATATCTAACTTCGCTTTGACTTTGTCTAAGCTCGTCGAGCTCTGCTAACACCTCAAGGACGGCGGCGGCCCGGAGCGCGGCGATTACAACTTTGCCATACTTCGCGACTTCCTGCTGGGGACTGCTACGCGATTACTCACCCGATACTATAGGATTACTCAAATGAAGAAACCGGGTGAGATGTGAAGCTTCAGCTGAGCTCACGCGGCAGCGCCCGGCGCACCGGCGGCACTGCCCCCGCCCCCCCCCCCCCCACACACACACACACAGCCGGTGCCGTTCGGCTGCGCCTCGACGGCAGCGCCCCGGGCAGCGCCGGGCGGTAATCGCCGCTGCACCGGGAGAGCCCGGGCACGGCACAAGCCGCCCACGTCGTCTGAGAAGTAACCAGGGCAGATGTTTATGGAAGGTTTCCTAACGAGCCTGTTAACGCCGCCGCCTCACTCCAGTAAGCTTCCGACAGAGGGACGCAGGGCGATTACTCGAGAGCGAGCGAGACGCGGCCAGGAAAGGACAGGAAAGCCGCGGAGCCGGGCTCCTCGTGCGGGGATGCGCGCGAACCCGGCCCGGGGGCGACGGAGCCGCCGCACATCGGGAGCCGGCACTGCAGCTGCTGAGCCCGCCGCTCACCTTCCGAAAGTAGCCGTCCTCCTCCGGGCAGCCGCGGGCCGGCAGGGCGTCCGTCATCTCCGGGCGAGGGGACCGTCCTCCGCCGTGCCGCTGCTGTGGGGAACCGCGACCCTAAGGGAAATGTCGGCGCCCGCCCCACGGCTCCACCTCTGGCGGGCGGGGAGTGGCCGCCCCGCCCCGCGCTGCGACCCGAGCACGAGTTGGGGTCCGCTGCCCAGCGGCCCCGGCGTGGCGGAGCGGGCTGCGGGCGGTGGCTGGCGGCCGTGGGGCTGCTCCTCGGCCCGCACAGATCGGTGCCCCGCGTGGCCCCCCCGTGTCCCCAGGGCCGCCGGCGGCCCCGCTGTGGGCGTCCGCCTCGGGGAGGGGCGACCTCGGCTGCCCGGCACCGCTCCGCGTGGGCGCGGCTCCCCGAGCTGAGCCCGGGAACGTCCCAGGGCTGCGGCACAGGGGATGGCTGCGGCACAGGGGATGGCTGCGGCACAGGGGATGGCTGCGGCACAGGGGATGGCTGCCCGGGGACGGACGGGGCTCGGCCCCGAGTCTGGGGAGTTTCTGTAGGGTCACAAGTGCAGACATGTGCCGTGTTCACAGTGCGAACGTCACGGCTTCCGAAAATTCCACTGTGCGACCGCTTCTGCGTTTGTTTCTGTTGGACACTCAAGTAAGGACGTGGGCAGTATCGGCTGCTATTGCTCCCCGGGCCTAAGCTACAGCTCTGTGGGCTTTCAGCATGTGAGAATCATCAAAGTGCTCCAAGTGATCCTTAGCAAACGTGTCCTGTGCTTTTCTGGTTTCTGTCTTTCCGTAGCTGTAATCTCCAGGAGCCAGGAAGGTATCTGCAAAGACAGCCTTTCTTTATCAAAGGAAAATATCTTCCGAATTCTATCCCGAGCAGAAGCTCCCTTTGAAAGCGCCGGTGTCTCCGGGCACTTGTGCAGAGCAGTCTGAGCCGTGCCTGCTGCTGGTTGAACCCAAGAGTCAGCGGTTCAGAAACCGGGATCCAGACACACCATGTTGTCTCTCTTGAGGTCGGTTGAATGATGTTCTTCCAGACATTGTACACTCCCACCTCAGTACCTTATAATTTTTTCCCCACTGATTCTAAAGGTGCTGGATCAAAGCAGCAATTTAGATGATAAAGTAGAAATAGGTTAAAATGGGAAAGTAACTTGACTTCCCTCAATCCCTCTTTAATTAGTGGGAACTGTTTAAAAATAATTTTTCCACTGTTAGAAAATGCACTGACGTGACAAAGAAAAATATTTGAAAAGTTTAATCTTGACAAATCAGTGTAATTAATATCAGTGAGGGGTTGATTAGTGAATTGTCAGCATGGGCAGTCAGAACAGCACTGCTTCCACTGGATTTGCTGAAAATGGGTCTAACAGGACGGCTATAGCTATTACTCCAAGTAGAGTCGTGAGAGTTTGTAGCCTGGTTAAAGGGTCAGATGGTTAACGAGACAAGTGCCTATTACTGTGGTGTGTGTAAAGCACAAATTTGCATAAGTTTCTGCAGAGAATGATACCGAGGATAACTTTCAGCGTATCTCGGTGACACACTGCAGGCTGCAGCCTTTCTCAGCTGCCGGTGGGTACTTGGAATGAAACTAAGTCAGCAGTGTTACACACAGTGAACTTCTTCAGCAACTTCAAGAATCTGAGACGGCTCCCATAGGCTTCCTCCCCCATGGTGAGCACCCTGAGATCATCTTCCAGCCCTCTGAGGGCTGAGGACTGCCAGATTAGACTGTGCCTTGCCCTCACTTTGATAATCCTGGCTGTATCAGGATTTATCTCATATTTCTTGAGCATGTCTCACAAAGTTTTGCCTGCCTACAGAGGGCTCCTCTTAGTGAATATGACTTTTTGCAGATGACGTTGTTTGCGTGGCCTCAGTAGTTAGGACTGAGCTATGTAATGATGGGGTAGGAGCACTCTGTGACCCTGGAATGTAAATTGCAGCTTAGAACGTTCCAAAAACTGATTTGTCTCAGAAAACGTGTCCCTACTCTTCTAACGTTTGGTTAAATGACTTGTTTCCAGTAGCTTTTTGGCTGCTACTATAGTTCTGAAATAGAGGTGGGTTCGCACCACAGACTTTCTCAGTTTCTCACAATTGTATTAATCAGAGGGTTTGGTTTCCTTCATTGTAGCAATTGAGCAATAACTGGCTGGGAATCAGTAACTCATGCACTCGGAAAAAGGGATCTGCAGAGGCAGATGTTTGGTTGATATATGTAACCTTAGGAGACCAAATTTAGTGAACTGGTGCACAGGAAATGGCATTGTCTTGAGAAAGCATCTTTTACCAGATGCTCAAGGATTTGCATCCAGTGAAAATCAGTGTGTTGTGCCTAAAATACTGAAGCTGAGAGCAACTGATGTTATCTCCGCATCAAATCTCTCTCTTTGTTTTCCAGAACTCTGTGCTTCAGGCTTTCTGCATTTTCACAGATAAACCAGCCAGGTGAAGCAAACAATGACTGCATTGAAAACAGGCATTGAAAGGCAGAGCTTGAGTTGTCCCAGTTTTTGTCTCTCAACGTCAAGGTGAGAGAGAGGTCAGAATTTGAATATCCTTACCTCAGACACACAATAGTATACACAGATACATACATGTATATGATAGTTTACACATATACATACACATTATGTGGCATGTTTCTATCGTGTTTGTGTAATTTTGCTTGATCAGTTCTGTCTTTGCCCTCCCTCATCTTAAAAACAAAAATGAAAAGAACAACAACAGTGACTATATGAAATTCCAGTCCTTGTTTTAGTCCTTTTATTTCTCTTTGGCCAATAGGAAATGGTCTCAGTTTGGGAAATTCATTTCCTGCTGTAACTCATGCTGATGCAGTTATACACTGAAGATACAAATCTGATTTGTCTTAGTAAGAAAAGCACTACTCTGTGGGAAGAAAACTTTTTCTTTTCTCGTTTCCAGAAACATTGCAGTATGGTAACAGGTGCTTCAAAAACAGTTTTTGTCCCAGATAGGCATGGAGTGTTATCAGCAGAAGCATATCGGAATGATACTGTGTGAAGAGAGAAGTGTACTTCAAATGCATGCTGATTTTCAAGGTAGATTCTTGAATTCTGGGCAGGGCACACAGTTATTCATTGCTCCTTCAGTTGTTGGCTTGGAATAATAAACATTCACATTTCATATTAAACATGAAATATTATTCTGTTTTTGTCAGCATCCCAGGCAGTCTTGAGTTCTTTATTTCTGAAGACTGTAGTGCTTTAGTAAGGGAAAGTCTGGCTACAGTAGGGAAGTTTAGGTGAGGAAAGAGGAAAAGGACTCCTAGGCAGATTTTTCTTTCTCAGTTCTCTGCAAATATATATTTGGGGGAAAAAAAAAAAAAAAAAGACAAAAACAGGCATGAGAGCACATGTGTAGCAGTAGCGATGTTTATCTCATTAAAGGCTGTTAAAAGTTTACTAGGCATGGGAGTTCTTCAAATTATAAAGATGGACACTAAGGAATGCAAGGTCTCTTAAAGAAGTCCTTCTGCGTTTTATGACAGAAGAATCGAAAGGTGACCAGACAGGAATGGCAAGGAACTAGTGCCAGAAGTTTTCCTAACCAAGACATTTGCAGAGCAGTACAAAATGGTATAAAAAGTGCTATGCAAACTCAGTGGTAAGTCTGTGTTACAATTGGCTACAGGTACAACATTTCAGCGCTTCAGGTTAACTGTGTTGCATGGATTAACTGGAGCTTTATTATCGCTAAAAGAACCCTCCCACTGAATAAAGAAAATGCTTTGTCTTTTCCATTGTAAGGCTATGCTTGAAACAATACACTGTAGTTTCTGTAAGTTGCAATAAGTAATGTAAGGTTAGACCTTAAGTTATCACCGCTTAATCCAGACAATGCCTTGTCTTTACCTGAAACCCTTAGATAAAAATCTGTGTACTTAAGGACCATAAGCATTATCTCTGTTGCTGTTGTTTGATAATCCTTTAGAAAATTAAAATTAGCACTTTGTTAAAGCCTAACACTTCGAGTTTGTACTTCTTGTATCTGTTTCCTGAAATGATACTGTAGCCATGTGCTGTTAGGATGGATATCATTCTCATAGAGCCCAAGGTAGATCAGCTGTGAAGTTGCTTGTCTCTTTTGCAGTGTTTTGAACAGTAAAAATGTAGTCTATTTCATATTCTGTTTAGAACTTATTTTTCTTGTGTACTCCTGTCTTTTATTTATTTTAATTTGTAGAAGAATCAAAGTTTTGTTTTCTATTTTTGTACACGGATTGTGCTGGTTTTGGTCTGTAGTAGCAGTGACTCAAGTAACTTAAAACTATTCAATAATGGGCTATCTATTTGAGGGACTGCTGTTAAAGGATACAGAACATTATGAAGAGTTTGGGAAGTAATGTTTGTGGGCTCCCTCCTTGATGAGCTAATTAAAAAATAGATGCTGAAAACATACTGGAAAGCAAAAGCTGATCTCCATCTGTAGGTTAGGGGCCAAATTCAGCTCTACATGTGCCGGCTTTGAGCTTTCATTTAACAATGCTGATTTTTTTTCCACCACTCAATTCACTGTTACAAAAATCTATTTCAAACATAAGCTATCCAAACCTACAAAACTTTTAGTTGCATTACCACCACCAAAAAACATGGGCATCGTCTTGTTTAACAGCTACAGATAGCAACTGTCACCTGCTTTAGCAGCTGTAAATAGGAGACAGTTTACCACGGACAAGGAAATACCACTGTGATGCCAAAGTGTTCCTAATCTGATAAGAGCTTTAAAGGAAAATGAAGAAACCTTTCAAGATTTGATTGCCCTATCTCTTTGAATTTAGCAGGCAAAACACTCAGAAGATTTTCTGTTAACACTGTGGAAAAAAAAGGTTTATTTAAGCATGTGTCCCTCAGACTTGACTATTTAGGAACATTTATTTCCCAAAGAGAAAAAGCAACTGTGCTAACAACTCATTTTGGTACTGTGTGCTCTGGGATAACTGCTTACTAATTAGTAATGATGAGAAAAGTTAATGCACGTAGATAAATGCCTGTGGCTGTAGTCCTCGAGCCAATCACAGACCTAAATAACAGAGTACCCTCTATTTGCACACAACTGTGTAAGTATTTCCTATGGAAACCCGAAACCACATGGAACTCGGGGAGTTTCACTGTGGGAGAAACCAGTTCTGTGCGTACAAACACACACACAGGCCGGATTAGAGAGCGCACCGCCAACCTTAAAGAGCTCTGCAGAGTCCCCTACAGCTGTGCTGTCATCTTAGGGGATTCAGGGAGCTGCTGATCCTTGCACGAAAAGGTTCTGAACGGAACACGAAACTTCCAGAATGGAAGGGTGGGTATTTTTTAGAGCGTGTACGTGTTGATTCTTTTTTTCTGACTGTAAGGCGCCGAGTGAATCTGAGCCTGACGGATGACTGTAAGGTTGGGAAATCAAATGAATCGCAACCGAGTTTCCAACAGGTCATGTTGGAATGTCACAACTGAGGGACGTTTATCCGCTGTGGTGCAGCCGCTCGGCCGCAGCCCGCCGCTCCCACAGAGCCGCGTTGCGCGGGGGCGACCCCGCGTGGCCAACCCGCGCTGAGGGGAAAGGGGGAGCGACCTCACCGCGTCACGTGACCGTGCGTGTCCCACGCGAGTCGCCGTCACGGCAAGATGGCGGCCGAGTCGAGCGACGGCGACGAGGAGGATCTGGTGAACTACGGCACCGCGCTGCAGCCCCTGCAGGAGGGTAAGGGAGCCCGGCGAGCCCGCCTGGCCGCCGCCGCCTCTCTGCCCCGCGCTGTGGGCAGGGTGGCCGGGTGTCCCGGAGGAGCGGCCCGGCGGTGTGAAGCGGCCCGGCCCAGGGCTGGGAGCGGCCGTGCTGCCTGGGTCTGCCTGCGTCTGTGTCTGCCTGGGTCTTACTTAGCTTTAATTATAACCTCCGCTGCGTGGCCGCGTCCCGCGTTTGTATTCACAGTACAGAGCCGAGCGGCTGTGGGCGCGGGGCCGCGTGCCTGGGAACGCTCCAGTGCGTTCCGGGCCCTGTGGGCTCCGTGGCACCCGCTGGCAGCTGGGACGCTTTGAAAGCGGGCAGCCGGACAGCAGTGCTCGGCAGCACAGAGGTTTTGGTGCCCGACGGGGCTGGAAAGCAGCAGGCTGCCGTGCACAGAGAGGTGCTTCTCTAACAAAACCATGGCAGTGCTCTGGCAGTGACAGCTTCAGCGGAACAATCCTCAAAGGTTTCTCTAAGGGCAGTGCCACATGTGATTTTCTGCCAAGGCGGGAACTCCTCAATAAGTATTGATCACGGTGTTAAATGCCTGAGTGAGGTTATACAAAAAGGGAATTGGGCCGTGTGAGCGTGAGTTGGTCATCAGTGTACAGTGCAGTTGAATGCCTTGATCCTTCAGAAGGTTCAGTGTGGGCTTCACTAGCTTCTCTTTATGAATGGCATGTATTTCCAGTATTGTGTTTTGTCAGTAACTGATTCTCTTGAAAATTTGTAGTAGGGGGATTTTTAATTTTTATTCTTGTATAAAAACTTTATATTAAAAAGTTGCATAGTAATCTTGTTAATCAATGTTAAAAAGAATTTGAGTGGTAAGTACTTACTTTCTTAAAGCTTTCTGTTGGTTCATAAGTAGTTCTTAAATGCCTGTGACAAATGGGAAACATTCACAGACCAGAGGCATTGCTAAGCAGACCGGTAATCAATTAGACTGACTGTAGGAAGGGGAACGTCATCAGAATTCAGTAAGCAGTAAGAATTCAGTATACAGTAAGAATTTAGGATTTCTATTTGAACACTTTATGCTTTATGTACACAAATATATAGAGAGGGAATAAGAATAAACTGTTGATGATTTCTCCTCCAGGATAGCTACTATTCAGTCCTGTTCTTAACTGCAGGGGAAGAAATGGCTTCTGGGTCAAGTAGAGATTCCATTCTTTACGTAGCTTGATGACTTACTTTCTGATTTATTTCACCATAGGTGAACGAATTAAGAAGCCAGTTCCTCTTCAAGAACAGACTGTTAAAGATGCAAAGGGTCGATATCAGCGTTTTCATGGAGCGTTTACTGGTGGCTTCTCTGCTGGCTACTTTAACACGGTTGGCACAAAGGAAGGTGAGATACTTTTATTTCAGCTAGGAGGAGTTGCTTGATGACTGTGATATAATATAAGTGAAAAAGAAATAAATGTCAGTAGTCATTTTTTTCCCCCCCATTGTTTGTTATTATGTAAGTAGTTGGAACAGAGTTTTTGGAGTTTCTTAAACTTTGTTTCTTAGACTGCACTCTGTAAGTGTTCTCCTGATGTATCCTTTAGGTGTGAGGTTCCAATGTTTGAATTGTTTTCAGATGCTGTGTTGTAGTTTGCAGTACCTTACTTTAGATGGTTTGCCTCCTTTAAAGGATGGACGCCCTCTGCTTTTATATCATCACGGCAGAAGAGAGCAGACAGAACTGTTCTTGGACCAGAAGACTTCATGGATGAAGAGGTAAATGTAGAAAGAAATAGATCTCTTTTGGAAGTTGTTGCCATGATTGTAAGTTTTTCAGGACATGAAAAAAAAACAAATAGCAAAAGGTGAACTAACCTTAAAATTATTTCACGTATACCTTGTTATACTCCTAGGTTCTATAGGATTTATAATAGATTCACTTAGGAAGTTCATGTAATCTCAATACTAAAAGACCCCAACACTTCAGACCTTTCATTTCCTCTTGTCAGGAGATCCAAAAACTTTTGAAGCTGTTTAGAATATGACCATTCGAGTTACATAGAAGTCAATCATACAAATGTCTTACAAAATGTTGCCAACGTAACGTACTGTTACAGTAAGTATTTCAGTGAACACATTTACTAATACAATTTTTCTGTTTTGCCTGTCTGTTCTAGGATCTTAGTGAATTTGGGATAGCACCAAAAGATATTACAACCACAGATGATTTTGCATCGAAAACTAAAGACAAAATAAAGGAGAAAGCCAGACAGATTGCAGGAGTGGTTGCTGCCATTCCAGGAACTAGCGCATTTGATGATTTAATAGGACCATCAAAGTAAGTAAATGGAAATAAAAGTTAACCAAAAAATTCCTTTAGCATACAGATCTGTTGATAAGAGAAGCAGTGTTTGACTAGTTGACTAATTCATGTAAGGGGCTACAAGATCTGCAGTGTTGCCTTTTCAGAGAGGCTCCTTGTGGATGTTTTTGTGTGTGCAGACTTGTACCAGGAACTTGCTTACAGACTGATGCAGCATATATGCAAGCGTTGATGCATTCAGATTATAATTGAAAGTGTGGTAGAAAAGCATACTTTCAACTGGTATAATTTTCTGTTGGATTTCATGGAATGTTAGAATTGTGACTCGAGTTTTTTCTTTTTGCTTTCTCTTGTCTTCTTCTTAGAATAACAGTTGGGGTTGAACTGTTGAGAAAAATGGGCTGGAAAGAAGGCCAAGGAATTGGACCACGAGTTAAGAGAAAGCCACGTAGGCAGAAACCTGGTAAGTACAGTGAAGTGCCTGAGCTCAGTAGTAGAAAGCTAGCATTCACACACCCATTAAAAAGTTCATTTTGCCATTGAGAAATTTAATAAAGAACTTTAATCATTTAATAATGATTCTGTTACGTCTGTTACAGACCCTGAAGTGAAAATATATGGTTGTGCGTTACCACCTGGACTGTCGGAAGGCTCCGAGGTACTGTACAGGCACAAGTTATTTGGTGACTTATGTATACATTACTTATTGTGTTAACACCCTTTACAAAACACTTTTTGATGTTTTTAAGCAGTACTTTAACGTGCAGTTTAATGTTTTGTTCAAATGTTTATGAATGTTTATTATGATTATTATGGAAAAGATTGAATGTAATGCAGTTTATTCTTGTTAGGTGAGCAGGTGCTGTTCATAGTTAGTATCATATGCAGTAATGGAAACTTGAACTTGCCTCCTCTCACACTAACTAAATGATGTAAGAGCTAAATATACAATACTCTTTTTTTTTCATAGTTATTACATACTTTTATTTTGTGCAAGGATGAAGAGGATGAATACCAGCCAGAGAATGTGACGTTTGCACCAAAAGATGTGATGCCTGTAGATCTGACTCCAAAAGAGAATGTCCACGGACTTGGCTATAAGGGCTTGGACCCCTCACAGGCTTTGTTTGGTGCGTCTGGAAGAGAACACCTTAATCTGTTCGCAGCTGATTCTGAAGACTCAAGTAATTTAATTGGTGATGTGAGAAGCAATAGCAGAAGAAAACTAGGTATCTCGGGCCAGGTATGGTATTGTTTCGTGTATTTTAGTGGTAGTGTGATAAAATCTTATTTATTTATTTAGAGTGGAAGACACCCAGTTGCTGTAGAGTTATTATAAGAAATTGTAAGTGTGGTTTGGTTTGAAAACAGGTTTAGGAGTCTATGTTTTTCTGTTTAACTTCTTTAATATGAAGATATGGACAAATCCTTAATTTCTAACAGCTTTTGTTTATCAGCAGTTTTAAGAGAAATAAGAGTAAAAATAGCTCACTGAATGATTGAACTGAGAAAATTCTTGTGTTACTAGAGAAGGTTTTCTTTTTTTTTTTGTCAATTTAATGAAGTGTAATTCTCAAAATTATATAATTTTCATGCCTTTTTTTCCCCCCTCAAAAGTTTTTACCTGCACATAGTCAGATGCAAAGTCTTACCTCTAGAATTAGTCTGCTGTCCTTACCTTGTACAGACAGATTGTCCCTCCCTGCATAGGGATTGAAATAAGTAGAATATGTTTGCTGCCTCCCCCACACTCTTCATCCTCCAGTTGGGACCACTTGTTTCTTTGTATGAAGCAGCACATTTTTTCCCAGTATAGATAAGTATATCTGACATCCACAGTATGTAGATGGTTAGATACAGATGTAGATGTGTTCCAACACGTGACTTAAAATTTAATTTTCACATTTTTGTTCAAAATATGTTCTAGGCTTTTGGTGTAGGAGCTTTAGAGGAGGAAGATGATGATATTTATGCAACCGAAACGTTGTCAAAATATGATACGGTTCTAAAAGATGAAGAACCTGGAGATGGTCTGTATGGCTGGACAGCACCGAAGGAGTATAGAGCCAAAAAAAGTAAGAGTTGTGGTTCTGTCTGAAGAGTCAGTGTGGTTTGCATTTAAAACATATCCAGTCAGCATCACCTGTCTTTTCAGGTACTTTTAGTAGATGGGTGTCTCCCAGCTGTGGTGTCTGTAGCTGTGTCTAGTTCTCTTGGAATTTTTGGGTGATCCAATTCTGGAAATAATTATTTTAACCCTCCCCTAATGCCAATTTAGATCAAGGATCCAAATTATGCTTTGAAAAGGGCTGTATGTGCTGCTTCATGAAATACAGTGTTCAATTGCACTGAAGAAAGATTATTATGAAGAAGAGCTGCAGATACGGCCCACTATTTGTGAACAGTTTTTGAAGATAGACTTGCTTACTTTCAAATGACACAGGATAAAATTTACATGATTTCACTTTAGCAGTGGTGCAGCTTCCAAGTGCGTGGAATAGCTGAGTGATTTCTGGAGCAACTCGTGATGTTTGCTGTGTGCAGTTCCTGGCCCTCCTGATGTTAGGTGTGCACGTGCTGGTACTGTTGTCTCACTTGTAGCCACATTCACTTACATTTCATTAAATGTTCTGCAACATGTCAGAAAAAAATTGCTTTTACAAAATGTGTTTTAAATATCGACCAGCTCTGTGATTATTTTTGTAGGGTCTGAAACAGAAGTTAAATATATAGGCAAAATCTTGGATGGCTTTTCCTTGGCGTCAAAGCCATCAACTCCAAACAAGGTAAGAGATGCTGACATCTTTGCAATGAGAATAACATTCAATGCCAAGTTGACGTGTGGGATGTATGGACGTTGCTGTAACTTAGTACCTTTTTATGTAATTCAAAGTGAAAGTTCTAGTAAGCAGTGAAGATTGGTGACTAAGCAAAAAAGTCTAACTTCTAGATTCATGTTTAAACTTTGTCCATGTCCAAATTTCAGTGCATTCACTATTATTTTGCATGATGGTGGAAAAATAATTTGATTTAAGTTGGCAACAGAAAATGTACATCTGCTTTTACAGCTTTCAGGTGTAACATTCAGTTTTCTGTAAAAACTTCACTGTTTTGGTGGCAAGTTAGTTAGTCAGACTGATTCTTGGCTTAGCATCTTTTATGCCATGTATGTTTCCATAAATCAGAACAGTGAACAGAGTTGTGTGCCCGCCCTTTTGCTAATGCAGAAAGGAGAAACATTTGCATGGAATATAAAATTGCGTTCTGTCAGTGGTAGAGGGGTAATCTTTGAAGTCACAGCTTGCATGAATACAGTGGCAAAAAAGGAGTTTGAAAGATGTGAAAATACATTAAGCACAGCAGTGCTCAACAGTTCAGTTAATTGACTGAATTATACATGACTTCTGTTTTTAAAAATGTAATCAGGAGCACATACTCTGAAACAAAAGCAGTGCATATTTAGACTGCTTAATTTTTGCTGCTGCTTGATGTGCATGTTTTCCTATTTTGCATTAGATAAAATGTATTGGCAACAGAACAATGTATTCCAAAAGTTTGTATGACAGTGCCACTTACTGATGTCAGTCTAAAAGAATGCACTGTCTCTTTCTACTGTTACATGTCAATCGAGGAATTTTTAGGTTGAGGTCGCATTTCTCAGTGCCGTTTCTAAAAGTTTAATGCATGCTTTTGTGGTTTTTTTTTTTTCTTTTTTTTTTTTTTTGTTCACTTCTCTGTAAAGATTTATCTGCCACCTGCTCTGCCACGAAATTACAGACCAGTCCATTACTTTCGACCTGTGATAGCAGCTGGGAATGAAAACTACCATTTACAAAAGGCATTAGAAGAATCAACTGGAAAACTGGGGAGTGACGCAGCACAACAAAGCAGGCATGCACTGAGTGCATCGCAGAGGAGGGAACAACTAGGAGAGGCTGTTCTAAAAGGTACTGGTGCATTCAGTTGTGCCTTTCCTTGTTTTTTACGTGTACAGTCTGTGTACGTAAACAGTAAAAAATTTCGTCCAGATTTGAACATTGTTCTCTAAAGTAACTTGTAAATTTGGCTTGTGTTTTTATCTACAATAATAATTATGAAGTAATATAAATATGCAAATAGCCTAAGGGATGCAGTAGTGACCAACAGTTTCCATCTGCCATTATATTATGTGTTGTTGCAGAAGAGAAGTTTCTCTCCGTATACATAGGGTTCCTGCTCCACTGAAGTGTCAGAAATAGTTGAAGTAATTTTTCATTTTCACTTCTTTTGGTCTTAGGTCCAGCTCCTTCTGTTTTGGAATATCTGTCTGAGAAAGACAGAGAAAGGCTTAAGGAAGTGAAGCAAGCATCTGAACAGCAAATGAAAGCAAAAATGTTGCCACAGCAGCCACGGAATAGCAGATTCCAGCCAGCCTCCCCAAATGATGCTTCTCACAAATGGCAAATGTTGGGGGGACAGTTAGCAAATACCAGTTTCAGTGACTTCAAACCATTTGCAAAAGATCCAGAAAAACAAAAAAGATATGAAGGCTTTGTGAAAAGTCTTAAAGAAGGAGAAAAAGGTAACTAAAGAGAGAAATCCTGACATTTTTAGTTTCCTCTGAAAGAGTATTTTTTGTTTTTGCTTGCTGTTTTAATTATTTGATAAAGCTTTGAATTT
Source organism: Callipepla californica brunnescens (assembly GCA_023055505.1). Classification (NCBI taxonomy): domain Eukaryota; kingdom Metazoa; phylum Chordata; class Aves; order Galliformes; family Odontophoridae; genus Callipepla; species Callipepla californica. The sequence continues at coordinate 8,539,296 of JALIRH010000016.1, forward strand.
AAACACCCATTAAATAAATGAAGTATTAAAAGACAAGAAGTAAAGTGTTAGTGTTACAAGTAAAGTTGCTTAAAATATCTATCTTGCATTTGGCAAATGCTGTCATTCTTGCTGTTGTGAAAAACTGCCTCTACTTGTCAAGGAGTAATGCATCTGAGATGTGCTATCCTTAAACTGAATATTCATGAAATACTTACAGTGTTGATTGCCTGTTTCTTTTTTTTCTTTTTTCTTGAGAAGCATCAGACTTAAGTAAGGTTTAATCTCTGTTAAGTATTTGTTTCCTTAATTGACAGTAGATTCGTTGGAGCGTCACTTAGACCCAAGTATGACTGAATGGGAGCGGGGGAGAGAACAGGAGGAATTCTTTCGTGCAGCCATGTTCTACAAGGCCTCCAACTCAGTTCTGGCATCCAGGTTTACCCGGGCCAAATATGAAGATGATGATGAGAAAGTCGAAGTTCCTCGGGACCAGGAGGTAAATGTCCCAGTATTTTAGTACACCTTAACGCTGAATTACAAAAGCGTTTCTCTTCAAAAATCTTTTGTAGATAGATCAGCAGTGCTTTGTTGCCTGTCTGTTTAGGAAACCTTTGTTAAGACTTAATGCATGTTAAACACTGACCTGTTAAACTTCACTGGAATGTTTCTGTCGTGTTTTAGTGTAACAAAAAAGTAACAGTTAATTCCCTAAGCTGTTAGTTAACTAGCTGACCGTGTTTGACTTTTTCAGAACGATATTGATGATAAGGAATCTGCTGTGAAGATGAATATGTTTGGCAAACTCACAAGAGACAAGTTTGAATGGCACCCTGATAAGCTGTTGTGCAAAAGATTTAATGTTCCCGATCCATATCCTGAGTAAGATGATTAATTTTTAATGTTTTCAACAGTTTTTGAAAGTTCTGAGTTTTTACATGCTTGTGAAAAATCTGGCTTGACATTTTCTTTTTGTACCGTAGTAGCTGTACTACAGAATCTCCTCATGTTTTAATTGGCCTCATAAAGCATGGTAAAATAACTTCTGACAAAATAATACGCATTTTAAGGACTGCTGTAGTTTTGCTGCGGATTGTTTGTGTGTGGAAAACGAATTAGAAACATTTTTATTTCCCTGCAGGTCTTCCATTGTTGGTTTACCAAAAGTGAAGAGAGACAAGTATTCTGTATTTAATTTCTTAACTATGCTTGAGCCTGCTACATCTGTAACTCAAGAAACAAATGAAAGAAAACAAGAGAATAACAGTGTGAGCAGTAAGTCACTTTTTTTGTTTGGTTGGTTTTTTTCAATTGTGTAGCTATGAAGTAATGGTATATAGAAAATGGATGTTTTTATTATGGAGAATGAATTTATCCATCTGTTTGTTTTTTTTTCATAGAAGAAATACAGGTATAAAAAATGAAAATAAATATTAACTATTTTAAGTACATTCACTTCAGACATAAAAGCTAAAGTCTGTCAGATTATGCTAATCTGTTCCACATAGAAGACCTTTATAGGTCAGATATTCATTAAAAAGATAATCAAAATTATCAAACCAGGCCAAAGATGCAGACTAAATTAAAATCAAGTAGGTCATGAAATGCAGTAGAACTTGACATGCAAGTGATTTGAGTGTTCGGGACTATTTTAGAACCAAAGAAACCTTCAAGATGGGACATATCAGATAAGGAGAAGGAGAAAAAAGATTCCATCAGTGAATTCATTAGTCTTGCCAGATCAAAAGCCGACCTTCTGCAGAAGTCACCTGTGCCAGCAACAGAAGGAAGTGTACCAAAGGCAGATGAGAAGCTTCCCAGTGAGGTGGGTTCGTAGCAGTGCTGGAATACAGAGGGCTGTAAACCTTGGATGTAGTGTTGTGTACTGGATGAATTGGTTTAATAAAGATCCGTTTGCCAAAGGGCCAATCGGGATAAGCAAAAAGAAAGTGAAATTGCTTCGGAATGAATTTTGATGTTGTAACTCTGAGGTGTAACACTCTCACAGTTTACAAGCAAGCATGACTATACTTGAAGTAGCAGTTTAAGGGAAGATAAAATGTAGCTCACAGTCTGGGAGTTCAGTACCTTGCTTACACTTTGGTCACAGGCACAGAATATATCTGTTCCTGCTTTGGGGAGGAGGGTGCATACTTTGTAGAGATAGTAAATGTTTTCCTTTTGAATAAATTGCCTCTGGTTTGTAACTGAAGTTTGAAGTAATGAATAAGAATTTATAATAATTTGGGATCTGTTCTCAATTGTGTACGAGGCACAAATTTCAGTACTTTCTACAGGAAACTGAACTTAGCAGTGCTCCCAACGTTTTGAACTAAGAACTATTAAACTTGTAAACTTGTGTTGTGATATTTGATTGTTTAGTCAATATATCCCAGTATATTTGAAATAGTTTTATTGCTTAACTGATTGGAGTGAGGTTTTTAGTTTCTTCAGGTGTTTAAATGTGGTTTGTTACACTGCATTGCAGGAAACTAAGGAGGATAAGGATCAGGAACAGGAAGAAGAAAGCAGACCATCCATGGACTTGTTTAAGGCCATCTTTGTGAGTTCCTCAGATGAAAAATCTTCTTCTGAGGAAGAGAGTGATGAAGAACAGCAGCCAGCTACTTCAGCAGTAGATTCAGAAACCACCAGACAAGCTGATCTACCTGATAGTTCTTCATCTAACACACAAGGTAGTTCTTAATGCTTGCTCATTTCTATAAATACATTGTGAAAGTTTCCTTTGTGAATTAAGTACTTCTGGGACTGCTAGGACAGTGCTAGACTCTGAACTAACTAGTCATTGTACAGTGATAGGACTATTTTGATTTAAAAACGGAACAGATAAAGGCAATGTGTTGAAGTCATTCAAGGTGGACAAGGCAGTCCACAGAGATAAAGGATGCTGATCAATTTGCTTCAGCTTTCTTTGATGCTTCCTGAAAAAAAGTATTGTCATTCAAATTAATGAATGTGGTTTTTGTTTTTATTCACAGACAACATAGTTGTTAAAGCTGAGCCTGGTGTTTCTTCATTGCCTTCTTCAAAGCAGGAACAGGATGATGCAGAGGAATTTGGACCGAAGTTGCCTCCGTCTTTTTCTTCTGGTAGGTCCTGTAGACTTGTAGTGTATAAATCCTACATGTTGAAGAGAAATATCATACATACATCTTTAATGAATATCTGTGAATCAGTACTTTATCTCTCAACTGCCTGTGCTAGTCAAGCATGTGTCAACACACGCTCTGTCACCATGCTGTGAGTGGCCAGCAGGAGTCTTTCTGCCTGCACTAGCTTTGTTGTAGTTCCACAAAGGCAGGGTTAATGAACTGTAATGGAGATTTAAGATGAGTATTGCAATTTCTTTATTAACAGACTGAAAAGGCATTTAATTACAGTAGGAGCATTACAGTTAGAAGTTCAGACATCTCCCATCTGTTTGGAACCTTTTTTTAAATCAGCTTGTTAAAATGATTTAGAGTTTAAATATTAGAATTACCTTTTTGTTGTTCATATTTTTTGTTTCTGCATTTGCTTTGCACTTTAGGCTCTACATGGCAACAAGAAGCAGTGGTGCCAGCGAGTTCTCCAGGACCCAGTAGAAAAGAAAAACATAAAAAGAACAGAGAGAAACACAAGACTAAGAGAGATCACAAGCATAAAAAGGAAAAGGTACTTAAATATAATAATCGCTTTATTGGTTCTTTGATCTACTACTCAAGTTTTCTTATGATTTATGCTATGCTGTAGAAAATAGATACACTCAATACAAACTGGAACAACTGAGTTTTTCAGGCAATTTCAGACTGGAATTTGAGAACAAGAAATTATTTAGCTAGGGTGCAGCTTTTCCCATTTATACAATGTGAGTACAGATAAAATATTCATGTTTTATGTTTTATGCTGAAGATGTCAGGCATATTGTGAGAGCTGTGTATAATTCACAACTTCTGTATAAACTTGTAATCAAATTTCTATTTTGATGAGGTTTAAATGTTGGAAAGAGATGAGTACTTTTGGGATTTATTTTAAATTTTTAGCTCAGGTTTGATAGTGCAAAAAAAACGTCACTGTTATTTGTTTCAGTTGAACTTAGAGTCTACAATGACATTGACATTTAGGGACATTTCCTTTTTTGTTCTGTCTTTCAGAATAAACCAGCTCTTTCAAAATGAAAATTGTTGTATAATGGATTGTTTCTCTTTTTACAGAAAAAGAAACACAGGAAACACAAAACCAAGGGAAAACACAAGAATAAAAAATCAGAAAAAGACAGCAGCTCTGATAGTACAGACAGCAGTGATAGCCTCAGTGATATAGATACCTCAAGCTTGTCACCTAAAGAACTTCTAAGAAGGTACGTAGAAAGTTGACTGAAATACTTGCAAATTTTGCACTGGATAACTGAAACCTCATCTTAGGAGTCTGCAGTTCAGCAAACCTATCTGTAGGAAATATGGATCAGCTGGTCTATTTATGTTTATAAAGCCTGCTAGTTTGCTTAATGAAGTGAGGAAATGTTCCAGGTATCTTAAGCTATAGGAGAATTAATTTTACAGTGGAAACCTTTGGAGATAAAAGGCTCTAAGCACACAGCTCTGTGCTGGATAATGGGGTGTATAGTTACAGGTGAATGATGTTTCGAAGGAATTAAAAATAACAGAAGTACAGATGGTGAGTCATGTTTCCATGACTTTGTATACAATCTTTACTTATTTTGTTGGTAATCATCAAGAGACCCAGTTCAGACAGATGCACTGTGTGGCATTGATCCTTGGGGTGATTCTGTGCTACAGTGAGGAGCAGTGAAGAGAGGAGAACAACGCTTGTCATGTATGTTTCTGCTTAATAGAAACCGTGGTGGTGTTTCTACAAACAGAATACATAAAGACTTGAACATAGTGCTACCAGGAATGTGAAAATAGGAAAAGAACTATTTGAAACCTTGTTTTCCTCCACAGTTGAAATGCAATTAAAACTTAACTGCATCTGGTTCGGATCACAGGCATCTTAAGTTTCTGTCATCTCATCTGTGACTGCATTGGTTTGTGCTGAGCCTCTCCGTTTAGCAGAGAGCTCTCAGTGTGTTTGTTGAGGTATTGCATCCTGGCAAAATTATTGTGGTCTAGCTGCTCAGTGCAGTGGGAATGTACAGACAGGAAAAGTCGGCATTCCAAAGGAGCCCTTCCAATTTTTTGGAACTGAGCTTCAGTTCTGTATTCATCTTCTTGTATTAAAAAGCAAGATACTTCTTCTTGTGATAATGTAAATAGTCAAATGTGTTTGTGTGCATTTTGCACTGAATAGTTGGACTTCACTGTACAAGCTGATAATGTGGCAGTCTTCGTGAGATAAAATGCTTTTATCTGAAGTCATTGATCTTCCTTCATTTGAGGTTTAAGAAACTGCTCAAGTCATTAAATATTCTTAATGATGTAGGTTGCTATTTAGCCTAACCTCCTTTTCTTTCTCTCCTTCAGGTTGAAACAACTTCAGTATTGAAGAAGCTTCTTACTTTTCTTCAGTGCTGTGTGATGCTCAGATCTCAAAGTTTTGATCTCCTCCATGATGGTAGATCAGCTGTGTGTGTATATATGTATTGTAGATAATGTATTCATATTGAATTGGTTTGAAAGTAAATGTTTATATGTTTATTTTGTGATGTTTCATAGGATCAAAATGTAATGATTATGGAATGTTGAAAAAGACTCCTTCTGTGAAATATTGCAGGTTCTGTTTTAATTAACACGAAGCAAGATATTTTAATAAACGGAGTATTACAAATCATTTCTGTACAGTAAGTCATAACCTCAGACCTCTAAAACCTTAAATCTCTCAGGAAGCGTGGGGAACAGCACAAAGCTGCTCCGGGGAGGTTCACACAAGGCAGCGGGAAAAACTTCTGTGCCACGAGGATGTTCAGACACAGGGAGCACGAAGTGAGGTGGCTGATTCCCATGTCTGCCAGTGTTCCAGAGCCCTCAGTGCTGCCTGAAATTCTGGTTAGCCCTGAAGAAGGCAGGTGGTTGGACTTGATCATGTTTGAATGTCCTTTTCAAATGTTCTCCTTTCCCTCCACACTGAAGGACAAATGCTTGTCAGAATTAACTTAGGGACTTAAAAACTGAAATCATATTTATGTTATCGGGTGCATGTATTTTTTATTGCTTCTAACATCTCTAACAGAAATTCAGATTTATTTTCCCAGTATCAGGCTGTAATTGGAGTTGGACGATCTCCCAAGTACGTATAGCATTTTTCATAGCAGATCTAAACCAATAAGCTGCACTTTAACAGAAATTAAGGCTGTATTAGCCTGAATACATTACTGTAATTATAATCTGCATCATTTAGCAATTTTATGTAGTTACAGTGAAAATACTACTTCTTTTATTTCATGCAGTGAGAGGTATTAGTGATAGACGGATGGTTGGACTGGATGATCTTGTCTTTTCCAGCCTTGGAGATTCCAGGATCTGTAATTTAAAAAGCACTTGTCAGCTTGCAGTATTAATGTAAGCTACGAACCAGCGTGCTGGTGGGAAGGCCCTCAGCCCTTCACCTTCCAGGTGCACAGGGACTCCAGAACACCGTGTCTAAACTTAGGAACAAAAACCTTAACCGAAATTGACGAGTGCAGACAGTAGTTCTTCGCTGTGTGACTCCAGCTGTCTTCCAGTATCCACAGCTTTGTGACAGCACTTGATGAGAGCAAGGTGGTTGACAGTCTTGTGTTGAACTGCAGAACGCGTGACTTTCAAAATAAAGCCCCCAAAAAAACACCTGGGGACGGGAGGAAAAACAGCTCAAGCCTTGAGGTGGCCTCAGCTGCAAGGGTATAAAACGGAACACGCGTTGCACCAGCGCAGCCGTGACGGAGCAAAGCGGCGCCGTGCGGCCAGGCCGCGGGGCGGGCTGGGGCTGGGGCTGAGGCGCGGCATGGCGGCGGGGGGCGGCCGCGGGGACCCCTTGGCCGTGGAGCCGCTGCCCGAGCCCCAGTCTGAGACGGCCCCGGCTGAGGGACGCTGGGGGGACCAGGAGCCGGCGGCACAGGTGGGCCGGGAGAGGGGAACGCTGGAGCCCTGGAAGCTCAGGGCTAATGCACAGGAAAAATAAGAGAAACAACCCAGCCCTTTCTCACCAGAAAATGAGAACTGAATCCAGCAGCCTTTGGTTCTCCACCAGGCACTGACCCTCCCCAGTGCTCCCTGCGTCATGCTCTGTTGTGCAGGCTATGGCTGCCCCAAGGATTTCCAGGAGAAGTTTACCTAAACTTTGCTCTGTTTGCTTACAGATTCAGTTTAAAATCCTAAGAGGGCACAGCGATACTGTGAGCTCCTGCCATTTTTGCTGTGAAGACTCAAAAATACTTTCATGCTCTTACGACAGAACAGTGAAGCTCTGGGTATGTTGTGAATGCAACAACAACAACAACAAACCAACAGCTGTTGTGGTAATGTCTTAAAGTGATTTGGGTACTGATAGGGGAAACGATTTTGTAAAGAGTTGCCTCCTCACAGAGGAAGACGGCAGAGTACAAGTGAGCAAGGAGTGAGATGTTGGTCAGTGTGATGAGTTTTGGCCTCTTAGCAGTCTCAGTCGTCATCTGTGCTGTCACAGTACACAAGAGCCCAGTGCTGGACTTCTGGTTGCTTCTGTCCAAGCAGAACAAAGAGTGCTGGTACCAGCGGCTGGAGCAGGCTGGAGTGGAGGCAGGGGGATGTAGATGTTTGGGATGACGGTGTTGATGAGAATGGCTGTCAGTGATTTCAACACAACAATATTCACAACTGACTTCTGGAAAACACATCACAGAAACCACTTCTATTTTTAAATTAGATAACACGTTTAAGGCTAACCTCGTTTCACAAGTTTTGTTTTGCTTCGGTTTTGTGGTGCTGTATAGTTTTTGTCAGTCTTAGCAAAGCGCTTCCCAAACTCCTCTGGATTTTTTTGAAGGATGCTGCTGAAGGATTTCCTGTTCAAATTTTTGAAGAACACACAGCCCCAGTTTCTGAATGCAACTTGAGTCCTGATGACAGAAGGTGATTATTTTCTATCACAATTAATAACAAAAGCGACAATAATGTAATTTTCAAGGTTAAATGTGATTGCATGTGGAAAACATTGTACAGATTTAGAACAAATCAGTTACTTTTTCAGTTGTTCCCAAGGTTTTCTACTTCATCAAAGTGAAACTTCATTTGCTTAGTTTTCTGCTCATTATCCCTTTGTCTCAGATCTGTATTTCTCCGTACATTCCTCCTAGTTCCCTCAGTCCTTGCACTTTCCCATATGCTGCCCAGTCTAATACGCTCCTTTGTGTCTAGTTAATTTCACCTACAGTTCATACAGCAGTGCTTAAATCTTTCGGTTTTCATTTATTGTCCACTGAAGGAGCAGTCCTACAGGTCATGACCTTTTCAGAGCAAAGCAATTACTGTTCATGAGTTATTTGTGGCTGGAAGTCTATGGTTTATGTTCCAGAAGGAGCACGTAGAAAGGTATTGCATAGAAGAACAGCTTTGAACTAGCCAAGGCACGGGGGTTCATCTGTCAGAGAGATTCACGTAGTCGTAATAGTTGTGTTGTTTATTAATATTCTACATCCTTTCCATTAAGCCTGTAATGTCAGTTTAAGAAGAAATGCATCTTATCTATGGACATAATAATTAAAGCAACTGCAGCATGTATTAACATTTGGTTGAGTGGGTCATGTGTTGCCTCCAGGGGTATTATTTCTAGTCTATTTTATCATTAAGTTGTAGTTTAAATCAGTTCTTATCAAGTTAGAGAGTTGACTGATCACTTTTTGGTCATGGGTTTGTGTATGTGCCACTCTGCCTGCTGCCTCCCAACCAAAAATGCCACCAGTTCATTATCTTCTAATCTCTTGTGCTGAGTGCTTCATGTAGGAAAGATCAGGTAAGTGAAGGAAACATACACATAATGGAAAGAATATAATTATATTTTTAGTTTGCATAAAGTTTCTTGGGCAAAATTTGTAAGAGGCATTTTGTGAAATCAATCAAAAAAAAGCCTTAGAAAGTGGTAGTAAAGACATTTGCCCTATTCTGTGATATTCAATATAAATATTATTTTAGATATTTGGAAATATTCTAATAAAACAACATGAGGGAAAACTTGGTGACCTCTCCGCTTGTGGAAACCTGCCACTTGTCATCGATTAGCTTTGCTGTGCAGTGCAGGTTTGTGTTTGTGCGGAGCAATGTCTGAAAATTGCATGCATGACATTTTTACTGTTAGTTTATATCTGAAATATAAATAAGTACGTATTTTAAACTGCAAAAAGTCATTTTTGCTGCAGTCTTTGTGAATCTTTTAAATTAGTGAGTGTGATCAGTGTCAGAATTAGATGTTGGTATTTATTTGCAAATCTCTTGAGTGAAAAGATTGAGTGCTATTTTCATGGTCATTTTTAGAGTGGTAACATCATCCTATGATAACACTGTCAAGACCTGGGACATGGAAACTGGAAAAGTGCTTGTATGTATCCTTCTGAGTGCATCCTGTAGGTGTGACTGTGTAATTCAGATGTTCCTTGGTTATTAGCAAATAAGAAAGCAAAAGCATTCTTTGTTTGCACGGTGCACTACAGTCAGGGTAGGCAGGCTTGGTTTTTAGTCTAGGTTTTGATCTGATTAATTGTTTGATCATGTTAAGTCCCTTGATGATGAGGGTGTCTCAATTATACAGATAAAAATGTCTGTAATAGTAATAATTTGTGTCAGGAGGTACGTTATGACTGATTAAATGAATATTTTAGGATTTGAATAGGATATCCCTGTCTAAACTTAAACTTACTGCTATTTAAAAAAATAGAATTGGATATAAATACTTCTAATACCTCTCACCAAAATAAATTAATATCAAACCCCTTTGTTCTGAGCCTACTTAGAGATCAAAGCAAGTGCTGTTAAAGACTCTTATCTCTAACTCTCAAGCATGTTTCCAAAACCCTTTATTTTCTCTTCAGTGGACAATAGAACATGAAGGCATTGTAACTTCGTGTAATATTTCCTGTGATGGCAAATATGTGGTATCAGGCTCGGATAAAGGCTGTGCCATTTCTGTTTTTGATGCAGTAAGCGCCAGAGAGGTGGCATGTGTCCAAGGTGAGACTTGTGATGTTTAAATCTTGTTTATGCAGCTCTTGAATTCCTTTATTAATAGTAATAATAACGTTCAGATGTCCTTTACTTGATAAATGTCAATGTTTTGGAGATAGACTGGTGTGTCACTGCTGGGGGTAGTTCTGCCTCTCAGACCTGTGCACTGAGACTGTGCTGATGATTCAAAGTTGGGAAGCAGCTGCACAGTAGTTCCTCTTGGTGTGTTTTCCATAGGTCATCACAGGAGTACAATCACAAGATGCTGTTTTGATCCTGATAACCAGAGAGTGACTTCAGTATCGTATGATAAAACTATAAAGCTGTGGGATATGGTAGCTCGATCCACCTCAGTTACAATTAAAGAGTAAGAAGCAATGCTATAGTTAATTGCGCACGGTCTTATTTGCATTCTTGACAATTATCAATGAGATTTATGATAAAATTTGTACTGGAGAAAATGAACTGTAATGTCTGAACTAAATTAAGTTATATGTAACCAAATGAGATATGTGGAAAGCATGAGTAAAAATTTCCAGTCAAGCTTCCTGCTGTAAATAATTGAAAAATTGCATTTTGACAGCATTTCTGAGCTAGTTTTTAGAGCTCCTAGGTTCTTGTACATGCAGTGGAAGAAGCATATGCAATATGCTGCTGAAGTGTAAACTTACTGGTGCAGTTCCGACCGATTAGGAAGAATTTATAATCATTGACAAGTGAGAAGATAAAATATTACGTAGAATAAAGAAGTCTTTAAAAACATTATGTAGTGAAGGAAAAATGACACAGTGGTCATTATGAATCAGACGTGCATTTTCACCAGTGACGAACAAGAGCCTGCATGCTGCACTCTGAAATCTGCACTGCTGGAGGTGTCCCACTGTCACAGTTGCCACTGCCTCAGTGCTCACACCCTCTGTTCAGTCTCCATCAGTGCCCAGCAGGTGCTGATGACTGTCAGTGGGCACCGTTTTCCCCTCACAGAGGAATTCAGTGACACACCTTTGCTTTCAGGTGCCATTTTGTCAGACTGGCCGCTGCCATCTGTCGCACAGCAACAACACGTAACAGAAGATTGGTGGGAGAAAAAGAAGTTCCAAGTAGGGCATTATTACAAATCTTTATATTATACGATGGATATCAAATGAGCTGTTCAAATATCAGTAGCTTTAAATAAACTCGGACAAATTTAGCTCTGAATGATAACAATAAGCAGAGAGCATCTTTAAACAGTAATAAAATGGTCTGTTGAGGGATTAGGAATTACTTTGGATGGGAAATTCAATCTGGAGCATTGTAATAATGTTTCTTTTAAATCAGGATGACAACAGCACCGCTTCCTGTAAGAGATGCTCATGATCCCTCCCCCGGTGTAGTCTGCAGGACGCCCCAGAGTTCTCAGCCTGTTCCAGAGCTTCCAGATTGCTTTTACAGACTTTAATATAAATTGATTCATCTCTTTCCTCTGAGTATTAGAATGCAAATTCACATGACTTTTTTTGGTGGCTTGCTTTTCAAGAAGTGTGGTTGTGCTGCAGCTGCAAAGCAGTGTCGTTGCTCAGTAAGTACTAGGGCTCACTCTGGCCAGCGGCTCACCCTGCAAGGAGCTCACACCCATGCAGGACATGTTTATGGTGCTCTACTGGACGGAGAGAGTGCTTAGTGCTGCAGGAGGCTTTCTGAGAGCTTGATAATGGTTACAAAACCTCAGTGTTGCAATGTTTTTGTGTTTCAGGGGGCACAGCAATGCTATCTCGGATTGCTGCTTTACATCTGATGGTCGTTTCTTGTGCACAGCATCCTGGGACAAGAACTTAAAAATATGGGATATAAAGACAGGAGAATTTCGGAGTCGGGGACCTGTTACCTTGAAGGAAGGACATGAGGGTTCTGTTAGTTCCTGTTGTTTTAGCCAAGATGGTGAGTTGTCTTAATACCAGCACATGGTGTATCAGTATCTGTGTGTGTGACATACCAGGTGAGCCACAAGTGACCACTCCGGTCATGTAAATAATTTGTCATTTCCAAGGTAGTGTTTTAACCATGAGAAAATGATGTCCACATAAATGCGTAGATTGAAGTTGATGGTCTTAATTGATGTAACCTTCCAGAGGTGTAATAAGAACACCACAAAGGAATAAAAGAACAAAGCTATTAAAATATTAACTTAGCACATGTAGATGTTCTTCTGACATTAGACAGCATGTCCAGTGAGCACTGAACTGATCTGCTGTAACTGGGAAACTATTTATGTCTTTGATAGTGCCTCCTAAATTGAAAGTATTTCATAGTGCAAACAACTGATACCATGATGTACTTTGGGAAAGCTCTGTGGCATGTTCTCAGCTACGGTGATGGCGCACACAAACTACCTAGTTCAAGTTAGAAAATATTATTCATTATAGCAAGATAATTTGATGTTTGACATTTGATGTCTCCTTGATGCGTGGGCGAAGTGGAAGAGAACAGGAGGGAGAACCTGGTTACCTTTATCTGAGTGGCTTGTAGACACACAAATGCAGATATGGTGGAATCTAAAGCCATACTTTCCAAGCTGAATTCCTTACTATTATGTTTTTATTCAAAGCTGATCTAACAGTTCTGAAAATACTCTCTATATTTAAACTTTTAAACAAAGTATCTTGTTAATTTTCTTAGTCAACAGAAATTCTGTGTTATTTCCACTCACTTGTGTTTACCCTTATTTACTTTATTATTATTACAGTATTTGCTATTACAGTTTACTAATACATTGCTATTATGTAAACTCATGATTACTGTTTACAAACCAAGAACATTAGCAGCAAACAGCCAATACTTCTAGCATGACTAATAGCTCATTATTTATATGTTATTAGCCATGTCTGATTCAGTGCTAGGAGTTTCTTATTAGTCTGTATGTCAAAGCAAAGATACAGTAAATATTCTGATTTTATATTTCAGCATCACTTGTAGTGTCTGGTGGATATGACAACACTATAGCCATATGGGAAACAGGTGCAGGATATAAGAAGTTAAGCTTAAAGGTACTGAGGTTTTATTGGGTCAGTAGTTTGAGAAGCTGTAAAGTGTGTGCTTCTTCAAAAGCAGTGTATTGTTACCCAATATCCTTGCCCCTCCTTTCTAAGTACAGACAGGAATGCATGCTGAATTTGTGTGATGTAATTGCTAGAACAATGTATTCTTAAATAAGTAGTTACCGAGTTGCTACTCTTATCAGGTTAGTTATAAACATGAGACTGCCCCCAACTATCAGATATGAGTCAAAATAAGGAATAACACTGCTCACAACTTTGTGAATGCATTTTGCAAGTGTTAATTTCACATAAGTCAGGCAGTTATGTAAGAATACAGATTTGCAACCTTGATTCTTTCCTTACCAATGCAAATCTGATTTCAGTTGACTTTTTTTTTTCTGTGTTACTGCATGCAGTACTGAAGGCTTAGTTAAAACACTCATGAAAAAATTCACCTGGAATATGTCAGAAAATACTGCTTTCCTTCAAAGCCTTTTGAGCTTAAAAATAACTTTCCACTGCTACATGCATTCAAGATAATATCTTTATCTGGGAGAGCTTAGAAGCTTGTGCCTCCTTGGTTACCTTGCATATAAGCCTCTGTACCCTCTGTACAGGTTAAACCTTTTGAACAACAGCAGCAGTACACATTGTCCACACCACTGGTGCTTAGCAGGATGCAGTTACTGCAGATATCCCAGTTCACAGCAATCACTGCAAGTAACTCAGTTTTCCAGTAAACACAAAGGCATCTGTTTAAATGTTAATGCCTTTGTCACTATGGAGAATTCCAGTTTAGTATCTGTGCCTTGGTGTCAATATCTTCTGTGCTTATAACTAAATTTAAAAACATTTTAAAGATTCCACTCTAAAAAAACTGCTTTAAGTTTCATATATGCATGTTTGACTATTCCTTTGTTCTTGAAAAATGTACGATTGTTCATCTTTTATAATTAATTTACTGAATGTGATGTTAGTCATATAACAATGACACTATATCTGCCTAAACCTTAGGAATTGTATCTGTTGATTCCATTCATGTTTGAATAACCTATGTCACTGGAGTAAGCACTTCATTGTAGACTTGAACCTGTCTCTGTTCTTACACCAGCTCAGTGCTGTTCACTGCCGAGCAGCAGTGCTGCTGTTGTCAGAAGGAGGGTATCTCATACAGCTGCTGGACCTGACCTGCTTTCAGCATTGGGTTCCCTGTCTTTAAATGGGATAATGCTGCTTTGTTATTGCATACTAAGCAGCTTTTATTTATGTATGTATGTATGCAGTAAGTATGCGGAACCAACTCTCTCTCTTTACAGTTCTGCAGTAAACTGTTTAAAAAGTAGAAAAAAAATACTTCAGTGGAGTTTACCCTCATGGTAAGTGCCAGATGCAGTGCCTCTGGCTGCTGCTGCTGGTGGCTGCCTCCGAGGGCTTGTAACAGAACTGCTTTCAGGTATATGTGGGAAACATGAGCTTCCTAGCAGTGTCTTCCTGGCTGGCCATGAGGAGTCTAGATAAAAAAATTTCCTTTTGCATCTCAAAATGAGTGCATGGTATAGACCATAGTTGTTATTATTAGAAAATTAACTGGGTGTTGTATTTTTTTTTTCTTGGCTTAAAGTTAGATTTTGCTTTACTGTAGGGCCATTGGGACTGGGTGACAGATGTTGCAATTAGTGAAAACCAGAAGTGGATTCTGTCAGCCTCAAAGGTGATCACCACTTCCCTGATGTGGTTTAAAGAGCTAAATTATAAATGGATGTGAAGATTTCATCCCTTTGTGTCAGGTTTTGTTTAATTACATTTAATAATAATACAGTTGCTCGTAAGACTTTTATGGTTTAATCAGCATCTACATCAGGTAATTCTTAAAAAGACTTTAATGACTGTTTATTTTTTGTTATCTTAAAACATCCATGCAAATTTAAGATTGCTACAGGTTGTTTCCAGAGATGTGATGCTTAAATGTGAGAGAGATGATTCCTGAGTGTGAGAGGCTTAACACTCATGTTGAGAGACTCATCTAAAGAAATGAGAGCTCATCTTCACAGAAGTCATGTAAATCACTGTTTTGGTGTTACACAAACACATCAAAATGATGGCTTTTGTTTCTCAGGATTCTACTTTGAGACTGTGGAATATTGAGAAGATGGATCACATACCTTCAGTGACAGAAAGTAGAAAAGAAAAAGGCTCAAAAATTGCTCAGGTTGTATCATTTTATTTTCTAACAACACCTCCTACTTCATTCAGAAACAAAATATGAATTTTAAAGGAAAGCTTGAGATCTGCTAGCTGAAAGCGCAAATGGGTTGTTTGTTCTTTGTGAAGGTCTGCAAATCTTTTTTGAGGGAGTGGAATGTAGCAGTAACAATTGGCTTTTAGAATTGATTGTGGTAAGGTGCAAAGGTGCGTCAAACAATTAGTAAAATATGTCATTAACTTTTCTGTAAATATTTTCTATTGATTTTGAAATTAATGCTGTGTAGAGTCCAACAGAAATGGAGTAAACTTTGTATGTGTGGTCATTAGCATAACTTCTTCATCCTGACTACTTTAGGTTAATATTCCATCCGAAATTGCTATCTGTCAGGCTAGATAACTATGTCTATCAGCTTTCTTTTATTTTCATTTTCCTTTCAACATAGCCCCTAATTAAAATTATTAGATTGTGATTGGGTTTGAAAAACAATACAAAAAACACTAAAGTCATATAGTGACTGCCACTGAGACAACAATACCCATCAGGCTACCCAGAAAACAAGGCAGGATTTTACATTAGTGGTTAAAAAAAAAAAAAAAAAGTGCACATCAAGTATGACTATTCAGAAAGAAAAACATTTATCATAGAAGTGAATTATGAGCAGCTCTATCTGTGCCAGATTTATGACATCTAGGCACATCCGGAGTATCTCAGATATCTGGCCGAGCTGTGTGTGTATGCTGAGCTGCGTTTCATGAGGGAAATAATGCACATCTATCACATGATTAACCACACTACCATTTTTGTTGCATTTCTACCAGTGTGAAGATTGTGAAAGACCTTTCTCAGTCCTGCAGCATGGTGATTTTGAAGTGATATCCAAGTGTGTATTCTGTCGTCTGTCTTCTCCAGCAAGAAGTATTTTGCCATTGCCACCTTCCATCTCTCCTGACCTTTAAATGTATCTGGCAGTCTTTGGATGTTAACATATGTAAGTATAAACGGAATGTCTGTGCACCTTCATGTACTAAGTGTATAAAGCTACGTGTATGAAGAATGATAAACTACGCTGCTGAGCATGGCCTGTTGTGACAGGACAAGGAGAAATGGTTTCAAACTAAGGAAGGAGACATTTAGATTAGATATAAGGAAAAAAAATTACAAGGGTGGTGAAGCACTAAGGCAGGTAGCCCAGAGAGGTGGTGGATGGCCTGTCCCTGGAGGCCCCAGGCTCTGAGCACCTGATGGAGCTGCAGGTGTCCCTGTTCATTGCAGGGGAGTTGGACCTCTATTGGTCCCTTCCAACTCAGGTGGTTCTGTGATTCTACACTTTCCTAATCCCCTGAATAGCTGCGACTCGTCACACAAAGAATGAAACTGCCTAGCAGTTGAAGTCTATATTATATGGTATTTGAGAACAAAATGATGTACTTGCCATTTGGTAATTTTTAAACAATTTTAAATGAATACACTAGTCCTAAGCTCAGTTTACTAACAAATATCCATGAATTGTAAATTATTGTCCAGTTCCCTTCCATTCCTTAGATAAAGAATTCATCTTTGCTGTGGCACATACAGAATTTTCACTTCCAGAGGACATCAGAAAAGGGTTTTGTGAGTAAAACAATGAGTCAAACCATGAACTTGTTTTCTCTCTTGTTGCCATACTCCTACAAAACTGCTGTGCAATGACTTCCAGCCATGAGAATAAGCTGTTGTTCACGTCTGATGTGATTCAGCACCAACTAGTTCTGTCTAATAAGGGCTGCGTGCAGTAAGGACCATGTTATTCTCGGGAGCAACCTAAGGATTATATTTATTTAAGCGTATGTGGAAGTAGCAATTAATAAAAGACTTTGTTTTTCAAACTGTCTGGAAGCCTGGTTCCTGAAAGCAGTGCTTTCAGCCTTTTCAACGTTTCCTTCCAACAGGTGCTTAGAAGGACAGGTGGAACCAGGAGTGCAATTAAGTGGCAGATCCATTTTGTGGGGCGCGTTCCCCGCGGCTGCGGGCAGCGCCGGGGCGCTTCGGGGCCGATGTATTGGGGCCGCGGAGCGAAAAACGCTATCGCCCGGCGCCGTGGCTTAGTTGGTTAAAGCGCCTGTCTAGTAAACAGGAGATCCTGGGTTCGAATCCCAGCGGTGCCTGCGCGGCTGACGGTCCGTATTTTGCGCGCGGCCGCCGTTTTACCGCCGCTCGGTGCGGCGGGAAGGGCGCGCGGGGCTGTGAGGGGGCGGCGGTGCGCGGCTGTGAGGGAGCGCCGGTGGTGCTCTGCGCGCTGTGCGTCGGCGGGCACCGGTTCCTGGGGAACCGCAGCGCGGGTTGAAAAGTTGCGTCTCTGAAATAGGATGTGTTTTTTTTTTTTTTTCCCCACGCGGGATTTTTGTTCCTGCGGAGCCGCTGTCTCGCCTTCCCGCGTCTGAATCGGTATCCTCGCACTGCTCCCTCGCCTCCCGCGCTGTGTGCACGCTGGCCCGGTGTCCGTGAGCAGGGCGGGCTGCGCGGGAGCCCCGTGCTCCCTCAGGCCGCTGGTGGCACAGCACAGCTTTCTGAGACGTGTCTGAAAGGCAAAGGCCGACTCCCCGCCCTGGGCGGCTGAGTTGGGTTCAGTGCGCTCATTCCAAGTGTATAACAAAGGTGGAGTCTGTGCTCAGAGCTGAGGTCAGGAGGCCCTAAATCCATTAGTACAGCACGTCCCAGCGCAGCAGCTGTACCCGCAGGCAGGCCTTGTCCCACACAGCAGCTGATGGCGGTAAATGAACTCACTGGCGCGTTTGGGAACAGAGATGTTGCTGGGATAGAGCTCTTGCAGCCCCAAGTGCAATTTATGGCCCTGACATCCTGGATCAGCACCTGGCTTAACAGCTATGTGCAGGAACCCTCCTCTGAGCAGCATTTGCTGTACAGTTTGTCAAAGTCGCAGTGATTCTGGGCTACTGACTGAATGAAGCCAGGTATCCCTTACTATATAATTATTTTCTTATGCTAATTGAACACCAAAGGTGCATCTAGCCCAATGGTTTTTCTATGGCTGTGGCCAGCAGCGCATGTCTAGGGTAGAACATAAGCACAGGGCAAACGTGCAGGGATATTTTGCCATAACGCTCTGCCAGCCTCCAGTGATTTCCAGCCTGGGGTCTTGAGCTCTCACATACAGACGTAATCAAGTTTAATTTTTCATTTCTCCGTGTCTATGGGTAGGAAGAAGCGAAGTGTCTCCTGCAGGCAGATATGCATATTGGAGACATCTGTATCATAG
Organism: Callipepla californica brunnescens; assembly: GCA_023055505.1. Taxonomy (NCBI): domain Eukaryota; kingdom Metazoa; phylum Chordata; class Aves; order Galliformes; family Odontophoridae; genus Callipepla; species Callipepla californica. Next base: position 8,557,887 of record JALIRH010000016.1, read on the forward strand.
GGACAGTTGCCTAAAGAAGGGAAATATTAGAGGCAGTCAAATGTTTAGTGTCTGTTTATTGTAGCAGTGAGTATAGGCTTAGGGGGAGATATTTTTGCACTTTGTCTGCAAGGGCTGACATTGCTGCCTGCACATTATTCACAAAGATTTGGGTGAAAACATTTGATGAAAACATCGAGTGAAACCACGTCGCCTGTTAACCCCAGTTTGCAAGACTGCCCTTTCCTATTCCTTGACATGCTGCTTTGCAAAGTGTTGTGCTCTGACAGGCATCTACCGTTACAGCGTCATGCCTGTATAATGTGATGTGATGCATGTGTCGTGAAGGGATCAGCTGGAGTGTAAATCATCAGCTCTGAACTTTGAGGTTGGGGAAACTTTGGGATACTGAAGTCTGTGTAGTAGAAAGGACATTCTCTAGTTATTGTTTTGCTGCTCGTAGAAAATGTTGGGACGAGTGTGTTCTTCATTTGTAAGCAGTTTGCAGAAATGATGTGTGTTGCTCGTAGGACTGCTGTAAGATTTTTCACTATCTGTTCTTAGAACATAAGCAATGGCATCAGGTGTCCTATTGAGAAGGAACTGACTTACCCCTCACCACCCAGCAGATAAGCTCCTCACTTGTGTTCGTTCTGCCAATGATATTCACAGCTCAGACATTTGTAGAGGTGAAACTAGGCTGGGACATTAGAAATGGGTCTCTCTCAGGGTGTCACTTAAATGACAAAACACAACAGAGGGCAGCAGTGCAGTTTAGATTCTTGCCATTTAGGACCAATGCTGTTCCATTCCCCAGTAACCCAGCTTGTAATTGTGTACAGCTGAATAGAAAAAAATATCTACATTTTGTAAAGCCTGATTGTATTTCAGTTCATAGTGAAAACCAAGACTGTTCAAGGAAGGAGGCAGGTTAGCTAGAAAATAATATGCTGTGTGCCCAACTCCTGCAAAGTGGAGCCAGAAGGCTACAATCCATAGCAGCAAGACTTGGGATGTGGGAGACCAGAGTGCTGAGTGATTGTGGCCGTGTTCTTTGACTGCTCTGAAAAATGGAATTGCATTAGATATATTTGACCCGTGTTGGAAAAGTTACTTTCTTGAAGGTGTTTTCTCTTTGTCATGAAACCTGGCCTCTTCCACCTCATGTATTAAATGCATTGCTTCTCTTGGCAATTTGGGTGTGTTCCATTAGATTGTGAAACCGTTTCAATTCAGTTTATTTTCATCTGTACCTTCTAGTTCTCTTCCAGTAGGATATAAGTTAACAAATGTGTGTGTATACGAGTTAATTTTTCTATCTTCTTTTTGTTTAGGAGTAGTACAAGTGTGGAGCCTGTGCAGCCTGCCCAACAGGAGGCACGTGTCCTAAGTGTGAGTTAGGTCATGGGTGGTGTGAGGATGGCCTTGCAGTAAGAAATACATGCCTGTAAAAGTGCACCTCAACTATGACATGTAAATAGCCTTGGTGTTCACTTTGAGAAATATTTTGAGGACATTTATTAATGCCTATAGCTTTGCCTCGCTATGATTAAGTGAGGCTTTGGGTGCTGTGGACAGACCCATGCGACCTCCTCCTGCAGGCACTGTAGGTGAGTGCTTTGCTGTGGTTTGCCAGCATGAGCCCTGTTCCAAGATGTGAGATTGCACAGGCTTGTGTGTTAGTAACGTGGGCCTGGGAACTTCTGCTTCACGGCATTAGAAAGGCCAGCAGGAAAGTCAGAATGCATTCAGCAACATCAGAAATGCCAACATCTTATCCCTGTTTTAAATCATTCTAAAGATAATGCCTGAAGTATATGGAACAGGGAAACCTCTTTTATTCATTGCTGCAACAGGTCTTTTCTTTCCTTCATAGCTACTCCGTGATCCTTGTTTAAATACATGAAGATAACGTTGATATCAGTTAGTGAGGCATTCAGGAATTGATCTCACTGACGTCAGTGGCACAGCTCCCACTGGCTGTGCTGTAGTTGGCTTTCCATTCAATAAATGATAAAGAATCTGATTCATAACGAAGGGAGGAAAAGATGAATCAACCTCAGCTACGTGGGCAGAGTTTTTCTGGTGTTGTTAACTGCACACTGGCATAGAAACAAGGTCTGTCCTTCTCTGCTGTAGTATTTGTGCTTTTTCTTTACTTACATATGACTGAACACAGTTAACCTTCATGTGATCCCCGCCAACGTGTGTGCTGAGCTCTCGTTGTTGTCAAAGGAAACTATTGAGTGCTGAGGTTCTCTGAAAACCTCTTGATAATATTTTAACACAAGCCTTTGAGAATTCTCACCTCGGTAACATTTTTGATGGCATAACTGTTGATTTGGTATTGTTTCTGGATGACTTTTTAAACAAATATTGTTTTAATATATGCTCTCTCTGTACATACATAAAAATATTGTTCTTTTTCTCCTGTGGTAGCAAAATTTAGTGGTTGAAAGTGTGGTAAGAGCAAATACAACCTCTTGTAGCTGTACATTCATTTGATGTTTCTCCCTGAATAAACAAGTTAGAACATTGCATTCCAGAAATAATGAATTAGAATTTCTCTCATTATTGATTTTGGTTAATATATTTTTTTGTGAAGAAATGTCTGATATGAACTAATCAGTTAATTTTTGGTTCTTATTTTTGATAAATGATATGACTGCTTATACTGCTTTCGTGTTAGAATATTTGCTGTCGGTAACATAATGATTGTCAAATCGCATTTAAGTCAGTTCTGTTGGCCAGCCCTAAGAGGCTGTTTTTTTCAGTGCTACACTTCCTTTTTGTTGTGCTTTTTTTCCCCTTAATTAACATTTTAATTTGCATTTTCATGCAGGACAGAATTAACCACCAAAATAAACATTTTTCCTCCTTTGATATGGGTTATGCTCTTTCACTGGGTGCTTCCTGTGGTCATTTGGTTTGTCTTTATGTAATAGGTATGCTTTATCTTCATTGAGCAGCATACCAATGACCCATTATTTCCAGAACTTTTGAGCAGCCTAAACCCAACTTTTGTGCAGTGTTATCTATATTAGTTATTGTTTTTATTTTCTTAATGTGATGTCTTTTAACGTGCAAGAATGGTGTGTCCTTAATCACAATAACTGCAAATGCATGTGTGGTGAAGGTGGGGATGCTGCAGTCTGTACGGTTGCCACTTTCACATGACATCTTTTTCTTCTGGCTGAGAAAATGTAACCCAGGTATTTCAAACAAATTCCTTTTGTCCTAGGCCAAAAGCTGCCTCCGTTCTGGGATGGTGAAAGGAGAGTGAACTTCACGTGCTCATTTCGTGTTCTTTCCTTGAGGCCAATTGCCATTTCTTCTGGCAGTCTGTCTTACTGTGGTCTGTGTGAGTGTAACTGGGAAGATGAGGGGAAAATTAATGAATTAGTAACTCCAAGGCAAATGTGGAGTGAGTAGAGCCAAGAGCTACTGTGAGTTAGGGCATCTCTTTAAAAGCTGCTAGAAAAACCCATGCCGTTGTAACTAGATGCATGTGTAGTTCATTTCATTTCTAATGCGTGTCGGTGAATCTTCAAATTCTGGAGTTCCAACTTGAGGGAGTGTTAAGCGGTAGTTAATTGCACATACAAATACAAACCTGTGTTCTGCAGGATCAGTCTTGAGTTAGATGGAGAATTGCGGGGAGGACTTGGATCTCTATGGAAACGTTCTTTAAAATGTCAAGGGCATTTTTTTTTTTACTTAGTGGACATGTGGAGGCCTCCCTCTGACTGGTGAATTATGAGAACAGCATTTGTGCTTAAGCTAAAACTTGAATTATATTTTCTGGAATTGGAAACGCTCCAAGCTCTTCAGTAGCACATGTTGCTGCTTTTTCAGCCCTAGATTGTACTTATTCTTCGTAGGTGATACCCCTACAGCTCTTCCCTATAGCTGTTTCGTTTGGTGTAAGAGCATAAATAATCCTTGTACCTCTATAGAAGTGCTGATCTGGTCCTGATCTGTGGATTTCAAAGGCAGTAGGATAGGACGTAGTTGGGCATGCAGGTTAGAACTTGTTCAGTCTTAGCACGTTCTGTAACTATGACTCTTTTTTCCTGTGGATGACTAGAAAGTATATAGCCTTCAGGTCCGTTTCTAGCAACTAAAGTAATAATTCAGCTCTGTAATGTGGGCAGTGGGGAGCTGGTGTTGCTACTGTTGAGAAATAATTTTCATGTTCTGTTCCATTTATGTACAAAGCTGAGAAGACCACTGAGCCGTCAGACAGTCCATCATCTGATGATGTTGTAATTGTTTATGAGCTGACACCTACCCCTGAGCAGAGAGCTCTCGCAGGCTTTCTCAAACTACCGTCGACATTCTTCTGTTATAAAAATAAGCCTGGATGTGTGAGTGAGGAGGATGATGGTAAGGAGTGTCACATTTGATCTTCGTGTTGCTTTCTTTCTTTTTTTTTTTTGTGGGGGGGTGGGGGGGGGGAAGGGATGGAGGGACCAACAGGCACTAATATTATATAGACAGGTAAAAACTGTCATCTTCCTTTTGGCCAGTGTCTTTCTGCCTTCCTTTCCAAATCTGTTCTGTGGGACTCTTAAGTAAAGTTAACAAGGTCCTTGTTTCTTTAAAGCATGAGACCTGTGCCATAGATGTAGGCAGAAAAAGTGTCTGTAGCATAATAAGGCACCTGTATGTAAATAAGAATTGAAAGCTTACTTGCTGATGTGTAAAATCCTTAGAACATGCGTAGCAGTCTTGCATGTGTGACCAGGCCTGTGAGTCTGAAAGGCTTAACAAACTTGGACTTCTGTGTTTGGAAGACCCTTGAGCACTGACGCTTATTTCCTGTCTTTAAGATGAAGACTATGAAACAGCAGTTAAGAAACTTAATGGAAAACTGTATCCCACTGATGAAAAAGAAAAAAGGAAATGTCAAGGTATGTCTGGAAACGCCATAGTTAATTTCTTAGATGATCAAGTGTCATCTTCAAATGTGGAGGGCACTTAGGCTGTGAGGTTGACTTGATATTTCCTGAGATGGATAGTTTGGGGAACGCTGACCTGCGTTTTGGAGAGCCTCAAAACAAGGGCATGAAACTGTTTTCTTAGCCTGAGACTTCTGCCTTTCTTTTTGCTGGGTAGGGCTGGGCTTTGTGAGATGCTTTGAAAGTCTGGGACACGGAAAAACTGTCTACCTCTGTGAATGTTGGCTACTTCTGCAGATAGGTGATGGAGATTCTAAGAGTTAATCTCTAATAGAGAGACCCAAGCTTGACAGACGTACAGTTCCCTAGTTCCCCTGAGAGTGACTTTTTAATGATACTACTTCAGATGTTCTAATCTGAAATGAAGACGTTCTGGATATCATTAGGTTCCTTTCTAATGTACGTGCCAAAAATTATTTCAACGTTAAGCTGCCTTCCACCAGCTGTTTTCCACTAATTTTTGTTGTTTGCAGTCGGCACCCTGGAGAAAAAGGAATTGGAGAGCGAATGCATTACTACTTCAGAAAGGAAGCCTCCTGAGGAGAAGGCTGAAGAGGAAGTCCTGCTGGTTCCTTCTCCGTCTGCCTGTGGCGGTCGCAGTAACGCTGAAAGTGACAGTCCAGAAGGCTCTCAGGCAGAAGTTAAAACTCAGTTACCTGAAGTACGGATCGAGCCTTTCCAAAACACTTGGTCTATAAATTCGCAGCATTCCTCTCAGCTTCTTTTCACTTAGTGACAAATAAAGCATCCAGCAGCTTGGCTCCTTTGGCTGTGCCTCAAGTCTGTTCTGGCGCTGAAACCTGGGGTGTAGAGCTGAAGTTTCTCCGGGAGAGAAACCTCCTGAAGTAGAAACAGCTTTGGCTAGCAGAACTTTTGTAACACGTGTGTAAGAGTGAAGTGATTTCAGGGAGATTTCCAAGAGCTGTAGGACTTGTTTTGTAATCGTAGCGCTTCTAAGGTACTTCAGTCTCTTGTTTGGCTGAACTTCAGTGAGTGTTGAGAGTAGTGAAGAATGTCTGAAGCCTTCCTGGTTTTTTTCTTGGGTTCTTTCCCCCCAGTTGTTCGCTTCTCTGACCTTTCATTAGTAGCTGTTCTGAAACATGAGCAGCACTATAGGAAAGTTGGAGTCGTAGTTTTTCAGACCGATGTCTTAAGTACTGCTGTTGTAATTAAGTGAAGGAATTGATAACACTGGAGTGAGGGGGAGAGGGAAAATGTGGCTTTTTGGGGGCACGGAGGTGTGGTTCTTCCTGGTGTCCAGGCTTAATGTGGCTTGAGTATTTAGGCTCTCTGGACTGATTTGCTTACTGTTTTATTAATCTCAGGAGGGTGAAGTCACAGACTCAACTGACGTAGTCCCTCCAAGTAAGGAAGAATTACATACTCCATCAACCAGCGCAGCAGCAGTGGTATTTGTGCAGTCAGCTGCTAGCAGTGAACAACCAGATTCCACAGGAACTGCTCACGAACCACAGAATTTCTCGGGAGCTGATGATAAACCCGTGGACTTGTCAACTAAAAAAGAAGGTGATCCTGAGTGTTCGGAGTCAACAGAAGGTAAAATTGGGAGTATGTAACGATTTGTTTTGGCCTTCTTGTGCGTGTAGAAGATTAAGTATGCTGGTTTTTCTGGTATAGATGACTTTTATCTATTGCCTCAAACAGAGTACCAGCACTGAATTTGAGGCACATGTATCAGTCTAGTAAAAACGTGAAGGGGAGAGGAAATACTTCTGTCCATCAAATGTAGTATGTTCAGATGACAGTGCTCCAAAGCACCGCTACTCTGTTTTATGATTAATACTTGAATTAGCTTACTGAACACTTATTCATGTTCAGTGGATCTGCAGAGTCACAGGAATCACAGATGCGTATGGTATGCTGGAACTCATTCTTGAGCAGTTTCTTGAACTGTGATAAAACTGTCCTAATGAGAAGTTCCGTACAAATTTTAAGGCTTCTCTAGTTTTTTCTTATAAATGTATGAGGTTTCTCTTAAAGAAAGAGAAAAACGTGTGACTTTTCCATCTTTGACAGAACATAAACCCATGTCGTTTGGCTTTGGGAATGCTTCAGGCTTGTCATTTGCAGATCTGGCTTCCAAGAGCTCTGGAGACTTTGCTTTTGGCTCTAAAGGTGAGTTAACGTGTACCCTCTGGTACAGGTACGCATCTGGATTTGTGCATCCCACAGTGAACCCTTGTGCACCAGATTTCTGCTTACTGTCAAATGATGTGATAAACTTGTACATTTGTGTCACCTTAAAATGTCAATATCTTAATTGTAGATAAAAACTTCAAGTGGGCAAACACAGGAGCAGCTGTTTTTGGAGTACAGCCGGCCAGTAAGGCAGAAGAAGATGAAGGTGGCAGTGATGATGAGGTGGTACATAGTGATGATATCCACTTTGAGCCAATTGTCTCCTTACCAGAGGTGAGGGAACTGTCAGAACTTAAAAGGAATAGTAAGATAAATGTATCTACTAACAGCAGGTATTTTTTGGAGGGGGAGGGGGGCGAGAGGGGGGGGTTGGAAGATGTCTTGTGTGCTTTGTTCTGTATTTTCTCACTGCCTGTGTGGAAGTGCCTTGCTGTTCTGAATTGTAGTGTGACTTTGTGCGGGGAAGTGCATCAGTTAATGATGCAAACTGTAATATTTTCTTCTTCAAGTCAGTGTTGGTTCCGTAGGTTTCTGCAAGTAACTTTTGAGAAGCCAGAACCTGTTCGTGATGGCATACTTGAAAAATGGTGTAGAGGGGGAACTCGAGTAATGGTGATACAAGTGATTTTTTTTCTTTCTACTGAAGACTTTTAGCTTGAGTTCTATTACAGCCTTCCCAGTTGGGTTTGAGAGACTTCTGGAATCGCTAAGCAATAATGGTGGAGCACAGTTAACTGTCCAAGGCTAAGAAAACATTTGTAGTTGGAAAAGAAATAGCTCTTCAGGAAGTAAGAGAACTTGAAGCTTCAATAGAGCTTAGTGGGCCTTGAAGTAGCCTGATGTAACTTTGGAAGGCTTAACACAGTTGCTCATGTCTGGATTTTGTATTTAACCCTAGCGTGCCTAATAAGGTGAGAAGCTTGCAATGACTACAGTCTTTCAGTTTGGCTTCCTGTAGGGAATAGAACTTAATTACAGATTAGTATAACTATTAAGCAAGGCTGATAGAGCACACACAAACAGTGCGTAGTGTCCTTTAATTGGGTGTAGTCTGCAAAACGTTGTCTTCCTCTTCAGTATTTTGTATGCCTATCCTCATCTGTTAATTGTATTATGACTTCTGTGGCTTTCTTTCTTGTTTTACCTGCACTTTTTCTCCTTCGTTGTCACTTCTCCTAGTGGAAATGCCTTCCGTGACACATTTCTCCAGTTCTGTCAGATTTTCCTTAGCTTTGGAAGGTGTGTTAACCGAAGGATGCTAGAAACGAGTAATGTGCATGCATAAAGTGAGGAAGATATGCAGCTGTGAGGCTTCAGTTTATTATTTTCAGGTGATGCTTATTGTGATCAAATGCCAACATTTAGTTATTTCATGCCCTTCTAAAGGGTAACACCTGGGATGCTAATAGTGCTGTGCTGTCACTTAGCACGTCATTCAGCTGACCTGAAACTGTACTGGGAAATGTGCCAGAACATGTGATAGCTTTGTTGTTGTTGTATTTTTAGAAGTACAATACTACTCTTCGATGCTGCGTAGGGAAGTAGTGTCGTATTTCTAAAAACAATTTCCAGCTCTGGAATTTGCTGGGCTTTTATATTTTGAAAAGGCTGGACTGTTCATTGACTTCAGTGCACGATGAGTGTCTGTAGAGCTGTGGGTACAAAAGCACAGAAGAAAGGAAGGCTTTGAATAATTTCTTGTTGTCTGATGTCAGAATTGTAATAATTAATGTTATCAGTGACAGGCGATAGAAAATAAAATCCTGCACCTTCTTCTGAACTTGGTTTGCCTACTAAAGAAATTGTTTGAAAGCCTCTATTCTCCTCCAGAAAAGAGCTGATAGAAACGAGTTTCTAGTAGATGCTTAATCAGTATTTTTTACTGTAGTCACGGGTGCCGGTACTTACCTGTCTTTTGATTGTGTTGTTGTTTCAGACATCTGTCGCCCTTGTCATAACAGGGAGAAGGCCAGAGGCCTGGGAAAGTACATTTGCCAGAAGTGTCATGCCATTAGTGACAAACAGCCTCTCCTTTTCCAAAATGATCCTTATCACCCCGATCGTTTCAACTGTGCAAACTGCGGGTAACTTGAGTTCCACTAAAGAAAACAGCTGGTTGTATTTGCTTCTTCCATTGACGTTGTAAAGTGCAAAGCAGTCCTGTGCAGCAGGCAAGAGGGATGAGTTCTGAGTGCCTTGCTACTATATCTATATCTCATTCCTTCTCTCGGGGAGGTAAAGTTGGACCTTCCATTCAAACAGCAGATGATCTGTTGGGGAGGAATGACAGACTGTAATTTGCAGTACAGTGTGGTACCTTAGGAAATAGAAAATCTGGGCACAAACTTGTTATAGCAGCCAAATGATTGACCTTATTTTTCTGCTACAAAGGGTAGAAAAGTGGTCATCTGCGGCTACTTCAGTCACGATCTTGCCTAAGTTCTCTCTTTTTGTGTTGGTTTGCACAAGTTATGTTCTAAGCTGTCCCTCCCCTCATTTTTTTCAGCTTCTGCAGCTGCAGAATGTATAGCTGCATGTTTCTACATGTCCTCTGATGCATGGATCAGGGGGCATTGTAGGATATAGCACACGCTATTAGTTGTTTATTTGTTGGTACAAAGGAAGCTATCGTTTCAGTATCACAGCGAAGACTGATTGGAAAAACATCTGTAGCGTCGTGTCAGTGCTGCTGTCAGCTTATGTTTTTCTTTCTCTGATGTTTGAGATCACGGACAAAATGCAGAAGACTGCATTTTTCTTTCAGCTACATTTATGTAAATCTAAACTAAGCTGGTGCTAGGGAGGCCGGAATGTAAGCCAAGCATGACTCCAGCTTTCCAACATGTCTGAAGAAACTTAGTAGCTAGTTGCAGAGAGATCTGATGCATCCTACGTAGCAGGCTTTTCTCAGTTTACTGTGGAATCAATCAGTCTTGTTTAGAAAACCAGTAACATTGAATGGTCATATTTGACGCTGCTAAATACATTCCTGGAGTATAAGTACAATTTCTCAAACAAGTGCTAAAAATCAAATGATCTCTACGGAAACTCTCAGGAGTTGAAACTGTTCAGTTCCTTTATTCGTGCTCTCAATTAGTTCATTTTTGAACAGGAAGGAGCTTACTGCTGATGCCCGTGAGCTGAAGGGAGAATTCTATTGTTTACCCTGCCATGACAAAATGGGCGTCCCCATCTGTGGAGCATGTAGAAGACCAATGGAAGGACGTGTGGTAAATGCTATGGGCAAACAGTGGCATGTGGAGGTAAACATCAGCTGACACATTGTCTTCCACAAATGTAAACATGAGCATACTTAACTGGAATCCTGCTGATCGATTTCCATGAAAGGATTAGAAAACTATGCAGCAGTGATTTGCAAATGCATCTCCTAATCCCATTTTCAACCTTCATGTGTCTGATCTTCCACTGAGAAGAGACCTCTACCTGTGGAGCTAAAATCAGTAGTCAAGTCATCATTGCAAGGTCCTTGTAGAAGAAGATTGCACAAAATGAGAAGCAGGATACATGGAAAGGCAGAAAAGTTCTGTGACAAATTGGTGGGCATTATAATATTCCTATGTCTTCCCCAGTTACTTGCCATGTAAGTATCTCTAAAGCAGTTGAGGCGACAGTTCATTTGCGAGATTTAATTCTCCATCTTCCATTTAAGTTATGATGATAAGCAGTCTAATCCTTTTGTTTTAAAATTGTCCTCCAGCAAGTGCTTTCTGCACAAGGTGAAGGTGGTGAAAATGATTGCATCTCACTTTATTCTGTCATTATTAATAGCATCAGAATCACTTCAGGGATTTTTTTTTTTTTGCCTTTTTATATCTTTGGGGTTGAAATGTTAAAGACAGTGAAAGGAATGGTGTTTTAGTGATCTAGAAGTACAAAAAAATTGTTTTAATTCTTATTTTCAAGGTGGCACAGCTAGCTCAGTATTCAGCATAGGGATTGTTTGGTTTGCTTTCTTGGAAAAAAAATGCCATTATTTACAAGTAATCAAATGACATAATTTTCTTCGTAGCATTTTGTTTGTGCAAAGTGTGAAAAGCCATTCCTGGGTCACCGTCATTATGAGAGAAAAGGCTTGGCATATTGTGAAACCCACTACAATCAGGTAAGGTTGCATGTTTGTGAGAACAGTGATTTTTAAACTCACAAACAGATGTTATTAACAGGAGATGGATGGAGATTCTGTTTTCCTGCGATCACCTGTGAGTATAAAGCTACTTAGCAGATGTTCCACTGCAGTCAGTTTATATGGGTTTCTCTATAGGTAGTCCTATTTAAAAAAAAAAAACCACAAAAACTGTAGGGATTTCACAAAGGATAGCTGGGCTAGTCAGAATCTAGTTGTTCTTCAAGCTTTGTGTTCCTTATGTTGAGCTGTTCCAAGCTGTTACACATCTGCAAGATCAGAGCACCCGATTTTCCCCAATGAGCTGTGGTTTAGCACAAAGCCTTTGAGTAGCATGGTCTTCCTCACAGCTGCTTTCCTAAGATGACCATGAGTTAAGACACACTGCATCAGCCAGCTCTTTCATTTAGGTGCCGAAGACTACAAAGACTAAATTTGTCAGAGGACGCCACCTAGTGACCGCTTTCATTTAAGTAACAGGTACATATAGTTGTACCGTTTCCCTCCAGACTTTCTGGTCCAGCACCGTAATGTATAGACCTTTATTTGGAAGCCAGATGCAAGGTGTCACGTACACAGCTTTGCTTGGATAAATAAAGGAGTAGGGATTACATCTGGGAGTTGTGATGCATCTGGTAGTTACAGGTGGATCCTGCATTTGTCAGCAACGAAGGGCAGGTGATTGAAATATTGCTGGCATCCTTGCAGGCAGTGAATGCCATGACATTATTAGCAATAGCATTGCAGTCGTGATAGAGCGAGAACATATACCAGGAATGAGCTGAATGCTGAATGGATGTTCAGCTGGGTGATTGCTAAAAATGTGTGTGTGACTCTTCACTGCTGAATTGCAAGTGTTCAGATGCTCAGAATTATGGTTTTGTTTTGCTGTTTCCCTATTTTAGAGGGTCAGGCAGATGTAAACAACTGTTTTTAACATTATAAAGACTTTTTGTGATAAGGTGATGCAGAATTGCATTGGAGACCCAAATCAGACTTGCCATCATTCTCCTTTATTTAAACTGAAATTAACTAGAAAGCTACTGAAATACAGTTGAGAAATCACTGTCATTAAAATGATTACATTAAACATTTTTTCCCTTTCCTCTTCAGCTGTTCGGTGATGTGTGTTTCCATTGCAATCGTGTGACTGAAGGAGACGGTAAGCAGTTCTCTAGTTGTTTTCTTCATGTGACATTCTGTTGAAAGCCGTCTCTAAAAGTGGGAGGAAGGCCCTCTGTTGAATCCCTGACTGCTGCCATTAAACCAAAGGCAGGCATTCCCTCCATCGGAAATTAGGATAGATGTGATTTGTTGAGGCCAAATGGGAAGACGACCTTACAGCAAACGTTACACACTGAAGGAAGATCAAACAGGATCTAAAGAGAACTAAAGGTGGGCTTTCTAACGGATTTTTTTTTAAGTGCCTAGTTTCCATTGGTTCAGTTCGGTTCCTGGAGATATCTACCTGTCTGTCACAGGCACCTGTCTTTTGAAAATTGAGGCTGATGATAATTTCACAAAACCAGGAAGGAACTGTATTGGGAAAGGTCTGTCCTGTGAAGGCATAACTGGAAGCAAGTGTTTTAAGTTTGAGGAGGTTTTGTAGGCTTTTTGGATTATCATCTATGATAAAATGCCATAAGGCATTCCACATGCAGTCATGCCACATTATTTTGCTTCTTGCTACACCTGCCTGAAGTGAACACCGTAATACACGTTAGCCTCACCTAAGCCAAAGCCATTATCAAAGTGGGAGGAAGCTTCTAGTATATAAACGGAACCATGAAGTAGTTCATAGTCATGTAAATATAGGGTGAGACCTAACATTGCAGAAATGTGCTTTCCCCACGCTTTGGGACTGGACTGTACCTGCAGAACAACAATCCAGAAGGCTTTGGGGGAAGCAGTGACCTCTTCACGGAGATCCTGACTGAAGAGATCTGGGGCTCAGAGGGAACGAGTAAATGCAGCCTTTTCTGATCACCACTTCTCTGTATGTTGTGAATGTTGTGGCATAGAATGTGACTCTCACGTTGTACAATTCAGTCGCTGAACTGAACAGCAGGAATCACAAATACATTGGTGTTGCTGCTGAACCCAGAGTTGTGTGCCCTCAGAGACAGCTTTATCAGTGCTTCACAGTCCCACTGTGCAGCATTCAGAGGCCTTGCCACATCATCGTTACAGACCTTAAAACTTGCTACAGTAATCAAATGATTGTTCTTCACATCTCAGGAACATTTGAGCTTAACTTTTATTTACTTTTTGTGACGCCAATGATTTACTCTTTTTTTTCTTTCTTCCTTGCTTTAGTTGTGTCTGCTCTGAATAAGGCATGGTGTGTGAACTGTTTCGCTTGTACAACCTGCAACGCTAAGCTGACACTCAAGTAAGTTAATCGATAGGTGTGATGCCTTCCAAACAGATCAGCGGTTATCTCTGAAATGTTGGATGCTGGTATAGCTTTAACTGTTACGGTACAGCAGCTGTATGAACAACACTGAGAGAATGTGCCTGGTCCTTCCTCCTTGCTCCATTTACTAATTTACATCTCTTTCAGCTGTCTGTTCCACCCTTCCTGCAGTTCAATCTTCTTAACTCTTCTCCTTTTTCGTCCTTTATTTTTTCTGCACTTAACTCTGAAGGGATAAGTTTGTTGAAATTGATCTAAAACCTGTCTGCAAGCACTGCTATGAGAAAATGCCAGATGAACTGAAGCGACGCCTTGCCAAACGGGAGCGTGAAGCAAAGGACAAAGAGAAGCAGAAAAAGAAAAAGCCCATCTGTTTGTAAACTTTTTTTCTTCTCACCACCACCTCTGCTCCTTTCTTCTTTGGTTAGTGCTACAGATGCTTTTACTTCAAGTTGTTGCTTGAGTTCGTGGCTATCAAAGCTGAAGTATTTTTCACAGCACTGCAGCTTGAAATATTGGTATTCTATTATCTTTAGCTTACTCTGCTTCTCAGCACAGTTAAGTGTGAAAGATTTTTTAAGAGACACGGCGGTAAATAGGGACATACTGTAGAGTATGTCAGTCACGGTCTGCAATGCACGTAACCTTCTGCAAGTAATTGCATACGTATGTAGAAGGTGCAGTTGTAATTTTTTGTCTGTGCACGTTTGATACGACCCTTATTTTCTTCGGTATCCCTTGCACTAAAGCTTTGTCTGTTTCCTTGCTATGTCATTTCAGAAATAAATTTGTCGAGTTTGATATGAAGCCTGTCTGCAAAAAGTGCTATGAGAAGTTTCCTCTAGAGCTGAAGAAAAGACTGAAGAAATTAGCTGAAACTGTGGGAACGAAGTGAAGACTTTGTCTGCTGTCCCCTTTCCTTATGAAAATGTTACCTCTACTACTTGGGAGGGACCCTGAGGCTGTAATCAGACAATAGATGACGATACGTGCCTTTTATCTTCAGATTCTCCATTATCTCTACGTGTACCTGTATACGTATTCGCTGATAATCGGACCACACTTCCAGGTGAAATTAAATGTCAGCTCACCTGAAAGGTTTCTGACCCCAGTAATGCTCCGGTGCAGGTGGGCCGTTGTGCACAGTAATCTCTGTGAAATTCTAGCGAAAATATGCTTGTGAGTAGCTGCAACAACACACACTGCATATAGTTTTATTTTTTATTTCTTATTTTTGTGCAGAAACTATGTGCGAGGTATTTTCAAAAGAGAACAAAATTTGCCTTAATTATGCAGGACGCAAGAAGAATTTTGTTTCAAGCGTGAATGCCTGAGGTTAAAATTTAGCTTCTGGGCTTCCCTGACTTCTGGAACAGTAATGAATTGGGGTCGACAAAAGAAAAAAAAAGTTACCCATGTTTCAGTTCAGAGGTGGAACTCAATTCTAAAAGATGATTGGTAGAATCAATTACTTGGGGTTGCATGGTGTAAATGACTGCGTTTCATAATATTGTGCGGGATGATTGGACTAATATTCTTACCCTGTATGATTCCATGCCTTATTCGGATAATACATTCAGTGAAACAAGGAATGCAGATTTCTGCAATGCCAATTAATCTAGAAAAAGCCATGGCCGGAAAGATCCACAAAGTAATGATTGTAAAAACCAAGGCAGCTCCATTTTTACTAGCTGCTAGGAAAGCAGTATTGACTTTAGAATACAAGGCACGAATCACTGATGGGATCAAAAAGGAAATGGAGGATTGTAAAACATGTGAATGTGATTCGTGTCAAAAGAAACAGAGTCAAAGATACTGATACAGTACCTTAAAATCCAATCAGCAGATAAAATTGACTAAAGGAGTAAAATTCCCTTATAAGGCATGGAAGGATAAACTAGGAACAGAACTCTGTCTGCACCTCACACACTAACCCTGCAACAGAAGGTGCATTCCTCAAACCAAAGGGTGGCAGAGAGAAGCATTTCAAACACAGACCTTGCAAGACTGGCCTGGAATACGCAGACGGATGAATCAGAGGGCATTAAGGAAGACAAACAGCCTTCATCCCAAAGGCCACCTGAAGGAATGTGCGACCCCCCTAGCGACTGGCCACACAAGCGTAGAAGAATAAAATGATTGACCAAGAGGAGGTGGGGACTTCAAGAAATTTTAAATAAGACACTGTATAAAAGAAGAGGGAACCGTCGGCACACCCAGCGCTGCTTGCTTGTTGCTTTTCACCTTTTGATTGTAATAAAATATTTCACAAACTCCGATTGGACTGTGAGCATTTATGACACCTCCCCATCAGCTAAGAAGCAAAACCTTCCTCCCGGGACTCCTGAGCCAGCTCTAATCACTAAGCTGATGCTCTGCACCTGCACTGTGACTTTTAGTACTTAGCTCAGCAGGTGCTGATGAGCTGCCTGGAAGCCCAGGAATTCCAAAAGCGGATGAAAAACGTATCCTCTTTTTCTTCTTCGGGAATGAAGTGCAAAATCTCCCCACAAACAGAGAAAACAGAAGGGACAGTTAACTCGGGGTGCTACTTGTGTGAGAAGTGCTCTGTTTTTCCCGCTGTGGGGAGAGCTGTGGGGATGTCAGCGTCTCGGCTTTAGCAGGAGCCCTAGGGCGGGATGAATTCGGTGGCCTCACTCTGGACTATAGAGCAGCCAGGACTCCCCGGCATGAATGAAAGCAGCGAATCCCAGGGCTGGAGAAGCTGAGGAGGGCGCCAGCGGCACGCCCACACCCCCGTCACTACGTCACAGAGTCCCAGAGTCACAGAGCGAACTGCGCAACCGCCGCTCCCACCGCGCGTGCGCACACATCTCAGCAGCGGAGGGCATTTCGGCACTCGCGCGGGGAGCGGGAAGTCGCGAAACGCGAGAGTGCCGGCCTTCCGCCGCTTCTCCTTTTCTTCTGGCGACGCCCAGCGCGCTCACCGCCGACGGGTGCCGGCCGGCCGGGCTCGGCGCCATGATCCGGCGCACGAAGCCCGAGGTGGAGCGATACGTCGCCTCCGTGCAGGCCGCCGCCTCCTCTCCTCGAGAGGTGAGTGCTGCAGCCCGGCCGGCGCCGGCACGGAGCTCCCGCGGCCTCCCCCGGGCCGCGCCGGGCTCCGCCTCCCGCGCCGTCCCTTCTCCTCCCGCGGGCGCCGGGCCCGAGGGCCGGCCGCGGCCTGTGCTGGTGCCCGGCGTGGCTCGCGGGGCTGCCGGGCTTTGCGGCCTTTTCCGTACGGGGGAGGAGGGGAGATCGTGGCGTTCCCGCTCCGGGGAGCGCTCCTGAGTCAGAGCTTCCTCAGGGGCTGGTGGAGTCGGGTGGGCGGGGAGTGGGAGCCGCGCTGCCTTCTTGAAAGTGTGTTTTTTTTCCACGGCTGCGCGCCTCTTAAGACTGCTGAGCCCTCAGTAGCTTTGTGCCGGAATCACGGAGTTGGAGCGGTCGGAAGGGATCTCTAGAGATCATCTAGTCCGTCCCAGCGCGAAAAAGTGCAGCTCCCTCCTGTTTTGCGAGAAGAGTTCCTGACTTGCCAGCCTTCCCTCTCTTTAGGAACCGAAAGAGGAGGCACACAGTCTTGAGCTTTTGGTCTTCTTCGGTGTGCGGTGTGGCTGTTATTTCAGTGTGTGTGACAGCGCTGTGAAACATCAGGAGTAAGAGGGAGAGCTGGAGGGAAATAGCTTTGCTCCTGTTGGTTAATAACAGGGCAGCGCAATGGTTCCCTGATAGCTGGAGAGTGGTGTGCAGGTCATAGTGAGTGGGCTGCTGCCATTCGTAGGAGCAGTTTGATCCTGAAAGGTGCTGCTCTGAATTGGTTTTGCTGCAGAAGTAGGATATTCGGCAGCATATCGTATAGTGTATGTGCATACCGTAAAAGCAGGGCTTTTATGCAAGCGTAAGGCCTGTGTGCATCTTCATTCTGACCTTCTCTGACAGCAATAGGGCTGTCCTGTCACTTTGTTTAGCTGACTTGGATGCTGCTGAGGCTGCACAGTGTTGAGCTTATCGCTGCCAAATTCAGAGAGAGTCTCCAGCAATGCTGATATTCCTGTGGGACTCAACCAAAAAATACTCCTTTTGTTGCGCTCAAGGTCAGCTGCTGTGAGTTTAGTTTCCTCTTTTCAGGGGCATTTCCAACTGGCTGTGCATCACAGTCAGTGATGGAAGTAGTTGCTTTTCTTGCTGTGCTGATTTTGGAGAGGAGGGTCAGACAAGGCTGCAAGCGTTTATTGTGTTATTTATTCTTTCTTTTCAACCATGTTTACAAGGAGATAACAAGCACGATCCCACTTGGGTGTATGTCAGTGTACCTGTGTTTTACTTCCAAGTGCGAACTGAAAAGTAGGAGACCCACCTTCTTTTGAAAGGGCTTCTAAAACTTTTCAGGAATAACTTAGTCTCCAATCCTCTTCCCATTCTAAATGAAAGTGCATTTAGAGGATAGAAACTTGTTTTGCTTTTGGAATCGTAGATGTAACTAGCTCCAGCACTTCTTGATTCTCAGACGAAATCTACTTTTGAAGTGGCACAGTCACTCAGATTTGAGATTTGTTCCCTGGTTTAGGTCCACCATGAGGCTTTTTCTCTTGACTTCTTAGTCCTGTAGCTCATTCGCACAGGTAAAAAAGAAAATAATGTTTCTTCAGTGAAGTAGTTCAGTTCTGACGTTATCAGTCCAAGGACAGGGCAGGTAAGAGAGGGAGGTGACAGAAGCATGGGCAGGAGAATCTGGATTCTTAATCTGTGAGGTTTGTTTTCTTCACCAGCGTAGATAAATTACTAGAAAAGAGAACTTAAATGTAGCTGACCCCATTCTCCTGCTCCCTTTAGTCGGAAGTGTATATGAAAAATATCAAATGTAAAGACTTGTTGCTCGTTTTGCAAGTCACCTCAGCATTGCTTTGGTAGCTTTTGCCAGTTACTGGGAAAAAAAAAAACCATTTTCTTAGTCCTTTATCTTTTCAAAACAAAGTCCTGAAGGCAAGGAATGAACTGGAGCTGATAGCTAGAAATAGTACAGGTTTCTGTGTCCTTGAGAAGAGGGGTCTCCCCCTTCAATGACTTCAAAAGTACTGTACATCTAAAATGTGTACCTGTCATGTTTTTTTTTCCCTTCAGAAATCGTTGAAAGGATTCCTTTTTGCTAAGCTGTATTTTGAAATAAAGGAATATGAACTTGCTAAAAGGTAATAAATCTGAAGTACATTGTTCTGTTCTTTAAAGTGTAATAGAAAAGCTAAATGAAGTAGACTGGAGAAATGAAGTTGGTTTTCTTGCTGTTTTAAGGTAGCAGTAAACTGGGGGGAATTTGTTGCTGTTTAAAACTTTCTTTCTAAAGCACTGACAAGGTGGTTAGTTATGTGGTGCTGTAAAAACTCATCTGGTTGAAATGTCTTTTATTCCGTTCTACTACGTGCTCCTCACAGTTTCTGTGAGCGACTGCTCTTAATAAATGCCAGTACTCAAAGGCAAATACGTAGCATCTGTACGTGTAAAAATAATACTGTTCCTTACTTGAAGGTCTGGCTTGAGCACTTAGATCAAAATATGGCCCTATGTTCTGTATGACAGATAGCTAATGTGGGAATTCTGTGTGCTGTGGGGGGACTTGTATTACTGAGGATATTGATCCTTCTGTGGTTTTGTTGTTTTTTTTGTGCTCTGTAGGTATATATCTGCTTATCTCAGCGTTCAAGAGAGAGACCCTAAAGCGCACAGGTTTCTTGGGCAGATTTATGAAGCTCAAGATAACATAGAAAAAGCTTTTGGGTGTTACAAGGTAAGGGCTTCACTCCCCCCCTCCTCCCCCCCACCCCCAATGAATTCCTTGGCCTGTGTCATAGGGGACGTTTCCACTCCTGTTCTGTGTGGACTGCAGGATCAAGTTACTAATAACTCTTTTTTTGTGTGTGTGTGTGTGTGCGTGCGTGGGGAAAACTAGCGTTCTGTGGAGCTGAATCCAATGCAGAAAGATCTTGTTCTGAAGATCGCGGAGCTACTGTGTAATAATGACATCACTGATGGAAGAGCGAAGTACTGGGTTGAGAAGGCGGCCAGGCTCTTCCCTGGGAATCCTGCTGCTTACAGGTTGAAGGTAAATTCCAACTTCTCATCTGTTCTGTGCCTAAAAGAAGCTTTAGTTTCTTTAAGTGGTGTGAAAACTGTGTTAATAGCATCCAAGGGGTCGAGGTTAGCTAAAGTATTGCCTGGCTGTGGTGTAACTACAGGGCTTTCTGTATTTTCTTTTTGAGTTAAAGTCTGTAGGATGTAGGACGTGCTGTTGTTCCCAAATACTGTGTAAATGCGTTCAGTCATGCAGTCTCGCTTTTGTACAGGCGTTGGTTTTAGGTAGCACCGCAGCAGTGAAGTGCAAGTCTTGAGAGGCTTGTGTTTTGGGTGGGTTTTTCTCTGTGGTGTTTGGTGTTTTCTTGGTTATTTTTTTAAATTTATTGTTTAGGCAAGCTGTTCTGTATCAAGGTGTACTGTCTTTGAGCCAAATGGTTTGAGTCTTAACTCAGCATCTAAATGAGCATCTGCAAGAGGCAAACTCTAAAGCGGTGGTGTTTTTTTCCCTCAGTTCTAAGATACGTGTCAAACTCTGGAACACCCAGCAGCTTTTCAGAGTAGTTTCAGTCACGCAGCCTGTGTAGTGGATGTGAGAAAACTGTCAAGTAATGTAGTTGCTGAAAAGGCTGACGTGGAAAGTGAAATATTAACGTGTTTTCCTCCTATTTAATAGGAGCAGTTATTGGAGCGTAACGGTGAAGATGGGTGGAATCAGCTCCTTGATGTGATCCAGGCAGAACTCTATGCAAGACCTGATGATACCTACGTTAATATCAGACTGGTTGCTCTCTACCGCTCGAGTCATAGGTTACGAGATGCTGTGCTTCACTGTCAGGAGGCAGAGAAGAAAATGCCTGTAGAGTCAAGCTTGGAGTGGTGCTCCTGTGTCATAAAGACATACGAGGTATTCAGTCATATTTTGATCCTGTTGTAACTCCTTTGATGTTAT
Source organism: Callipepla californica brunnescens (assembly GCA_023055505.1). Lineage (NCBI taxonomy): Eukaryota > Metazoa > Chordata > Aves > Galliformes > Odontophoridae > Callipepla > Callipepla californica. The sequence goes on from JALIRH010000016.1 coordinate 8,578,562, forward strand.
GTGTGCCGAAACCAGTTATTTCATTGGGATTTTCTTCCTAAACCTTACCAAGTTGTTTGTTCTCTAGCTTCAGGAGTAAGTTAGGTACAGCAGCTCCATCAGGGAGGGAATTACTCAGGTGAAAGGTTCCTGGAACTTTGCTGCTGAGAAGGACGTTAATGTCTTACCTGGGAAACTGGATTATGTAGCACTGTGTTCTGGAGAAGTTCTTGCCTTCGCAGAAGGATGTTCTGTTCTGACTGACTTTGTTTTTCAGGAGTACCTGGAGTCTGTACAAGGCATGGAGTCTGATAAAACTAATTGGAGAACTGTCAAGAGAGATCATCTGCTGGCCTATTCTAGCTTTGTTAAAATGATGCTCGCTTCTCGAGATGTTCGAGAATGCAGAGAGGCACTTGAGAGGTATTGTTTTAACTTCTGTATTTATTTCTTTTTCAAATACAATACTTTTTTTTCTGGGTCAGAGAACATCTGGTAGTAACTGAGTAACCCTTTTGTGGATGGGAGAGGAGTTCCTCTGTACTGACTACAAGGAAAAGTTCTTAGTGGGCTCGATCCCCAAGCTGTGTGTCTGAGTGACAAGCCTCAGAGCAGGCTCAGTGATGGTGTGTGCCAAGTATCTTCTTTCTCTTCAGAAGTTCATTGTTTGTTCTTTCAGCTCATCTACAGACATCCTGGTAAAGTTAATACACCACCTCCACCTAAAATTCTTAGTTATTTCAGTCTAGTAGTGTCAATGGGAGTAAGGAAGCTACCTGCATTCTCCTTGAGGGGCAAACTGATCGGGCCAGCTAATCCAGCTGACTTGGAGCTGGAACAGTACAAAACCATGTTTGCAGCCAATCAATTGAAGATCTGTGTTCCTTTACTCTCATTACTTTCTCTTTCCTGCTGACTTGTACTGATTTGACTTCAGTAACCAAAGTTCAGAGCTCTGTGAGCTTGAGGCTGTTGTCACGCTGACTTGTGCAACTCAGGTTTAAGCAGCAGAGGTGGCGGTAGCAGCTGAACGATCAAGTTACTTAATTCGCAGTGAAACAATGTTGACCCGAAGCGCGCGATAGCTTTTACCAGGACTTTGTTGAAAACTAATCTTTTCTGCATCCTAGTTTTGATCGTGTACTGCACTCTGTGAAACCGTATGTGAACGGAGCCGATGAGTTGTCTCGTGCCTTCCTTGAAATGAAAGGACACTTGTACATGCATGCTGGAACTTTTCTCCTGAAAATGGCCCAGAACAACGAGACACGGTGGAGAGATGCATGTGAACTTGCAGCGTTGTGCTATTTGAAAAGCTTCTCTGTAAGTCGGGTTTCAGTTTGTGCCTCTAGTTATTGCAGCTCTTGAACACTCTTGCTGTGCGTGCATTGAAGACGTGCATTCCAGAAATTAACTCCTGTTTTTAAGGCTCCCTCCTCAGCAAATCCTCCTCCTCCACAATTCTGTAAAAGCTTTCAAATGGTGTGAGAAAAGGTGACATACTTCTGCCAAGCGAAGCAAAAATGACTCCTAAAGGCTCTCGTGTGTGTTTCCCATAGCCTGTTCTCTTTTCTGTACTAGAGCTGAAAAAATAACTGAGACTGTTGGTGTGGGAGGGAGGGAATGATCTGAGTAGCTCCCACCTTGTTATTCCCTGGACAGCAGAGCTTACTCCAGCTTAATTCTCTGCTTCTAGTTTTCCGTTTTGCACAGCTGCTTGCATTCAGAGCATTACTTTCTCCCGTGTGCTCTTAAAGCCATTTCCAATGGTTGCAATTACTCACTTTGTGTCGTTTTCAGGGGTATGTTCTCAGTACCTTCAGAACTAGTGTATTTTTCTAAAGTTTTCTTGTGCTAGAAATGTTTGTTTGCTGAGTTTTGAGACTAAGTTAAGCAATTTGCTTTTTGTTATGAGGAAGCTGTAGCTGTTCTTTCTTTCTTCACCAGATTCCTAAACCAAAGTCCAAACTAATAAAAGGAGATCCTACTGGACAAGATATGCTGGAAATGCTGGCCTGTGATCGTAAAAGCCAGTCTGGTAATGAAAATTAGTAATGTTCCATGGTTCCATTTGAATTGTATGACTACTTGAGAGTGAATGTCTTGTTAACGAACACGTTTGATGTCTTGAAATATGTTATAATGCTTTCTGTATTTTGGTTACGTATGGAATGCAAATCAGCATTTTGCTGCTGGCATGCAATGTGCTTTTTCTTCTTCTTACCTCCGGGACATTGAGGTAGAATTTAACATTCAGTGTCTTCTAGTCTGCTGGTTTATGCCTGCTAAGACACTACAAGTATTGTTAGTCCCAACTGTAAAACAAAATATTGCTGTTTTCCTGTCCTTGCTGTTCCCTTCTTTATTCTGACAGGTTTGCTGCTGCTTTAATTTTTTTCTTGTTTAGGGGGGTGGAGGGGGGGAAGCTCAGTCTATATTCTCCAGCGGGCTATAGATGGAAACAAAAATCAAGCATTAGGCATCAGGTTGAATTGTTCCTGAATAGATGAGACTAGCTGCTACTTCTTTTGGAGAGAATTGCAGTGTCCTTGTAATAAGAATACGTAATAATTGTGGAGAACTGGATTTAAAAATGCCTGAGTGCTGTCAGCCCGTATTCTGAAACACTGACTGAATTACAGGGAGAGCGTACGTTAAGATTTCCACGTACGATGCTTAGAAATTTGATTCCCAGCCTGAAGTAGCAGAAACAGCCCTCTGTATCAAATAGAGTTTTCCTTGATTCAGTTGAGTGTTCTTACGTGAAGTTACATTTTTCTAGGTCATATGTTGCTGAATTTAAGTCATGGCAAGGAAGACTTCTTGAAAGAGATTGTGGAATCTTTTGCAAACAAGAGTGGTTTAACTACATTGTTTGAAAGCCTCTTTGGGAGTGAAGCTTGTAGAGAGAGATCTTTCCTTGGCACGGATGATACGGGAAATGTCAGTCCACAGCCGCCAGTGCAAGGAGAACTTAGTAAATACGATATTGGTAAGAGACAGGTGCTTCTATAGCTTTTTGTTTGTACGCTAGTAAGTGCCAGAAGGAAGGCATGTTCCTATTTATGTGTTATCTTTGTACAGGGTATGAGCATAAAAATTAAGTAATTTCAGTCTGAGTTATGGACTTGTGAAATTACGTTTTGAAGCTTGACTTGATGCTGAAGTCTGGCTTTGAAATTTGAGTGTAACAGAATTAGAGTATTGGTTGTCTTCTATGTAGTTGTTAGTTGTCAGAGACATTTAGACTTCTAAATCTAGAGCTGCCTATCAGGGTACAAAACAATAAGGCTTGCGGCCCTTTTTAAATATCTATGTATTATATATATACCGGAGCAAAGTTTTATGCTACTGCAGCCTCTCTTAAAAAGTTTGTTTGTTCGCGTTCATAATATTTTTAAATGCATAATACAAAAAAACATCATAAATGCTTGTGCTTATTGCACGTAGGCTGAAGATTTCCCCCACTATGAAAGTGTGAGATGTCCTTTATTTATTTATTTTTTTTTCCTTCACCTTGTTTTGTCAAAATATTAATATACTTTGCTTCTGCACTTCTACGGAATAGGCATTGCTCCTTCAGAAGTTCTTTCTGTAATATAAACTGATGTAGAAATCACTTGAGGAATGCTACTTCTTACTTGAAAAATGCTTAGTTCCAGCTTGTTAGACAGAGGCAGAGAGGTAGAGGTTTTCCAGCTAAGTCCTTTGATGGGAGAAATATTCAGAGCTCCTTCCTGAACTTGTAATGAAACCCAGCTTTGATCAGATAAGAGTTTTCCTAGCTAGGAAGTAGATACTAACTTCTTACAACGTTGTTTTTGCACAGGTGCTGTTCGAGTGCACAATGGTAGTCTCCAGCACCTTGTATGGCTTGGCTTGCAGTGGAATTCCACGTCAGCATTACTTCCAGTGCGCAAATTACTAAAGCAACTTTTTCACTTGCCACAAGAAACATCAAGACTTGAATCAGATGCTCCTGAATCCATTTGCTTGTTGGACCTTGAAGTAAGTAAACTTTCCGAGTTCTGAAATGGATTCAAATGCAGGAGGGTTTTGGTATTTTTGTACTAAACCTTCTGTTTGCTTTTTTTCTAAAACAGGTTTTTTTACTCGGAATGATATTCACCAGCAGCTTACAATTGCAGGAGAAGTTCAGTACTCGCTACGATGCACATCAGCCTCGTTTCCTACCATTGCTGCTGTGCAAACAGTACTGTACTGAAAAGCAAAGATCCTGGTGGGATGCTGTTCGTGCTCTCCTGCAGAAAAAAACAAGGTAAGGCTTCTTTAGAAATATTTGAACCGACATTCTAGACAGCTTCTGTATTGATTCCTGTGGATTGTGTACAAAGTAGCTCCTTTTGTTTGACATCTGTGAACCTTAAAGCTTTGTTGCTGCAGGGGTGTGAGATGCTTAAGAACTTTCTAAACATGGGCTTTACGGTTCTGATCTTGCATTTCTAAAGAACTAGGTAGCTTAGGAATGACCTGTGAACAGATGCAGAAGAGGGAATACTAATTGGAGAATGTTTCTTCTGACATTTAGCCCTGACTCAGCCACAAAACTGAAGCTTCTGGTCCAGCACGGGTTAAGTACTCTGCGAGCACTGGAGAAACATGGCCTTCAACCTGCCTTAATGATTCAGTGGGCAAGAAACCTGCAAAAAACAGTAAGATAGGTTTTATTTTTAAATAAGCACAGTCTGCTTTTATTTCCTCATTTGGCAAACTTTACAGACTAAATAGAATCCACTGAGAATGTTTGTATTGCAAACTGCTGTTAATTTTGATAGGATGACCGGAGCAACTGAGTTCACTAACAAGGACTTTCTGCTTCATTTCTTAACGGTTCTTCTACCCGTGTTAGTTTCTACCTCTGTGTTACTGTCCCTCTCTCTATAGAGAGGCCTTCTGAAATATATCAGAATTGCAGGAAAAAATTCCTGAAACTTGTCGAGAAAGCAGCTGCATCAGAGAAGAAAAAATGAGTGACGCTTTCATGTCAGTTTTCTGAGGTAGCTTCAATTTCTCTCCTTCAACAGGGCATGAGCCTTAACTCCTTCTGTGACCGGAAAGAATACATCGGGCGTAGTGTTTATTACTGGAGGAAGATTTTGCTGAGCTTGAAAACTGTCAAAAAGGACAAGAGTATTCCGGAACCTACGGATCCTCTCTTCAGACACTTCCATAACTTGGACATTCAGGTGCAGGTCGATTGCTCAAGAGTGAGAGTAAGGGGTTGTATGTTGCGAGCTTACCTATAAATTGTGGTTTTAGTTTTGGTTTTTGTTTTTTTTTTTTAATTTGGTTTTGTGTGGTGATGGGTTGGTGGTTTTGTGGCATTGTACAACTCAGTGGTCTTATTACTGTTAGACTGCGAATGATGGGATTTGGTAGTATCAGGATGTTATCAGATAAAGAAGGAAAACTGAATCTCCTGAACTTTGCTGAGTTTTAAAACTGTCTGATTGGAAGACTCTGAACTCCCTTAGTACCGACTTTCTTGAAGCAGTAATTTTGCTTATATTACAGGAAAACTAGTAAAATGATTAACCTCCTGATACCTGGTTACTTCCTAGATGTTTTCAGGCTCTGACTGTTGCAAGTATCCACGTGTATGTTAGGTAGAGCTTGTCTTTTGCTTTGGTTGCAGGTCTTTCAGGTTGCAGCGTATGAAGAGGAGGCACGCATAGCGTTTGCAACGTTGGATGCAGTTGAAGGCAAAACGGATGAGGCTTTATTAGCCTTTGAAGCTATTAAGAACGTGGTTTCATACTGGAATCTTGCCATAGTGAGTTTGTAAATTGTGTTCCCTCCAAATGCTTTTCTTGTGTTCCGACCAGTTCTTGTTAACCACCATACTGTTCTGTAGCTTTGCCAAAGAAAGGCCGAGGAGATTGAGAACGATGATATGCTGCCAGAAGAGCAAGGAGAATACAGGACGTATCTTCTGAAAAGAAGGCATTACCTCCTGAAGATCATTGATGAAAGCTCTTCTGATCCGTCAGTAGCTGACAAAGTAAGTAATTAATTCTTCCTTAGCAGCTTGTTTTGAGAGATGGAGTGGTCTAGCTTGCTGATTCAAAATGAAACTGTTAGCTTTCAAGTCGGGCTTTCTAAAACAGACTTGACTTTATGGCGTGTTCAACTTACTGTGTTTCCTTGCTTCACCCAGCAGGCTGAAACCTTACCGAAGCTTCCCAGGATGTGTCAGATTATGAAATACTTTTGACTCTTGTGTAGAAGGTAGCTTTTGTGTACACAGCTTTTGCCTGCTATCTTCTTAGTGATGTTGATAGTTTCCAAATAGCGTTAATGCTTGTGTGAATTGTCCCCTTAATTTTAGCAGATGTAGGGTTTTCCTGAGGGAAAAGCAACAACCAAAAGAGGACATCTAGAGTTTCTGTGATGAAAGCCTTGTGAACTGTTCGAGCATAGATCAGAACATATAGTTTCTTGCTCTGAGGAGGAATTGCAATCATGACTTACGTTTCACGTAAATTTCTAGCTGCCGGTATCTATCGAAACTGTAACGGAAATGCTGAACACCGTGATCCAGGAACTTGGAGAAAATGATGAAGAGGAAGGTCTTGCCTCTGGAAATATCTCACAAGCTGCAGATCCGGAAGTAAAACGTTCGGTTCCATCAGCTAAGAAGTTGTCTTTCTCACCAACGAATAGCTACAAGGTATATTAGCCAGGTGGTACTTTTAAGGGAAGAGCAGTGTTTGAGTAAAACCTCAAAGGTTAATAAGCTCTTTTTTTCCAGTTTTCTCCTAAAACTGTCCCTCAGTGGGCAGAAGATCACAAATCCTTACTGCAAATGCTGTGTCAGCAGGTGGAAGCTTTAAAGGTAAACAACTTTTGTCACTATATTCAGTGCAGAGTAGTTGATCTTTTTGTTAGGGCAAGTGCTTGGTGATCCCGGTGTTGAACTAATTTGCTTCCTAGACTCCCACTTCACTCAGTGGAGGTAACTGCTACAAACATCTGCTTAAACAGAGTGCAAGAGTGAAACTTTGTTTCCTAAAGACTCTGATTTGGTACTCAGATATAGGAGGTAATCTCTGTAAGGGTTGTGTGTTCAGAAAGTTGTGCTTTCATCAGCTTAACTATTGTCCTCTTGGTTCTGGCTCCGTGGAACAGTCTCAGTTTTGTACAGCATGGGCAGATCCTGGATTGTTCCAGCAGTTAATTTTTTCTTTTTCCCCTCAGACTTGGAACATGCTTTTAAATAGCAGAGAAGCAGGGTTGTTCTGTAAGTTTCTTCAATTATTTGTATAATACATGGACATTCTCTTAATTGAAACACTATCTTTAATAGAATGAAATGCAAGAAATGAAACTTACCTTGGAACTATTAAGGGCGTCGTCTCATCGGTGGCCTGCTGAAAGCTACGGAACAGATACCACGTCAGATAGCTATCAGAGAGCGCAGAGTCTTCCTGAAGCTCCTTTAACGGGTAAGTTGATGCTGAATTTTTAATTAAACGCTTAGCTAAACCAAGGAAGGCTTCTTGCAACCTTTCTGGAGTGTTCTGAGATGAATGAGTGAAATTGATCCCTAGGGGAAGTTCATTGAAATCGGTAACAGCAATTGGATACAACCTCTTTTCTTGGTGTTCCTTTTCAGTTGCTACCACTGGTCCGTCTGTTTACTGTAGCCAGCCTCCTGCTTATAACTCGCAGTATCTTCTAAGAACTGCTGCAACCGACGTAACGCCAACCAAGGTGAGGACAAGCATACCTGCTCGAGTCACTTCCACTGATTTGCTGAAAGCTACTGGTTTTGATTGTGTGTGTAGTTGGATATAACTGCAGTTCCCTTGATAGCATTTTTTAAACGTGAGGTCTGTTGGAGATAGGCAGCTCATCTTTGGGATGCGGGGTCTGGGAGAAACAGCCCGCACAGCGTGTTCTTAAGGTGCTAATATACATTCTCTGCTCTGTATCTGTGATGTTTTTTTCCTCCAAAATAGTATAGGAAACTTGGTGGCTTTTCAACTTTTTTAAAAAGAAGTAAAGGAGTCCATTCATATGAAGCTTCTCTTCAGTCCGTGTTTTCAGATACCATTCAAAATGGGAACGTATGATTTTAGTTTAAACTGATCAGAGTTGAAATCTAATTTTGAAGTGGGCCCTGTTATTAAGAATACCTGTTTCATGAGCTTTAGCACCCGAAGACCTTTGACTCCTTTTCCACAACAAAGGAATTGTGTTTTTTTTTCTTTAGGCACCTGCTCCTGCTGCTGGAATTATTTCTCCTCGTGGAGGTGTTGATTCTTACAACTCTGGCGTTCCACAGGCAAACACAAATCGTCCACTACCTGAACCAGGCTATTTCACAAAACCTTCGGTCACGCCCGCAACTTTAAAACCGGCGGAATCCAAAGGGGTAGAGTTTTCAAGAGAGAAATGTGTACAGCCAGGAACAGCTGAAGGATCGAAAGCACCCCAGCCAACAACCTTCCAAGGAAGCACCCACGGTGGAGATGAGGATGATGACGGGCCTCATTTTGATCCTGTGGTGCCACTCCCAGACCAGATTGAAGCAAAGACAGGTGAAGAAGATGAAGAAGAGTTCTTCTGCAACAGAGCCAAGCTCTTCCGGTTTGATGCGGAATCTAAGCAATGGAAAGAAAGAGGTGTTGGAAATGTAAAAATACTGAAGCATAAAGCATCCGGCAAATTTCGTCTCTTAATGAGAAGAGACCAAGTTCTAAAAATCTGTGCAAATCACTACATTAATAGTGATATGAAATTAGCTCCAAGTGCTGGATCAGATAGGTCGTTTGTATGGCACGCTTTAGATTATGCAGATGAGCTGCCAAAGCCAGAACAGCTTGCAATTCGATTTAAAACACCGGAGGAAGCAGTGCTTTTCAAAAGCAAGTTTGAGGAGTGTCAGAACGCTTTAAAAGCTGCAGGGTCAAGTGCGAATACATCTGTGACTCAGAGTACTGGGACTGCTAAAGAGGTGACGCATCGAGATCTCAAGGAGTCTAGTGGGTCAACAGTAGGGATACTGAAAGGCAAAGGCAGTTTTCCATCAACATCAACTGCCCCAACGACGTTTTCTTTTGGAAAGGAAGCTGTTCAGACGTATTCATCCGGTGGTTTTGGACAGTCTCCCTTGAACAGGAATCAGTGGGAATTGGGCCAGAGGCCAAGTCCGGATCCATGGGAAGCACGTGGCATCCCGTTAACCGAATCTGCTGCCAGTTTAAAAGGCAGCGGTAACTCCGCCCAGGGCAAATTTGGATCGGCGTTTGCAAAAAAGGAAGGTCAATGGGACAGCAACATCTGTTTAGTAAGAAATGAGCCCACTGCCACAAAACGTGTTGCCGGCCAGAGTCCAAGTCAAGCTAGCGCAGAAGTAACTCCTGAACAGTTTTCCTTTAAACTTGACCGTTTAGATACGCCAAAGGCTGCTCAGAGTGACGTGGGGACTGCTTTTCCTCTGAAAGGTCAGTGGAACTGCTGTGTATGCTCTGTCAAGAGCGTTTTTAGTACCGAAAAGTCCCAGACATTCACGTTTGGAAATCCTTCAGCCACAGGTTCCCTCTTTGGCTTCAGCTTTAATCCTCCAAGGAAAAGCGGAGATGGCACTTCTCCACTTCGGAGAGCGGAGCTGCAGAACAGGGTGGCTGAAGCCCCAAAAAGCTCTGGTGCGCCTCAGAAACTTTCAGACAGCAAGGCATCCAACTTGGCTCCTTCAGCACGAGCTGGGCCCTGCAACTTCTCATTTAAGATTCTGGACAGAGGTGAGTGTTACTTGAACTCATGATTAGTGTGCCCGTTATTAGTCGAGTGTTTATTAATGTTCGTTTGACTTTTTTTGTCTTCATGTGTAGTTCATTTCATTTCTAATGCGTGTAGGTGAATCTTCAAATTCTGTAGTTCCAACCTGAGGGAGTGTTAAGCGGTAGTTAATTGCACATACAAATACAAACCTGTGTTCTGCAGGGTCAGTCTTGAGTTAGATGGAGAATTGCAGGGAGGACTTGGATCTCTATGGAAGCGTTCTTTAAAATGTCAGGGTTGAGTGCTTAAAGGGCATTTTTTTTATTTAGTGTACATGTGGAGGCCTCACTCTGACTGGTGAATTATGAGAACAGCATTTGTGCTTAAGCTAAAACTTGAATTATCCCTGTGATTGAGTGGCTGGGTATTCTGCAGTTACACTGGGTTCATTTACTTGGAGTCCTCAGTGAGTGGTCTGTGCAATTTCGTATGCACAGCCTAAGTTACACCAGTTGTCTTTCTGCTTACCTTGAAGAGATCCTGTGATTACATCCCCAGTTACGCAGTGTCTCATACTGGCTAGAAGATAACTTACAGAAGCAGTGGCTGTGAAGCATTCACTGCAATGTGCTGAAGTACCTTTGTGCAGAGGCTGGGATTTGCTGGCTTAATACTGCTAGAGGGCTTCATGCACTGCTTCCACTCATCTGAGTGACTGAATCACATACTCACGTGCAGGATACCTGCCTACCTTTGTAATGTGGCAGTAGGTGCCACCTATTAAATCATCTATAGCTTTCCATCATAAGAATGCAAATTTCTTGTTCAAGATTTTTACTCTACGCCTTCATGTATGGGCTCAGAAGAGCTATTGAGATCTCATACGACCAAAAGGGTTTATTTATAGGGCTGCTGCTGCTGAGTTTGAGCTATTCTCTACTGTGCAAAAGACTGAAGCACTTGTAATCAAAGAAGTCATTCAGTTTGGACCTAAAGGCTGGGAAGGGAGCACTTAAAGACGCTGTTAAAATTGATCTGGTACTTAGAACTTTTGATACTGTTGTTTTTTTTTTTGTTGTTTTTTGTTTTTCTAGTGCTACATGTATTCCTATTGTGCTACTGGAAGAAACTAATGGAAAAATTGCTGTTAAATAACAGCTTTATTTTAGTGTGCTGTTGCATCAGACTGTCAAGGAACACGTCTACAAGCGCTAAATTTATCTTCTTTCCTTGTTGTCTTCCGCAGAAATGCATGTGCAGGAAAGTCAGTGTCCTCAGGAACTGAGGAGTACTCTGGTTTCTGTCTGAAGCTTCGTGTTTCATTTTCACTACATTGTGCCACGGAGCTGGCAGATGTTTTCTTACATAAAAAAACCTTAAGCTTTACCTTCTGCTGCCTAGCTTAACCTAATCCATACTAGAGCAGGTTATCAAGTGGGCTGACTTTCTGAAGCAGTCCAACTGTTCTTAGAAACAACCAGTACGTGGATATTGATGTGCTTATGGGCACGTAACCAATTAACCGTTGTGCTTCTCTTAAGCCTTTACTTCTGAATTACTCCTCTAAACAGAAAGCTCTCTACACGTGTGACCCTTAAACTGAGACATCCTTCTTCTCTGATTCCGTTCTTTTGCAGTAATATTACGTGTTTCTGCTTTAGCATTAACTTTTGATTGTCATGCGTGTTCTGCTTGTGCCAAATAAGCTACTTTGTGTTGAAGAAGGGAGGACAAAAAGCTGCGTAATGTGATCTGTAGTGGTGTTTCTCCTTGCTGGGAAAGCTAGTTAAATTTCAGAAGGCTGAGAACAGTGTTTTGGTTGCTTTGGTAGCGTGGAACTAAAAGATTACTTCTAGAACGGGTTTCAGTAACTGCTGTTAAGGTAAAAGGTTGAGAGTCGTCAGTAAAAAGCACAGGTCTCCCAGGCATATCACACAGAATTGTAGGGGTTGGAAGTGACCTCTAGAGATCGTCAAGTCCAACCCCCATGAATTTGAAAGAAGTTATATTCGTTTGCTGTTAATAAAACTAATGCAGAAGTAACTCTTCAACAATTTTCCTTTCAACTTGACCGTTTAGATACTCCAAAGGCTGCTCAGAGTGACGTGGGGACTGCTTTTCCTCTGAAAGGTCAGTGGAACTGCTGTGTATGCTCTGTCAAGAGCATTTTTAGTACCGAAAAGTCCAAGACATTCACGTTTGGAAATCCTTCAGCCACAGGTTCCCTCTTTGGCTTCAGCTTTAATCCTCCAAGGAAAAGCGGAGATGGCACTTCTCCACTTCGGAGAGCGGAGCTGCAGAACAGGGTGGCTGAAGCCCCAAAAAGCTCTGGTGCGCCTCAGAAACTTTCAGACAGCAAGGCATCCAACTTGGCTCCTTCAGCACGAGCTGGGCCCTGCAACTTCTCATTTAAGATTCTGGACAGAGGTGAGTGTTACTTGAACTCATGATTAGTGTGCCCGTTATTAGTCGAGTGTTTATTAATGTTCGTTTGACTTTTTTTGTCTTCATGTGTAGTTCATTTCATTTCTAATGCGTGTAGGTGAATCTTCAAATTCTGGAGTTCCAACCTGAGGGAGTGTTAAGCGGTAGTTAATTGCACATACAAATACAAACCTGTGTTCTGCAGGGTCAGTCTTGAGTTAGATGGAGAATTGCAGGGAGGACTTGGATCTCTATGGAAGCGTTCTTTAAAATGTCAAGGGCATTTTTTTTTTTTACTTAGTGGACATGTGGAGGCCTCCCTCTGACTGGTGAATTATGAGAACAGCATTTGTGCTTAAGCTAAAACTTGAATTATATTTTCTGGAATTGGAAACGCTCCAGGCTCTTCATTAGCACATGTTGCTGCAGACACCTTGAATTCTACGACTCTCTTTTTCAGCCCTAGATTGTACTTATTCTTCATAGGTGATACCCCTACGGCTCTTCCCTATAGCTGTTTCGTTTGGTGTAAGAGCATAAATAATCCTTGTACCTCTATAGAAGTGCTGATCTGGTCCTGATCTGTGGATTTCAAAGGCAGTAGGATAGGACGTAGTTGGGCATGCAGGTTAGAACTTAGCACGTTCTGTAACTATGACTCTTTTTTCCTGTGGATGACTAGAAAGTATATAGCCTTCAGGTCCGTTTCTAGCAACTAAAGTAATAATTCAGCTCTGTAATGTGGGCAGTGGGGAGCTGGTGTTGCTACTGTTGAGAAATAATTTTCATGTTCTGTTCCATTTATGTACAAAGCTGAGAAGACCACTGAGCCATCAGACAGTCCATCATCTGATGATGTTGTAATTGTTTATGAGCTGACACCTACCCCTGAGCAGAGAGCTCTCGCAGGCTTTCTTAAACTACCGTCGACATTCTTCTGTTATAAAAATAAGCCTGGATGTGTGAGTGAGGAGGATGATGGTAAGGAGTGTCACATTTGATCTTCGTGTTGCTTTTTTTTTTTTTTTTTTTTTTGGGGGGGGGGGTGGGGGGGGGAAGGGATGGAGGGACCAACAGGCACTAATATTATATAGACAGGTAAAAACTGTCATCTTCCTTTTGGCCAGTGTCTTTCTGCCTTCCTTTCCAAATCTGTTCTGTGGGACTCTTAAGTAAAGTTAACAAGGTCCTTGTTTCTTTAAAGCATGAGACCTGTGCCATAGATGTAGGCAGAAAAAGTGTCTGTAGCCTAATAAGGCACCTGTATGTAAATAAGAATTGAAAGCTTACTTGCTGATGTGTAAAATCCTTAAAACATGCGTAGCAGTCTTGCATGTGTGACCAGGCCTGTGAGTCTGAAAGGCTTAACAAACTTGGACTTCTGTGTTTGGAAGACCCTTGAGCACTGACGCTTATTTCCTGTCTTTAAGATGAAGACTATGAAACAGCAGTTAAGAAACTTAATGGAAAACTGTATCCCACTGATGAAAAAGAAAAAAGGAAATGTCAAGGTATGTCTGGAAACGCCATAGTTAATTTCTTAGATGATCAAGTGTCATCTTCAAATGTGGAGGGCACTTAGGCTGTGAGGTTGACTTGATATTTCCTGAGATGGATAGTTTGGGAAACGCTGACCTGCGTTTTGGAGAGCCTCAAAACAAGGGCATGAAACTGTTTTCTTAGCCTGAGACTTCTGCCTTTCTTTTTGCTGGGTAGGGCTGGGCTTTGTGAGATGCTTTGAAAGTCTGGGACACGGAAAAACTGTCTACCTCTGTGAATGTTGGCTACTTCTGCAGATAGGTGATGGAGATTCTAAGAGTTAATCTCTAATAGAGAGACCCAAGTTTGACAGACGTACAGTTCCCCAGTTCCCCTGAGAGTGACTTTGTAATGATACTACTTCAGAGGTTCTAATCTGAAATGAAGACGTTCTGGATATCATTAGGTTTTTTTCTAATGTACGTGCCAAAAATTACTTCAACGTTAAGCTGCCTTTCACCAGCTGTTTTCCACTAATTTTTGTTGTTTGCAGTAGGCACCCTGGAGAAAAAGGAATTGGAGAGCAAATGCATTACTACTTCAGAAAGGAAGCCTCCTGAGGAGAAGGCTGAAGAGGAAGTCCTGCCGGTTCCTTCTCCGTCTGCCTGTGGCGGTCGCAGTAACGCTGAAAGTGACAGTCCAGAAGGCTCTGAGGCAGAAGTTAAAACTCAGTTACCTGAAGTACGGATCGAGCCTTTCCAAAACACTTGGTCTATAAATTCGCAGCATTCCTCTCAGCTTCTTTTCACTTAGTGACAAATAAAGCATCCAGCAGCTTGGCTCCTTTGGCTGTGCCTCAAGTCTGTTCTGGCGCTGAAACCTGGGGTGTAGAGCTGAAGTTTCTCCGGGAGAGAAACCTCCTGAAGTAGAAACAGCTTTGGCTAGCAGAACTTTTGTAACACGTGTGTAAGAGTGAAGTGATTTCAGGGAGATTTCCAAGAGCTGTAGGACTTGTTTTGTAATCGTAGCGCTTCTAAGGTACTTCAGTCTCTTGTTTGGCTGAACTTCAGTGAGTGTTGAGAGTAATGAAGAGCGTCTGAAGCCTTCTTGGGTTTTTTCTTGGGTTCTTTCCCCCCAGTTGTTCGCTTCTCTGACCTTTCATTAGTAGCTGTTCTGAAACATGAGCAGCACTATAGGAAAGTTGGAGTCGTAGTTTTTCAGACCGATGTCTTAAGTACTGCTGTTGTAATTAAGTGAAGGAATTGATAACACTGGAGTGAGGGGGAGAGGGAAAATGTGGCTTTTTGGGGGCAGGGAGGTGTGGTTCTTCCTGGTGTCCAGGCTTAATGTGGCTTGAGTATTTAGGCTCTCTGGACTGATTTGCTTACTGTTTTATTAATCTCAGGAGGGTGAAGTCACAGACTCAACTGACGTAGTCCCTCCAAGTAAG
Source organism: Callipepla californica brunnescens (assembly GCA_023055505.1). Taxonomy (NCBI): domain Eukaryota; kingdom Metazoa; phylum Chordata; class Aves; order Galliformes; family Odontophoridae; genus Callipepla; species Callipepla californica. The sequence goes on from JALIRH010000016.1 coordinate 8,593,641, forward strand.
GAAGAATTACATACTCCATCAGCCAGCGCAGCAGCAGTGGTATTTGTGCAGTCAGCTGCTAGCAGTGAACAACCAGATTCCACAGGAACTGCTCACGAACCACAGAATTTCTCGGGAGCTGATGATAAACCCGTGGACTTGTCAACTAAAAAAGAAGGTGATCCTGAGTGTTCGGAGTCAACAGAAGGTAAAATTGGGAGTATGTAACGATTTGTTTTGGCCTTCTTGTGCGTGTAGAAGATTAAGTATGCTGGTTTTTCTGGTATAGATGACTTTTATCTATTGCCTCAAACAGAGTACCAGCACTGAATTTGAGGCACATGTATCAGTCTAGTAAAAACGTGAAGGGGAGAGGAAATACTTCTGTCCATCAAATGTAGTATGTTCAGATGACAGTGCTCCAAAGCACCGCTACTCTGTTTTATGATTAATACTTGAATTAGCTTACTGAACACTTATTCATGTTCAGTGGATCTGCAGAGTCACAGGAATCACAGATGCGTATGGTATGCTGGAACTCATTCTTGAGCAGTTTCTTGAACTGTGATAAAACTGTCCTAATGAGAAGTTCCGTACAAATTTTAAGGCTTCTCTAGTTTTTTCTTATAAATGTATGAGGTTTCTCTTAAAGAAAGAGAAAAACGTGTGACTTTTCCATCTTTGACAGAACATAAACCCATGTCGTTTGGCTTTGGGAATGCTTCAGGCTTGTCATTTGCAGATCTGGCTTCCAAGAGCTCTGGAGACTTTGCTTTTGGCTCTAAAGGTGAGTTAACGTGTACCCTCTGGTACAGGTACGCATCTGGATTTGTGCATCCCACAGTGAACCCTTGTGCACCAGATTTCTGCTTACTGTCAAATGATGTGATAAACTTGTACATTTGTGTCACCTTAAAATGTCAATATCTTAATTGTAGATAAAAACTTCAAGTGGGCAAACACAGGAGCAGCTGTTTTTGGAGTACAGCCGGCCAGTAAGGCAGAAGAAGATGAAGGTGGCAGTGATGATGAGGTGGTACATAGTGATGATATCCACTTTGAGCCAATTGTCTCCTTACCAGAGGTGAGGGAACTGTCAGAACTTAAAAGGAATAGTAAGATAAATGTATCTACTAACAGCAGGTATTTTTTGGAGGGGGAGGGGGGCGAGAGGGGGGGGTTGGAAGATGTCTTGTGTGCTTTGTTCTGTATTTTCTCACTGCCTGTGTGGAAGCGCCTTGCTGTTCTGAATTGTAGTGTGACTTTGTGCGGGGAAGTGCATCAGTTAATGATGCAAACTGTAATATTTTCTTCTTCAAGTCAGTGTTGGTTCCGTAGGTTTCTGCAAGTAACTTTTGAGAAGCCAGAACCTGTTCGTGATGGCATACTTGAAAAATGGTGTAGAGGGGGAACTCGAGTAATGGTGATACAAGTGATTTTTTTTCTTTCTACTGAAGACTTTTAGCTTGAGTTCTATTACAGCCTTCCCAGTTGGGTTTGAGAGACTTCTGGAATCGCTAAGCAATAATGGTGGAGCACAGTTAACTGTCCAAGGCTAAGAAAACATTTGTAGTTGGAAAAGAAATAGCTCTTCAGGAAGTAAGAGAACTTGAAGCTTCAATAGAGCTTAGTGGGCCTTGAAGTAGCCTGATGTAACTTTGGAAGGCTTAACACAGTTGCTCATGTCTGGATTTTGTATTTAACCCTAGCGTGCCTAATAAAGTGAGAAGCTTGCAATGACTACAGTCTTTCAGTTTGGCTTCCTGTAGGGAATAGAACTTAATTACAGATTAGTATAACTATTAAGCAAGGCTGATAGAGCACACACAAACAGTGCGTAGTGTCCTTTAATTGGGTGTAGTCTGCAAAACGTTGTCTTCCTCTTCAGTATTTTGTATGCCTATCCTCATCTGTTAATTGTATTATGACTTCTGTGGCTTGCTTTCTTGTTTTACCTGCACTTTTTCTCCTTCGTTGTCACTTCTCCTAGTGGAAATGCCTTCCGTGACACATTTCTCCAGTTCTGTCAGATTTTCCTTAGCTTTGGAAGGTGTGTTAACCGAAGGATGCTAGAAACGAGTAATGTGCATGCATAAAGTGAGGAAGATATGCAGCTGTGAGGCTTCAGTTTATTATTTTCAGGTGATGCTTATTGTGATCAAATGCCAATATTTAGTTATTTAATGCCCTTCTAAAGGGTAACACCTGGGATGCTAATAGTGCTGTGCTGTCACTTAGCACGTCATTCAGCTGACCTGAAACTGTACTGGGAAATGTGCCAGAACATGTGATAGCTTTGTTGTTGTTGTATTTTTAGAAGTACAATACTACTCTTCGATGCTGCGTAGGGAAGTAGTGTCGTATTTCTAAAAACAATTTCCAGCTCTGGAATTTGCTGGGCTTTTATATTTTGAAAAGGCTGGACTGTTCATTGACTTCAGTGCACGATGAGTGTCTGTAGAGCTGTGGGTACAAAAGCACAGAAGAAAGGAAGGCTTTGAATAATTTCTTGTTGTCTGATGTCAGAATTGTAATAATTAATGTTATCAGTGACAGGCGATAGAAAATAAAATCCTGCACCTTCTTCTGAACTTGGTTTGCCTACTAAAGAAATTGTTTGAAAGCCTCTATTCTCCTCCAGAAAAGAGCTGATAGAAACGAGTTTCTAGTAGATGCTTAATCAGTATTTTTTACTGTAGTCACGGGTGCCGGTACTTACCTGTCTTTTGATTGTGTTGTTGTTTCAGACATCTGTCGCCCTTGTCATAACAGGGAGAAGGCCAGAGGCCTGGGAAAGTACATTTGCCAGAAGTGTCATGCCATTAGTGACAAACAGCCTCTCCTTTTCCAAAATGATCCTTATCACCCCGATCGTTTCAACTGTGCAAACTGCGGGTAACTTGAGTTCCACTAAAGAAAACAGCTGGTTGTATTTGCTTCTTCCATTGACGTTGTAAAGTGCAAAGCAGTCCTGTGCAGCAGGCAAGAGGGATGAGTTCTGAGTGCCTTGCTACTATATCTATATCTCATTCCTTCTCTCGGGGAGGTAAAGTTGGACCTTCCATTCAAACAGCAGATGATCTGTTGGGGAGGAATGACAGACTGTAATTTGCAGTACAGTGTGGTACCTTAGGAAATAGAAAATCTGGGCACAAACTTGTTATAGCAGCCAAATGATTGACCTTATTTTTCTGCTACAAAGGGTAGAAAAGTGGTCATCTGCGGCTACTTCAGTCACGATCTTGCCTAAGTTCTCTCTTTTTGAGTTGGTTTGCACAAGTTATGTTCTAAGCTGTCCCTCCCCTCCTTTTTTTCAGCTTCTGCAGCTGCAGAATGTATAGCTGCATGTTTCTACATGTCCTCTGATGCATGGATCAGGGGGCATTGTAGGATATAGCACACGCTATTAGTTGTTTATTTGTTGGTACAAAGGAAGCTATCGTTTCAGTATCACAGCGAAGACTGATTGGAAAAACATCTGTAGCGTCATGTCAGTGCTGCTGTCAGCTTATGTTTTTCTTTCTCTGATGTTTGAGATCACGGACAAAATGCAGAAGACTGCATTTTTCTTTCAGCTACATTTATGTAAATCTAAACTAAGCTGGTGCTAGGGAGGCCGGAATGTAAGCCAAGCATGACTCCAGCTTTCCAACATGTCTGAAGAAACTTAGTAGCTAGTTGCAGAGAGATCTGATGCATCCTACATAGCAGGCTTTTCTCAGTTTACTGTGGAATCAATCAATCTTGTTTAGAAAACCAGTAACATTGAACGGTCATATTTGACGCTGCTAAATACATTCCTGGAGTATAAGTACAATTTCTCAAACAAGTGCTAAAAATCAAATGATCTCTACGGAAACTCTCAAGAGTTGAAACTGTTCAGTTCCTTTATTCGTGCTCTCAATTAGTTCATTTTTGAACAGGAAGGAGCTTACTGCTGATGCCCGTGAGCTGAAGGGAGAACTATATTGTTTACCCTGCCATGACAAAATGGGCGTCCCCATCTGTGGAGCATGTAGAAGACCAATGGAAGGACGTGTGGTAAATGCTATGGGCAAACAGTGGCATGTGGAGGTAAACATCAGCTGACACATTGTCTTCCACAAATGTAAACATGAGCATACTTAACTGGAATCCTGCTGATCGATTTCCATGAAAGGATTAGAAAACTATGCAGCAGTGATTTGCAAATGCATCTCCTAATCCCATTTTCAACCTTCATGTGTCTGATCTTCCACTGAGAAGAGACCTCTACCTGTGGAGCTAAAATCAGTAGTCAAGTCATCATTGCAAGGTCCTTGTAGAAGAAGATTGCACAAAATGAGAAGCAGGATACATGGAAAGGCAGAAAAGTTCTGTGACAAATTGGTGGGCATTATAATATTCCTATGTCTTCCCCAGTTACTTGCCATGTAAGTATCTCTAAAGCAGTTGAGGCGACAGTTCATTTGCGAGATTTAATTCTCCATCTTCCATTTAAGTTATGATGATAAGCAGTCTAATCCTTTTGTTTTAAAATTGTCCTCCAGCAAGTGCTTTCTGCACAAGGTGAAGGTGGTGAAAATGATTGCATCTCACTTTATTCTGTCATTATTAATAGCATCAGAATCACTTCAGGGATTTCTTTTTTTTTTTTTGCCTTTTTATATCTTTGGGGTTGAAATGTTAAAGACAGTGAAAGGAATGGTGTTTTAGTGATCTAGAAGTACAAAAAAATTGTTTTAATTCTTATTTTCAAGATGGCACAGCTAGCTCAGTATTCAGCATAGGGATTGTTTGGTTTGCTTTCTTGGAAAAAAAATGCCATTATTTACAAGTAATCAAATGACATAATTTTCTTCGTAGCATTTTGTTTGTGCAAAGTGTGAAAAGCCATTCCTGGGTCACCGTCATTATGAGAGAAAAGGCTTGGCATATTGTGAAACCCACTACAATCAGGTAAGGTTGCATGTTTGTGAGAACAGTGATTTTTAAACTCACAAACAGATGTTATTAACAGGAGATGGATGGAGATTCTGTTTTCCTGCGATCACCTGTGAGTATAAAGCTACTTAGCAGATGTTCCACTGCAGTCAGTTTATATGGGTTTCTCTATAGGTAGTCCTATTTAAAAAAAAAACACACAAAAACTGTAGGGATTTCACAAAGGATAGCTGGGCTAGTCAGAATCTAGTTGTTCTTCAAGCTTTGTGTTCCTTATGTTGAGCTGTTCCAAGCTGTTACACATCTGCAAGATCAGAGCACCCGATTTTCCCCAATGAGCTGTGGTTTAGCACAAAGCCTTTGAGTAGCATGGTCTTCCTCACAGCTGCTTTCCTAAGATGACCATGAGTTAAGACACACTGCATCAGCCAGCTCTTTCATTTAGGTGCCGAAGACTACAAAGACTAAATTTGTCAGAGGACGCCACCTAGTGACCGCTTTCATTTAAGTAACAGGTACATATAGTTGTACCGTTTCCCTCCAGACTTTCTGGTCCAGCACCGTAATGTATAGACCTTTATTTGGAAGCCAGATGCAAGGTGTCACGTACACAGCTTTGCTTGGATAAATAAAGGAGTAGGGATTACATCTGGGAGTTGTGATGCATCTGGTAGTTACAGGTGGATCCTGCATTTGTCAGCAATGAAGGGCAGGTGATTGAAATATTGCTGGCATCCTTGCAGGCAGTGAATGCCATGACATTATTAGCAATAGCATTGCAGTCGTGATAGAGCGAGAACATATACCAGGAATGAGCTGAATGCTGAATGGATGTTCAGCTGGGTGATTGCTAAAAATGTGTGTGTGACTCTTCACTGCTGAATTGCAAGTGTTCAGATGCTCAGAATTAGGTAAACAGCAAAACAAAACCATATTTTAGAGGGTCAGGCAGATGTAAACAACTGTTTTTAACATTATAAAGACTTTTTGTGATAAGGTGATGCAGAATTGCATTGGAGACCTTTATTTAAACTGAAATTAACAAGAAAGCTACTGAAATACAGTTGAGAAATCACTGTCATTAAAATGATTACATTAAACATTTCTTCCCTTTCCTCTTCAGCTGTTCGGTGATGTGTGTTTCCATTGCAATCGTGTGACTGAAGGAGACGGTAAGCAGTTCTCTAGTTGTTTTCTTCATGTGACATTCTGTTGAAAGCCGTCTCTAAAAGTGGGAGGAAGGCCCTCTGTTGAATCCCTGACTGCTGCCATTAAACCAAAGGCAGGCATTCCCTCCATCGGAAATTAGGATAGATGTGATTTGTTGAGGCCAAATGGGAAGACGACCTTACAGCAAACGTTACACACTGAAGGAAGATCAAACAGGATCTAAAGAGAACTAAAGGTGGGCTTTCTAACGGATTTTTTTTTAAGTGCCTAGTTTCCATTGGTTCAGTTCGGTTCCTGGAGATATCTACCTGTCTGTCACAGGCACCTGTCTTTTGAAAATTGAGGCTGATGATAATTTCACAAAACCAGGAAGGAACTGTATTGGGAAAGGTCTGTCCTGTGAAGGCATAACTGGAAGCAAGTGTTTTAAGTTTGAGGAGGTTTTGTAGGCTTTTTGGATTATCATCTATGATAAAATGCCATAAGGCATTCCACATGCAGTCATGCCACATTATTTTGCTTCTTGCTACACCTGCCTGAAGTGAACACCGTAATACACGTTAGCCTCACCTAAGCCAAAGCCATTATCAAAGTGGGAGGAAGCTTCTAGTATATAAACGGAACCATGAAGTAGTTCATAGTCATGTAAATATAGGGTGAGACCTAACATTGCAGAAATGTGCTTTCCCCACGCTTTGGGACTGGACTGTACCTGCAGAACAACAATCCAGAAGGCTTTGGGGGAAGCAGTGACCTCTTCATGGAGATCCTGACTGAAGAGATCTGGGGCTCGGAGGGAACGAGTAAATGCAGCCTTTTCTGATCACCACTTCTCTGTATGTTGTGAATGTTGTGGCATAGAATGTGACTCTCACGTTGTACAATTCAGTCGCTGAACTGAACAGCAGGAATCACAAATACATTGGTGTTGCTGTTGAACCCAGAGTTGTGTGCCCTCAGAGACAGCTTTATCAGTGCTTCACAGTCCCACTGTGCAGCATTCAGAGGCCTTGCCACATCATCGTTACAGACCTTAAAACTTGCTACAGTAATCAAATGATTGTTCTTCACATCTCAGGAACATTTGAGCTTAACTTTTATTTACTTTCTGTGATGCCAATGATTTACTCTTTCTTTCTTTCTTCCTTGCTTTAGTTGTGTCTGCTCTGAATAAGGCATGGTGTGTGAACTGTTTCGCTTGTACAACCTGCAACGCTAAGCTGACACTCAAGTAAGTTAATCGATAGGTGTGATGCCTTCCAAACAGATCAGCGGTTATCTCTGAAATGTTGGATGTTGGTATAGCTTTAACTGTTACGGTACAGCAGCTGTATGAACAACACTGAGAGAATGTGCCTGGTCCTTCCTCCTTGCTCCATTTACTAATTTACATCTCTTTCAGCTGTCTGTTCCGTCCTTCCTGCAGTTCAATCTTCTTAACTCTTCTCCTTAGCTTAGTGGGCCTTGAAGTAGCCTTATGTAACTTTGGAAGGCTTAACACAGTTGCTCATGTCTGGATTTTGTATTTAACCCTAGCGTGCCTAATAAGGTGAGAAGCTTGCAATGACTACAGTCTTTCAGTTTGGCTTCCTGTAGGGAATAGAACTTAATTACAGATTAGTATAACTATTAAGCAAGGCTGATAGAGCACACACAAACAGTGCGTAGTGTCCTTTAATTGGGTGTAGTCTGCAAAACGTTGTCTTCCTCTTCAGTATTTTGTATGCCAAAAAGCTCTGGTGCGCCTCAGAAACTTTCAGACAGCAAGGCATCCAACTTGGCTCCTTCAGCACGAGCTGGGCCCTGCAACTTCTCATTTAAGATTCTGGACAAAGGTGAGTGTTACTTGAACTCCTAATTAGTGTGCCCCTTATTAGTCGAGTGTTTATTAATGTTCGTTTGACTTTTTTTGTCTTTTTTTTGGTCCAAGTTCAGTTCAATGTGATGACAAACAGAAGGATTTAGCCATTTCTTTTCATACCAGCTTGTTGAATCTCTGACTTAATCATTTCCAAACGATTTCACATAAATTGATTACGCGGTTGCTGCTGGTTTCTGTATATCAGCAACTTTGGACATGGGGCCCTCAGGAGAGCTTAAAAATAGATGTGGGGCTGTCTTGGCACCACTGGCTTTAGGCCTGCCTGGCACTGATCAGAGCTAATTTGCCTGCAGAGCCCTCAGCTGGTACTGTGCAATCTGAAATCCATCCAGGCCTTTGCTCTGTCTCTGTTCTTTGCTGTGAAGAACTTGAGGAAGAACATTCGCTAATGCTGAAAGAGAGGAGCATACTTTATTCAGTAAATTCAAGGATTTCTTGACATTAAATTACACTGTGGTTATATGGAGATTGTGAATGCTTGTACATCAAGATCTGTGTCTCACTAAAGTTGTTTGCATTACCTTTCTGTCCCCTGAACTCCAGGCATTACAGAACACCTGAGGAGCCCTTCTGTACTGGAACACATTGAGTAATTGCCCGCAGATCCATCTAGAGTTGTGCTGAGCTAAATGCGGACACTGCAGTGAGTAATTGTAATTGTTTCCAACCGGGATTGCTGTACTTTCAGTAAATCTATAGACATGGGATGAAATATTTAAAATCCCCTTGCAGTTAAGTGTTTGCCGGTGGGCCTCACTTTGGAGAAATGGGAAAGCTCTGTGATTCATACCTCCTCGTTACAGTCAGTGGGCGCTGCTTTGCCATTACGTTCAGTGAATGCGGGGCTGAGGACAAATGAGCTTATCACAGAGGACCAAAGTTCTTTGCAATAAGGGAAACACAAGAATTGAATTTGTGATTGCTACACCTTTCCTGACTTGCTGGATATTTATATGTGAGCTGCTATATTTTTAGTACACATCAGCGTAGGCATGAATGCACAAAAATGGTTTTGTTCATTTATTCCAAAATAGCCTGCGTAAAATGATAGATTCCTAAAAGCTGATTACAGTGAGCTCCCACAGCAATCGGTTGGCTCAACACAGCCTGTCTGAAATGGCTCTGGAAAAAAATGAATATAAATACAACTAAAAAGAAATATTTAAATACTTTTTAAAACTAGTTTAATCTTCACAGCACCTTCCCAGACACTGACACAACAAAGAGAGTGTTGCCATGGGAAGAAGTGCTATAATGAAGGATATTTGAGCTCTGCTGGCTGTAAATGCATGTTACGTGGATATCCTGGGAATTTCTGTGGTATGTATATTGCGTTACCCTGAACTCTAAAATCAGTGCAGAGATCAAAGAATATTTCTGTTAGCTACTTCTGATTTAGAATGTGTGACTCTTCTGGTTCTGTGTACCTGCTTGACTGCTTTTTGTTGTGGAGAATTCATAAAGGTGTAAAATATAGAGGGACCTCTCAAGAACATTTCTTTCATTACTGTTGCTTCTTGCAGCTATGACTCTAGATACTAGCAGGTGTTTTCTTAAGTTTTTATTGTACTTTTTTTCAATTTTATTTCCTCATTTCTGTTCTATTTTTCATTAGTTTAGTTGGCTTATCTATCTGGCACCTTTGTCTTCCACTCAATTAAGGGAATAACCGGAATGATTTGACAGTCATGGAAATATTCTGGGAAGGGATGATATCTCTGAGTTGCTGTGCACGCAGCCATGCTACTGTTGCCCTCAAGGATAAATAAACAAATGTCAGCTCAGGGGAGTACCACTGATCCTGTGTGTGGAGTTGATGCATATGAAAGAGGATCTGGGATGACTCTACCTTCAGAAAACGGGATTTACAAGAACAGTGTTTTTTCTCTTATGTTTCTTGACTTCTCAGTTTTTGACAGACTTCCTCTGGCATCGTATTTCCCTACCATGTTGCATTGTAACAGTGTGTACAGTTGTGTAGTCCAGATCTCAAAACATATGAAGGATTTCTCAAATATCTCACAGCAGTTTTGTGGAAAAAAATAAAAATACCCATGTTCTCCTCTTTGATCTTTAAATTGACAGATATCTTCACATTTCTTTTAATTCTCTCCAAGCACATTTGTAGGCTGTGTGCATATGAATTTACAGAGCTGCCATCTTGTTCATTCAGCTGCTTTCTTACAATGTGGTTATTACACAATTGTTGCAATGATTTTTTTCCTTCACATTCTTCAGCTCATTTACCACAGGCTCTTCTTTACTCACATGCTTTGGTCAGAATGTACAGCTGGCAGCCGCAGCTCTGCTGTGTGTAATAAGTCATAATTAAAAGCTATATTGGATTGCTTGGTTCTCTTTATGCAAAAGAAAACCCGACTTCTCATACTTCTATGCTTCACTGAAGGGTGAAGCAGCTTTGATTCTTTTGGAAATCTGACGTTTACTTTTGTTCCGTGGTTTATTCCTATTCTGTTTTTTGTTTTCTCAGCCCTTTCAGTAATGTGGTCTGAATTAGCAAGCTGATTTCTTGTGATGTTATTCATTGTACAGTGAGTTCACTTGCACAGTTCAGACAGCTTTAGTGCTTTTCAGGTTTTGTATACTGTCTAATACTGAAAACTAGCCACAGCAACAGGGAATAGAGATGAAATTGTCACACCTTTAGGGCAGGTTTGATTTCCTATCTGTGTCTACTAACCCACCATCCCTGACCACGTGCTTTCTGTTTTCAGTTGGGATGCTGAGTGTTGATACCATACTTCTTGTTTCTGCAGCTAACGGTTGAATCACTACGTGCCAGAGAGAAACGTTCATTGATTGGCAGCAACACAGCAAATATTCCTGAGCTTTTTCTATCATGGGAGCACACCTCATGACTTGGAGCTGTGGAATCAACATGTCCTGCATCCCCTTAACTGTAAGTACTGACACACAGTCTGCAGAATGATCTCACATTCACACCTAAACATGTGTTGGTATTTCTGTCTGGTGAAATTAGATGGCAGACTGTTGTCCAGATGAGCCAGCATCCTGTCATCCTTATACCCCTGTTAATACATGACACGTCCATGAATCTGGCTGTATTATCCCTGTGAAAAACTGGGAGAATTTTCTAGGTGAGTTCACGTGTTCCTTTACATCCTTTCTCCTTCTTTCTGTGGAGCAGCCTCACTGATGTACTGCTCCAAATTTTGCTGTGTTACCATCTATGCATATGAAGAACTTTGCAATCATTTGGGAAATAAGCTGTAATTTGCTCGTTTATGAACCCAAAAATCACTGTGCTATGAATATGTATTGAGAACTTAGAAACAGATGTGGAAGAACTGTTAGTAATAGTGATGCCTCCAGGGACATGCTTGTAGTATAAAATCATTAAGACTCTTCAAACTTTGTGGGCTATTGCCATGAATAAGAAATACAGCGCAGAGTGGGTCTGGCAGAACAGTATGCTCAGAAACACACCACTGTAGAAAATATAACTTTAGTAGACAAATCAGGGAAAAGGAGCCATGAATCAGTTTTAGGTACAATCCCTGGGAAAGCTGGAACACAACTATGTTCCCTAAGATGAAGTGTAGCATCTAAGCAAGTGTTTGGGTCAATGAAATTACTCAACACACTGTATAGACCAGTCCTTGTGTTGAGTACTTCAATGAAAAAGAACAGCCACAGTAGTTAATTTTAAGGCATCACTGATACGAGGTACTCTTTGATTAAAAAAATAAAAAAGCAACAACAAAAAACCAACAAACAATAGTATTTAGTTATCAGTAAGGCATGAGGAATGTGGTTGGCCTTATCCTGTTGTGCTTTTCCTGCTGAGCTGGTCGTTGGGTACAGGTGAAATGGCAGCCTGCAGTAAGCATGCACTGCTGTTCAGTTCAGCTGGAGTGAATTTGCAGCAGTGCTCAGAGTGCAGTTCAGTGATTTAGCCCCCTGCTCTCAGGTGGTGCTGGCAGAGCACCAGCTCTTAGCCTTTGCTGCTCCTCACCTGTCAGCCTGAGCCTCATGCTCTGTGTGATGGATACCAGTCCTGGATCTTCACACCAGTTTCCTGGTCGCAGGAGGGGATGGGAGTCAGCTCTAAAAATGACCAGTATTTGCAACTAGTGGGGAGTGTTACAGCAGAGGGCACTCTGGGCTGGCAGAGGGGACATTACAGGGGCTTGTGATGGGGAAGCTGCTCTGCAGCCTCATCTCCTGAGCTGTGTTGTTTTCAGCCCTTCTTCACCCAGTACAGAAGTCAGGTGCTGAACTCATTTGAAGGTACTTCTTCAGTTCTCGTTTCGCTCTGCTTTTTCATGCATGCTTTATTTTATATATGCCTGACTGCATGCAACACCTTTTTTAATTTCTACTCTTTTTAAAAAATAGTATTTAAACAAAACTGGGAGCTGCTAGCGGTTCTGAGTAACTGCGTGTGGCTATTTTCATCTACTCTGATAACAACAGAGCAAAGAAAGTATTGTCCTTTTGCTAGAAGATGGTTATAGTGCATGTTCACTGTGTTCATCCCAGGACTTAAGAGTTTTCGTGTTTCAATTCCAAGCTGTTTGACCTCCCACTCAAATTCTAAAATAAGTTTGTAGTAACATGCAGCTAGTGCATGTTTGGCTAAGAATCTATCAACAGTTTGGGACGCTGTGACATTTTCTTCTGTAGTAAGTAGGTAAAATAAATATAACTTCAGGATTGTCATGGTTTTATGTGGAAGGCTGATAACAGAAATCATAAAACCGTGACAGGGTTTTACTGATCCTGTCATTTCCCTGAATTGTGAAGAGGAATCTGAAAACATTTGTACATCTGAAATGTGATTCAGCTGTATCTTGGCATTGCTCTTTCATCATTTGCAAGCAGAAGAAACTTGCTTCGGAGTTATTTCTGTCTTCATTTACCAAAGATTTTGTATGTCAAGGAGAATAGTAAATCCTTTAATGACTCCAGCTACCAGAGAGTAAGCCCTTTCACAACTACAGCATAAAGAGATTCATTATAAACTAAATTAAATTGTCCAAACTCTGCTTATCAATAGTCGTGAAGGAGCGGGCAGAAGAAAAAAATCAATTTAGCATCCTAGTTGTCATATCATAGGGGATTTACCATTGGTGTGCAGTGCTTTTCCAGTCCATGGTAAGAACTAGCATCACCACAGCCTGAATCAATCTCTGTAGTTATTAAATGGTAAGTCACCAAGGGGGGCAGGAGGTGTGGTGTTGAAACAGCCTTTTCTGAGCCACATAAATTTGAGCCTGAGCAAAATAAATTTGGAGGAACTGATGCTGCTGAGCTGCACAACAGCTGTGCATTGGGGCTGGGATCCAGGAGCTGTGACTGCGGAGCGAGCTGCAGGCACCGTCACATCTGGTTGGCAGGTGACAGCCTGGTGCCTTGAGAAACAGCTGACATACCTGCTGGCACGGAGCAGTGCTTTGAGATTACACTTTTGAAAGTGAATCACGATGAAAATATTTAAAGGCAAAAAGAAGAGAAAAATGAAACAATGCTGCTTTTGGCCTGGCTTTCTCTTTTGTTCAGAATGACTTGCTGTGCAGGGGAACTGATTTGTGAAGTGCAGTTTAACAATTTTGTTAGAAAACCCTGACAAACTTCCTCAAGTTATTTCCATAAGGATTAGAAATGAAGATGCAATTAATGCTGCCTTGATAATAGTTACAAAGGGTGACCCTTTCAAGAGAAAATTATCTTCTTTTTCAAGCAATTACCCTAATGTAATTGCTACTCATAATCTGGTTTGCTTGATACAAATACAGGCTCTTATTGAACATCACAGTGTCACAGAGGAATATCATAACTTTGCATTTTCTTTGGAAAAACCTGTACACTGGAGATCTTCTTATAGTATTTTTCCATCAAATACCTGGGTTCACTTTCCTGTCATTCCAAGTTGCTTCTATATGTTCCTGTCACACTGAATAAAACAGATGTGAATTACTATGTTTTTCTTCAGCTCTTCATAGAATACATGCATAACAAATTCCTAAGGAAGAGTAAGGAAAGCAGCTCCCTCTGAAGTTTAGTAATGATCTGTGATAGATCAAGACAGGAGTGGTGTTAAGGTCAGTGCAAAAGTACCCTTGAGAATTTTCTTCCCTTTCAGGGAGAGTGCTATTGTCACTAAATGTAAACCTTATTAAATCGAGCCAGAAAGCACTGTGTGGTGGTGCAGTATGAACTCTTTTAAAAAGCAAAGCCAGCAGTAAACTACGTGAGAGTGAAACAAGTAATGTATGTCACTGTACCTATTATTTTCTACCTGAATTCTCTTTAATGACAGATTCTAAGAGAACGGAGATGATGAAAAAACATATGGGATTTCAGGCTTGCTTATCTACACAACTCTGTACTTGCTGCCCCTCCTTTGAAACTGAGTTATGGTGGAGAAGAAATAAATACAATGACCATGTGGAACAGGTAAAACTGGGGTCATAGTTTAAAGAAATCTCAACCAAATTATTGTAGTTCAAGAGATAATTATAAAAGAAGCATAAATGTTTACGAACTACAAAAATCAGGTGCAGATGGAAGTGACGTGGAAAATGTAATAAAAGAGCATGTAGTCAGTGTGGGACAGGTGACTCACATGGACAGGATAAGATAGATCTCAAGTCCCTTTGATGTCTTTAGTACTAATATCAATGAAATCCATAATCCATAATGAAATTGACGTTGTACCATTTTAGGATGTCTTTGTCTTTACTGTGTATTTAAAAACAGTCCTTGATTATATGTACTAAAATGTTATCAGAACTTTGTTGTGGTGGTGTTTTTGTCATCTAATTCTGATAAGAGCATTAAAATGGATGAATGAGCCTACGGCTTCAGCACACATTACGTGTGGCTTCAAGTAACGAAAGTTCCTTGCAGCCTCCTCCATATCACATGTTCTGACACATGAAGGCTTTAAACTTGCTGTGGGTTAGCTCTGTGCAACTATTCAAGAATAATTTTAAAATATGATCTATAAATCATCCCAAATAAGTTCTAGTGATGGTGTTTTCAAGGAGCTGGTGTGGATGCTGTGGTGTGATTGTGAGTTCTGCGATGACAGTGGATACAGGAGCATGGGAATATGTAATTTCATATGTACCTGTCTCATCTGTACATACATTTCTGTGAAAACAAACGAATGTGACTGAAAATGAGGACTCCAAATTTGAAGTCAGTCTTACACGAACACCAAGAATGATTATTAAACTGAGCAGACTTTATCTAAGCAACTCTGTGGCATGGATAAAAAAGAACGCGTGTGCCGCATTGCTCTCAGTCCTTCGTGGCCTGCTGCTTCAGTGATATGTGAGGATATTATTGAAGGGACACGGGAGATACACTTTACTCATAATTATCATAAAAGGGTTAATGTAGAATGTAGAGGTGACTAGATACATTATTTCATTACAATAATAGACTTAGCAAGGAAAAACTCTTTTATGACACATTCCATTATTGCTGTTTCAAACCCATAATTTGAAGATTACTGCTCAGAAACCCAGACAGAAGTGATTTTGCAATCATCAGCCCATTAAAGGTTTAAGAATTGTCTGGCTAGATTAGGAAGAATTTAGCTGTGGAAAATTCTGTGTGACTTATTATGCTTCTTAAAAAGCACACAGCCACGTGCTGGGAGGTGGGGCCGGGCCCTCCCGTGCTGTGTGCACGGCCTTCTCACCTCCTGACAAACCCGGTTTGCATCGACCCGCTTATTATTTCTGCATCTTTAGCATAGTAGGCGTATTTGTTTTTACATTCGGTTCTCTCATCCCAAGTAGACAAGACGTGGTGCTATTGATCCTCAGGCCAGTCATCCATTAGGCATCCATTAAGATCCAGAGTGATAGACAAATGTGAATTACAGTTACAATAATTCCATCAAAGAGCTGCTGAGATAAAGCACAAGTCTGTAGCTCAGTGAGGATAAGGATCAGCCGAAGCCCCGAGATATCGCTGCAGCCACACTTTATATTGTTGAAATAAAAAGGTCTGAAGCAGTATCTCAGTGCCGAGAGACGTCCTTTGGTGAACTCCAGTGCTCTCAGGCATTAAGCCCTCAGCTCTCTCTTTCACCACTCTGCCAGAGTTTTTCACTATCAAATAGGAATCAGCAAGAGGGAACCCGAGTCTGTGCTCTGACTTTAATGTGCTCTCTGCAGGCAGCGCCACGCGCTTCCCAGGCTGCAGGATGGAGCTGTCACCACCAATGCCCCGAAGTGCTTTCTGTCTGGCCCGGTGATTTCCCATCCGTCGCCGCCTCCTTCTCTTCCTCATCTGCTGTTTCCTTTCCCATTTTTTAATTTGGTCTCTATTTCCCTGGCCAAAACTTTCTGCTGAGTGGATTAATTTTAAACGCAGTACGGTGCCGCGAGAGTAGCTCTGTGGAGTGGTTTTATTGTAGGCACGTTCGAAAGTATTTGTTTAAGTGAGATACGTGTTTAAAATTGCACTCATGAGCTCACAGGCAAATGAAAACCAGAGTTCTAATTAATAATTTTAAACTGTACGGCACCCCAGACGTATTAAATACGCTTTTCTCTCCTCTTTTAATCGCATCACCAGATGTTTAGGTTTGTGCAGCTGTTACCCTAGGTGAGGCATTCTCAGGAACGGATACCTGAAACGCTCACTGGCAGCACGTGCTCTGCTGTGTCCCGGTGTTCCGCTCCCTCTCACGACGCCTGTTGCTTTTTGTGTTCCTCCTCAGCCCGCTGTGCTCCTGAGACACCTGCTGCCACATCCCGTGGGTACCTGCAGCCGAGGCTGGGCCGGAGGCGGCCCCGTACCTGCATCGGTGCTGCCGTGGCTGAACAGCTCCTGCACTGCCGGAGGCTCCTGCAGCGAACGCCAGTTCAGGCAGATCTTAGTGCTGAACGGGCAGCCTCTGAGGATCAGTTCCACTTAGAAACTGCATTCTCGTAATGGGAAACTGAGTACAATAATGGATGTTATCGATTGCTCGGTGATGCTGTCTATACCGATCAGTATTTCATATTGACCGGAGAGTCTCTGCGGTAGATGGTATCCCCGCAGACACGTCTGCTGTCTCTTGTGTCATCCTTACGTTCTGTGGCTGCGTGCTGTTTTCATAAAGCGTGTATGGAAATTTCACTGCGAGCGCAGTGAGCCTACTGCAGGGCTTCACCTCGGCCCTGGCAGGTGACGCGGTGCTCGGCGGCAGGGCCGTCGTTGCAGCAGGGCAGGGCTGCTGCTGCCAGCACGGTGCGGGCGCACGGGTGGGCCCCGTGGTTGTGCTCTCGAGGGAGAAGCTTTGTGGAGCGAGTAGCTGCTAGTGAGACTCCGGAGGAGCAAGGGAACCGCAGGGAATGTTTTAGGTGGAGCTGACACTTTGCAGGAAGTCTTCACCGAACGAAGTTCTTCCATCTTTCGTTATTTTGATGTTCATCTCGCGAAGCTCCCGGCTAACTTTGTTCTGTCTGTAAACCTGCGCGGCGGCTTTGTCCCGTGGCACCGCGAAGGGCTCAGAGCGCTCAGCGGAGCCGCCGTCAGCAGCCCCGCGCTGCGTCCCGGCTCTGCCCGCGGGCGGGGGGATGCCGCCGTCCCGCCGCGCGGAGCTGCGAGCAGCGGCAGCCGGCGCTCCGGGGTCGCTCTCCGGGCACGGCCGCTGCCGCCGCCCGTCCTGTTTAAAAGCCGTATCGCGTTCCCTTCGGCGAACCGCGGCGGAGGCAAATCCGGCACCGCTCCCCCGCGCCCCGGCTGCCGCCCCCGGGCCCCGTCCCGAGGGGGGGTGGGGGGGGGGGGAGCTCCGTCGGGCACCGCGGGGCGGCTTCCCCCGGCAGGGGGGGTCGGAGGGCCGAGGCGGCGCTGGGCGCGGCCTCCCGCCACGGCCCGCGGGCTCCTCGCAGCCCGCCCGGCGAAGGGGCGCCGCGAGCGCCGGGGTTCGCTATGGCCGCGCCGCGGAGCGGGCCGAGGCGGGAGCGGAGCGCCCCGCGCCTGACAGGAAGCCGCCCGGCCCTCGCCTTCCCTTCCGCCGCGGGCCGCGCTCCGCCTGCCGGCGGCCCCCAGGTGTGCGCGGCGCGGCGCGGAGCGGAGCGGGGCGGCGCTCCCCTCGTCCTCCGGTCCGAGCGCCGCAGCCGCGCGGCGGGGCTGTCACGTGGGGCGGCGGCGCTGCGCTCCGTCTTCCTCCACCTGCCCCGGAGCGGCGAGCGCGGGCCCGGCCATGGGGCTGCGGCGGGAGGCGACCGCCGCGCCGCCGGCTGCCCGGGCTGCGGGGGCCGGCGGACGGGAGTAGAAGCGAGCGCTTCCCCCCCACCCCTGCGCCGAAGGGCGGGTGGCGGCGACCCGCCATGGAGAAGGCGGCGGCCGCGGAGCTCCGGCAGGGCGCGCTGGTGCCGCTCACCGCCATCTGCCTGGGTGAGTGCCGGCGGCCGCTCCCCGCGGGGCACGTCCGGGCACGGGGCCGGGCTGCGGGCACCTGCGGAGGCCTCCGCGGCGCGGCGGACTCGGGGCTGCGTTGCGGGCGCTTTGGGGGGAGCGGTGCCGGCGGGGCTGTGCGGGCCGAACCGCGTTCCGCCCGGGTCGCGCGTCTTGCTCCTGGGTTGGGTCCGATTGGGGACCCTGTACAGCGCTTGAAAAAAATAAAAAGTTTGGACGGCGGCGGTGGCCCCGCGGAGTTGGTTAGCGGCCGTGGGTGAGCACGTATACCGCCGATGCTCCGCTCTCCTCCCGCGGCAGGTGCCGGGCTGTGGCACCGCGAAGACGCGTTCCCGACCGCCCGCGGGCAGCCGTTTTTCTGGGGGAAGGTGCTGTTTGTTGGGGGCTTTCTGTTGCCCTGTTCCCGCAGCCGGCGGCAGGGCCCGGGTGCCTGCCTCAGGGGCCCGTGCTGGGCTGATCCCAACTCTTCCGAGGGCTCGGAGTGCTGTCTGATAAACGGACAGCCCACGGAGTTGTGTGAAACCCTCTGCTGCTCGCTGATAAAGCGGGTTTGTGTTCGGTAATGCCAAGTGATAGGCAGCATCCGTTACATAAACTGCCAGAAGTGGGTGTCTGTGGCCGCACTGCTCATTCTGTGTTTGTGGAAGTTCTCTTTAGCGTCAGTGCTTGGCCAGGAAAGTGTGTCTAGTTAAAGGTTGCTCTGGTGGCTAAAGACATCTCTGTGTTAACTAAGAGATACAGTGTAGAAAGCCCAGTAAGCTACAGAACAGCTGAAACGTCGTTGCCCGCTGCCACTGCTGTATTGCAGGGACCTAACGAGTTGCCGGAAGTGTGTGCAGTACAAGGGCAGAGCCTGCCGGACCCTTGAGTCTAAGATACAAGTTTCAAACATTTATTTTTCTTGAGGCGTGGTCAGAGCTCTGTTAAAACTTCTGTTGTTTAATAAAAATAGTGCAGTTGTTCTAGAAGTGACTAATACAATCGCTGAAGATCATGTGAGTTCCAGAGTCCAAGCGGGAGCACTTCTTGTCCTTCTCTGGAGGTGATGTGAAGTTGGAAGTTCGGTAGATCTCTGTAGTGCTTTGTCCCTTGCACGGTAGCAAAAGCTGACAGGCAGGGCAGGGGGAAGCTTATCAGGTATTCTGGTGCGGAGACCCCACAGGAGCACAGTGCTTTAGCTGTTATTGTGTGATACTTCCTGCCTGCCTGTCCTTTCTGTCTGTCATTGCTTTCAGTTCCTGTTTCTCACTTCTCCACCCCTTCTCCACTTTTACTTTTTGCTCTCCTGGGGCTGTCTGTGGGGTTTGTTGTCTGTGTAGACATTGCTGTGGACCATGGCTGTGTGACCTCAGCAGTGAGCCGCAGCCTGGAACTGCTTTGGCGGCTGTTCTTCCACAAGGCTGTTTTGTTCCTCATAGCTTAGAAATTCTGGAGAATGCAGAAAGTTGTCAAGTGGAGAAGTAACCAGAATAGCAGAGCTGGTGTCTCTCCTGGGAGTGCCTCAGGGCTGACTGCAGTGCTCTGATCTGAGGGCCTGAGTGGGAGTGGGGAGCAGTGAGGGGCCACGTTGAGGAAATCACCTGGTGAGAAGCAGTTCTGAAGAACTGTTCTCAACTGCTGGCTGCTCGGTGCAAAGGAGCTCGGAAGGGAAAGAGACCTGCAGTGCCAACCAGTAGGTGTGTAGGGAGAGGCATGTTGGCCAGGTGTGTGGAGCTGCCCATTGCTGTCTGCCTGGCTGAGCTGCCCCAGCAGGGAGCACCAGGAGCAGCGCTTCCACCCTCAAGCACTGTCCTGCTGCAAGTTCCTGTTCTCCTACTGCAAGTTCCTCCCGTAGGGCCCCTGTCAGGAACCTCTGCTTGGAGTTCATGTTCTGTCACACTGAGAAAACGCAGCAGGACATGTGCAGACAGTGACAGAGCCTGGTTGGTAACAGTCAGGCAGAGTACATTCATATTCATTGGAGCAAAATATTCTAATGCTCATAACATCCGTCGCGTTTGTGACTTAATTGCTGGCTGATGCCTTCTCGGTCGTGTGTCTGAATTACTATGGTTACAGGAACAGCAGTACTGAATGGCACGCGGGGGAAGTTTGTGTCAGTGCATCGCTGTGGGCCGGGACCTGAAGTGCAGCTCAGGTGCAGAGCTGCCCCTGGCACAGTGCAGTGCACTCCCTGATAGACAGAGCGGTTATGTGGCACCTTGGCCTGGTCGAGTAATAAATGCTGCTGTGCATTAATTATGTAATAAAATCAGCGCTGTTAACGTCCTTTGAATGTAGTATTAATGCTTTTGAGTGCAAATGTGTAGCTCGGGCCTGTTTTTTCTCAAGCCACAGCTGTTACTCAGCTGCCATCCCTCCCTTGCACTGTCCTACAGCTTCCTTCCCTTGTGCTGGGCTGCCAGGCCAGAAGGTGGTTGGGGCCAGGGCCGCTGTCCTGTGATGTTTGGTCAGTGCTAAGACAGTGGGGCCCATGTTCATTGTGTCTCCCTGATACAGAAATAGTGCTCATTGTCACTGGCTTACAGTCACTGCTGGGAACACAGACAGTTTCTCTTCCTCTTTTGTTGTTCATTTTTAATGATGTTTTTTTCTAAACACTTGCTGCAGATTGGCTGTAGAAAGATTTAGGACTTAACACGTGAAATAAAGCCAGCAGAGTGCCTGCCTGGAGTGTTGGGAATTAAGTGTTGGTAACCTTTTAAACCTTTCTAATTTGCTTTAATATTTGTCATGTTACAGTAAGCTGTCTGTAGGTTGCAGAACACTGCATTTCACTGACTGCTCTCATCTTAGTGTAATCGCTAGAAAAGGGCCTTGAATCTGTGAGTAAACTCCATTGGGAGTGTGTGCTAGCACTGCACTCTGCAGTAACTGCACTGGAAAAAATGTTGGTGGTGGCCCCTCTTCTCAGATCGTTCTGAGGTTGTAGTCTCTGTGAGGAGGCTTCTGAGAAAGTGAGGAGCATCTGGAGATGGACCTGGAAGTCAGATGTGAGCAGCAAGCACCACCTCAGCTTGTTTTGATTTCACTGACAGACCTTTCTGAACACTTCACTGCCATCGATTAGCCAAGTTAACTATGTTTGCTTTTGCAACTGTTTTCAAGGTGACATTTACCTGAGAGGAACAAAATGCTTTATTCGGAGGGGATGCATTTAAAGATAATAATTATTTTACAACGTTGAAGCTGTTGAAGTGAAGCTGTTGAGCTGTGATTATGGATGTTTTAGTGTGATTGTTTTTTCTGTCTTCTCCAATTAAAAAAAAAAAAAAAAGTTCCACACAAGTCAGCTGAGTAGGCAGACTCATTGTTTCTCTGGTGGTGTATTTGACCGATACTCAGCAGACGCTGTTGGAAGTTGAGAGTTGATTCGTATGAATTCTCAATGTAGATAAAATCGAATTCTTGTTGGAAGACTGTAATATAAACGTGGCAGTGAACACTTGAAAATGGCAGGCTGTGAGCTGCTACCGTGTACCACTGGAACTTACACGAACCTTTTTTCTTTTCAACTTTACAGTGAATCTCTTTCTGACTGGGAAAATAGAAAGTGCTGTTACCTCATTAGGTAAGATGTACTTTTCTTATTTGTGTTTACTGTTATTTTGAAGTTGTTAATGTTCTTTTGCTGTTTGAAGACTTGTTTAAGCAAAGCGGTATGACCTTTGTTTGAAAAAGGGTAACAGTGACGTTTTAGGAAGCTTAGAACTTTTAAATCTTGCTGGAATGGTTTTTGGACTCCATCAGTGTCACTGTGCTTGAAAGAAATCTTAAGCTTGAAGCCAAGGTCACAGTATGTGTTGATATGTTCAGGGGAAAGTCTGTGTTTAGGAGATGTGCCTGGGAACATCAAGCTGGGGGCAGAGGCCCTTTCCCAGAGGAGCTAAAACCAGAATGTTAAGAACATCTTGTGAGTCTTAGAGTGGAAATTCAATCAGAGTCCTGGCACTTAGTATGATTTCCTTCTCTGTAGTAGTACTGTGGCTTACTGACATTACTGGAGCAGTGTAATCAGAGTCCTCTTAATGATAAGGGTCCTCTTGTGCTTTTCAATCCACGGTCACGTTGGTAGGCATACTTTACCTCTAAAGATGCTACAACTTAAAACCTGATAACCAAATATGGGAAGCAGGAAAAAAAGGAAATGAGAAAACACAAAAATGTTTCTAAGGCAGTGCTTGATTAGCGTGGGAGTCTGAGTGCTCAAATCAACGTGGAGTTTTGAGGGAAGATTTAAACTGGGGAAGGATAGTAATTTATGATTAGGTGACTTCCTTAAGCTCAGTTTAGGGCAGCTTGGATGCGCCACATAAGGTGTGTGTTGTTTGCAACACTATATTTCCGTTCTTCTATTAACAAAATTCCAAAATGCAATCTGTGTCTTGGTCTGTTCTGCCTGGATTGTCCTTCGCTTCTGATGGAGTTTGGCAAACCCTGGCTGTGTGGTATTTTAGTTTACAAAGTGCAACTTGAGTGGCTGGCCTAGATTGGTACTACCACCTCAGTTTGAAATCTGTAACACTTCTTCCAGCTGGGTTTGCTCTTTTCTAATGCTGTCCTTCTGCTAGAAACAGAGTCGTAACATTTCACTTTTACTCTTTTGATTATGTGGAAAACCTTACAGTACTGTAGGCTTCATGATTTCTTATCCTGATGCATATTTGAGTTATTCTGATTGCTGACATTGTAACTGGAGCAGTGTGAAAAATGATCATAAAAGGTCACTGCCATAATGCAGTTCCTGTCTTTCTTCTCTTCCCATGTGCTGGAGGATAACAGGTGAGAGTAGTGCAGTTGCAAGGCAGATAATCCTGCTGGGAACCCTCTTGCAGGAGGTGTTCCTTAGCAGCCCTAATAAAAGTGGAGAGGGGCATTTGCCATCCCAAATGTATCCTGACAAAGCATCTGTTAGAGACATATCTTTACAAGAAGGTGCAGTGGGGTTTCTCTTCAGAAAGCTTTCAGTGGCAGAAATAATGATTTCTGGTGAACACAGGTCGAGCCATCATCTCAGCTGTATTTGTACCACACTTCAAGCCATCAAAGCTGTCCTTGCTGAAAGGGAGCAGTCCTCCCACCGTGTCCTCTTCCCCTGCCTGAGGCGAGCAGGTTCTGCTTCTTGGTCCCACAAGGGTTCTGCCAGGTCAGCGAGCTGTGTGCGTGCTGGTGCTGGGGAGCAGCAGTCAGCTGCAGGTTGGATAAAGTGAGGGGGAGCCTTCAGACTGTGGGGGTAAGGGATCTGTGCTAAACAGTGTGTGTGAGCACTTCTTGAGGGAGAATTCAGAGAACTCAGGGAGGGTGTTCTGCCAGCCCTGAGGTAGCTGCTGAGGAGGCATCTTAAAGGTCAAGTTTTGAGAGAAAGCTCCTTGTGGCTTCTCTTAGTCTGGACCAAATGGTTGAGATGTACCCTCTGGCTGGGGCAGGCCCCAGGGCATCACAGAACCATTATGTTGGAAAAGACCACTGAGATCATCTGGTCCAACCATCCATCCCTCCATGCCTGCTAACACGTGTCTGTCCATGCTCCATCTGTCCTTTTCTTGAACACCTGTAGGGATGGTGGCTGCACCACTTCCCTGGTCGTCCTGTTCCAATGCATTGCCACTCTTTTGGAAAAAAAACATTTCCTAATACCAACCTGAGCCTTCCCTGATGCAACTTGAGGCCATTAATTCTCGTCCAATCATTATCTCTCATCCTGTTTATTCCTGCACAGCTTAGTAACCCCAAAACAAACTGTGCTGTCCTCTGGTGGAGCTCAGTATACGTTGCAGTTGCTCTCCCAAAAAATGGGAGTAGTACCTCTGTGTAATATTTTGGAAAATTTCTTGGAAGTTTTTAGTAGCAAGAATTACTGGCATACTTAACTGTCAGAAGGAATTTACTGCTGTTTGCAGTGTAAGAAATCTGTTTGATTGTTACTGAAAGAGCCTCTATAAGATTTTTCTTCTTATCATAGGATTATAGAATGGTTTGGATTGGAAGGAACCTCAGGGATCATCAAGTTCCAACCCTCCTGCTACAGGCAGGGCCACCAACCTCCAGGTCTGGTACTAGACCAGGTTGCCCAGGGCTCCATCCAACCTGATCTTGAACTCCTCCAGGAGTGGAGCATCCACAGCCTCTCTGGGCAGCCTGTTCCAGCACCTCACCACTCTCTTTGAAGAATTTCCCCCTGACATCCGATTTAAATCTTCTCTCCTTGAGCTTAATTCCATTCCCCCTTGTCCTGTCGCTGTCTACCCTTGTGAAAAGTTGATTTCCTTCCTGTTTATAATCCCCTTTTAAATACTGGAAGGCTGCAATGAGGTCTGACAGAGTTCTCTTCTCCAGGCTGCCCAACCCAGCACCCTCAGCCTTCTTGATGGAAACTCTGAACTCAGACCTCTTCTGACATTGAAAGGTTTTTTTTGTTTTGTTTTGTTTTTAATCTATAAAAGTTTAATCTTCAGAATTTATTTAAAAAACAAACAAAATTTAATCTCAGTAAAATTTCTTGGGTCGGTGTGCTTGTCCAGGGATTGATATTCTTATGTTATGCTTTTTGATGAAAAAGCCTCCAGGATGTGTGGAAAACGTAAGCCATTTTGGGCTTTTTGTAAATTGAGTTTTTGCTTTGCACATGTGTTCGTGTATAAGAGCACAAACAGTTCTCTCAGAAAAGTTATCACCACTCTTCTGGTGTGTTGTTGCTGATAAGACCATCATCCAGGAGCATGCTTTTCTATTTAGAGACTTCCCTTTTCCTTTAGGATGTTTTGGCAATTTGAGGCGGCTTTTATTTCCTTAAGGTCGATGCTCGGTGCCGTGCTGAAGCACAGCTTAGTAACACAGCACTGCTTATAGGTATGTGGTTCTGCACACTTCACACAGGAACTAGGAAGGGAGCTGGGGTTCCTTTGTTGGCACTGACAGTATGGCGGTGTGCCCTCATGGTTTTTCTCTGTAGTGTAGGTTTTTCTTTCAAGATGAGATTGTCATTTATACAGGTGAAAGAACAGCTGCTCAGAAGCAGCGCTTGAACAGTTCACCTTGTCTGCTACACAGCAGTCAGTGCACAAGTCCAAAGCACCTGGCAATTGAAGTGATGTTTGGGTAGACAAGGTAGGAGTTGTGTGTGTACATCTCCTTCCAGTTTTCCGCAGTGGGCTCAGGGGGCTGTGCACATACCCTTAAAACAGTGTACGTATGTTTTGGCAATGTTAAATAGGTTAGTGGCCTGTTAGTTGAGCAGTCCTTGTAAGAGTGAAATAGTTCTCCTTTTGATTTTGAATAAGGTAAGTCTGAAATGCTTGTTTTGTGGCAGAAGTGTGGAGCTGCTGCTGGGTATTGAGAAACAATGGCCATGGCCAAACGGGCTGCCCTAAGTGGCATTTAATGGCAGCACAGCCCTTGCCTTCCTCATATCCCTAGATTTTCACTGCTACCATCACTCTGTTAAAATGGAAAATCTTTTTCTTTCTCCTGATCTTTTTCCTTGTCCCATGTTTGTAGCAGATGTGCGGTGTTAATAAGGAAAGGTGTTTCTCACTGAGGAACTTGTCACATTGCGCCAGATTCACTGCTGTGACTTAGGAAACTGTGTTGCTGCAAAAGGAAACCTCCTAGTGATATTCTTCAGAAACTAGGGATGTGTCACATGGGTTTTGCCCAGGTTTTGTAAATACTTCCCAGAGCTCAGAGGAAAGTATTGGGGAAATTCTCTGTTAAACTGCAGTGCTGAATGTGAGTGAAGGTGCATGCAAGGAGTCAGCACTGTGCCACTGGGAGCCTCTCAGCACGTGAGCTCTAATCAGCTTTGTGTAAGTGATGGTTTTGCTCTCTGTGCTGGTGTATTTCTTGTCAATGCAGGATATTAATCCAGAGCAAGGGCTGGTGCAAGGGGAACAGGAATGTTTGTGCGGCTCTGCAGGAAGCCTCTGGATAGTGCTGTGTGCTGTGTTTGTTGTGTGTGTGCATTGTTTCCTTCCCATTGAGAAGTTTCAGTAACTTGGCAGTAGGACATGCACTTCCCTGTTCCTCTTGTTGCTCTCTCTGGGTCCTTGCTGCTGTGGTATATTTATGCAGTGACACATGTGTGGAGGAGCACATCTCAAGGCCTGGGTAGGCTGCTTTGGTGTGGGTAATGAAACGTTGAGAGCCTGAGCTGACGAGTCTTGTTGATCTTACGCTTGTTTTTCTTGTTTCTGTAACCACATCTCTGTATTTTGTCAGTGTTCAGTGTGGGGGCTCTGTTTTTAGAAATGTGCCAACAAAGGTTGTCTTGTATTTTAGTAACTGCTTCACTACAAAATATTTGCTCGGAAAATAGATGTTTACTTGTATTTATGTGTCTGGGAAGTTCTTGTGGTCATTGAAACAAGTACGAATTGGGTACACATGTTTCAGTGGAATGCCTTGTTTGCCTCAGGTAAGCTGCTCACCTGGAGCTTTGTATTCCTGTGGCTGTCAGCTGAGAAGTGCTTGCTGTGGACAGAGGGGTGAGCACCAGCCCTGGTTTTCCGTCAGATGCTGCAGGCTGGGCTCTGAGAGCCCTGCAGTGCCCGCATCCGTGTGGCTCTGAACCCAAAACTATGCGTCTGTGCCTGACTGTAAGCAATGCTGCAAGTCTGTGACGTGTATCACAGTATGCTTACCTTAAAGTGTAGACATCCTTTTTGTTTGTCCCTTCGTTGCTGTCTTTATAAGCTGGGAGAAATAAAACTTGTCAAAAATGGGAATGTTCAGCTGTAATCCAGAAGTCATGCTCCAGATAGTCATCTGATTTAAAAATAGTTTTAAATATGTATTTGGAGAGTGTTCAGAATAGCTTTTGCATTACAGAGAATTTCCTCTCTCGTAGTCTGCTGAGAGTACGTCTTCCCAGCAGAACAGCTTTCCCACTTGTCCTTAGAGCAGTTCACTTTCATTTCTGAATCGCTTAATTACAAATTATAAGTATTTGATGCAGCTTTGATTGGCCTGCAGCTTTCCATTGGAAGATCTTAAAAGACTTTGAAAGTACCAAGCTTTCCCTTTACAGAAAGTTTCTCTTATTTGAGGGAGTTGAGGAGGAATTTGGAGTACTTAGGGATTTTCACTGAAAACATGTGATGTCAAAGTCCAGTTCAGTTTTTGTCTTCTTTTGTTGGTTTAACCGTGATGCTCTCCACGTCTGCCATGCAGTTAGGGGAGGGAACATATCCAGGAACAGGCTGTGGCAAAATGGGCTTCTAGGTACTTTGCACTGAATATGGGTCTTCTCCAGTTGGTGAGTGTCACAGCCAGGCTTTGGGCAGCTGTTACGGAGAATTTCTGTGTTACATCCTCCCTTGCAGATCTGTGCAGCGATATTGCTTGTAGCCTTCAGTAAATTCATACAAGGTTATGCTCATCTACAGTTCAGGTGGGTGCTTTAATTAAAAACTGGGTAGGGAGGAAAGCAGTAAGAGGATGACTCATTTGTCTGCAATCCTCAGCAATTGATGAAAGCTCTTGTAGCTGATGTTGTTGATTAGGCAAAGCATTAACAGTAGTATTTTTTCTCTCTTACTAACAGTTGCTTGCAGTGGAGAACTTGAACAGCACACAGAGAGGCGGGGAGTCATCTACAGTCCTTCCTGGCCACGCAACTATCCTCCAGCAGTGAACTGCAGCTGGTATATTCAAGGAGATCGTGGAGACATGATAACAATTAGGTATAGTTTGTGATACTCTGTGGGAATAGTGGGTTGTTTTGCTGAAATGAAGCTGTATGTTTTGATCTGATATAACAATATTGAACTGTTTGTCAGAGCTACCAAGTGGTTGAAGGGATGGACAGTAAACTCAGTCATACTGGAGCATGGGTTGCAGATTGGGCACCTGCATTTCAGAAATATTCTGCTCTCTTATTTCTGTAGGTTGCTTCTGGCATCCATGAAGATACACGCAGGTCACTTGTAGTCTGTTAGTGTTTTTGTCTTCATAACACCTGTGAGATTTCCTCTGCCTTTGATAGATGATGAGGTGGAAAGCTGTGTTATATTTACTCAAATTGAAGTTTCCTTTCTCTTAATTGCCTATAACTAGGAATATAGGGATAGGTGAATTCTACAGAACCTGAAGCAGCTCAGTAGGATACTTAGGTTTCTTGGAGCAAAGGTGGCTTTGTCTATAATGTCCTGAAATGATGTTATACTTAATTGACAGGTGAAGGTAATCATTTCTTATTGACACTTGTTAAATGAAAGACACATGCTTTTTCATGTAAATTTTATTTCTCACAGAATTAAATAATAATTAGTATTTGTAGCACAATTTCAGGTAATAAAACTGCTCAGAAAAGACTGCAGTGTATTATGAATGGTTTAGTAAGGATTTTTAGCCTATAATATCAGCTTAGTGTGAA
Organism: Callipepla californica brunnescens; assembly: GCA_023055505.1. Classification (NCBI taxonomy): domain Eukaryota; kingdom Metazoa; phylum Chordata; class Aves; order Galliformes; family Odontophoridae; genus Callipepla; species Callipepla californica. The sequence goes on from JALIRH010000016.1 coordinate 8,622,380, forward strand.
TTTAATTAATTTCTCTTAGCTAATTGTAGTATCCTTCTCAAACCAAGAACTGCTTATTGAAAAAAAAAGAAAAGAAAACAGCAAACAGGAAAAGTTTTTTGTTTGTTTTTTTTTAGTACTGTTGTATTTGACACCATCTGCTCATTCTTTGCTCAGCTGCTTAAAAGGACTGCAAACCACTTCAGCTGCAGATGCTCAGCAATTAAAAACAAATCTGCCACAGATGGAATAATAGGAGGGCTCCACCATCCCTAGTTCAAAATAGGGTGTACTCTTCAAAAGTAAGGAAGTAGATACCTGCCAACATTTGAGCACCATAAATAGAAACGTGCTTTTAAATCCCATTAAATTGCATTGGACTTGGGGAATTTGTTTCGAAGCAGAGATCGTTGGAAGCTCTGAGAAAGTGTGTAAATGAGACCCAGGACTTGGCTCTGGAGAGCAGTACAGCAGTTTGTGCTGTGAAAACGTCTTAGAGCTCCTAGTTAGGATTCTCTTTCACAAGTATGAATGTAATGGAAGGTAAAGAATTGAAGGAAAGTGGAGTGAGGAAACCGGTAATAGTGTGTACATGGCTTGAATGTGTGCATTAATGACAGTTTTGAAAGATTTCTTTCTAATGGGTTTGTTTTCTGTCACTGGATGCAAAGCCATATCCTGCCCTCATCTGCCCATGCAAACAATGGGAGCTGTGTGTTTACATCCTAGGCAGTAGTTTGCCTTGTGGGTAGCAGGCGTGTTGTAGTGCTACGTTTCTGACTATAAATGTCCTTGGAATGATTCACTGCAGTGTAGGAAATGCCAAATGTTACAGCATCTGAGGATTTCTGTAGAAGGTTGTAGCCCTTGTAATGTCAAAGATGTAAAAGCAGCATCTGACTGCCTATGCCATGCCAGCCTAGGAAACTGGAAAACAGGGTTCAAATAGAAACATTTTTTTCTCTTGACAGTGGGATATGTTGTCCAAGCAGCGTGCTGACAGGAGCATAAAAATATGCCTAGGAAAATAAAAGATAAAACATAAAATAAAAAAACATAATTCTTATGATGAGATCTAGTTTTGAATGGATTTAGAAAGCAAAACAAAAACAGGAACATCACCACCTTTGTGTTACGTCGTACTGAAAGCATTTTCTTTGATCTTGAATTCTCATTGACGGTATGACAGCAGTGTTATGTAAGTAGCATATTTGGCATACAGCAGGAGTCATCAAGGGATGAAATTGCAACTGGGAGTAGTTTGAATTTCTAAAACGTGCAGTCGGTGGTCATTTTTTTGTAAATCCATTATTCAGCAGCTTTTAATAGAACAGTACACAGACGTACACGTGGATGTGATGTGCTGTCTCCTGTGGATGTGTCCTTTTGAAGCTTGGTTTTGATACCTACCTTTAGTATTTGTGTTGATTATCTTCATATCCTCACATTTCCACACTTACTGTTTTGCTTTATAGTTTCCTTTTTAACAATCTTTGGGGGAATCTTCACAAGAATGGGAAGTGTGTTTTTCCTGCTTATTGGTTATGCGTGTTTCCATCCTTTCTTTCAAGTCTGTTTCTGATAGAACCATGCTGTTGAGACCTGGGAACAAGTGTGCAGATGCTGTTTTCCAGGATTATGTTGTCACCTGATTTTCAGATAATGAGTCAGTGAGTTATTGTTTTGGAAGCTACTTTTTTTTTTTTCCTCTTAATTTCTCTCTTTTTTGGTCTTATTTTCATAGAATACAACGTGTAAGTCCTGTAAGATCAGAGAGATGTCAAACCCTGTAACTACTTTTTTGCACCGTCCTTTACAGGCTGAATTTGTTTCCTCCTACCTGAGGAAAAGATAAAGATTCTTTTTATTTGTCAGTTGCCTTTATCTGATTGCTGCAGTTCTCCCTGATGTGGGGACAGTATAATATTTGTATTTTATTATAGGAATTAAAGAGACAGAGTAAAGTGTTCTCCATGCTCAGGATAAGAGGATTGAGAAGTTCTTTACTTTGTGACCCTCTCAAGTTGCTTATTAATTAAGGGGGATTCATTGGCTTTCACTTCAGTGGTTTGTGTCACTGATTTGGGGGAAAAAAAGTACCATCCCAGCTTCAGATTCTGAACAAAGCTGAGGCATGTTTGTGTCAGGAGATGCTGGTATGTATTTATATGACAAATTCAAGGGACCGTTTCATAATATATTTACTGAACTCACAGTGATTCAGAATTTGACGTTAATTGGAAAAACTGGTAATAACCATATATTTAATTAAGATTCTTGTGCTTTTGAGAAACCAGCCATGTCCCCTGGCTAACGTTGCAGGGTTGGTGCTTGGAAGTGGGGAGCAGAACAGAGCTTTCCTGACTTCCGGGTCCTTGTGCTTCAGTGGGTAAACAGAAGTTTTTAATGAGCCAATTAAGTCATCAGTTGTTAGCAATCTGCACTTGCTGTGAGAAGCTGGCAAATAGAATTAACTTTTCTTGCTTAATTGGCCACTCTGATTTATTTTGGGACTGTGCTCTACTAATTTACCCATAATATTTATTCTCCAAATTTAATGACTCCAGAGGGCCAAATTGGACTTTTTTTTTTTTTAATCCTTACTTTCGTTCAGGTTTTACATCTGCTGGGTCTCAGGCATTTAACCATTCTTGTTCATATTCACAATCATTCCATGTTTATCCCGTGTTTATCTTTTTACAGTTAGGATTGTTTTTCCCAGCTTTAATCTGTATTTGCTTGTGCTTAAATTGCACAGAGGGTTGTAGGGAATTCCTCTCATTATTTATACAAGTGTTTTTTTTTTGTTTTGTTTTTTGTTTTTTTTTAATATAGTGGCTACTGCTCTTTCCAGTGCAGATGCCAAAGATCTCTATGAAGGATTAGTTTTGCAGGTAGTCTGTTTTTCTTAATCACAGAGTGCATATGACTGTTTATAAGTTGTTTTAGTGAAGTTCTCTCCAGGAATTTACAAATACTCAACAGTTAATAGGTAAATATTGTTGTAGGTTACTGTTGCTTTGAGTAATGTTACAGATCTGATCATAGCCAATCCTGTAATTCCCTGCAAGTTCCCAGAGCCCTGCTCTGGATTGTTGGAGTGCTGGAGGTAACCTGTTTCCAGTAACATACCACTTGAAGAAGAATGAGATGATTTTACCTATTTCTGCAGCATTCTGTAAAAGCATTTGTCCATTCCCACTGAATTGTTCTGGTACTTGGGATTTGAATGCTTCCAATGTCTAATTGACTGTTCCTGTACTTTTGTATGCTATTATTTTCAAAGGAATTAGCAGTGGAAGGGATGTGCTCTCCTACTTACACTCTGTACTGCTGGGCTGATCCTTTTGGCAGAAAAATTTGTATTCCAGTTTGAGGAAGTTCAAGTGAATGAGTAAATGTCCCCATGCTCTATTTTGTGGATAGTAGGATTAAATTATTCTTCAGAAGACTACAACAGCAACACTAGATCTAATTACAGATGATGAAAGAAGTGAAGTAGCGGAGGTTGAATGCCCTATTCAGAACTCCTAGGTAAAATAAATCAGTAGGCTATTTAATGTCAGATCAATATGGCAGAAGCATTTTTGCACAAAGCCTCGTTGTAACTGCATTGTAAAGTGAAGACCAGTTTTGTGTATTTATACATGCATGTGCATGTACATGTGTTATTTCATATTTTAGTATGAGCTGTTTCTTGTGAGGTTGACTGAAAGTCCATTCAAATAAATAATATCTTTGGTCTTGAGGGAAATCACCATCAATTTAGATGGGAAAAAGATGTGCTTCCATTGACAGCAATATAATGTAAAAGGATGCTTGTTGGAAGTTGTTATAGTGTAACAATGCCTTAATCAAAGCAAAATTTGTTTAAATTGTAGTCTGCATGAAATATGACACAATTGTTTTGACTTTGCTTTTGTCTGCAGAAGAAATTTTGTAACTGCTCTGGTAGAACACTTACATTTTAATAAACAGTTTCTCTGAGTGATGTTTCAAACTTTCAGGCACCAGAATGTGTTTGAGATGCTCCTTGCTTCTGAGAGAGTTTTTCTTGTGAATGTTCTTTATCTCCCTTTTCTGAATGCTGAGGCAGTTGCTTCAGTAGCTCATGCATCACAGTGAGGCGTTGCGTGCTGGTGTTCTCAGGGAGGCTGTTTAATGTGATACCTTCTTTCAAGTGTATTCTGCTTCACCACTCGTGTAGTTGGATGATGTTGTGCCTAACGTTTGTGGAGGAGCGTGGGATTCTGTTCTGAGTCTCAGATTCGCAGCTGGTACTCAGGAAAATCATTTATCCTCTGTATGTTTGTGCTTTGAAAGGTGGGACTGAAGTTTCTTCATCCTCACCTCTTCTCCACCCTTTATTATGAATTATCCTCCCTTTATTGGTAGTGCACTATATAAGATATATTGGTAATTATCTACAAATACAGGCTAGATTGCTCATCTGCCAAAGAGTTTGCAAACCAAGCATGAGTCCAGCTGAAATTTTTTCTTCTATTTTTCTGTGAAACTTAGAAGTCTTAGAGCTTTTTCTCTAGGGGAAAAAAAAAAACCAAAACCCACCACATTCTTGTGTAAAATGCAGAGAACTCCCTGTATAGCCATGTTCTCCTTGGAATCTGTGTAACAGCACTGATGGGAGAATTACCTGTGTGAGCAAAATTAACTCTTCAATGCAGAGGTGAAAGTGAGTGAGCTTTGGGATCTGGCTGCAGTGCTGGGAGCTGGGCAGGGTAGGAAAACAAATTGCTCAGCTCTGTAAGGTACATCTAAAATCTCCGTAGAAGTGAGTTAAAAGATGTAGTAAATGATCTCATTTGTTTCACACAACCGTGAGTTTTTCTGGTTATTTTTCTCCCCCTTTGCTCCTGGCTTCTGTTACTTGATGCAGTGACTGCTCCCTTTTGTTACAAATGCTGGGTGGATGGCTGTTTCCAATAATTAACATGAAAATTCTTTGTCATGAGAAAAAAACTGCAAATAATTTTCCAAGGAGATGATAGAAATTCTTCTTGGTGTCTGATATCTAAGAAAAAGGAAGAGAAACCAACGTTGTAGCTCAGCAATGCTGTCTCAGATCTCTCACAACAGACTTCACGTGGGTGCCTGCAGTTTCATGGCTGCTGAATGCAACTCCTTTTCACTCTGTAGTGCCTCCTTGTATGCTTGGTCATTAAGAAGTTTTTGTAGAACACCTGGGACAGAAATTCTTCTCATGGTTGGATACATATTTTTTTTTGTTCTGACTTCAGATTCGTGTAAAACTCCCTGGCAAAATAGGCTCTTTTCAGAAGCTTGATGAGATCACTTATGTAACAAATAACTTGTTACTGTGGGATATTTCTTCCTAGCTGGACTGATAAGTGGGGCATAACAGGAGAAAAAGAGTAAGAAAAGAGGAGGGACATATTTGTGTCCAACAAGTTGTTGAATATGTTTTAATTTCAGTTTTAGTTGAACGTTTTCAGGGCTCTCTTATTTTTCATTCTCATCTTGAAAACTCTGCAGAAAAAATTTATCAAGTCAGTACATTTGGCAGAACTTTGGAGTGTGCGTAGGCTTGAACTGCCTCTAAACTGATTGGCTGGTTTACAAAGTTGCTGCTCTTTCACCTTCAAAGGGCAAGATCTGGCAGACTTCTGCAGCCTTTTGTGAATACACTGTGGTATCAGAAAATTATTTTCCATTTGTCTTTTTTGGATACTTCTTCCTCTGTTTCTGAGAAGTCCTTTCAGACCCAGACTTTTTCTGTTCAGGTGTTTGCATGGACTATGCACAGGCTTCCACCAAGTTAATTGTGTGTAGCTGAGGTATGTGAAGGAGGAACACAATACATTTCTAAGCCTCCTGAACAATGTGCCCTCTCACAATCAGGAGTGCTTCTTCCTACAAAGCTGTTGTCACTGCAGATTACTGAATGCAATTGTAATCTGGTTCATCAGTGTGAACAAACTGCCAGTGTGGTTCCTGAGCTCCAGGTTAAGAAGTGTTGTTTGGATGTGCTCAGTGTTCTGCAAACAGTTGGGACACTCTTCGCCGTAGGTAAGCTGCTATTGAGTAGCCATTGGCCTTGGGTCAGCAGGAGAGCTGGGTGTTTGACTGTGAAAGGTTATAAGCTCATTTGCTCTGCATTTGCATTCCCAGAAATGAAATGTGTTATTCTTTGAACTAAGGAATCATACAGTTAGAGAGACTTGATGTTCCATTTCCCTTATTGCTGTTCTTGACTTACCCTCTCCCTGCTTATCCCCAGCTTGAGAAAAAAGTTTTTTTTTTCCTTGCTTCTTTGTCCCCTTAGGGTTCTTTGTATCACTTCCTATTGTTCTTATTCCAATACAATAGTTTCCAATCTCATGCCATCTTTTAATAGCTTCTAAGGTTGGAAAAGAGTGTTAAGATTATTTATTATGCTCCCATATATTGTTTTTTGCTATTTTTTTTTTGCTCAGATCTGTGTTTTAGAAAGTAGTTTTGCTTACAGGCTCTGAATAGAAGATTTCTTTCAGCCTTTGGAGCTACTTGGCATGCTGTTTATGCCAGTGAGATGGGTGCTTTTCCAAATTGGGAGAATTTGAGTGCTATGTTTATATGTACTCAAGGTACTGGAGATGTTTAATTGTCTTTGAATGTGATCTCTTTATGTCAGCTCTGCTTGTGCAGAAACTCAACTGCTAGTCTGTTTTTTTGTTTTGTTTTGTTTTGTTTTGCTGTTTGACTGATGCAGATAAATATCTTGTATTACTTTTGTTTTCTTTTGTTCATAACAGTTTTAAGAACTTTGATTTGGAAGAATCTCAGAAATGTGCAGTAGATTGGTTGATGATTGGCCCATCTTCCAAGAGAGAGGAGTACAAAGTGTGTGGATCTTCCATACCTCCATCTTTCATCTCTGCAAGGGATCATGTTTGGATATTTTTTCACTCAGATGCATCAAGCTCAGGACAGTCTCAGGGATTTCGCCTTTCTTATATTAGAGGTAAAACCTTACAATTTTACTGGCTTTGCTTACACTAGTAAAATATGAAGGCAGTAGTATTTTCTGATGACAAAAGTCTCGGGGCCAGTCTTGATTTCTAAGCTGTTAGCATGGTAACACTGATACTTTTTCCAATTTGCTTCTTAATGGTTTTCCTGTATCTTATTGGCCTGACCTGTTGTCTTGTGACGCGCAGAGATGGTAGATATTAAAATGTGACATTGTGTGGTTACGTAAGTTTTGATACTGACTTTTTTTTTGTGCTTGTCCTCTTTTGCAGGGAAGATTGGTCAGGCTGCGTGCCAGTCAGATGAATTCCATTGTGCAAATGGAAAGTGTATTCCCAGTACTTGGAAATGTAATTCCATGGATGAGTGTGGGGATAACTCAGATGAGAGAAACTGCACTGTCCCTCCAACAGAGCCTCCATCCAGCATCTGTCCCTCAGGAACATTCCAGTGCAGTGTAGCCCGCTCCACCAAGTGCTTGATGAACGAGCTGAGGTGTAATTCAGTTAAAGACTGCAGTGATGGTTCAGATGAAGATAATTGTCCTGATCTTTCCTGTGGCAAAAAGCTGGGTAACTTTTATGGATCTTTTGCTTCACCTGACTTATTCCGTGCTGATCACAGCAAATCAGACCTTCGTTGCACATGGTATGTGGATACCCAGGATAATCGGCACGTTCTGTTGCAGCTCGATTTGCAGTTAGGCTACAATGACTATGTAAAGGTGTATGATGGCATTGAAGAGAGAGGCGATAAATTACTGCAAACATTTTCGTTTCACAACAACAGGCATCCGGTGAGCGTGGAGTCATCAAAGGGCCAGCTCACTGTCTCGTATCACGCTCGCTCAAAGAGCACTGGCCATGGGTTCAATGCAACCTACCAGGTGAAAGGTTATTGCCTTCCTTGGGAGCACCCCTGTGGGAGCGATGAGGAGTGTTTCACAGATAAGCAGCATTGTGATGGCTGGTGGCACTGTCCAAATGGCAAGGATGAGGAGAACTGTCCAGCTTGCCAGAAGAATGAATACCCATGTGAAGGAAACAGTGGGCTTTGCTATTCGATACTTGACCGCTGTAATAACCAAAAGAACTGCCCAGATGGCTCGGATGAAAAAAACTGCTTTACTTGCCAGCCAGGGAACTTCCACTGTGGCACAAATCTGTGCATCTTTGAGACTTGGCGCTGTGATGGCCAAGAAGACTGCCAAGATGGAAGTGATGAGCACAACTGCCTGGTGATCGTTCCCAGGAAGGTCATCACAGCTGCTCTGATTGGGAGTCTTGTGTGTGGCCTGCTGCTGGTGATAGCGCTGGGTTGTGCATTTAAGTTATATTCTCTGAGGACCAGAGAGTACAGGTACATAAAACCGTCCTGTTTTTATTGATGCTTTAGTAGCTGAGTGTGTATTCCTTTGCTTAAACGAGGAAAAAAGTCAATTTTTATCAAGAGAATTCAGAAAATGCTGTGAAATTTATGATAAGTAGTGCTCGCTGCATTAGGCTTAGAGAATAGTGGTCAGGATTTTCAGAGGTAGGGGAAATGTCAACTCTTCTGTGATCTATGGAAAACACACATCTATTGTGTAGCCAGGCAGAACCTGAATCTAACAAATAGCAAAACAGTTCTGAGAAATCTCCTTTCAGTTTGCACAACTGAGGTAGTGCCCTTTTGGAGAAAGTCATAAAAGGCTTTCTTGTGTCTGTCTCTTGTCATACACACCAGCTTTGTGTCATGCTGGTGACATCCGTGTTGTGAGCACCTACTGCTTTATGTTCTCACATGATCAAATCTGAAGGAGCTGGAAAAAAGGCTGACGTGTTGTGCTCCGGGAGCCCCTGTGCCTTGGTTCTGGCAGGACAGCTGCAGGACCTGCCCACGGTGTGTGCCTGTTCCAGGGCTTAATGTTGTATTCTCCAGAGATGTGCAGAACAAGTTAAAGCTTTCGTTGCCGTAAGTTGGCTTATTGGAAAACATTCGGTTACTACAGAGTCCAAACCCAGGGTCTGGCTTTGCTGATTTGATTCCCTGTTACTCTTGCTCATTTTGTTTATTGTAGTGTCCTGATGAGGTTTCTCACAGAGCCCGGGTAAAGATTTGCCTTTTTGCTGCTAGTTTGAAGCCCTCTGCACTTTGTGCGTTAATGTGAGACAAGGCAGGGCAAACTGACTGCTAGTTCTCTTTGGTTCTATTCCCAGAGCGTTTGAGACCCAGATGACACGACTTGAGGCAGAATTTGTGCGGCGGGAAGCTCCACCTTCCTATGGGCAGCTGATTGCACAAGGGTTGATCCCCCCAGTTGAAGACTTCCCTGTTTACAACGCATCACAAGTATGGTGACACGGGTGCTGATGAATCTAATAGCAGCCAGACTACTACAAGTTAAAATCGATCTGGAACTGCATTCTTTCAGTAGCAGTGAAGCTGTGCTAACTATATGGAAATGCTCTTACTAAAATATATATGTTTTACTTTGAGCTGTAGAATCAGAGTCGTGTTTCTTGGTGCTGTGGATAGTTTTGAACACGAGATCTGTTTGCTAGGGAGCTGCAGTCAGAAAAAACACATGCTGTTTTGCTGTATTTCAAGATAGAATAAACAGAGACAGAGGAAGTAATTTTTTTAAAAGGCTTTCCAAGCTGAAACTGTGATGTCTGAAGTGATAAGAAAGTAGGTCTCTAGCAGTATTTTTGGGGAAATTCTAGGATTAACTTTTACTTACAAATACATTATGCTGGCAAGCCATTAATTCATACTGATATTTTACTGTTGAGTTCTCAGAAATCTCTCTCAGACTGTTAAAATTATGCCACTGTGGTACAGTTCTGAGTGTGATAAAGCTCTTGTAGCTTGTTATCAGGTACAGCAGTATGGTGCATTTGCATTTCTCCTGTTACCAGGTTTTGAGGATCCTCTGCTATTGCTGGTGGCAGAGGACTTAGTGGTCTGTAGTCTGTTCTTTGGTGAGGATCTGATAGAAGACGCTTGCCCAGCAAGATGCTTCACAAGAACAGATCAAACTAATTACAGAACGCTCGAAAGGAGTGAGAATTCTATTAAAAAGGGAGATCTTAGTGAACAGGCTATGGGAGGAGTCTCTTGAGTGTGTGCTAAATCAATTGCATCTGTGTGACAGGCCTCCGTGCTGCAGAACATCCGAACAGCTATGAGGAGGCAGATGAGGCGTCACTCGTCACGACGAGGCTCGTCTCGGCGGCGCCTTGGCCGGCTCTGGAACAGACTCTTCCACAGACCTCGGGCGAGAGGACAGATCCCGCTCCTGACGCCTGCCCGGACTTCGCAGACAACGTTGGGTGATGGAATCATCAACCATGCTGATGGGACTGTTAGGAGTCCTCTGCCTTCACCTGAAGGACCTAGTTTAGAGGCAGATGCCCATGCCAGTGGCCAGCAAGAAGCTGGATGTAGCAGCTCGCAGCCAGAGACTGAAATCACAGAGCCATCACCTTTGAATGTCTTAGAGAACACTTGCACAGCTGCACAAGCAGAGCCTGAGTCTGGACATGCTGATAAATCTTTAGGTGCTGAGACAACAGGCAATGAGCTCAAGCAGCCCAGTAAAGTGGAATCAGGAAAGGCTTTCAGAGATCCTTTGTCTGAAAGTGCCACAGAAACGATCCGTGAAGGGTCAGCATCCAGGACTGTCCCAGAGGGCAGTAATTTAAGTAGAAATCATCCACCCAGTGAAGAGCCATGTAGGTTACCCTTAAAAAAGTGGGAGTCTGCTTATTCAGACAGCCCCATGAATGTTAATATCCAAGTGGATGGACAAAACCTGTGTTGCCCTAGCTCTCATCAGGAGGAGCCTTTGGGTCTTCATGCGGCTTGTTGCCATTCTGTGGAAGTGCCAATGTTAGAGTCCTCTTCTCCCCTCTCTGAAATCAATACAAGCGATGATGAGTCTTTACTTGTTTGCTAGTAGAAGCTTTTGTTTTGACCCTGTACATTTTGTAATTTCATTGTTTATATGACTGTGCACTTTGATTTTAGGTGGTTTGTGCTCTCAGCTTTGTCCATGAAAACCAGTGTGCTTTAATCCCCAGGGAGTACAGTGCAGGACTAAATGGGACAAGTTTTTCTTTGTTGCTATTCCTGAAACTCCAATGGGGCAGCAGGCCAGTATGTGATGTCAGGGGCTAGGAGAGCAAGAATGTGTCATTGTAGTTGGGAGGCACCTCCCTTGTTCATTTCTTCTGTGCTTGATTTACTTTCCAATCAGGGAATTTGTATTTCTTTACTTTTCAATTGGTCTTACAGAAATTAACACTGTTGGAACTTGGGGCAGGCACCAGTTGTGACTGTGAGTACCAGTCTAGAAATAACATTGTCCTTTTAGGCATTGTTATTTAACTAAAATTTAATAATTAAGTAGCATTAAAAATGTTGGGAGGAAATAAAATCCTTTGCAGTGCCCTATTTCTGCAAGTTGTTTGCTTCCTTTGTTCCCTTCAGAAATGTATTGATGGCTGTGTATATCTCGAAACATCCACTAGACCAAAGTTTGTGTATAGAGTGTGCAGAGTACTCCTGTCTGCAGTGGCTTTATAGGAAGGGATCAGCAACGTTCAGTACAAGTGAAATGCATCGAGCCCCATTTGCAACAGTATTTTTTCTGTTATATGTTACTCTTTTCAAAGTGATGTTGCAAAGGTTGAGGAATTGCTTCCTCTCTTCCTATCTTTTTCCTCTCCTCCCTTCTGATTTCAGGGTCTTATATGATGACACCACTTTGGTTGTGCTCTGGAGGTTCTGAGGCTCCACAGCTGGCTGCAGTAGGAAGCACTGAGCACTTGGTAACTGTCAGGATTGGACTCTTTATTTTGTAGTGAAATGTACATCACAAGTTTGCTTATGAATCTGCTATCTAGGTGCCGCTTTTTTGAAACTGTTTTTCTAGACAATTTTAGGGGTTTGCATTTACTTTCTGTTGAGCACTCAAGTAGGGCAGTGCCAGTTTCAAAGCTGACATTATGAAAATTGTATACTGCTTTAAGCTAGTGACTTCTTTTTTGTTTTTATTTTAGAGTGCAATTAGAAGCGAGCAAGTTATTTGCCTGGAAGGAAGGTGATATTGCTTAAGCAGGAGTGACCTGGTGCAGAATCACAGCTGGTTATGGTCTGATAGTTTGGCCCTGCTGCAATGAACAGGATGGTGCCATGAACCAGCATGGGCCGAGCTCCACCGTGCCCTTTTAGGAGTTCTGCTTCAGTCCCCTGGTGAGGCAGTAAGAAACTAACATACTACATGCAGAAATTAATAAAGAAGTTATCTCAGCTGCTCCTCTGTAAGTATCCAAGTGCTTTGATGCTGTTTAATGCTGTAGGAATTCAAGTTGCCTGAAGTTATTAACTGGTAACTTGAGTTTGTAAAGCTGGGGTGAAGTTGGGTGTTTGTAGAAGTGGAGTTTGCCATCTGCAGCCCCTCCTGGCTGCAAAGGGGCACTTACTTTTGCAGTGAACAGTTTACATCAGAGTGCCAAGGATGTGCCCTGAATCTTTGGCTAGGATTCCTTTTGGGAGTGCTTTAAATAAATGAGGAGTAAGACTTCAGCTTTACTGAAATGCAAATGGGAGAATGACTTTGAAATTACTTTTTTGTCTTCAGTTGCAAATTGGTTTCATAGTGTGTTTTCCAGAAGATTCAAAGTCTGTAAGAGCATAGAAAGGATTGTAGCAAAATGCATAACAAGCAAGAGTCACAGTTACATTAAGTAAGTACTACTCACTCATTTCTTTCCAAGTGCTTTTGTGATCAGAATTCATTTCATCAAAGGAAATGAAGCTTCGGAAGAAATACTAATTTCATAGCATTTGTAAGTATTTTAGGTACATTCCACTTTTGTCACGTACTGCAGTCATCGCTCTGCCAGGGTTGTTTGCACTGAAGGCTGCAGGTTTTAGTGTCAACTTTTTTTCCTAAAGGTAATTTTAATTACTTTGAAATGTTATTTGTAAATCAGTAAGCTTATTCTTAATGGAGAGGAGGATTGTTTCAGAGTTAATACTGTGATGATATGAAGGACTTTTAGAATATGTATATATTCTCTTACAGAAATGACTAGTTTTCATCATACTATGCCTTAAATTATCATCACTGTAAGGCTCTGGAAGTTGAAATATGTTGAAATATTGGAGTTGAAATCTATACTTCAAATTACTGCAATGTTCTGGGAACAACCCTGAACTGTATTTTCTTTTAACATGTGTAACTTAACATAATTTCTTCCATACATAATGCATATTTCGTGTACTGATCCATTTGGTAACTCAGCCAAAATTTCAGTGAGGAGATTTTATATTTAGAAGCTGACAAAAATCCAGGTTAATGAAAATTTGATGCTTGAAGTATACAGAAATATGCACAGCCATCACTGCTGGAATTTATAGCCTTGCATAAATGAGACATATGAGCCTGGTGCTTTTGCAGACACTTATGTTTTGTATTCTGCAGTAGAGTATTCTCTCCTAGCTCCCATAGTCCGTTCCTTGGAGGAAGGAGTCAGTTTTGCAGAAAAACCTGAACATGTGTGCGGTGGGCACAGACAAATGTGTTGAAATGTCAATATGTGAAGGAAACCTGTCTGCCTTAGTATATGCCTACCCCTCCTTTCTCCACCACTTGTAAGCATTGAGCAGAGAAGCAACTGTCATTAAAGCTCACCCGGCTTCTGTTCCTCGCAAGCTGCCTCCTTATATTCAGAACTTACTGAAAAAAAATTGTGGGAAACTGCTACTATGCCAGAAGTGTGAACAGGAAAATCTCATTCTTTGCTCAGTGGAAAATAAAATCACACTTCAATGACTATACAACCTAATGGGTTATTAAGTTTATCTTTTACAAATGATTTTAATAATGCTTTTCTGCATTCTTTAAATGTTTTCATAAAAGGGAAAAAATATTCAAGATTCAAAACAAAACAACACCAAAAAACCCTACAAAACTCCACCATCCGGTTTCCCTAAAAAATAGCTTCCTAAAATGAACTCTGAATAGAGAGGAATACTTCAGCTTTTCCCTGATCTAAAAAGAAGGAAATCTCACAAGCAGCATCATGACTGAAGTGCTCTCTTATTTGCTATTTAAAACATGAGGTGTATTTCTGTTGGAAATTGCAGCACTTTCCAGCTCTTGTATGATTCTGTAACACCCCTGAAATGTACTGGGTTTCTATTCTGTTCTCTGCCTTTTTTTTTCTTCTTTTTTTTTGTGTGTGTTGTTGTAGATATCCACTGAAATGCATTTTACCATAATGTATGTACAGACGTATGGTTCAGGTATGGCATCGTGGTTTACCAGCGTTTGCTGGTTCCTGGACAATGATACTATACAAGTAAGATGCTGGGCATCATCATACTTTTGCTCTTGCTTCAATCTCTTAATTTTTAATAAAATCTAATGTGTCCAGAGGCTGTGAATTTCTGACTGTCACTAGAAGGTGCCCATCTGTAAGCACTGCCCACTGCTGATTCCGTGTCTTGAGTCAGTTATGAACCTTCAGTGTGAAGATCTGAAGGTGGTGTGTTTTTTTTCTTGGCTGCATGCTTTTTGCTGGTGTCTGAAGCTGTAGATGTGCATCACTTTTTCTGGGAAGTACATGTGAAATCTTGCCAATAGCAATTTCCTGTTGTATACAGATGTCTTTAAAAGACACATAGATATACCCCAAATAACAAAACATAGCCATGGAGTATATGATTCTTTATGACTCTGTTATAGAGAAAAAATAGACAAAGAAACCCTGTTCTTAAAATACATCACCTCATTGCTGATTGCTGGGGGCTGTGCTTGTTTTGCTGATGCTTCCTCTCTCCAGTGTTTGTTTATATCTTCAGAGGGAACCATTGGCTCTATTCTGATGGTTTTTGGTTTTTTTGTTTGTTTGTTTTGAAGGTAGAGGTTGAGTTCTTTTCTGTTGGCAAATTTGCTCTACAGGCTTGGAAATATTTATCTGTGTAGCAGAGGATTGGACAGACTTCATGGTCATCAGGATTTATCCATAACCATGAAGGATGGGAGGGCACAGCTTGATGTAGAGGGCTAACACTGCCTTACCTCATAGAAAAGGTGATTGCTTTACTTCACTTTGAAGTACTAATTCAGCTTCAATAACAGTGACACGGGCAGTAATCCTACAACCCCAATACTGATGTAAACGTCGCTGAAATGAATAGAGCATATAAAAGGGACATAGAATAATAAATGATACCTGTGCACTTGTAGCAATGTTTGCTGACAGCTTGTGTAGCACAACAGATGTGTGTTGTGACAAAACCAATGAGCTACCTTGGAAAGTCTTAAGTAATTTATGTATTTGTTTTAACAGACTTTTGAGAGAAGAATTGCTTTTGCTTATTTAAGATCAGGAAGCATCTTTTCATCTCCCAAGCAGGCAGTAGGATTTAGATGGCAGCCTCTCCGTCCGTGACCCAAACTTGCCAGGTAGCACATCTCTTGTTAGTCTGTTAACATAGCGAGTTGTCAAATAAGCCACCCTTCTTATTTCAGATTCTGGCCCTTGTGTTTTTGGCTATAGGGATTAAATGGTCTTCAGGGCTGGATTAAACAGTGGAAGTTTCCTTTTTTTTGCACTTCATACATTTCCTGCTTCATTGTGCCTTCCAAGTTTCCTTCGTTTCTATTCCTATCTTACCCTGAGTCTTTTAAGACATTTATTCTTGGTCTCTAATAAAAGCAGTGTCACTTGGCCGTTTTCAAATCCTTTTCCTTGGTTTTTCCTTTTTCATTTGTCCAAATTCAGAATTTTCTTGCATAGTTGAAGTTAGAGCACCACTAAAAAGTGCTAAGGAATGAGAAGTTTTAGAATCAACAAAAGTTGCTTTGCTTTTAGTAACAGGAAACAAACCCTGCTCCACACAGGGGCCTGCTCCCAAGCAAGGGGCCAAAGCAGTTGGAACTCTAAAGATTTAGGAAAAGACAAATTCCAAGCAAGGTTTACCCTTGACTGTTCTATTTTTTACTGAAGCTTTCATTTATGACACGTACTTCAGTACCTCAGTAATTCCTGTCTTGTAATTCGTTTGGCTCTCAAAAGAGCCAAAAAGAAAAGGTACTTTGTTTCTAGAGTTTGCAAATTAGTGAATGAAAAATGAGAAAGTTCTTTCCTGAAGACCTCTGTAAGTTGTGTGGGACAGCGTATCATTGAGCTTGGCTAATGAAAGCTTGTTTGTGCATCTTCTAATACGTATTTGTAAAATTACTTTCAATTAATATGCTTGTTATGGAATATTAAATACACAGTGACTCATGAATCCTTTCTGAGTTGTTTAAAAGCTGTGAACTGATGAGTGTCCTATCTTGGCCCTGCTTAGATCAAGGTTTTTTTTGCCTTAGTGTCAACTGAAAGCAACCAATTCCTGTACCAAGGTCATAAAAACATTTGAGAGCAGTGGGGCCTACAGAAGCAGCTGTGCCGCACAGCTCTGCCTCATTAGTCCTGTGTTCTCCTGCTTGTGCCCTCACAGCTCCTGTTTCCTATTAGATGGCACGTTATTTGGGAGATGGACTGTTTTCCCATTGTGGTATCCACTGCGTGGCCCAACAATATGTGATCTGCGATAATGATGATCATGCAATAAGAACGATCCAATGCAGCTCTTACTGGCATCAGTCTCAAAAGCTAACTTAAGGGTGGTACTAAGCATTTGCATTGCCTCTATTACCACTGTGAAATTTGCTGATTGGCATTGCCAGCTCTAAAAGAATGAACAGCAGGCTATTTTTCTGCATTGTAGCCTATTGTTAGAATACTTAGTGTATGTATACAACTACATATAATAGTATATAAAATAGAGATTTGTTTAGAAATGGATTGATTTTATAACTTCATTTAAACTCAGAATTTTAACACCACTGTGCCTATCAGTGTAATTCAGTTAAGGTGGTGCCAGTTTGTTTTGTATGGAGGTGACTGTAAAATTGTATGAATTGGCTCCAGAGAATGACCTGGAGAAGGTGCACTTGTTGCAGCTGAGGTGGAGATGTCCATCGCTCTGTTTTCTTTATCAGATTCTCCTTCAGAGCAGAAGGCCAAAGTTCAGGTTATCATGATTTACATGTCAATAAAAGGGACATCAAAATGCTGCAGGAAACAAAAATCAGCAAGAGTTGTATCACTACTGCAAATACTTCAGAATTACAAGACATTTCTTTTGGGAGGGACTGGCTTCTCTGCATTGAGTCATGTAATGTTCTTGACATGCTTGTAGTGTCGACTGACTTGGGGTTTTGCTTTTGTTCAGTAGGCTTAAAAATAATAGCAGTTATGTCTCCTCCAATGTTTTTTTTTATTTTTCTTTTCTTTTTTTTTTTTTTTTTAAATAATACCTGAACAAGATTGAGCATACTGCTGAACTTCATTCAGCATATGAGCTTATCTTCCAAGCTCTGTAACATGGATTTCTATGGCTAGAAATTGTATGCGCTAGGAAGTACCTTTTGCAAAGCCTTAAAATAAATAACATATGTGATGTTGGGATCACAGATGAAACTGTTTCTAAAAATCTTGGAACAGCTTTTGGAGAGTGGTATGTAATTCAAAGATGAGCTCTGCTCAACCCTCCTGTTCTGAATTCAGCCTTCCGATCTAAGGACGAATGTTTATTGTTTTAGAGCATTGAAATACAGTCAGGGAAAATTTGAGCCCAAGCTAGTTAACAACTGTGAGGCAATGGCTAAAGAAGCCATTTTTAGAGTTTGATTGCTGTGGTAGCAGTTGTAGACTTGATACATTTTTACTGTTACCTAAGGTGTATGTTTATATTTACACACAAAGCCGTGTTTTTCTTTATCTAACTACCTAACTTAATGCCTTATGTAGCTTTATAGAAGGAGAAGAGTATAAACTGTGTTTCTTTGTAGTGTGTTGTACCATCTCCAGGCTTGGATACAGGGAGAGAGATTTCTAAATAACAGGTAGTAGAGGAAAGACACTTCCCTTGAACTCACCCCATATTTTGAGTCTATTCTTCAATCTTTGTATAACATATGGTACCTGACAAACTAAGAGATTGACTAATTTTTCAACCAAGGCCACTGACACAGAGATGCTTTAGGAATTAAATTCCTATGGCTGTTACCAAGGCTACTGAATGTGATAGCTTTTATTTTCAGAAGTTACAAAAGAACAGGAGCTATTCAAAATGTTGCTTAGAGCTGTTCCTGCATTTTGCATTTTCAAGATTCTTTGATGTGAAAGTGGCCATACTGCTACAGCAGCAAATCTCTAAATTTATTGAATACATTAAAAAAAATCTGGTTCTTTTTTTTTCTTTTTTTTTTTTTTTTAGTGTTTGCTGCAAATAAAATATGCATAACACTTTCTTAAGAGCATCTGATGTGAGAATGATTTAGACTTGCTCCTTCTCTGAGCACAGTTAGAATGAGAAGTGTCACCTGACTTGATCATAGCAAAGAGGAGCACCTGGCTTTGTTCCTGGCTCCTGTGAGATCTCCCTGTTGTGCAGGAACCCAACCCTACCTCTGCAAACATGTTTCAAAAATGAAGATGTTTGAGATCTTATCTCACCAAGTGATGTCTCAATGCTCAGGGTGACTGCTTTCCTATGATAACCCAGGCTCATTCCTGTCCCATGTGCTTCCCCTGCTCCTTGTGGCCCTGGCCGTGTGGGTGCTCCACCAGCTGTCCTCCCAGACATGCGTAGAAATGATCCTTTGGGCTGTGCCTGCTCTGGGGCAGCAGCAGGGTTGTCCCCATGTCTCCTTTCCTCTGGCTTTCTCCGTTTTTCTTTTGTGATGGGAAGCTATAGAATTGCTTTTACAGTGCCCCAGTCTCTCGGTCTCGAGCAGGCCCTTATGGCTGCTAGAATCAGTATTTCAGAGCTGTAGCTGTGCTGCGTTCCCCTGCTGAGTGAGTGTGCTGCCAAAAATAAAACAACCAGCGCCTTATTTCATATTTTATTTATTTTATTTCTGTTTTTTTTTTTTTTTTTTTTCTCCTTAGGGAAAAACTAAAAGCTACAGATGCCGTAAAGGGTGTAGCTCTCTATTCTCTATAAACTTTACTTTTTTTTTTTTAATTCCAGAAAAACTTTTTGCAAAAATGGGCATGTAAACAAGAAGCCCCCTCAGCGCCGGGGGCTGCTCCGCTATTTCCTTGTGGACAGGTCGCTGGCGGGCGGGCAGCAGTGGGCGGTGGGCTCCTCGGCCGCCCCGCCCTGGGGGTACACCACAAAACACAGCTTCTGTCCCCAGCACGTCACCGACTCTGCAGGGAGCAAGTGTGCAGTTAGCACGGCCGCTCAAGCACTGTGTGACGCGCTGCGTGACCTGGCGGCCATCTTCCCCACGGAGGCCTTGGCCCCATCGCACCGCCTGCCACCTCTTTGGCTGCTTTGAGGTGGCAAATCAGTGTTTGTAAAATGCAGGTGGTTAAAATTGGGTGCCTTTAGGAATGTGCCTTTGCTGCTAAGGGGCCTGGCACTGGGCTGTCCCTGAGGCGGTGCTGGTGCCCAGAAGTTGCAGTGAGCATGAGGGAGCTGGACTGCCTCTGGGCGGGAAGCTGCTCCTGCTCAGGGAAAGTCCCCACCACAGAGCATCTGCACCAAGCACAGCCCGATCACAGTGTGCACTGTGATGTGAGGGGAAAAGCAAGGCTTTCTTGTTATTTGAGTGTGAAATAATTCATTGCGCTGTGCAGGGGTTGTGCAGCGCTGCTGGGAGGAGAGCGGGGTGAGGGACAGGCAGAGTTCTGTCATTAATTATTCTTTTTGTGATGGTTTGTTTGGTCTTTACGTGCTTAAAGTGATACTCTGGCACATCAGCTTTGTGGCTGATGCTGTGGTGAGTGAGCTGGGGGATGCACAGGGGCACAAGTGGAGGTAAATGTGGCAAGTGGTGAAGAAAGCAGTCACCCACAGTAACAGCCACAAAAATACAGCTGCTTCCTCCCATCCAGGGGTCTCCTGCACCATGGCTGTCTGCCTGGTTGCTTGTCATTCCTTCCAATTTAGAACTGAAGAATTTCCATCCACAAGCAGCACTTAACCTGCTTTGTGTGGGAGTCTGAGGGCTGTGCATACTGGCGGTAGTTGGGCTTGCTGGGATCTGGGCACTGGTGAGGGCTGAGGGGGGGCTGAGCCTTGCAGACCACGAGCAGTGGGCCCAAGGAGTGCACCGAGCCACTGCAGCACTGCTTACCTATTAGCCTATTTACACACTTTGGTTTATTTCTCCAGTAGACTCCAAGAAAAAACACGGGCACTCCGGTTAAAATGATAATGAGTCCGACTCCACAGACAACCGGCTCGGAATATAGGCTGAAGACCAGCAGAAATGCCCAAAATGCCAGGTAAGTGATGGGGATGAGGAGGTTCACCTGGAGGGAGAGAGCAGAGCAGAGCATGACTGCAGAGTGAGGGCGGGCCTGGGCTGGCAATGAGGGCTGTGGCATCGGGAGCCTCATGTTCCCTTCCTTCTGCCACTGTCTCTTTCCCAGCCTGGCAGGTTTGCTTTTGGAAGACTTTGTATCCCATTTTTACACCAATGGTGCTTTGGAGCACAGTTTGGGACCCTGAAACTTCACCATTGCATCTAAAAATGAGCTGATCTTCAAAAGGAAAAAAAACAACTGAAGGACAGCGTTTTCAGTGGTTCCTCCCATGCCTTGTGTATTGCAGCCAGGGGATTTAGCTTTAACATTTTCACCTTAATAGGTCTGAAGATTTTGGGTTTCTTCCAGCGTAACACGATCAGGCCTATAATTGTCACTCCATAGCAGAGGTAGTTAATAAATGACACATAGTTGATCAGTGTGTACGTGTCTCCAACAAGCATGATGATAAGAGTGGCCAGACACTGTAAAGAGAGAAAGGTGATCTAACGTGAATCACTACGAATAAGGTAGCTTAAAAGCAATAAAAATGAGCCAAAAAAGCTAAAAGCAGTTTAACTCTTGTTGCTTATGGTCCCACTGGGCTGCCTGAGCTGGACAATTTGTACCTGCTTTCAGTGGCTGCACTCCACCAATTTCTGTTTCAAAATCTTTTGAGCCTTACAGTGAGGACTTCTGATGAAGGGAAGGTTGTCTATTATGAGAGAAGAGGGTTTTCTTGTAGGCTAATATTCTGTGGACAGTGCATTACTTTGTTGCAGGTGCTCTGTATGTATTAAAAAGAATGAAAGCTTTGCCCTTTCCTCCCACTGGCTCATGGCTCATGCTGCTGATGACTGACATCATTAATCTCTTGAGCATTACTCATGTTAGGAAACTGGCAGGCAGATGGTGGACACTTACATGCATAGTTTTGTTTGTTTATTTCCAAATAGCTCTGTGAAGTCAGGAGAGTTGGCTCAGGGTTCATGGGGTTGCTCCTCAGATCCTGCCCCACCTGCCCATTGGTACTCCAGGCATGAACCCCACCTTGCACTGCGTATCCATCCTGCAAACATTGTCTGCTGGTGGCCAAAGCCTGAGGGAAATGAAATGTCCAGATCCCTCCAGAGAGCTTTCAGGACTTGGCTCCATGTTACTGCAAGCTCTCTTTTTGCTTATGTCTTTTTTTTTTCTTTTTTTCTTCCCTTAATTAGCTGTTTTAATAGCAAAGGTCTCTAGGGAGGGAGGAGTTCTGCACCACTGGCACCACCACAATCAAAGGACCCTTTGGACTCTCCATTCCTCTGTTCAAATCCTCAGTGCTATGCAGAGGTGCGGGTGATTTCAGCACATCGAGCTGTCTCACTACAAAATACATTTAAAATAGGACAATGCTTTATACCAGTGTGGCATTACATGTTTCCTGCTTTCCTCTGAAAGGTTCAAGCTGGCAGACATGCATCTGCCACTAATGGGTTTTGCACTGAAGGCACTTAGGGTGATGAAGTTTCTTGTATAGGTAACGTGAATGTGTCAGAGCTGCTCGCCACATGGGTATAATTCCAGAGTGGCACTGGGCTGCAGAGGAGTGTGTTTTCTTCCCTGATTACCATGCTTGATGGCAGCCTCACACAAAGAGGGCAGGAGAGCCTGATACTCTCAGTTGTCTTGCAAAAAAACCAGTCTGTTATTTTGCATTTAGCTCGGACCCATCATTTTTTGAGAGATTAGTAAAAAAAAAATACAGGTCTCACTGGTGATGTTAAAAAGGCCTTTCTCTGTGTATAAAGAAGGCTTTCTCCATGCAAAAAACTAGGTGCAATTCACTGTAAAAGAAAAGAAAACCTGATGTATTAATTAGGTTTGCCTGGGGTCTGACCTCATTTGCTATTGTAGCCGCCTACAGTATATTATTTTTACATTTCTGTTTGTTAAGGAATTAATATTTCATAGCAGCATTTGATATACCCTGAGCTGCATTGAAGTACCTCCAAACGATGAATTGATATGCAGTGTTTGGTTCTGTAATTTGCACTGTAATTTAAGGGAAATGTTTGGAGCAGACTGGGAGGCTGACATACGCCTGATTTATCAGGCCTGTGTGGTGCAGGCAGCCTGCTCGTGGTGTGGCTATTTCACAGTGAAACAGCACAGAAACTCAGCATGTTGTTTGAGCTGATGTATTTCTAAGGACAAAGAAGTTGTGCTTCGTCGGCATCAGCAGAGTTGAGCTGCCTGGAGTGAGGCTGGGATGGAGCCAGCACCTTCTGTTTGCTCAGAACAGGACAGATGGGATGTGGGGTTTGCCCCCAAATCCTGTACAGGCAGTGCATGAGATATTTGTGGTCAGGCACTGAGCCCTGGGAATGCCATAAGCCTCAGCTATGCAGGTATTTTGTTCAGAAAGTGGAATGTGCAGAAGGCTTATCTGATGAAATTATGTCTGTGTGTATCGTGCCAGAACTGCTGTTAGAGCCTGGAGAGTCATGCAAATGTGCATCTCGGTGCATCTTGCGTCAAATCCTCATTGTTTTGAAATCAGTGGCAAATCTGCAGTTGGCTTTGATGCAGCCAACATTTTGAGCAGATGCCCTGGGGAGAATTCCCCTGCTTGCATCATGCACTCAGGGGCTGCAGCTCTGAGGGTCATTTTCCTCATTAATATCTTCTTTGCTAGAGCAAGGAACATCACACATTCCACTCATCAGATATTAATGAACTCTGTTCTTGCCAAAACTGTGTATTTGTTTCAAATAACAACTTCCGTCAGTCATCAGTATCATGGAAATTGACAATGTCTGAGAAAACGAAAGAGATCTTCCTGCAGGAAAACAGCAGCCTAACCAGCCAGAACCTCCCAACATTCTGAACCTTTTCTTCTTTTGGTGAGTGGCCCTCTCATTTGCCCAGTGTATTAATTCAGCAGATACTTCATGCAGGGGCTGCTGTAATGGCTGACTTACTTGTTTTTCACAGAAAATCAAGATCAGTCAAACAGCAGGTCCTCAGAGCGCTGCAGCTCATCCCTCACAGGACACTTTGCTCACAGGGTGTAATATCTGGAGCACGTTGTGCTCTCCCTGGGACTTGCCTTGGCTTTGGCAGTGGGGTCTACACTAGCCCTGCCACAGTGGGGTTAGCAGTGACCACAGGGATTTCCTCTGTGTTAAATATTTGCAGAAAGACAGCAAAATTTGTAAAAAGAACTCATTTTTTCTTAAATGAGATATCTTCATTTCCAGGCAAAGACGCTCTCTACCTCCCCAGTGGGGAGGACAGATTATAATGGGCTTAAATTAAAGCTTGAGTTAGATACCAGGGAATCACTCCAAGCTGCGAGGGCAGCCCTCCTTTCCATGAGTCAGTATTTCTGAGAGCTTGCCCAGGTCTGAGGAGGTAACAGGACAACAGGGCAGGGACAACAGAACTTACACAGACGAGCAGGGCAGGGATGGGTGTGCAGTACTTCACATGGATCATGGCAAGCAAGCTGGGCAAGTGGCCTTCTCGGGCACCAGAGAAACATAACCTGCAAATAAGAATAGGAGCACTAATCCACTGCATGTGCAACAACTTTTTCCATATCTAGCCGTACAATGTCTCTAATCTCAACTGCTTTCATGGGTGTTGGAGTAGAAGGAAACTTCTCTCTGGCTGCTGATTTGAAGCAGGGGGGAACAACAGCTTGGTTCTCACTTCCACTAGAGATTTGTCAATAACTTGGTGTAAGTTGTTTCACCTAATTCATTCCATGTAGGAGACCTTTAAGGTCTGATGGCATCTGTTAAATCGCCTGATCTGCATTGCCCAATTATGCCTGAGGATGACAACTGAAATCTGCCAGTCCCCATCTGCCAGCATCACTGCCTGGTTATCCGTGAACACAGGGAAGCTGTGGGGTGATCAGCCATATGTCACTAAGGCACCAAAAATCTCACAGATAACAGTTCCAGTGTCAGAAGGGGTTTGGTTAAGGTTTCATGTGCCTTAAGATTTCACTTTTCTGTGCATAACGTGTTACATATGCACTGACTTGTATCTCATGCTACTTGTGGAAGTGCTCAGATAAGTAACTTTCCTGTTGTACTTCAGAGTTGGATTGTTTCCTCTAAAAAAATGTATAACTTTTAAATTGAGTTCAGGAAGGTCAATTAATACAAACAGACTTTGCAGATTCCGGTCCCACCATCATTAGTGTGCATACAAAACCATCTTGCCTGGAAGGAGTTTCTTCATTGCGAGAATGCTGTCTGTAACTGGGAACAGAACCAGGCCCTGCAACTCCTTTCTCAGCTAGGCATAGTTTAGCTTGTAGCTCCTGGAACTTTATTGATGTAAAATTGCTTTGGTTCCATACTAAAGCCGTGTTTGGCTCTTACTGCACGTTATTCCACATCTCCAGACGCTTTTAGTAGCTCATAAGGATTATTTTGCAAGAGATTCTGTGATTCAGTATTACATTTGCTGATTGAAACAGAGCAATTCATAACTGAATGTATCCAACATGCCCAACAATGATCTCACCGTGCTATAACATCCAAAATATCTAGCTAGCATTTCTTTAGCAAATCAAATTAAAACAGCCCCTCCCCAAATTAGATAATGTTCATAAAATTGTACTCCATCTAACCTTGATGAGGTAAAAAGGTATCCATTTATTCCTCCAAATGTAGATAGGGCCACTGAGACTGGCATAACCCAGGAAAAATAGCCCAGTAACTTTTCACCAAATGTCTAAAGCAACAGAAGGCAAAGAAACTGAAATACACTGCAAAGCACAGAACTGAAATCAAAGTGTATTTTAGACATCCAGGGAATGGTTTACTTACTACCGCCACAGCGTTGGAGGACAAGAGCTCTTGGGGTGACATGGCAGTGAAATATGCAATGTTGGTGAACGTATACACAAATGTCACCAATGGGATGGATATGAATATGGCACGAGGTAGGTTCCTAATAAAAGAATTAGGAGGGTAGATGAGAATTTACAGTCATACACAGTGAGACCACAATAACCTGGTACAGCCTGGGGCACTCAAGCAGCTGCGTGTTCATCTGCTACAACGCTGTGGTACCTTCCAGGAGTGAACGTTTTACTTAGTTACCAGTCCAGAGCCCTCTTTAGAGGTGGGCAGCTGAACAAATCTCTATCTAACGCAGTAATGCATTTTCGTCTCTGTGTCACAATTGGAAAAAAGTTAAAAAACAAAGAAACAGAAGAAAAGTACTTTAATCTTTGTGATCCTGAATGGATTTAGTAAAAATTGGAAGAGTTTTTTTGTTACCAAATTACTTTTTTATATTCTATTTTCCCTTCAGAGGCTGCAATAATAATAATAATAATAAGTCTGTCCCCTCTCTTTTATTTCTCAACCAAGGCCGTATTTGCCTTATTTAAGTCGTAACTTTTCATAGTTCAGGTTTGAAATTGTAGTGGCCCATTACAGTGCTGGCTGTTTTATCGAGGGAACGCTTTGCTGACCTTTCTCTACTCCTGCCAAAGTCTCTGGGCGTGCAGTGTCCCACACACTGGTGTGAAGGCTTGTGCAGGGCTGCTCGTGAGACATCAGCTTTCATTCACTTCCAGCCAGGCTGTGCTGGTGCTTGAACTTCTCCTTGTTTAATTGCTGTGTGCATCACATGCCCAGAAATAGCTGACGCTCTGAGAGCTGCTCTTGGCATCCATCGTTCCGCTTTATCATAATCTCAGGAATTTTGAAACATTTGAGCTTTGTTTTACTAAAGTAGAACTGTTCTCCCTCCGACTCCCCCCGCCTGCTGGTGCTGGAGCATTTCAGAGCCCCTTCCTGCACACACAGCCCCCAGGGAGCTGACGTGGGGTGCCCCAGGGGCAGGTCCCACAGCGATTCTCCCTATAGATACGTGTGGCATCTCATCAGTGGTTGATTTTTTGTTAAGGATGCACTGTGTGTTTGGTCAGGGCCATGATGACAATGCTTTGTCCATAGACCGTTTTAACTGAATCGATCCTTGTGCAGTGTGTTCCTAATTTCAGCACGGTGTTTCGTTAACTAGCCTTGGCAATCCAAACAAAAAATCTCTCCTTTGGAAACACTGATCCTGTAGGACACGTAACGAAATCGCTGCAGCTTATTAAATGAATTATGTTATCAGATGGCTCTGATGTCTCAGCACTTCAGAAAAAAAATGTGGATGAGGTGGAAATGAATACTTGCCTGCGGGGATCAACCAACTCTTCTGTTACATAGTTCAAGAAGTTCCAGCCACTGAACGCAAACGACCCTTGAAGGAAAGCTAATGCTAGATGCCCCACGGATGGAGTCATCCAAAAATTGAATGCTTTGCTCGGTGTCAGCTCTTCATAGTTTCCTGCACAGAAAGCACAAGCAAGAGTTTACGGCTTCCCCTGAGGGAAGTGCTGCCCACCAGAGACACCAGGAAATAGGCAAACTTTTTCTTTCTTTCTTTTGTTTTTGTTGCCTGATTGGCTTTGAGACTTTGTCCTCCTCGTGTGTCAGCTCAGGCTGGCACTGCACTCGTGGTGCTCTCTATGGGACGGTGTCCTGGGGAGGCAGTGAGCTCTGCATGCACAGGCACTGCTCTGCAGCATTCAGCCACAGCACCAGCACTGCTGCTGTGACAAACTGCAACCTGTCTTTGTCTACACGCTGCTGGAGGATGGCTCTGCCATGGCGTAAACTCCTGTCTGTTCCTAGGGCTGTTTGCTTTTGCAAGAATTTGGTGTTGTTTAGTAGGAGTACTGGGAAAATATCTATGGGGCTGGAAGATTGATCAGGACTGTGGGGCTGTTATCACTGAGAAATACTGCTCTCTAAATGCCCTATTTCATCTTTCTTTGCATGACTCATCACAGATGTGATAAAAATGTCACGAGCCTTTTGTGCTCTCTGCTTTCCATTAAGTTGGTGATTCAGTAAGACATTTCTGCATATTAAGAAGGCGGCATTTTGTAGTTCTCAGTCTTACAAGTGACATTTTGTAGGAAACCAGACTGTGCCCAAAATGAATCCGCCATCTTCCTGAACTGGGCCCAGTGTTGCTTATCAGTTTGCACTCAGAGCACTTTAAAATTTAAAGACCATGCAACAACTCATAAATTTTCTGTAACTGCTCTGAAGAACCTCCAGATACACTTTTCCTTTATCAAAACCAACAGTGCAGGACAGAAAGGAATATGTTTAAGGAGGGTACAGCTCATTTCTCAGTACCGCCATCATTTTCGTGACTCCGTGTACGGCTTTCACACAGAACATAAACCTCCAGTGAACCTGTGTCTGGAATAAATCCCTCAGCAGC
Organism: Callipepla californica brunnescens; assembly: GCA_023055505.1. Lineage (NCBI taxonomy): Eukaryota > Metazoa > Chordata > Aves > Galliformes > Odontophoridae > Callipepla > Callipepla californica. Next base: position 8,650,021 of record JALIRH010000016.1, read on the forward strand.
ACTCAAGACAAATTGTTTTTTCACGGGACACACATCTGCTGTGTGGTGTTCTTCTCCAGGCGCCAACCTGCAACCAGCTCCCTCCAGCCCACAGAGCACCTGCAGCAACCAGAGCCGATCAGCAGCACAGGGACTGCTCCACAGCCCTGCAAACCCTTTGGGTTGTGTTGTAAGAAGGGTGGGAGAAGCAAGTCTAGCAACAGTACCATACCCGTATTGAAGCCGTCTCACAGAGTACCTTTAAAGATCTGTATGAAGCCCACAGTAATGATAAGGGCCAAGGCTAAGAGTTTTCCTGCTGTAAATATATCCTGAATGCGCGTTGCCCATCGAACGCTGGAGCTGTTCACCCAGGTCAGGAGTACTGGAGAGCAAAAGACTGAATTCAGTGGAATGAAATTACGTTTATTTAAGAACACACACAGCGCTGTAAAACACTGACTGCCATATAGTTCCCACATGGCCATGATCGAGGTGAGGAGGGGACTGGCCTTGCCCTATGGGGCGCCCAGCTGCAGAGGAGCATCCATCACAGCTTTCCTCCCTGGGACTCTGCTGTCTGGCTTCTCCAGCTCGACGGGCTGTACCTGCTCAGAGCTCAGTGTGCTGCCTGAGCCGGGGTTTCAGCCTCCTTACGGGACACGGAGAATGTCTTCTTTCCCTGTGGCTCTGCTCCAGTCCCACCAGCTCTGTAAGTAATGAATGTAGAGCCAGTGGTTGTCTGTACTTCCTATATGCCTGCTTTGGGAATGTTAAAGAAGATGAGGAGGGCTTTGGGCAGTGGTGGGAAACCTGCTCTGGGTAAGCTCACCTGCCACCGCTGCCCAGGGATGAGCTGCAGCCTGCTGTGCTCCCTGCAGGCAGGCAGGGAGGGACTGGCCATCCCGTCTGGGGCACACTCCTGCCTGCCTCTTGGGTTCTGGGGCTGTAAGCCCAGGCTTGCTGAGTGATCCTTTACAAAGCAAGGCAAATACTCACGTAAACACACCATGGAGAGGATCCTGGAGGCATTATAGGGGGGAATACAATTAGGGAACACGGGCTGCAGAACATAGTTTGAGAAGGTCAGCGAGATGACAGCCAGACTGGTAGGGTACATGATAAGCACCGCACTCCAGAGCAGCAGAAACCTGAGAACACAAGAAAAAGCACAAGAAAACAGGGCTAGGTGGGCTGGAGCAGTAACGCATGACCAGCTGTGCTGCTCTTTGAGAAATGCCTAAGACATCGGGGTCATGTGCTGCTCCTGGTGCTCCTTGGCCATGGCAGTGAGTGCTTCTCAGGACCTCCTTGTTGCTGCTTTGCCTTTTGTTTCTGAGAAGTATGGGGCAATCTGACGCTTCCTTTTTCTTATTAACTACAGGGAGCTAATTCAGTAAATAGCCATGATGCAAATGCTCCCCAAATATCACTACTGTTTGTTAAAACCCAGTGCACGTGCATGAGTCTCCTTTTTTGTTCTTAATGTTTTCTATCATGGTTCAGAGTAGTTTTCTGTAGTAACTGGCTTGGCCATACCATGCTAAGGGTGATGCATTTAGGCTGGGGCCACACTGCAGGCCCTGCTCACCCAGCTGGGCGTTAGGGACAGTCAGGAATCTGCTGTGTTACTTCACTGCAGACTCAGCAAGTCTTCAAGGCAGATACATCATTTGTGCTCTTGTTCTGAGAGTGCTGGGGAAGTGTGAGGACAGATATTTTTGCCCTGGAACAGGGCCCAGCTGTGTGTGCCCACAGGAGCACAGCCTGCAGCTGGCTGGGATTGAGCAGAGCCACATCCATGCAGGTGATGGATTTTCTGGGCAGAACCCTCTGGTTCCTCCCTATCAGCTTTTGTTTTCCCCCTGTCCGCTTTGTGCAGAGCAGAGGGATGAATTCAGTTAAAAATATTCAGTGGGAAGAAAAACTCTGAAAACAGTATTTCAGGTGAAATTGGCACTTGCTTCTGTTTTAATATAAAGAACATTAAAGTTGGTGTCTGCTAGAATGTGGTTTAATGGGATTGTGAATAATTCAGCAGATACCTGACAGTCAATTTATTTCATGCTGAAGTGAAATACATGCAGGGCCGATACCACCAATTAAATTAAATGCAGAATTTTAGCAGAGGGTCGCAAAGTCATGCTGTCAAACAGGGGGCTGAGAAGAGTCTGCATTAAAATAAGGAGGAAGGTTGCCCAGGATGTCGGTCCTATATTTGTAGGTAGATCTTACACAAAGCCTAAGAGGAAGAGCTTCTGTTGCTGGTTGCTCAGATCACACTGGTGCTGGGGTAGCACTGCTGTGCCCTGGCCTTGTTCTTGTGGCTCACCCCGGGTGCCTGGTGGCATGGCATGTCTGTCTGCCTGGGGATGTCTGTCCTGGTGCTGTGCAGCAGCAGGATGCACAGTGTGCTATGGCTGGTGGCCAGGAAAGGGTCCTGATGCACTACTCAACCCTCTGGGTCCACTAGGTATCTGCTGCTTTTCAAGTACCACCTTTTAGTCATACGTTGTACAGGAAGAATTAAGAACAGGACTTCCCTAACAAAACAACAACAACAACAACAACAACAACAACATCTTTTTCACATCTGCTGTAATGAAGTACCACAGTTATGTCTGTAGCAGGTCTCAGCCCTACCTGTCAGATGCCAGGGTGTGGCATTCACATGAAAGTGCAAATCACTCCTGCACCTAAAGTGCAGATGTTTCTCCTTACTAATTGTCTCACTTGTGGAAAGCAACGAGCGTCCATTGATCTGGACATCTAACAGAGGCCTGTGCAACCAGGCTTTCAAATACATATTCCAGATGAGCTTGTGCTCCCCAAATGATGTCACGTTAAATATAAAGTATGATTGGAGCAGCCAATGAAAATGAAATGAGAGTGTACTGTAATTGGGTGCTACTAACAAAGAAAAATTTTGGAATGGAAATTGTTGTTCACACTGTCTAATCACAGGAGAAGCTGTAGGTTTAAGAAGGTTCAAGGTAGTTTGAACGTTATTATCCTAAACTGCTTGGGAACTTTAGATTTTGGCAACAACAAAGGAAATACAGAAATATACTTGAGGTAAGATTGGTTTGCAGTTTGAAGCAATATTTATCAAAGCTTTGGGTTGGAGTTCTCTGCTGACTTCAACACTTAATGATTTTTTAGTAAGGGCATACATTCAGTTATCAAGCAGCATTGGTAAAAGCTATACTGGTTGTATTTATCAGAAATACGCTAGTGGGTTTTCCATGTAGCTTCATGTATTCCTTTTCTTCTGCAGGGATGCGTATTAGGCTTATTTACTACTTTGGGTAAAGTTATTTTTATGACTTGCATAAACCTTTAAATATATACGTGTGCAAATGAACTACGCTCAGTCATGCTGCTCCAGCAGCAGCACGGAGTGTGGAGGGTTCCCTGCACCTCATTTGCTCATGTACAAATGCTATTTAAGTCCAAGATGACTTCTAAATGAAGCTAAAAGCAGAAGGTCTGGCAGCAGACCTCTCTTGTCTTGTCCTCCCCAGCCAGTCCTGCTGGAACCCAGCACATCCCCTGGGGGCAGCTCTGCTGCGTTTTGACTCTTTCCCATTGCTTCTGGGTCTTTAATCTGTTCTTCCACAGGTGTTCCCAGACTTTCCTATTTTACTTGTTGAATACATGGTAAAATATAAAAGATGACCTCTTCTCACTTGTCCCTTCCTCCAACAGCAGCACTACTCAGAGACTTATTTTTGAGAAGAAGCCATTTCCTGACTTCTGCATCCCCCACTGCATTTACGTGGCCCCTTGCTTCCTACAGCTGCAGCTGAGGGAGCAGAGCTGTGAGCTGGCACCTGTGCCTGGGACGCTTCTGCAGGCAGACTTCTCCCCTGAGCAACTTTCTGTATTCTGCTGCAGGAAGGTCCTGCAACATAATGCCATGGAAATATTTGCTGCCTTCTGCACCAATAGCTAACAGAGGGTGGGTTATGGTGAGTGGCCCCAGCCTGGCATCCCTCAAACAGTCTGTGCTGCCACTTACCGCCTGCACACGGGAACGTCATGTGGATGTGGCATCACTTATAGCCATTGATTTTTGTTGAGTTGGAGAGGAAAGTGAAAGCATCCTGCAGTCTGAAGGCAGAACTAGGAGCACTGCAAAGGGGCATTTTGGTATTTCAGTGAGAACAGGAAGGGCGACTTTACAAAAGCAGGTTATTCTGTTTCTTCTAAGTCAGCTGTCTTTTCCTCAATTAAGTACTGAATGTAAGCATGTATTCCAATGACTGAGGAGGTGTGGTACTTACCCAGCTAACCCACCAAAGATCTCTGTGACGTAGGAATAGTCCCCTCCGGATTTGGGGATGGTAACTCCCAGCTCAGCATAACACAGTGATCCCAGGGCAGCAACCCCGCCGCCGAGCACCCAAATAATGAGAGCCAGTCCCACTGAGCCAGTGTGCTCCAAAACCCCTTTCGGTGAAATAAAGATCCCAGAACCAATGATGTTACCTGGAAAGGACAGAAAGTTTGCAGTGAGATAAGTGACAGAGAAATTAACTTTATTTGTTCAAGCAAACAAATCCAGCCTGTGTCCCCATCCTGCCCCTCTTCACCAGATTTTGCTTGCTTGTGTTTCATCTGGTTAAGCCCCAGGGAAGGAGTTGCCATTGATCAGAAATCAAGCAAGCTGAGTGCACTTGGATCTGCTGAAGCACTGCAACGATCTGTTGAACATCTGTGTTTAGAACTAATGCTATTGTGGAGTAAATTTGGGCAGCTTGAAAAGCTGTCTGCTGTCACTTCTCAATCGTTCAATTGAAAGGAGTTAAAAAATGTTTGTGATAAAGATTTTCATCTCTACTTAAAAATGAGAGTTCAGAGGTTTAAATACAAAACCAGAAAGTTGAGTTATTCATAATTTAGGGGCCAAGTGGGGCACTTGTGACAAGAGCAGATTGGAGAAGTCTAGAAATATTACAAATCTATTGAGATTTTGTATTTGCAGCACAGGTGCTGTTTAGTCACTGCCCTCAGATTTTAAGGGGATCTGGTGGTGTGATGGCAACATGGGACAATGTGGGCTGTCTGTCTAGTTCTGTGTGGTCAGACGTGAGCTGAGGGAATGCTGGCTGGAGCTTGCTAGATTTGCTTCCTCCTCTTTGCTTTATAAGTGCTTTTCGGCTCGCAGTGGATAGCGCATCCCGTAAGTGCATCCAGCTATTCCAAATTTTGCTGTGGTTGGCTTCGGTTTTCTTGTATTTCTGCAAGCAGTTTCTGAGAGTGCAGCTCACCCAGCTGGTTGTGCTTGTACGTAGCCGTGGGTTTGGGCAGTGTGCTGAGGCAGACACTCTATCTGTGGTTTGAAATGAAATTAGGGTAGAAAATAGACATCTGCCAGTGCTAAACAGGTGGCTGCTTCCAGGAAAGTGTGAGTGGGCACATGGCTGCTCGGAGCTCTGCAGCCAGTGTAGCCCTGCTGGAGAACCCAGAGGGCTTCAGGCTTCCAGGGGCAGAGGGCTGCTGTTTTGTGACGGTTTCACCACAGGTAAACCATTCCTTGGGTATTAAAAGTGTTAGTGCAACAGTGCACCAGATAATCCAACTGCGATAATACACAATTTACCTAAGATATGTTTTTGGGATGATGCTGCTGGACACTTGGCTGTGCCTTTCCTATCAGCTGATGTGTCAGCATGTAAAAGGACACTACACCTTGTGCTTCTCTTTTCAAAGTTGTAATTGAATGCAGTTACAAAGTGCTCCCAGGCAGCTGGAAGGAGCATCCTCCCAGCACAGCAGTAAGGAAACTGGTGCAGATTAAAGAAACTGGTGCAGACACTCCACAAGTTGCAAAATCGCTTTAAAAAGTGACTTTGACCACTTTTTCTCAACTTTTCATTTTAATCAGAAAGCTTTGAGGGTACCCCTATGCACTGAAGAGTCCCTCTGTGGGCAGAGGAAAGCCACAAAATTTTTGCTTTAGATAAAACTGATAGTCACTGCTGCCACTTGAAATACATGAACTGCTACCCAACTTTGATTTACACAGCCATGTGAACCCTCCTACCCTACTCCAGGGTGGGGTTGATGTGCAGGTCTGCTCCTTTGGTGCTACAGGCTGTGTACAGAGAGATGGGGACAAATAGGAAAGCCTGGGAAGGTGCAGGGAGAGGTACAAGGGAAATGCAACACCCAGCTCTTCCTGCCCATGATCTTCCTGCCTTCCCCTTTGGAGAGCAAGGACAGCAGTGGGAGGAAGGCAGGAGGATGTGCCGGGCTGGAAACGAGGCAGAAGGAAATGTGGGAGGCCAGGCTGGCTGCTTCCTCCTGCTGCGAGCTGCTCTGACAGCCAAACAGGAGGATGTCCAAATTTACTTCTGTATAAATAACAGGGGGAAGGGAGCGATCACAAGCTGGAGGTCAGGAGCCATGCCTGCAAAGCACTGTAGGGTTTGTAGGCTTTAACTCTGTCCTTGGGACAGGACAACATCCTGCTCTGGCATCCCTGGTGCTGAGCTCACAGGAGCTGCACAAAGGCTGAACAAGCCCAGCTGGGCCTCGTGCTGGTCCTGCTGTCCAGAGCCCACATGGGCAGCAGATGTGAGTCCTGCCCTTCAGCTAGCTCAGTGCAAGAGATGCCACCTCCACATGTAAGCTATCACCTTGCCATTGTGTCACTAAGTGTAGAAAGGAGAAAATCCTTCTACAGCATGGCATCCCCAAACGAGAAATGGACAAGAAATAGAGAACACCTGCTATCTGGGGCACCTGAGTGCTGGGGAAGCTTTAAGGCTGTCTTTCTGTGTGGTTTTCCTCCACCTGCTCAGCTGCTTGGGTGCTGGATGAGCTGGAGGGTGAGGAAACGGAGATCAGCAGCAATGGCATAGGGTGCCAGGCCGAGGAGAAAGAGGTGAGTGCTGTTGAGGTGCAGCAGCCTGGTGTGGTGGTGATGAGGGGCAGAAGGTGTGTAGCCAGAAGGCTGGTGGCTGCCCTCCTGCCACGCTGGGGCTACCAGTGCAAGGATGCCTTGCACAGTGCTGTCCTATGCTGCAAGTTGGCAAATGTGATCTGTTTGAGGTTAACGCCTTCTGGTGTAGCCACTGCAGGAGCAGGACGAGCAGGGGCTGGTAGCCTTCTGGAGGCTATTTCACACAAACACTCATGGATGTTTTTTGGTTGAATTAAGTAGTTTGTTGTTTTGAAGTCTAGTGTACTTCTTGAATAAAACAAAATTCAGTTTCAAACTCCTTACGGGTTTCCTATTTTGCTCATGCAATGTGGGAAAGTCATATCAGCAGGAGTGGAAGTGCTATGCCCCTTTTGACAACAGAATGTTTGTATGGAAATGTGCCATGGCTGTGGCAGTGTGCCTGGGAAGTACCTTCGCTTTGCTCAGCATAGGATGTGTTTAAAAATAGATACAGTGGAGATGGTGAAATGCTCAGAGAAGTGTCAGAAACTGCCTGATGAGAAGCAGAATTTTAAGGTCTCATGTTGTAGGATGGAAGATTTAGCAGTAAGACAAATGCTTTTCCACAGAGAGGTATTTCTGAACAAAACTTGTTCAGCAAGAATTGGAGAGAATTTGGAGAGTAACTCCATAGCAGGAATGAAACTGCACACTGCAGGAGTCACACTGCTGTGCTTGGAGTGTTGGGGGTAATTTGTTTCATTTATTTCTTGCAACAAAACTACCTATTCAGACCTAAAGGAAACTAATGGTTAAATTACACGTATTAACGCCATGGCGCTGTCTATCTTAAATATGCATGTAAAAATTCCTGTTGGAAATAACACTGCCTTGTGATCAACCCCAACAGAGCGCTAAGCAACTGCAGGAACTTCCAGCTCAGCCCCAAAGGCTGCATTAAGAGCTTTCTGTGAGGACAATGTCCTCCCTGCCTCCAGATGGAGCCTCTGGTGGGGTTGATGTGTTTACTCAGCACAGCTCCTTGGGCAAAGGAAGTGGATACACACTTGTGTTACTGCACACTCCAAGCACGGAGCCTTCATCTCTACGTGCTGGCATGAGCCTGCTCCCCCAGCCTGGTCCAGCTCCATGTGATGCCATGGCAGACCTTACACAAGTTCCTAACCTTAAACACATCTCAGTTTTTGGCAGGGCAGGAGCTATCCTGGATTACAATCATAAGCTCTCAAAATGGTCTACTTCAGGCTATTTTACTCCCAAGTTTTGTATTTTTTTTAAGGCTTCATGTTTCAAATTAAGATTTTTCTAAAACACCCAAGAGGGTTAGGAATATCCTTCTTAAACAAAAGCTGATGTTCTTATGGAATAACATGCCTTAAAGAGTTATTGTGAAAGGAAAGAAGAAAAGGCAACAACGCAGATACAAGAGCTAACTGAGATGCTGTGTATGGGAAAGGACACATACTGCTGCAGCTGACTATGAAGAGGTAATAGGATGCAGAAGGAGAAATAAAAGTCCCATAATGTAGGAATTCATGCTTTTTAAAAAATATTGAGCAGTCTTTTCCCAGATGCACTTTGTATGCAGTGCTGCAGCCTGCTGCTGGGGAGCTCTGCCCGAGCTGGCAGCTCAGCCTGTGCTTTGTGAGTGGCATTCACAGCTCAGGCGGGCTGTGACCGAGGGCGCTTGCTGGTGACACCGAGCCGGCGCAGAACGGATGGAAACAAAACCACCATTGTAGCACGGTCGTGAACTGGATGCAGCTCAGCGTGCTGGGGGGGATAGAGCTGGGATCTCCAACCACTGAAAGGAACTGCTCCTTGCTGATAGCATTAGTGCTATGGTTTCGTGATGGTAATATTTCTTGAAGTGCGTGGAGGGCATCCTTTCTGTGCTGGGTTTCTGGGCAGTGTGTTACGGGCTGCTGCTGCAGTGCCACACAAAAGGAACTAAAGCTCGCCAGTAGCTTGGAAGCAGCTCAGTCTCTCTGCCATCAGCCGTGCTCCATCTCCACGGAACTCAGGAAGCAGCTCCTACTCCAGGTCTTTTGCTGAACAGAATGCTGAAGAGCCCATCCTCCAGTCCTTCCTCTGAAAATACATGGCTTCATTTGTGCTTGTAGCTCAGGTGCTGAGATCCGGCCCCAAGAGGGACTTCCCAGAGCAGTCTGTTGTGCAGTGGAGGCGCTGCCTGTGGGCATGCACCCCGAGCAGACGTGTGTGTTCCGGAGCTGCAGGACTGGCAGGCATCGGGGCACGGGACATTACTGGAAAAGCCAATGGCTGTAGCACGCCTCTGGCTTTTGAACTACTGGGAGTGCATTTGGGGTCAGGATTTGTTGTTCTTTCAATGCAACCGTGGGGGTTGAAAGTCATCTTTTAAACAAAAGCTGAATTCTCATTAAAATATTTCAAGAATTGCATGTGGAAAGAAAACACTAAATATGACAGCGTTCGTGAGAAAATGCAGGGGTCTGGCCATACTCTGTGCCATCACTTTGAGTGCAGAGTCCTTAGGGCGCCTTCTATTTATCTGCAGCACACAACCCATGCAGGCTGTAAAAATAATGGATCTCTCAGCCCACTGAAAGTATTCGGCAGTTCTTCAGGAAAGGGCTTACTGGCTGTATGCAGAGACCTTAGTCCTGATAAAAACAGCAATTTCCTGTGTGGTTAGCAAAGAAAATATCGCTCAGGCCTTTTTACTGCCTGTGCTTTCCATTACAGACCCATGTTATATATCTGAAATTCTGAATGGGTCTGTAATGACGACTAGAAATTTGGATAAGCAATTCTTTCCTCTAAAAAGTGAAATATTATCAAGAAAAAAAGGATGTGGTGCTTTATTTGCCGCAGTCAGGTAAATCACTGTGCAACTCATTGTTCAGCAAGGAGTTGCAGTAGGCAGCATTTCTGAAAAGCTGCACACAGCTCCCAAGCACAAACCTGCTTGGACTCAGGCTTCCAGCAAGTGTTGTTTGTCACTGTCAGAAGGCTGCAGAGCCATGCACAGCCCTTGGTGTGGCATGGCCCCCAGCATGGCACAGCTTTAGCAGGTGGTAGAATATGTGGGTCCGGGCATCTTGACGAGGAAGGCAAAGATCTGAGATTACAGTTTAAATAAGAAAAAAAAAGAGCACAGATGAAAGGAATCGGGCTTTACAAGTGGACTGAATCCAAATGAAATCCGAGGTGGATGATGTCAATAATGATGATGCTATCTCCTGTCGTGAGTTATTTCATTAGTTAGCAGAAAAGCACTACGCTAAGCAGCCTTCAGTCCAGCTATTAGCTGCTAATTGGCTTTCAGGAGTTAAACATTCATAATTGAGGACACTAGGAACTGGCTTGGATTGTCACTGTCTGTGATCTCAGGACATGACACACCGAAGTGTGTTGAACAGCCAAGAGGTGACAGTGCAGCTCATGGTGCTGGTGCTAACCCGGCACTGTGCCACAGCTCTGAGGGCTCTGCTGAGCACCAGGGAAAATCCCTGCCAGGCCGGGCACAGGATGGCTGTGTCCCTGTGCTGGGACAGGTAAGGGGATGGCTGTGTGCAGGGTGCTGCTGGCCGCCAGCACAGTACCATGGGTGCAACTGTAATTCAGGAGTGCCCTCCCGCTGTGAAAATACAAAGAGTAGGTGAAGTTCTGGATGGACACAGCATTCAGGCTCAGGGAGTTACTAAAATACAGGGATGGTACAGAATTAAAAGCAGCAAACGCTCCAGTGTGCCTTGTCCTGAGCTCTACTTGAGCACAAACTGGGGCGACGTGGCAGTGTTTTCAGTAGTTCATGTGATGGTCCTGCACTTCTTTAAATAGTGTGCAGAAAACTCCTAATGAAGAATGGATGAAGAATAAAAGAATTGCCAGAGCTTGGCATTAACCTAATAACTGCTTAATTTCATGTGTGAGAAAAGGATTTAACTGCTGTAGTAGTGGAAAATGAATTATGGCTCCTCGGCTAATATGCTCGTAAAGGAACAAAATGAAAAATGGCCATAAAAATAACAGTGGTGATTTAACGTCTGCAGGGATCGGTATTTAACAAAATTAAATGATCTTAAAATCTGACTTCAGTTCAAATATTTATGTTAAAATTCCTAGCAAGTAAGAACATGACCAGTCACCACAAACCGCAATTCCGGCATTCCGAGTGGATTTTGCCGCATTAAGAATTCGTAATCTGATTATGTTCCACCCAACTTTAAAGATTTTTAAAATTGGGCTACATAAAACATTGACAAAAGTGTTTTCTTTAACTTGTCTCAGACCTATAAGGAAGATATTTGCCTTTTGAGCACCAACGTGCATGTCCAGCCCATGCAGACCCCAACAGAAAGCAAAGAGCGGGGACCCCTGGGCCACAGTGCCAGCACACTGCATGCAGGACAGCCACGTGTCTGTGGGTATCACTGTTGCAGCAGTCATGTCCTCAGCTCACTCGTTCCTGGCTGCTGTTTGTGAGGTGATTGCAGGGGTCTATCCCTTGGGAGGAAATACCTCGTCTCTGGTATTCTGAGCGAGCTTGAGACTGATTAAACTGCAAAGATGATGAGCGGAAATAGCAGTGGGTGCTACCTGTGTGTGCAGACAGCACTGTGATGCTCTGGGTGTGCATTAGGCAGCTGTGTCGCAAGTAGGGAAGTAGGGAATTCACAATCAAGAGAAACGCAATCAAAGCAATTCAGTGAGAACTCACTGGACTCTGGACCCTCAGAGCAGTCAGTGAGCGGCTGTGTGTGGCAGTGCTGCCTCTCCCCGTGCCCTGGGAAGGAGCTGGGCACAGCCCGGAGCTTCCCGGGACCTTCTGTGGGTCTGGGGCCACTGGGGAAGCTCTTTAAAAGCAGCAAGCTGCACGTTTGGCTCCAGTTTATGCTGTACAAACTGTTTCACCAAGGTAATTAGCTTGGAATTAATTTCTTCTAGCAATGGAATTCAGCCTTAGAGGAAAGCAACATTTGCAAAACCTGCAAGGTGCAGTTATGGGGTGCAGTGCTTTTCTGCTTACCCAAACACTGCTGTGTACGGTACAAGGCTGACCGTGCTCAAAGCATTAACAGCCCAACCTCTGCCAAGGTACTCCATGGCTTAAAACCAATCAGGTTAACGTTTCTGCCTTTGTGAATAGGAACACTCTTTTCTCTTCGTAAAATTAGTGATATTCTGTGCATTTTCTTATACAGAAGAGGGTTAAAAAGGGAAAAAAAAACTTTGCAGAGCAAGCTTTTAAGGCCGTTTTGTTAACACGGTCATGGCAAAGTAATCTGCCACCTGAATGACATCCCAAGGAGCTGACACTGGCGGTGCTGCTCCTGCAGGAAGGGTGCATCAGCACTGACGTGAGCTCCCTGCAGAAGGCGTGAGGTGCATTCTGATCAATGCAGTGCTTACTGTCAAATGCAAACACCCCAGTCCTGTTTTCTCACTGGCAAACATCATTAGGGACCTCTCCTGAGTATGCATGCAGGCATCCACTGGGTAGGATCAGTTAATTTACAGATTGCCCATGCTCACAAACTGCTCAGAATTGCAGGGCCCAGGTTAGCAGGACATGTGTACCTCCCCCTGCACAGGTGCTGAGGGCTGACCCATGCTGCATTTGCTACGTGGTGAAGTGGGGCAGGGATGTGGCAGCTTTGGAGCAGGTGAGATGGAGATGGGTGGGCTGCTTGTGTGGCTTTATTCTTGCTGTAATGTGCTTATATCAAAGGAGAAGTTACAGCCTGTATGATAGGATTTTTGTTGCTCTGAATTGAGAACTCCTTTTATTCTGCTAATCCTTTCACCGGCTGCAGGCTCTGTCTGCTCTTTTCAAGCGCACAGTCCACTGCTTTATTTCCTGCTCCTCTGTTCTGACTCTTGTACTTGGTCTGATTTCTCTACTTCCTTAACTTCTGACTTGTTCTCCTCTTCTCTTGCCAGTGCTGGGATATGTGGGCTGCATTTCATTACCCTGGAGAGCAAATCTCAGCCTCCTGTGCCCTCATCTGTGTGCTGCAATGCTCACCACAGATAAGGGAGAAATGCTGAGAAAAGCCTTCTCCTAGGAAGCAGGAGGCATTTTCCTGTGGGTTTTCTCAAAGGAATGATACAGAATGAGCCCTGGCATGCCACCTCCCTGAAAGCAGTGTGAGTGACAGTAGGGCCACACCAAACCAGCTGCCTTCAGGCTTCACACCTCTGTGGTGGATGGGGAGGAAAACTCTTTTGTTCCTTAAATGCCTGGGTTGCCTTGGAAAGAACGTGCAGCACTGTACATGATGAGTAGTGCAGCCTTGTGCTGTCAGCTCTTGTTGTCTGTCCTACCTTTGTTTTTTATGTTCTCTGGACCTCAGCAACCCAACCAGCAATTTAACCTGAAAGCAGCAGAGGTGCTGTCACATCGTTGCAGGCACGCTGCAGGAGGCGGGGTCATCCCTAGGATGCAGTGTGCCTGATCATCACCAGATAAATCCTGATTTTTAAGGAGAGGATCTGGCAGTGCAGCAAGGCTTCCTGCAGCAGACTGTGAGGCAGAGAGCAGCCAGGCACGGAGTTTAATGCCTGTCCCTAGGCTGGGAATCCCCATAAGCAGCTGTGCTTCTGGGTCAGCTCCCACAGTGCCCTCTATACCTGCAATGATTTGTAGTATTTATGAAGTAAAACAATTAAAAAATTCTGCTCTACAGCTCACCAAGCTAGCAGTAATGGCAGTCAAAGAGTTCAGCTGTGTCAGGGAATGCAGTGGGTCGGCTGAGGACAAGATGACAAACACAGCTTTCTGCCAGCCCGGACTCCTCAGTCCTGCTCATTCCAGTGGAAGGGGCCCACTGTATCATGGAAAATGATGGGTTTTTTAATCTCGGTTCTTATCTTGGAGCATGGTGAACAGATTAATTGGACAGTCTGGGAAATTGATCAGCAAATGCTGCCCAGCAGGAAAGCCTCTTCCTGTCTGTTCCTGTCCTCGCAGAAGTATCATCATTTGTCTGATTAGAAAGATGCACGAAAATGGGAGTGTGCAAGTTCATGGGCTGCATGGTGCACTCACACAAGGGCACAGAAGGAATGGTGTTAGATGGCTCAGTAGAGGAAGCAGCCCGGGAGCTGGCAGTGGCTCCTGGCCCCCACCTCACTGCGGCACCTCCCTGCTTACCTTGCTGGGATCACTGCAGCTTTCAGCTAGGAACAGGCTGAGCGGGAATCTCCTTTAAGCTCTACTGCCACTGCCTGGGCTCCGACACAAATGCTAGTTTGGATGCAGATGTAAACAGGAGCTGAGCAAACTTAGCTGCTCTCACACGGTTCACAGCTCTGCGATAGGACATTAGTTGGGCACTCAGATTCACAGACAGAATGTAAGTTTGTGTTAGCAAATTCTGATGTGGGGATCCCTTACAATACTGTGCTACTGACCTAAAGGATTGAGAAATCGGTGCTGTTTGTACTTTGACCTTATTTATTTTTAAATCTTTTACTTATTTTTAGAAATAAATGTAGATAATTCTACTGATGAGAACTAGAAACTTGGCAGCTTTCCGGGAAACTCTTAAATATCTGCTGTCCAGGAATTTAAGGGAAGTGCCAGACATCTTAAGATGACCTCACAAGTTAGCAATATTACTATATAATCTGCTGTTTTGCTTATGATTTTGGTATTACCAAGCTCTGTGTCTACCTCTCAAAACTAAGCATCTTCAGAATCCCCAGCCTACGTGGTGCTCACGAGGCCTTTATACATCAGGTCGCACTAGGCTGGATGAAAATGTCATCAGAAAAACTTCACCCCCTCAAACAGAAAAACTTATTTCCAGAATGTCTGGAGGACATAGAAATTCACAGTGGAAGTGAATGAGCTCAGCATCCCAGGACAGACTATAAGCTTTCCCCACCTCTCTGCTCTGCAGCCTGATGTACCTGATCCATCCAGGTGTGCTGTGCTGATGTGTTGTACAGCCACCAGCAATATGGATAACAAGGGATTAATGTGCTTTGTATGTAGCTGCTTTAATTTAATTCAGGTCCAGATCCTATGAGACCTTAGCTCCCACTGGAGGGGCTTGGGACCTGTTAAAAAAAGGGTCTTTAATCCTTAATCTTCCGTTAGGAGCCTGAGCACTAAGGGGAGGCATTCCTTCTGAACGTGCTGGTAGTATTTACAGGATTTTGGTACCTTTTGTAATAGTCTGCTTAAATCTTAATGCGTTGCTTGGAAACCAGCCGTGCCCACAGCGAACAAACATGCAGACATATCCTACTGCTCTCTGGCAGAGTTTACTGTTAGAAATTGCTTTATTTCAACAAGATCTACTAACAGCACTACAGAAAGGTAGTTTGTTAGCTTATTTTAAATTCCAGATATGTAAATTCTATCATAAAAATAGAAAGCCCTTCCAAGCTGACGCATGTGAAGGCACCACCCAGAGGCTAATACTTTTTTTTCCTGTTCTTGGAATATTGGTTCAGCTATTTTTTAATTTAGTTGAGTCTAAGCACAGTGCTTAGAAGTAACAAGCCTGGATACTTTTTTTGTGCTAACTAATGCTATTACTATTTTCAAGACACTTGAGCTGATTAATCATGTTTCCAAAGTGTATGGCTTTTCAAGTTTTCCGACTGAAATTAAGAACATAAGAAATTAAAAAAAACAAACCAAAACCAATAGTGAAACCTATAAACAGTTAGCAGAGGCCAAGGTCAGCACCTCAGCTTCTAAAAACAAAACCATCCCCCAGCCCCATCCCATTTAGAAGGGCTGACCAACTATTAGTGGCACTCATTTTATCCAAGACCTGTAGCTTGTCGTGCCATGCACAAGTATTCAAGTGCTTCCTGGAGAAGGTGCTTACACATTAATAGTTCAACTTCTGCCTTCCATGGTCTGAATGTTTCTCTATGCTAACTAAAGAGATCTAGACAAGAAAAGCAACTGTTTCTAGCCTTACTGCTTATCCCTGACTATCTGACCCAGAGTTAATGTAGCATTATTGACGTGTCTGTGACTTGTCCAGTGTCACAGGTGAATTAGAAGTTTTGTGACAGGCAGCCTAGTGACATGCACCAATACAGATCATGTAATATGGATTTTATTTCTCTGACCTAGTGTATTCAATCAAAGAATGAGGTTCCTACTTAACTTGATTTTTCCTGGCTTTTGTGACAATAAATAAGGTCTTATAAATAAGGTTTATTATTTAAACACATTTTTTGTGGTTTATTATATTAAGATATTTGGCCTGATCTAGATTATGTGGTTTCGTGAAACTGATGAAAGAGCTATTGTTCTTCACAGCAGAAAACTGCCCCTCAACCAGGCTGTGAATGTATTTCTTGGAGTCAGAACTGTTGATTTCTGATGCTATATTTTACACTATTGGTTTTAAAGCCCCATGCTTGATGTGCAATTCCGCCAGTATTTAAGGATAAAAAATAACAGCTGACTTATCAAATGTGGAAGTTTATTTTTCTGTAAGCTTTGGTAATATTCTGAAGAAAGCTTAAAAGAAGAGTGGTTCAACTGTATGGGTTACTCCATGACTCAATGATACAGACTTAAACCTCACCAGTACATGCTTCTCCACCTTTCTTCCTCTGAAATCCAGTGAATTTGTGCCTGTTGTCTCAAAGAGGCGAGGAAGCATGTCCAGGTGCAGGAATTTAATCAGTTCATGTTAACACCAGCATGGGCCATTCATTACCTGAAATCAGAACCTACAAGTTCCTGAAGATTAGAACAATTTGTAGAGAACCATTTCCTCTAATCTCGCTTTTCAGCTCCAACTTACAGAGGTCAGTGCCAGAACAGCAAATCAGGAGAATAAACTAATACTACCTAAAGAGATTTTGTTGAGGCTGGCATGTGAAGAGAAAGGAATTTACCATTATGTATGGCTTTCTTCTTCAGGAGAGCAGAGCTTGCATATTCCCTATGCTTCCTCGCTATAAAGAGAGGGATACAGGCATTTAAAAAGGAATTAGAATGCTGAGATGCTCAGTCCGTGCTGGATCGCTGGCTCCCTGCTCTTTACTATGGAACATCTGCTAAAGAAGTCTTTGGAAGACTTCTGGGTTTTTTGGGTCCAATAGAAAAAACAGCACTGTTAGGATGTTTTATATCTGGGGCACTTCAGCACTGACAAATGCCTTCTCATTTTATCATGCTGCAATCAAGATGACAAAAAAGCGTGGCAGCTAGTAGAAACTCCCCCGCAGCCCAACAAAAAACGGGGTCTTGAAAGGAAAAGTTTGGCACACAAAAAGCTCCAAACACAAAAAAGCTAAACCTCTACCAAACCATTTCTGCTTGTTGTGAGCCTGCCAAAGCAGAGCAGACTTTCTCAACAGAAAAGGCTACATTATGCTAGAAGGAAATGAGCTGCAAGGCACAGGAAAAGGGAACGCGAGTGGAGATTTATGGCACCACTGAAAGCAGTCACTGTACTGCCCGATCGAGAGTAAGACTTCCAAAGGATGCTACCTCTGTTTTTTTGTCTATCAAGAGGGAAGGACAGTTTCTGCTGCAGGGTATCTGCACTGCTGACATCCATAACAAAGCTCATCGCTTCAGCTTTCTGATCACAATGTCTACGTTCTACCTATTCACAATTTTCCACTTCTTCAGAAGAACTAAAGAGGGGAAAAGCACTCAAACCTGAACCACTAAATCCAAACCAATGAACATCTGTCAAACGTTAAGTAGCTAACAGAACTGTTACAAATGTTCTATGTTTTGTTTAAGCATTGATGATTTCCTAAAGTACAAACCTTGGTGTCCTGCTACTGCTTCTGAAGATCATGTGGAAGGATTTGTTCACACTGACATTTTTTACTTTGCTTTATTGCAGCTTTTGCACTTTGTGTTGTACGTGGGCTGACTTCCCCTGGATACACACAGACCGCAGCAGAAAGGCACATCTGTGGACAAACAGAACCACTGCCTATTTCTGGCATGAGCCAATTAAGAAGAATAGAAATCTGTTTTTATTTTCATTTTCTGCTGCCAGGAATCTCTAGTTGCAGCTCCTTTTTACCTCCCCTGGTAAAATCTCTCTCAGAGGTAAGCTGCTAGCCTTGAAAAGCTGCAGGATCTCCCTGGAATTTTACCAAGCAGTTTGAACTTTGCCATGGCTTTTCTTGCAAGTAAAACTGTGGCATGTTTTCAGCTCCCTAAACCAGGTGAAGGTGTACTCCGGAGGATCCTGATGCACAAATGTATGTATGCACAGCCTGTGAAAATGTAAGAGAGCACTATCATCCCTAAAATATATCGTCTAAAATATAAATATAGACCCGCACAGTGCATTTTGGATGAACATTTCTAAATGTCTCCCTTCAAAAAAATAGCAGTTGACCCTTCTTAATAGCATGCACCTTTTTTCATACTGAGCATCATACCAAAATGTGGACACCTATCTGCAGTTGTTTACATATATAGTACCTGGACATTTAATTTTCATTAGTTATGAATCTGAGCCTCAGAGTCTGGACTGCATGGTAAAAAATGTTTGCTAGTGCCTCAAAAGTACCTCTGCGGCTTCTTGCTTTTAAGGAAGACACAAGTCCTGCCTTTATTTAACCACGGTTTGCATTTATAAGAGGACAAGATGTTGAATTATATTTCTCTGCAGTTTAGGTCTGTCCTTTGTCCTGAAAAAGTATTAGTCGTGTAGGTTTAAACGCTTTGCATGCTCTGCCAGCAAGCACCATGTGGAACTGAATGCTAAAATATGTCAGCAACATGTGTAACAGAGATAAGGAAGACTCTTCCTTTTAAGAAACAATTTTCGTGTTCATGTGTAAGAGCCATTGAGGTAATCTGCATTGCTCTCACAAGCCAGCAAACAGAAGCGTGTCCTGAAACTTCAACTAGCTCTGAAAGTGCAACGCTCACACACACTCAGAGAGGGAGAAGATCCCTGCTGCAACACTGCTGTTTTCTGAGATCCCAGGTAGGATTGCAGAAGTAGGAAGAAATCACACCGAGATTTTCACTGTGGGTGACTGTCTTCCTTTCATACATCTTTCTCTCTGCTACAGCCCTGGGAACTGGGGTACTATTCCAGTAAAGCCCTTTTGGAATGATCTCCTGGTCATTCCCTATGTTACTTGACAAGGAGATGGATCTGATGAGGTGCTGGTTGATTCAGTGACCAGCAGCCAGTCCCCTTAAGCACTGGTGGCACATGAAACATGACCACGTAGCTGGCATTAGTACCTATCCACTGCTTGCTGAGTTCTCGCATTTTATGAAAAATCTGAGTGTGGAGACCACTCCCAGTTCCATGCGTTTTCTTTCCTTGGTGTTAAGCTAGCAGCTTGCCAGCCCTGGCCATGTCTGTCTGTAAGGCCTGGCTGTGGACCTTAGGGCATGTTAAAACAACCGGAGACATAGCAGCAAGGACAGAGTGCGTGGAAGTGTGCGCAGGAGGGCTGCTAAGTAGTTTTCTGTGAAGGACAAGGAGGAAAAATCCTATTGAGTGCAATTACATCTCTGAACTTGTTGCCATCTCAGAGCACTGTCTGTGGAAGAGGTATTTATGCAAGTGGAAACTTCCTGTAGATGCACACACGGTTGTTAGTAAGCAATGACTGAACACAGTGCTCACAGGCCATCTGATCACAGTTTTGATATTACCAGTGTGGGATGGACTTGAATTGGGAACCTGTTTCTAAGGGGTTTTACACCAAGCTTGTGTGTGAGCAGAATGAATACTAGAAACATTTTTAAGAAACCTAAAGCCACCTGATGCACATAATTTCTGCCTATGCTCAGCACTGTCAGGAGGTGTATTTAGTTTCAGCTGACATTTTTCATTGTAGCTTAGTTTGCGGGACAACCGATGGCTCTTACGTAGCCTGCTGTGTACATTCACATCCATGCAATGGACTAAACCAAAACCTGAGTGCAACCCATGGCCACTTGCCGCTTTACAAGCTCAATAAATAAACAAATGCTTTAAGAGATGTTTATATATACATATATATACACTTAATCTGTATAAAACAATCAAGTATCTCTTGCAAACAGTTAAACATCTCATGGTTGCAACTTGTATGTACAGTTGCATGTACGTTTCAAACATAAGAATGGTAATTTTGTTATTCAGATCAAAAGTAGCAGGCTGGTATCAGACATTAATCAGGCTGCTGTTTCTAATTCTTGTACTTTTCTAAAGAACTGTGGAATGTGGCAGGAACTACACAGAGCCAACTCATGGAGCTTCGTACACAGCTTTTCACCTGCAGTGGCAAAACTGACGTTGAAGGCACTGGATAACAATTTCTCTGTGTAGTTCACATGCCTGTGCTTGTAGAAAAGATGTGCAATAGTCTTAATCACACACATAGCACCACAGATTTTATATCACCAGCTCTATAGCACAGCATAAACTAACTGTTGAATTAAATGTGACTCAGATTTGTGCATCTCCTAAATAAGAAGTAATGGTGTTTTCAAGCAATTAGATAGTATCTGTCAGTTAGTACTTAATAGACAATAAAGAGTGTGTTACTTCCTTTTAAGCTGTACCACTCCATCTGAGCGTTGGTAAGCTTAATGCGCAGTGTAACTGAGTACATTAGAAGGTTATTAATAGCAGGAGAGATTTGTTTTCATGGCATGTAACTGCATCTAAGACAAAGCAGTTTGGGATGGGGCAGGCTGAGCTCTAACAGCACAGAGTGGTAGTGCTGGCTGAAGGGATGTGCCCATACCTAAAGGCAGTTTTATTTCCCTGGCTGCAGCCGTGAGATTTCATGGGGTCATTACAGGCTATGACACACTGGGAGACCCCGATGTTAGTGGAACACTCTCAAATACAGTGGATAATGGCGTTGACATCTCAAAGCCTTCTCTTTCTCCTCCTTACGCTATGCCAGGGAGCACTCGGAAAGCAATCTGATCATTTCCTCCAACGGCAAGTCGTACATTGCTTTATTTTAAACCAGCGGAGTTAGCATAGGGAAGGCAATCATGAGCTCATTGATTTATAGTCTCATCTTCATGGCCTTTTCCCAATAGCCCCTCACGTTTCCTCTTCCGGCCGCTAATTACCAAGATTACCGCGCTCGGTGCCCACCCTGCAGGTGGAACTGCAGAGCAGCCAGCAAACAGGTAACAAACCCACACATCCCAGCGACAAACCATTTCCTTTCATAACGCCAGAATATCCTCTTGCACTTTCTGGGTACCTGTGGCACTCTGACGCACGTATCCGTGCGTACTGCCACGGGACGCCTCCGAGTTCGATACCGAAACCCTGGAAGGGAAAAAGGGCTCTGTGCCCCAGAAAGGTGGGACTGACGCGAGACCCCGCGCGCACCTCGCAGCGCTTGGAAGGATGTCGTCCGCCTGCGGACACCGCACCGCGCAGAGCGCCGTGCCGCCCATCGCCAAACGCCCGCTCGGGGCAACGGGCGCTCCGTTCCGACGCCGACAGCCCGCGGCGCCCCTTACCGATGATGATGGCACAGGCGCTGAGCAGCCCGATCTCCTTCTTCAGCGCCACCCGCTCGGGGCCGCCGGGCGCGCCGCGCAGCTCCCCGCCGGCCATCGTGCCCGCGCCGCTCTGCCCCGCGCCGCCCCGCGCCGCGCGCATGCGCCGCCCCCAGCGGGGCTCCGGGGGGGCGGGGGGGGTCCGCGAGCGGGGCGCGAGGGGGGCGGCGGGAGCGCGCCGGGCCGAGGCGGCGCGACCGGCTCTCGGGCGCGCGCACACCTGCCGCAAAGAGCGGGCGCACCTGCCGCAAGGAGCGCGCGGGGTAAACGCCGCGTGGCAGCGGGCGTCGCCACCTGTGGTCCCACGCGCGGCTCCTTTCACGCGCGCGGAGGTAATCCCGGGGACGCTTCGTTGTGTGGGGGTAACGGGGGAATTCACGCATCTGCTGCTCTGAGAACGAGCCGCGTTCACAGAGTGCTAGCGGGGAGGCTTCCTGCGCTCCCAGGGGAAGCCTCACGGAGCGGTCCCGGTGCTGCGGCCCCGGGCTCCTCCGCTCGCGGCGGCCGAGGGCTCTCCCGGGGCTGCCGCTGTCCGCTCGGGGCTGCCGCTGTCCGCTCGGGGCTGCCGCTGTCCGCTCGGCCCCGCACACCGCGCTGAGCTGCACGCGTGGGGCCCGCGGGGCGGCGGGAGTGACTGCGGAGACACGGCCGTGATTCTGTTTGGCTTTCAGGATGGATGCAAGGAGTGAAAAGCTGGCGGCCCGCCTGCGGGAGCCCGGGGGCTATCGGATGGAGCGGAGAACCGTAAGTGATTTTACTTTATAAAGATGCTTATGCTCCTGCTCTTAGAGGAAGGCTTGCTGATTTCTTCTTGCGTCCAGAACTGATTTACTGCTCCGTAGGATTGTTGTTTTTAGAGGAGCTGCCTTGCTAACTGCTTCTAACAGGCGCTCCTGCTGAGTGACTCCGTGCTGCTCTGTGGGAGGATTTGCATCCTGAGCTGCATACGCGGTGCTGCTGTTCTCACCTTGAAGGCAGGGAAACGTGCAAACCTCAAACCAAAAGTTCAGGTGCTCAAAAGCTGCCTGATGTTTTAGCTGTTTCTCCTGAGTGCCTTAAATCGTTTCTGAGCTATGGTTTCCAGCGGTGGCAGCTGATGTCGTTTGTAGCACCTCTGAAGGTCTCACGCAGATGCTGTGATCCACTCGGTGCAAACGTACCTGTGATGGTCCGTTGTTTTGTTCGAGGTAGGAATAAAATTGAAAAAAAGAAATCAGGAAATAGAGGAATGATTTGTGTTATCAATTTCATTGCTAATTGTGCTGCTGAGTTCTAAGAGCCTGAGGAAGTTTAAGGTCTTTTT
This sequence comes from Callipepla californica brunnescens, assembly GCA_023055505.1. Classification (NCBI taxonomy): domain Eukaryota; kingdom Metazoa; phylum Chordata; class Aves; order Galliformes; family Odontophoridae; genus Callipepla; species Callipepla californica. The sequence continues at coordinate 8,672,695 of JALIRH010000016.1, forward strand.
TGGGTCAACAACAAGATATGTTAAGTGAGTGACCACTAAAAAGGGTAACGCTGTACTCAGTTTCTTTTGCTGTGGTGGAAACGTTGGTTTGCTCTGAAGTGTGTGTATGGTCTTTGTGTCATTGTGCAGAAGATGGGAATCCCAGGCAGTGCTCTTACACTGGGGAGTGTGAAACAGTGCAAGCTGGCTGTGGGCTGAGGACAACAAATAATAGGATTCAATTAATTATGTTTGTTTTTTCTTGCTCTACAGTGCAGTAGTTGTGGGTGTTATTCTCAATTTCTCTCTCCTTTAAGTTTTGTGTTCGGTAGAGGGGGCTCTGCTAAGTCAGCTACTAAATATCTGTTTATACCAACATGCAAAGTGTACACTATGCATCTTGTTCTGTAGCTGCCCCTCCTTGATGAGAAGCAGGAGGCGTAGCTGCGTAATTTGCTTCAGGTGTGGGTAATGAGCAGGGTTGGATGCAGCTGTGCTGGTGGTGGGGCTGCAGCAGCTGTGCCCCCTCTCCCTGGCACCTGAGGCTGAGCACTGTATGGGGAGACAGCCAGGAAATCATGTGGTGGTTTGATTTAGGGGTGTACTCCTGGGTCCTCGTATAGTTCTTCATTCAAAGAACACTGATTTAATACTTGTTGTTCCCCCACCCCTCCCACAGTGTGTGCATAAGAAATATCTTCCTTTTTTTTCTTCTTTTTTTTTTTTTTTAAAGTGTTTGCTTTTGCTGAAGGAGTAAGCAGGTGGCAGTTTACAATAGGGGCTTTCAATATATCTATATCCATGGCAAATCACAAGGGTGTAGAACAGCAGTGGGCCGGAGCCCTGTTGGAAAGGACAGTATGACAAAGGTTGCCCTCATTAGCTGCCAGAAGCTACTTATTTAGTTAGTTAGGCTGTGTGCCTGCCTGCTTCACTGCGTCCTCTGCATGAGGGTGAGGAGAGGATTCTCTCAGTACTTCTTGTGGTAGTGTTGGCTGCTTGTTTAGGTTGTGTATTTTGTCCTATGGTTAATATTGTTCCAAAATAAGCAAGTCATAAGCCATGTACATTCGAGTTACAAGTTATCTGAGACAGCTTTCAGAGCAAAGTCTTCTTTTAAATTGTTTTGGATCTGGACATACAGTATCTAATTGAATGATGAAATGTTAGTAAGCAAAAAAGCCAAAGTTCTTTGTAGGAGAGCAATTGCTGCATAGCAACTGCACAGAGAGGATGCAATGAAGCTTGCATGTGTTCTTTTGTTGCTATTTTTGTCCTCCTTTTCTCAGTGTTCTGAAATGTACAGAAATTATTAAAGTTGTTGGAACCAATTCATTTGCTGTTGCTTATGCTTTTAAAAACAAGAAGAGGGAGTGAATGGTGACAGTTTGCTTATGTTTTTGGGAAGAAATAATAGGGAGTTCAACACCCTACTAGTTAAGGAGGAGTATTGTGATGGAGTTTTTTGAATGAATATGATCTTTAATGTATGCAAAGTTTGTAGGAAGAGAGTTAAGTTAAAGAAATGCAAAGATTGTGGCAGTAATGCCCTCTCCACTCTTTTGATTAAAGAAAACACAACCAACTATACATAAATTAAGCATACCGTGACTGTCCCTGAGAAGAGTTACTAAAGTATAATTCAACTTTCAGTTCAACAGGGTCACCAGGAACAGTAGTGGGGAAATTAGTTGAAAGGATAAAGCATGTTGTAGTGTACCTTTCAGGAGCAGGCTGCTTGGTTTAGTAAAAGGCAATTAGGGGTTTAATAGGACTGTAAAGTGTATGTTAATGGCTAACAAACTTCAGAGTAAAGTTGTCCATGTTCTGCTTGATTGTTACCAGTTCTGTATCATTGCAAACTTTATTTATGCAAAATAATAATATAACTTTACCTTTGTATTTTTTTTAAATGACAAAGTGAGGGCTGAGTAACCATACTATGGAGAATACTGCCCCACAGGCAGGGAGGAGCCTGGGTTGTCATAGAGCATTTGGTTGTCTCTTGCTGTTTTCTGAAGTCTTTGGGAAAATTTCTTGCCTCTTTCAAGAAGGGGCAGGTTTGTAATTGAAAGCTGGAGTTAGCAAATAAGTGGTCTTCAGACTTACGACCGTGGCTTATCTAAGATGAGCTTTAGAAGTGTATTCCTGGGCTGCTGAATGGAGGTGGCCTCATCCAAGTTTTCTGATTATCAGGAAAACAGGCTGAGGATCAGGTCTTCTATGAAATGCTCTCATCTCAGTTGTTCTTTATCAAGAGGTATATCTTCTGAGTCCTGCACTGTGTTGTATTCTTTGGGAGTTGGGAAGAGCCTGACTGGTTCCACTCTTCCATTGTCATTGGCAAGCTTGAATCTAGTAATTTAGAAACTTCAGGAGATGATTCAGGCCATGTAACTGTTTTGTCCTCCTCTATCAGGGATGTAACTTTGCGTGCAGCAGAGGCTCACCTAGTGTTAACAGCTCTCTCCACAGGACATATTAAGGAAAGTAATTTGGCAGTACCTTAAAAAAAAATAATCAACTCACTTAAAGCAGCAGGTTTTCATCCTTAGATTCTGGTAACCAGAATGTTCATTGTCTTTTACGTAAATTATTTACCAAGCATGAACTGCTGGGTGCTCAGCTATCTGTGTCAGAACTTTGTATTTCTAAATTTCCACCTGTATAAAATGGGCTGCTGTATGTTCAAATTATATTGCTCCTTCAAGTGATATTTCATGGTGGCTTGTAAGTAGGTGAATGTAAGTAGCTCATATGAAGAATTATTGGTAGGTTGTTGAATAATTAGGTTTGGACAGCCAGAGTTATTTGAAGAACCTACTTCCAGATGAGTGCTTGTACTCCACTGAACACACCAACAGTACATGCAAAGGAAGTGATGAAAGGGAGCTGAGACAATAAACAATTTCAGAACAAACATTCATTTTACACTTATTTTTTTGACTCGTTTTCAGTTTAACATACTTTAAAAAAGTTCTAGCAAACTAATAAACTAGTCTTTTTTTTTTTTTTTTTTTTGTAGATTATAAAACTTTATTCATTTCTTTTTCCCCCTCAAAGATTGTGTTTTTTACACCCTGCTCTTACTGCTTTCATCTGAACTAACTTTAATTTCTGATGGTGGTGGCTTAAGATGGACACAATATTGAGCCTTGATGCATTGCATCTTCTAACTGGGTTGGAATAATCCCCTCAATTTCTCACAAGTAACACTTCAAGTGTTGTGCTGTTGACTTGGGTTTTTGGTTTGAGGTTAACCTTGGTGAGTTTCGCTTCCTTTTCAGCAGGAATAACCTCACCAGGTCATTTTCCCTCTGCACTGCTGCCTACACTGTTCCTCTCTGTTCTTCATCTGTGTGCAGGATCACTCTTTTGAGGGGAGTCTTTAAGCTGAATATAATTTTCCTATGATATCCCCACAACTTTTGAGACCATCCTGAATTTTATTCTGTGCTTCTTTATGTGCAGTTGCTCCCTCTTTTCTGGTGCACTGAAAATGAAAATGTATCCCTGATAGATTCTAGGGGCCCACCGTGAAATTTCTTTCCAGAACATCAGTACAATGTGAATGATTGCCCCTTCAGTGGTGATGTCAGGTTGTTTTTTTTTTTCCCCCCTCAAAACTGAACACGTGTAAATTATGACCATTATCACTTGGCTTTTATATCATGTTATCTTACTTATGAGCATGACACTTGGGGCAGAACCGAAGGCTCTGGTTTCTAAAGGAAATCAGTTAATATCCACCCCTTCCCCTATGCTCGGTGGGACAAGTTCCCAATAGGATGCAAGAACAGTGACTCGAATTTCTATGAGCGCCTGTCATACTCTGACAATCCCGGTAGATGGCACTCTGGTCCTGTAACTTAGTATTTAGAGACGAAATGATCACCTTGACCGCTGCGTTGGTTATTTCAAGCGCTTGTTCTCGAAACTTGGCTTCAAAATTAAAATTGTGTATAAGTATAAAAATTTCCGTAGTAGTAAAAGTCTTGCTGAAATCGGTCTGAGACTTTAAAAAAGAGAATATTTCTGCATGTATCTATAAAGCTCAATTTGTTGTAGTACACGACTGAGGGGGTGTGTGTGAGTGTGGTGGGCTTGCACAAGGGGCAGATATCCTTGCAGGAGGTAAGTCAGCTGCCAGGGAAATCTCAACGCTGCTAATCCAAAGGCTTGTCTGCCACGGAGATGTGATAGGAGCTCTATCAGGAGCCTGCTCTCCCTCTTTGATTGTTGCCCTGATCATTGATGGCATGAAGGCAAAGTCAGTGGTGCCCAAGCTAACCTGTCCTAATTTTGCCTCGAAAGGGGCTTAATGTTCAGGGTACTGGGGCCATTAATCCAGGTGTTTGGAGCTCCCTCTCAACTCTTCCTGACCTCTGAGCACTTTTGACTCTTCCAGGACAAAATCAAACAAGTTAGCTGAGCCATCTGCCAGCGGTTTGAACCAACTTGTTTGGCTTTGCCCTAGAACTGACTAGAAGTGCTTACACAGCTGGTTACTGGGTCTCAGCTGGAAGGTGTTAACAGCTGGGAAACAAGAAGAAACAGCCTCTAAACTGTATGCTCTGAGAGGCTTTACGTGGGCCTGTTGACTTTCTCTGAAAGAGACAAGGTGTGCTCCTATTGCCCATGCTGGCAGAGAGGTGATTTAAGAATCTGTCAAGTCTTAGATCCTCACTAGTGTATCTTTTTATAAAGGTGTATTTCCTGCTTGCATGGGATTGCTGTACCTGAGTGTGTCTACCAACTGCAAGCAGATGGGGGTAGAGAATCAATTGTAGAACATTGTTTTGGACTTCAGAGAATGGGGAAGCCAGTTTGGCAGGTTATCTATCAGCCTTTGAGATCTTAAAAAGAAAACAAATACAAAAAAAAATCCCCACAATAAACAAAACAAAACCCCTTTTTACCCTTATTAGTAAGGCAGCGTTGTATCGTGGAATATCATATCTGTATGATATTATGGATTATAAGTAATGAATTAGAACGCATCATCTTCAGTTAACACACTGATAAAAGTTTGCATAGGAGTCTGCAAATAAAGTACATTATTCTCTTACCCAGGAACTCGTCTATATGCAAGTTGTAAAGCTGTCTCACAGACTGAAATGTATATTTGGTTTAAGTAATAATCAGTGCTTGGAGTTCATACACATCCCCTCCAGTATGTTCCTATTATAAGAGTTCACAGAAACTACTCTGTAGACCTGCTGGAATAATTTTTATTAAATGATATTCGTTGTTAAACAGGGAAAACGGAGCTGCAAGGAGGTTAAAATCTGGGTTTGGCTTCCCCACTAATGACAAACTTTGGCCCCAAAATTTGCTGAGACAGAGATGACGGGCTCTCGCAAGTACATCAGGTCATCCATCCTTTCTGGTTGCTGCAGGGTACAGGTGCACTCAGGCAGAAATGACTGGGTTATTTTGAACTTTGCCCACACACAAGGAAGGACAAGAGGGGTAGTGCTACCCACCTGCCCGACTCATTCGCTACAGGAACTCCACCAAACCTTTCTTTCCATTCACTACTCAAGGAGTATGGACTGTATGAGGATTGCACCGCTTTTGATTCTCAGATTTCAGTATTTGGTCACCAGTTATAACCTGCCAGCCCTGGATGCTTCTCAGTCAAAACAACTTGTGTTTACAGAAAAACTTCATGGGACCAGAGATAGTACAGATAGGCAGGGATGTGAGGGAGCCCGTTACTTGCATCTGCTACGTGCCTCAGACTGGGAAGCGATGAGTGATGCTCAAACTGCAGCTGTTGATTTAATCTGGGGTGATCTGGCATCTCTAGCCGTGTTTGCCTATCTCTAGAACAGATGTTTTCTTCCCATTGCAGTCTGCCTGGAGGCTTAGCCTTATGTGTTGTATTATATTTTGGTATTGTCACTGGTGAACTTCTTAAAGTGGAGGAGGAGTGGGCCTTTTCTTTGTCAGGCTTTCATATCATCATCACAGGGTTAGGGGATTTGCTGCACAGTGCATCATCCCAAACTTTTTTGATGATAGCATCAGATTTCTTCCTATTTGCCCTTTTCCTTAGAAAGGGGTTAGACTCCTTGGGTGTTGCCTGACAGAATTCAGGAGGCGGGTGGGTGCAGTGAGATTTTCTGGCTGTGCATCTTAGTAGGGTTACTGAGAGTACAGAGGGCCCCCAATGCAGATGGGGAGCAGCCTGCCTAAATGCAACTAGAAGCAGAAGATTCTCCAAGCACGTTTCTTCTTTCTGGAGCAACTTGCCAATAGAGAGGGAGATTGTGTTGGAAAGCAGCTGGACTCTCCTCTCTGTGTGTGCATGTGGCCAGTCATCCTTCATGTGTACACATCAGCTTCTTGGAAAGATGCAGCTTAATCCAGGTGTTGGTATTCACTTGCTGTCTGCACATCAGAATTAAAGAAATACAAAAGGAATTTGGAAGCCAGTGAAAAGTTGTGCGTCTAACAGGGAGGAAGACCAGTATTTAGAGCTTGTTCTGTGCTTGTAATCTCACTGACCTCCCTTCTTGTGATATACTGTCTGTTTGCACAAGAAACATTGTCATAGAATCAGGTTGGAAAAGAGCTCTAAGATCATCCAGTCCAACCATTGCTGTAGGATACCTTCATGTCTTGTAGCCCAGCCTAACTTGATCGGCTTTTTTCTGCCTCCCTTCAGAGCTCTGTCTGATGTCCTTTCTTGACTCTTTATGTATGCGCTTGCTTATTTAATGAACTTTTCCATCCTTTCAAATTTGGAAGATGTAAACGGACAGCTATAGAATAACTTCATTATTTTGGCAAATCTTTCTGAAAAGAGCAATGTTTTCAAGTGTGTTCACTTCTAAAGCAATGAGATGTGGAAATCTATATGGACTGTAGTGTTGAAAATAGGGATAATCTAGACCTTATATCGCCTATGGACTATAGGGGAGCAGGTGGTTGTGCAAGTGCTCTTAACGAGGCATGTACTTAAGTGCTTTGTTGGACTGGACCACAATCAGCCTGTGGCACATGGAATATTTTCATCTGGAAAGTCTCAAATTGTTGAGTCAAGTCCTGTAGTTTCAGGAATAGCTCAGGGAGCTGCTGACAGCTCAGACAAATTGGTGTTTTTCTACCTGAGTTGTTGGCCATTCAAGCTGAGCTCAAAGCAAATCTTTGGGGCTTTGAGTAAGCCAGTGACAAATCAAAGAACCCTGTTTAACTTGGCTACGGCAGAGTATTGTACTTCCTTGTGAGGTTTAGTGTACTTCTCTGATTCACAAACATCTGTTTCTCTTTCCTGACAATTCCTAAGATGAGCTCTTGAAGGAAAGTGAGCAAGGATAATTGTCTGAAATACTGGTGGTTCTCAGCAGAGCAATTGCAGGTGTGTGTGCAGGAGGCCAAAGCCAAGTGTGTTGGACAAACTCTCCTATGTAGCCATGGCTAAATATACCTGCTTCAGCTATTTCTCTTTACTCACCCAGCTCTGATCACTGGTGGTACCACTTGGTGAATGGATTTCAAGGTGCTCTGTCTTCTAAAGTCTAACAAGCATGATTAAATACTCTGCAAGGACTAAAAGCATTTAAGAATTCTTTGTAGTACATAGGTATCGATAGTACTTAATATTAACAGTAACTAGAAGCTAGTGCTTGTTCACTTCTCATTGTCTCCAGTTGTGGTGTTTTCTATCGTAATATACACTTCTCCTGCCTGTTCCTCCCAGTGTACCCACCATGCCCTGCGTCCATTTCACCTTTTGAGGGCAAAGCATGCACGAATCTGGGCAGTGCTTTTATTTGACCAGGGGTTTCCTGTAAGTGGCAACCAGAGGGTCTGGCCTGTCCTGGTGGCATGAACTTTTAAAGTTCTACTGTTGCTCTGAATCATACCTTTGTCTCCAAGCTCTGAGTCACATATTAAAATAAAACTGTGGGAAATAATAAAACCCAGTTATATGAATGTGTTTTTTATTATACGAGTTCTTAAATTTTTTTTTTATTACTGCTTTGAGGCCAGCTCATCGTCTTTTGTTATGTTCATTACAAAAGGCTTTGCTCCAATCCCTGTTAACTCAAAGGGAAAGGAGTGCAGTGCTTGGGGAGAAGAGCAGTTCCTTGCTGGCATCCATTCCTGTGTCCTCAGCGTGCCTCTGTCTTTACCACAGCTACCCTACAGGAGCCCTCTGGGGTAGGTGGTGTTACAGAGGAGGTTGACCGGGCAAGTTTGCAGAAGTCTACTCACAGAAAGGGGGGTCAGATGCAGTTCTCTTCAGTCTCAGACTTAATGTTCTCGCCCGTGGTGTTGTTTCGAGTACTCCTAAGTGAACCAGTGTCGTTTATCTAGCAAATATGAAACTGTTTTCAGGTTTCATTTGTAGTGTCTGCTCTACTGCCAGAAAAGAGTAAGATGTGTTTCTCAGTTACAAAAAGGTAGAAAATGAGATTGGAGGAAAACAAAAGTCCAAACACACAGGAAAAGAAAGTAGGAGGGGAAAACCTCATTCACGGTTCCTAATTAAAAAAAGTAAGTTGTCCAGATTGATAAAGAAATAATCTAGAAAGCCACGTTATTGCTGAATATTTAAGCTTTGTAAAGTGAAGCGTTTGTATCTTGACTTGGGCTTGGGAAAGCTCATCTTCACTTTGAGGGCATGCATCTTGAGCCTACCAGTACCAGGACTCCTTGCTCACAGGACAGTGAATGAACTGCTACTTTCTCTCACCTTAAGAGGCAGCTGAATGTGTACACGCTAATTGAGTTCTTGACCAATGCTCCATTGGATTCTGGCTTAATAAGAGAATGAAGTAATTCCTTTGTGCATTTCTGGCTAGCTTCCAAAACCTTTTTCGATTTTTGTTATTATTATTTTTTTTTTTTTTAGTCTTTCTCATACTGGCACAGACCATAGCCTGAACTATAGGAGTACTTGGACATTCAAGACTATTGCTGGGCAAGCTACTTTTTTTTCCCCATCCTTGTCATACACTCCTACAGGGTCATCTGAATGTCTTTTGGTTTTTAGAAGAGCAGGTGCTTCTGAGACCACAGCTTGGGGCTCTGATGGATTAAGTAAAGTCAGAAGTTGGCTTCCAGGTAACTCTGTGGGGACAGGGTGCTGAAGTCTTTGTTACAGATGTGCTGTAGGCTTCTTCTGAAACTTCTCATAGAGGCACTGGTCAAAAAGATGAGTTTTGTGGTGTGGGATTCCAGTCATCTGAAATTACACTGTCACCAAATTTGCAGTTCACAAGAAATGTCTGGTGTTAAGGAGCTGCAGTGGTGAATGACCTCCCAGTAGTCTTTTTTGTTGTTGTTGTTTGTTTTTAATATATCTTCTCCTGTGTGTTTCTGGACATATATTAAATAATCCTTCAGCATCAATAATACATTAAATGTTCCCTGACTGACTGTTCACAGGTCATTTCAATATTATCATTTTTGATTATTGAATGTCTTTTGTGACGTTTATTATTCTCTGCTTAATAAACCATACAGGTTCTAAAGGTGTGACAGGTCCTCTTTGATCTCTTAGGATAGCATATATTTTAAAATGATTTTAACCTGTAGACTCATCAAATCATCAGATGTTTTCTGTTTCACGGCTAGGAAGTAAATAGAAGTTTCTCTCAGGTAATCAAAAACCCCATAGACCAAGAAGTTTTCTCTTGAAAGACACAATGGATGAAAAGGATAGCCCCATGTGAACCTAATACCTGGAAATTCGGTGTCATCTGAAAATAATGTATAGAATGATTAATGTCTGGACACAGCTATGAAATTTCTGCAGATATTTTTTTCCCCGTTTTCGGTAACTTGGATGACTTTTACAAGGCTAATGCCTAGGTAGCTTCCATGGAAGGAAAAACTAATGATAAGTACAAATATAGATGGGGAGAAACATGTTACAAAGGCTTTGCAAAAGCTCTTAATCCATGAGATCTGACGTACATTTTGAGGATGCTGAATAATTGTTTTGCTCACAGTGAAATATAAAGCTCGTTATGAGCGTGCATCTCTACCTGTGGTGTTCTGAAAGTGTCCAGGCTCTAATGTCCACCTTTCTTAGGTTTACTATTATCACAGTAGGACATATTATCAAACTGAAATACTGGCTGCTGTGTTCTTTCTGCTTCTGTGATTTTCAGAGCTTCTGCATTTCTGAAAAGTGTATTTGTTAAAGGGAAGAGTATGACAGCTTTTTGTTGATGGTTCTTTTGGTTTTGTGAGTAAATAGTCTGGGATTCGTGCACTCAATATCTAACATCTTGCATGCAGAGGGTGGGTGAATGACTTACGTCCATGGTATTGGTTTGTATCTATGAGAGTGGTGCCTGGGATATGTAGAACCATGGGAAAACTTAGTTCTTGTAGATTTATAAAAATAACTAAGAGGTGTAATGCACTGTAAAGCTCTCATGTTAACATGCACAGGGCTGTCTTTGCAGTATTTTGATATGCAACAACGGTTTTATGGCTGTCTCAGAAGGTGTTATAAAGCTTTGTTTCGACAGGGATAATATTCTGAATCCAAATTTTGCTTCATTTTTATGTGGTTTCAGAAAACTAAAATTAATCACAGTTCATTTGCATTTTCCCTGCTTGTCACAATTACAAGGCAGGTGCAGGAGTAATGAGAGTTGGTTTCGTTTAATAGTAAAGATTCAGCAATGTTTGTCCTACCCAACTGTCTGATTTTTTTTCCCTTGTAGGTGAATTGAGCAAAAGCTGGAGGTGCAAGGTCTGGAACATTAGCTGCCTGGCCTTTCTTTACCTCTCTTTCACCACGTCTTAGTAGGGTCACTCAGGAAAGCAAGCACAAGCCAAAAACTAAAAGCATGTCAGTTCCCTGATTAAATGGGAGCAAAATGGCTTGTTGTATGTTGTAAGGTGACAAGCCCTGATGCTGCTTTACTCCTGACAGTATTCCAAAAGGTGTTTTCGCATGTACACTGACTTTCCTCATATAGTTTGCCTTTGTTCCCCTCCAGTCTCAAGGAAATAAAATCTTAAAACCAGAAACCAAAACTCCTGCAAACAATTCCTTCTATTCCCAAACTATCTTTTCCATCTTTCTTTTGCACCCCTCCAATGTGAAGGAAGTTACCTCTTGACTTTGTGATATGCATTCATTCTTCACTTCCTCATGCCTCCTGCCCTATTTTCAGCTGTCTTTTTGAGAAGAAGAAAAGCCTTGAGGAGACTGAAGACATAAACTCAAGTCCAGGACCAAGACTTATGGCTTTTCCCCTACTGATGGACATAGTAGAACATCTTTCTTGCATTACTTCTTTCTCCTTTGCAGCAGTTTCTAGGGAAGAGGTAGCTTAGAACCCAGAAGAGAAGTCCTGTGATGTGACAGGCTCTTGCACAGACCAGCTGTTGATCTGCAAGGTGCCAGACTAGAGGGAGGAGCAATCTGCAGGGGGCCCATGAGTTTAGTACTGACTTACTTGTCTGTTTGCTGTCTGAAAGATGGATTACCTTCCATAAACTTCCTGCATGGTGTTCCCCTGAGAAAGCATCCTGCCCTTCTTTGACCATCTCTATTTTATGCTGGGGTGGTATACATTGCATAACATCTAGCTGGTAATTTTGCTCTTACACTGTACCAGCAGACTGTAACTCTGGCTGAGAGTTACAAAACCAGTGCTGATGAGGAGAGGTGGAATGAGTTCTGAACAGATATTTTAAGTGATGGGCATTAGAATTTAGTCTCAACTTTCAGTGTCCAGGTTGTCCTAATTATGTAGCTCACTGTGAAAATAATGCTTCCTAATTGTTTTTGGAAACTGCAACAGATGCAAAGAGCACAATATACTCCTTGACAGAGCAAATTCTCAACTACAAAACACTTTGTTTTTCACCACCATCAGCCAAATTCCATGGATGAGCTGGTCAAGATGCTCTTTGTTTCATGGTGTGACAGTTGTGCGTGATTGTCTGGAACATGGCTTGTCCTTCATGTCACTACCACTGCTGCTGAAACATGGCATCCACCACCTCACTGTACTCACATCCATTGTTTGGTCTCCATCAGTGTTCAGGAAGCAGTGATGAATGTCAGCAGGTTCCATTTTGTCCACATGGAGGAATTTCATGTCATGCAGTTGTTCCATGTGCACTTCCATGTCAGGCGCCGTTTTATCAAACTGCTGCTCTGCTGCCATCTGTCACACAGAAACAGCATGTAACAGGATACTGGTGGGAAGGTTCAGCCTCTACTGCCTTGCTGCCAGCGTCTGCCTCCGACATTGTGCTAACATAATAAAATGGGAGGCATTTCTTTTGGAGCAGCCCTCATAATAATTGTTTTTCACTCTGATAATCTTGAATGCTTAGCAAAAATGAACATTTTGCCGGAATTCTGAAACAGTGATGACTGGGACTGCAAATGTGTCTTTGTAGATGAGCTGAATTGGAGCACACGTGTTGAATTCTGTGCTGTGAGGATGGGAGAATGATTACTGTCCTTTTGCCTCTGGCTACCTGTACCATAGTCAGGGGAGAAATTTAGGAGACGTAAATGGGCATTGCATGCTTCCCTTTTACCCTCAGTGCTCAGAAGCAAGCTAAGGTCAGTGCTTTGCTCTGTTGGACAGCTTGCATTCTCTTGGTACACTGTTCCAAAGATGTCTTAAAAACAAACAAAAAACACATTTGCCTAAAGCAGGCCTATTTCTGTTTTATTCTGATATGAAGCAGTGGTTAATTGCTGATAATGCAGCGGAATGAAGGTGACCTGCTTCCTGCTGTGGTAATAAGGCTTCTTTTAGTGTTCTGAAACTCTCACAAATTTTCAGCTCTCTTGGTTTGCTCAAATTTGGAATTTCTCCGTTATTGTGGGTTATGTACTGAGAAAGTCTTTTGTTGTTGTTGTTTGTTAGTAGCAAGGAAAGAGAGTTTAGTACATAAAAATGTTTTAAATGATAAAAGGTATTCCAATAAAAAAATCTGTAGGTGAATATAAGCTACAATGGAACAGTAATTACAAAGAATATTGGATTATTAATAATTTTTAAAGCCATAACTCAACGCAGAACTTAATGTGGATTAACTTGAAACTGTTTTGAGACCAATAAATGCCAGTGAAGGATCTGACTGAGTGGACAGAAGTGAATGCCACAGGATGCTGGCAAACTAAGTATTATACTAAATAAGATATCTTTGGAGGACTGAAGTGTGACTCCTTGGTTTCGTCTTGAGCTATGAGTGAGTAGTTGCACCCTGAATGGCAGCGAGGTTGCTGTAGTAATTATTCATTAGCTTTAAATAACAGGGTAATTATGAAGGTAAAATTCACGTACCCCGACACACCCTTTTTTTGCTGGCTTTTCAATTTCTGAAGAATGCCTACAGCCCTCTGCTTTGTGTTGTAAAACAGGGCACTGCCCCTGGTTGTGCGTTGTTTCTTTGCCTTTTTGTATGCTCTTTGCAACAGTGGGAACTGGGGTGAAAAGGTAAAGTATAAATCAGGGAGGCAGGCGCTTGGAGAGGATCAGAAGTCAGTTTCTCCTATGCCTTCAAGGATAACGAAAGTATTTATGGGCATCAGATTGGCATGTGTACTGCATGTGGGTTCCTCTCTGAAATCTTGAGTTCTGTTTTTTCAATTTCTTTTCCTCTGGCACAAAAGAGAGCTAGCAGAGCAGAAGGGAAAATATTCTGTGGGGACAGAAGTCCAACCTGTGATTTATAGCCCAGATTTCTAGGTCAGCAGGCACTGCTGGGTGCCACAGTATGAGCATTGATCTTGTGTTACACAGGAGGGATCAGCAGAGCTTGAATGGTTCTGGATAAAAATTCATATCTTGGAATCAGTTTATCCCAGGCAGATCGAATCTTATTCACTCTATCAGGGATGGAGTGTGGTTATGCTCCACACGTTTTGTTAGCTGCTTTGATTTACTGCGAATATGAAGGGTTGCCACTCTACGTGGTGTCAGGAGCAATGTATGTGATGTGTGCTGTAGAGCACTGTGACATGTATGCACAGTAGGCAGAAGGTTCTCTGTATCCCTGATGTCCTGTGCATAACCAGCGAATTAGCCACATTCTGCCCTCCTTTCTTTGCTCCAAAACCCATATCCCAGTGTTAGACAGCACGGCCACTCAGTAAATGATGTAGAGTGTCTGGTAAAGGCAATGTGCTTAGCAGTGCTTTCCCAGCTAGCTTGTCAATGACAGTTTCTTTTATTGATGATTTGTTTAACTGAAGTTGTTTGATTTTGCATGGAGTCACAACCATTGGAGGTGACATCCTTGCTGTCCTTCACTCATCTGAGTGCTGTAGCCACTGACTAGGTGTTTGCTCTTGGCTTCTTGCTCTTTGAACTTGATATTGTGAGTACACAGTGGAATGTAATAAAACTCAAACCTAGGAAGATTGTATGTGGGAGTTCAGGCCCTCCAATAGGAGGTGATACGCGTGACAGATTCCTACCAGATATAAGAAGTACTCTGTGCTGTTTGGATAGAAGGGTCACCAATGGTACTGTGCTTGCATGTCTTCAGAAGTCTTCTTTAAGGTCCAGTCTTGTAGATGTGCTCAAGGATCTCAGAGAGAGCTTTCTGAATGAGATCAGCATGAGGATGCCCGGTGAGACTAAGACTAGTGCATAGGGGTCTTGCAAATGAGATGTTTATTCACAGTTCAGTAGCAGCAGAGATGAGCAAAGTGCTGATAACTACTAAGTGCTAATACATCATGGAACAGCCAAGCCATGTTTTCATTGAGCTCCTAGAATCTTGTGTGGAAATTGCAAAATACAGTCAGCTGCATACACGCATGGTGTACATATATATATAAGTATATGCATTGTTCACTTATGCACGTTCCTTGGACCTCACAGTTGTATCATTTCGTAAACAGAATCTGTAATTTCTATTGAGCCATTGGTTATTTTTATTTCACAATACTAACGTGTTGTTGTTCAGTAGTATTCATCTAAGAACATCTGAAAGCTGAGCAACTCTTCAAAAGAAGCGTGTTTGCCTTTATTGGTAGATTACTTAGCCAATTCCTTTGGTTTTAGTTTCTCTTATTACAGAAAAGCTAAACCATTTTTATGCCTGTGTAAACACTCCAATTAACAAACACATTTGAGTTGTAGAGATGAGGTTTTCACATTGACAGTGTAAGTCCTTGAGGCTCAGATGCCCAGCTTTGGGTGCTGGTGGATTGGCCATGCTGGACATCACTCAGATGCAGTCATCTTCAAGGGAGCTATTGGTGCTCAGCACCTCTGAAAAGCTGAACGAGGAGGTCAGGTAGCTCAGGAAGGATTCTGTGGACTAACCCTTCTTTGAATTTTAGCTTTGACTCTCAGTGATCAAATCTAGCCCCGATTCCTATCATTTGTCGATGCATCAGGCAGGAACAGGATCCTTTCTTGTCAACTATCCATGCTCTGCATTAACCACACAGCTGTTCTTGTGTTGCTCTACTGAAATGGTTGACATGTAAATCCATTACTTTAAAGGCGAAAGGCCTTGTGGACAGTAATATTGCTGGCAGTGTGGCAAAACAGGGACTGTGTCATACTGTTTCCTTTCTGATCCTCTTAGCTGTGGGGATGTCGATGGGGGACAGGAAAAGGCTTTTTTTTTGTGTCCTGATTTATCTCAGTGATGTTGGTCAGTGAACTTTGGATTTTTTCATTAGAGTTAATCAAGTCTTCTTTTTCCATTTTTCCCCTATTTGCAGAACAGCAGTAGAGGAAGAGTGGATTGAGTGATTGAGTGATCTTTTTGTTCTTTTAAAAGTATCAGTTTGTGAAAATCTGAATTATTTCTTATCTGGAACTAAATAAAAACTGCATTACCGACTGAGAAGATGAGGACTGTAAACACATAAAATGAATGTCTGCTTATCAAGTGGAGTTGTCTGTCATACATGTACTCTGGTTTAACAATCAGGAAACAAGGGATCTTCTCACCTTCAGAGAATGGTATCCTGTCTTTTTCTTTAGTGTCCTGTACCAACATAGCCCTATGGTTTCAGTTAAGAGCTCTACACTTAAGAACAAATAAAAACCACAACCCTTCCCCTTTCAGTGGAGAGACTGAACAGAATTGCAAAACGTTTTAAACAGGAAAAGCGGCTGCTAGAGTACACACACACACACACAAAAGGGGAAGGTGGTATTGCTAAATTAGGAAACAGAAGTTCATACGAAAGACGTCTTCCTCAGGAAAAGATTGTTAAGTGTGGAGCAAGGTGATGCTATTGCAATACAGCGGCTCTCAGCTCTTTCTCAGTGTGTCTGTATCTCATTTTGACTGCGTACATCTTATATTAATGAATAATAGCATAGAATGAAGTTCTACCTGACAGGTAGAAATGAGGATTCTGTAATAGCAGTGTGTTTGGCACTAGTGATGGCTTGTGATCATGAGTGATTTTTTATCTTTTTTTTTTTTTTTTTTTGAGTAGACCAGGAGCAATATGCAGGCATCTCTATCACATTTTGTGTTATATGCATATAATAATGTATTGTAAATATATTATTGTCCATTCAAAATGTTTTTCTGGAATGCCTTAGGGAGAAAACAACCGTAGCATAAAAAAACACATGATTTTCCATTCTGATTCTTTAGCATTTTTCTGCGTGATTTCAAGTAATTAAAGTGTATTTCCCCAAATCAAGACTTTCACGTTTATCAGGAAGCTTAAAAGCTTATGATGGCAGTAATTTATTTATTTGTTAGTGTGCATATGTGCATTAATTTACTTGTTAGTTCCTGTATGTATGCTAAGGTTTTTCTGTTGATGCTTCTAGTTAACTAATTTAATTAATTAACAGATTATTTGAAACCCACATGAAATAGCTGGCCACCAACCTCCCAAAAATATTAGGAAGAAAACCAAACATCTTTATGTGTGTAGATTATATGGATTAGATCCAGGAATTCAGATAGCAAATGTTTGAGAGAGAAAGAGAAAAGAATTCCCTGTGGAGAAGGAGGCTCAGCAAAGAATAATCTTGTTTTTATTCTTTCTTATCAGAGATGTATAACAAAAGAACAAGCACAGTGGACACAAGCTGAATAATTGCTGTGATTGTTATGTTTGCTAATAATCTTCAAATAATAATTCAGAGGCACTTATTGGAAAAGGCTTCGTCCTATGCTATAGTTATTAAATAAGCTAAGAAAAAGACTTAAAAAAAGGTTGCTTTTCTGCAGATGTTACATCTCTTTTAACGTGAAATGTTATTTTAATGCTTTAGAAAGTGTTTATCTTTGGACTGAGCAATTATCTGATTGGCACATGCTTTCCTTCTCATCCTCCCCTATCTTTTTGCTTGTTTGGCTTTCTTAGTTTTCCCCCTTCTTTCCTGAGAATAATGTCTATATTTCTAAAGTCTCATTTGAACACAGTTAGTTAAAATGTTTTAGTAATTCTTTTTAATGGAAAACTCCACTGGTGATGGCTGCTGCTATTATACATATTTTGAAATCTTTCTAGATTTGAAAAATGTATCTTGTGTGGACAGAGAATCTTACCCTTCCAGAGGTAATTTCTGTCCTGACGGTGCTTGATTCAACATGCTTAGACTGCTCGTGAGATGAAAAAGTGGGGAATGGAGAAACATATGTAGAGCCTGAAGAAAATAGTCAGTTATTAAAACAATTTAGCTTGCCATTAAATCTCACAATTTTTGAATACAAATAGGTTCTTCTAGCCTTTGTCTCATCTGTTGTTCTATTATAGCAGAAAACCTGTAATAGAATAGGTGCTGAGCTAACAGGTGGGGTAGCCGAGCAGCAGAAGCAGAACTAGAAGCTGACATCTAGATTTCTGGCCTGACCCCACCAGTGCCATGCTGTATCATAGCTGTATCATCCAGGGCAACTTACCTAAGCCCAGAGTCTCACTTAGCACTCTGTAAATGTCATGTAACAGCAGAGGATGCTGAGAGGTTTAATTAGAATTAATTTCAGTCTTTCAAGTGCCGTGCATTTCTCAGATGAAACGTGCTGTGCGAGTGTGAAGGATAATTATTATGTTGCGTCTGTGTTTTTCTGATACATTATTACTATTCTTTTATTAACCGTGTTTAAAACAAAAAAAACCAAAACACCAAAAACCATGGTACTTACTGGCTTTCAGTTTTGTTTGGATGATTTAAAGTTAGTCCCTATGAGCACAGTAAGTAATTAAACTAATATTGACATTGAGATGTTTTTTTTTTTTTTTTTTTTCGTTGGAGAATATTAATGGCCATTGAGAGATTGTCACAAAATATCTGTCTGTTTTGATAATTTAACACCTTGAATCATGGACTTAAAGGTACAGTGGATCATGCTGTGTTTAAATTTAGTGAATCAACATAGCAATAAAAGCCTACAAAGTCACTGCTGATAGTTTCCTTGTAGCTGGTTGGACTTGGCCCAGATGACATTACAGTCTGATCATTCAGAAAACCGTCCTTGCAGTCAGTGCCTGGTACCTCCTTAACCATTTACCAGTCTTGTTAGGAGCTGGGCATACCTGATGCAACAGCCCACTGCCTGGTTCTTTCCTTTTTTTTTTTTTCTTTTTTTTTTCTTTCTTTTTCCCCCGGCTGAAGCACTGCAGTCTGGGGAAAGCTGAGATACCAGGGGATGACACGTAGCACATGGAAGCATGCTGCCTTGTTGGACAGGAGATAACTATGTTCTTTCCAGATGGAATCACTGCTACATGAGAAATAAAAATAACTGATTGTAGCAGAAACTGCCTGTCCCAAGGACATAATATTTCAGAAAGCGTTGAGTTATAAACTGTGCTTGTACTTTAACGTGGATTTGAGCATGTGATTGGGCTTTTCTTGTAGCTAAGTGTTTGTGAGTCTTAAATAGAAAGGCAGTATTAACAAATAAGTTCAGATCATCTTGGGATAATGAACTGCTTTCAATAAGGTTATTGTTTTATAGGTGGTCACGCCATTTTTGTCCTTACTTGCCACGTGCTATGAAGTGTTACTCTAACAAGCAGGACTCCTATGTTGATTGCAATGGGATATCCATTCCAGAGAGAGAGTCTCCTCTTGTCAAGGCCCAAGGTGTGACAAAGTAGATCCATCTTACTATTAGACATACTGCCTGGATATTGATTGAGTTTGCTTTGGTGCCCTCCCATTCCAAAATAGCATAAAAATGAAAAGAAGACAAATTTATACCATACTCACAGCATGCATGATGACGAGTTTGGGTGTACTAAAGCACTACCACGTGAGATGGTGGACTCGGCTCATCCTCTGAAGCTTCACTTTTGTCTAACTCTAGTAAATTCACTTTTAAACTGTCGTTATCAATGACTGTCTACTGGTTACAGTTGTGCCTGTCAGCTGTCTTCATCCTGAGTATCATTTAATGATCCAGACAGACGCAAAATTGGGCTGGTCTGAAACTGTAAGCATATGTCTGGTCAACGTAAGCTTTGTCAACTCAGTTCAATAGACTTCTTTGTTAGCACAGCCCGGATATTAACTTCAGGATTCTAAACTTTCAGAAGAAGTTTATTTAATGTTGATTTAGCTCTGACATGGCATGTTCCTTGTTCTGTAAACTTCAGGCTGACAGCAAAGTATTAGGTCTTTTTTTGCCGGTAGGGGTCTTCAGCCTACCTGGCAACTTCTAGGATAAAGCTGCCAAATAAAGATGTGTGATTTTTTTTTTTTTTTTTTTTTTTTTTGAGGCTAATTAGCTTGAAAATGTTCCTTTATCTACTTTGCTATAATCAAAAAGAACTGTGTGGAATGCTCTTAGAGCAGGGATAGGCACAGATACATTCGGTGACCCTATTTGTTTCTTCCTTGCTATCTGTGTCAGCTAATGGTGCCTGCGTTACCTCATTGGATTTGAGATCTGAAGTAATGTCACAAACTGATTGCTGATTTTGCTGCAATGTCAGATGAACACCCGAGTGCCTGAGGTCTGATGGTTCTGGCACCATACTGGGCAGGCAGCAGTTTGCTGTCCAGCACATCTCTGTTGCCCTTTGAGAAATAGTTATCATGGATATGAATCCTGCTGAGCCAATGACAAAATGACTACCAGGTCTATGAAGAGACTGACAGACAGTAAGGGAATGCAGATGGGTGCTATGCATTTGCAAGTGTTTATTATTTAAAGTCTCTGACTGGGAAAATATATAGAATGAAGGGGTCAGGGAAAGACAGTGTGCTTTGCTGGCTTTGCTTTTCAGATTTTAGGATCAAAAAGAAAGAAGGAGGAATATGTCACATTGCAGGTAATTAAGGATTCATCAGGAAATAAGGAACACTCGGTTTCTCTCATAGCTTTGAGGACAAAAGGTGAAGGGTATCTGGTATATCTTCCATATGTGGCATGCTAATTGGAAGGATAGAAATGAGGTATTTGGAAATCTGAGTCTAAGCTCTTATAAATGGAAATTGGTTTTGCTTAGTGAGCTTGCTGGTAGACTGAGTTATCTTTGTTTGGAAACAAAATATTTTTTAATTATTATTTATTTGTAAATTAAAACTACCCTTATTTTTTTTCTTCCCCTGTGAATGTTTGAGATTTGAATTATGATTGCAGTGTTTTCTCATTACCAACGCCTAAGAGTTGCTGTAAGCGTAGTTCAGGTTTTCAGCATTTTAGTCAAAGTCATTCCAGAGTTCCAAAAATCTCCTGCTGGGAACAGCATACAGAAATAATTTGTTTCTCGGGCTTAACAAAAGTTTGGGTGTTATTCCAGTTAGGTATAGCTTTGTTTTTGAAGATGGAAAAAGAATCACCATTTTTATAGACATTTTTATGGACATTCTGTGGCCCAGATAAAATGGGTCACTGTGTTCAGCTGAGCTGAGCCACAACAAACACCTGTATGGTTATGTCCAGAAATTTGCTAATCGATTAATGATGAAGTGAACACGATTAAGCTCTTAAGGGCTGTAACTTGAGAAATGTCAGAGGAGGAGTTACATATTAATACCACTAGATGGCAATTAAGACCCACCAGATAAAACTCCCTGGTAAAGTCAGCCAAAAGCTTTCAAACTCACGAAGTCTGCTTCAAAGTGTTAAAAGCTGGGCTTTTGAGTAAGACATTGGGATATCTGTATTTTCCTTGGAGTAGAGCATGCAATAATTTCCATATGACAAAGGAAATATTGTTAAAGCTGAACCAAAATTTGGATTGCACATTTGGATTCATGCATGTCTTGGCAGTTTTGGAAAGGATGTATTTGGTTTCTGTGCTGTAGAACCCCCCACCTCCTTGGGGAAGGGGAGTAGTAGAGTCAGCAGCAAGTAGGAGAGGTCTTGGCAAAGTGGCCTCTTCGAGCTTCCTGGCAGGGAATGTTGAAGAGCCCTAATTAGGCAGGCAAGTAGAGTCTGATCCAAAGACTGCAGAAGTTAAGAGGAACATTTTGGTTTTGTGCATTTTGTTACTATTTCAGGTGAATCTACCAAATGAGACCAACCTATTTAGCATTCTGCTTTATATGCTTTACATCATCTGGTATAATTGCATTCATACTAGGCATAAATGCATGCCTTTATTATTTGTAATGAAGATATGACATTCGCATGCTCTGAATGAATAACTTACAGGAATACATGTGATGTAACTGGATTGTTTTTCTATTTTTTTCCTAATTAGGGTTTGAAACAGTATAATTTTCTCATGTGTGTATTGAAGAGTATAATTTCTTCGAATGAAAGGGAGGGGCACCTTTTATCCTGACTTTTGCCTCAATGTATTTCAGTTCAAGTTCTAATTAAATGCAGAATGTCACGTGTTGGGCTGCCCTAGCACACACACAGGGACCTCAATCACAGATGGTCCTGGACTTTACGAAATGTCACAGCTAGCAGAATTCAGGCAGAAGATACAAACAGAGTTAATCCTACTTTTCTATTCAAAGTTGCTCCAGTACTGGCAATACTCATCTCAGAGATAACTAATGTAAAATACTGGAAATGATTCTGTACTCCATAATCAGGAAAAAATTCTCCATGGATTCAGTGGGATTTTTGCCTGGGTAAACCCACAGGTATTGTGTGTATTGTGAGATTGCATGCAAACAAAGATTGTTATAAGCTAGCCTTACAGCCTGATTTTCCAAAAAAAGGAAAAAAAATCTAAATAAAGATTAATGGCAATAGCTTCTCTGATTACACCACTACTTTATGCTTTTTTGAGTAACTTTAAATAGATAAGGAAATATGAGTTTCAATCTGTGCCTGGTGCCCCAGAGTAAGTGAAACTCCCCTCTGTTGCAGAAGTGCTGGCTAGGACCACTGTAAAGCAGTAAAACATTTGTCAGATATTCTGTTTTTTATCTGTCAAAGTTTATTCTCTCAATTCATACAATATTAATGGAATTTCTGTAAGTATTTTAGAAGATGCAATTAATACTTTCATTACAGAAGCATGACATGGAAGGCTAGAAGCTTAGCACTTTCAGGGCTTTCAGATTGGTAACTTGCAATTTGATTCCTATAGTTCTACATTGTTTTGTACAATGTACAAAGTTGAGACATTTGTGGTTGCACAAGGACGCTGGTTTCCTAATGGCTGACTCTGACCACTACATACAAAGAGAAGGTTTCTTTGTTTTTCAGTTTAGCTGAGTTAATGTAGTGTCCCTGAAAGGCTCAACTTCCTTCTGCAAGCTTTTAAACTGCCGGTCTTAGAGGGTGATGAAGTTCACTGTTTATACTGATAGTTGACATAGCTCTCTTTAATAACAAAGACCAGTTAGTTTATCCACATCTCTACTCAGGCAGCTCTTGATATGCTCTGGGTAGACACTCATATTGTTGGCTTGGGCTCCCCCATTACCTCCTCAGTGTTCTCATCCTATGATTGAATCTTTTCCTGTGCATCTTTTTTAACATGTTGAACAAGATCAAGAAATAATTTGCAAAGGAACAGATCTAGTTTAGTGCAGCGGGGGGAGAAATACAAGACTGTTCATGTGGATGCTTGATGAGATGGAGGAAAATGATGATGCTCACTTTCACCAGATCTTTCAGACTTGGAGTATAGATTCAGATAGGAACATAGTTCTTAGGAAAAGCTGTCTTAGCACCCTTGTGAAGCAGTGGGAAGACTACACAGTGATACCCAGGTGACTGCCGAACAGTCTAGAGTGAATATGGGAATCAGTGTCATTAGATTAGCACCTTGTTTCTATGGGACAGCCTACCATTACTATGATGAGGGTAAACCAGCCTAGGCTAGGCAGAACGTGAAGGTAACTTGTTCATATAGTGTCTGGTCTCATTCCAGGCTCTGTAAGTGGCTTCACATCATGTCTTATGGGGCTGTCTTCCAGCACTCAGCCCCTGGAGAGAGCTGAGCCCTATGTTAGCTCCCAGTGCAGGGCACTTGGTCTTCAGTGGGAATATGTAATCAGGCAGGTTGCTCTGTGATCAGGAGCTGTGGGCTTGTAAGTAGCTCAAACCACCTTCCTGAAGATGGGTGGTGGTGGCTTCTGTTCTTTGAAAGAATCAATTAGATATTATTCTTTTTAAAAAGGCGATTCTACCCACTTGTGTGCGTAATTGCCTGGTAGTTTAATGAGGAAGACAGTGTTCAGAGCTTACTCAGGCAGGAGGGTCTCCAGCTTACAGGAGAGCTTTCTTTCTCCCGTCTTGTGAGATCTGCTGCCTGTAAGGAGGAATATGAAATTGTGAGAGAGGATGAGTGCAAGGGAGGGATTGAATCTGTCAGCTAGTGACTAAGGAAATCACCAGGAATCAGGGTCTAGTCCCAATTACAAACAGTCCCCAGGTGAACTGTGAGAGCACCTGGCTGGGGAGATAGGTTTATTTTGGTTTCTCCTTTTTTTATCTTCTGGTCTAATGAGTTCTGAATTACTTTCTGTACTTGAGCAGGCTTCAACAGTTTGCGCATTGCTCTCTGTGTTTTGAAAAGGTGAGGCCTTATTTCTGATTGCTGTTGGGCATAGCTGAGACAATCTGGCAAGTCAAGAGGCTTTGGTGGACAAGCACTGAATTTCTGCAGCCTTATCCAGGCTTAGCATGGGTGCTGGGCAGAACTCAAGGAGAAAGGATATGTGGTAAAATGAAAGGAATCCTCTAAAATTAAGGCACATCCAGATTGTCAGGCTTTTATGTCAGTTTCGCACTAAGGTACCTACCTTCTTCCTAAATTATATTTTAAAATGCCTGTGTCTTTCAGTACATGTAATCCTTGGGTGCCTGTGCATTTTTATAAATAAAACTGGCCTGTTATTCAGACCGCTCATATCTACTGCTTTGATTTAGCTTGGTTGCCTTAAAACATGCCTAAGACATAAAATACCTTTGAAAAGACTTTTTGCTAAGCCTTGAGTAACATAGTACTAGAAGGGTTGTCTCATGTCAAAATAAAATGTGTAACAAATGAGAGACGGTGACAGTGCAGTCACTGAACTGTGGCTGTCAGAAGCCTGAGAGAAGCAGATGTTCAATTGTTGTACAGGACAGCATGTAAATGTTGCTCCACTGGTGCTTAAGGATAAATTTTAATGCATATTTTGTAATTTCTGAACTAATTTGAGCCTCTCTAGAACTGAAATGTGCAAAATAAGTTAGTATGAGACTGCTTTACTCTGAATGAGGTGCTATGACATATCTCACAAATAGAATACGGAGGTTTCATTTTGCTGGCAACAGGAGATCTGAGTAGAGCAAAGGCCTTGGAGAACTGTGTGATAAACACTGGAGGATCTCTGGTCAGAGAGGACCAATGTGCTGATTCATGCCCTGGCACTCAGAACGATTGTGCTGTTTGTTGGGAATCACTTCATTGTATCAACGGGACTGAGGTGGAAAACGTCTAGGAATTCATTCTGGCTCTTCATTAGACTTCATGACTCCTGGCTGTATTTTACATTGCAGTGTTTTTCTGCTGCCAGAGTAGGTTTGAAAGAACCATGCAGCAATGTTCCCTGCCAGGATTGAGCCTGATAGTAGATTGCTGGTGGGCTTCTATCCCATCTCCTCAAACACAGATGACCTTCAGTTCCCCTTTCTTTACTAATTCCAGTCAAGTTAATGGTTGCTACTGGAGGTTAATTAAAAAGGTGGAAAGATGCCCAGAGAATGGGAGGAATGTAGTGCCGGTGAATAAGTCATGGAACAGGAAACATGAGAAATCCTGGGTTCCAACACCAGCTCTTCTACAGATCCTGTGTACGTTTGCCATGTGTCCTTTTGCTTGAGTGTGAAATAAAGCTAAACAGTTTGTCTCTGCTTTGGAGAATTTTAGATTAGTGGGTGAAACTGTCTATGTCTATGCTCAGTAGATCTTGTATTGTGGGATTGTCTCATTTCAGTTATAAGCTCAGAAAATCCATCAGAAAATCTTCTGTGTTCAGGAGAAAGTATTTGGGAATGAGTAGCAGGATTTCAGAAGCAGAGAAGCTGTAACAATATTACAGTGCTGTAGTGTTTTAGTTCCTCAATCACTGTAGAAAAGAGGACCTAATTTTGAAATTTGCCAGGGGTTGTCAGACAGCAGCAACAAACGAAAACATTATTGCAATTAGGTGGAGGTACCATTATTAAAAGTAATGAACAATATGATTGTACAACTAGTACTTATGCATTTATCCCAAGTTGCCTCTTTTTTGCTGAAGGGATGTAAAGGAAGGTGTCATGGCTCAGCAGCTAGTTAGAAAGGTGCTTCCAGAGAATTTAGTCTTGTAGTAGAAACAAAATCCACGTGTAGCACTCGCTGTGCCAGAGGATGAGTTCCAAGCCAGTCTGCTATATTGTGTTCCAGCAGCACTTTTAATGGACAACTGTCATAGCTGTGCTAGGAAAGGGTTCCATCTCTGCTCTATATCCATATATATATATACATATATATATAATGTGTGTGTGTGTGTATACACATATATATGTAGATACATTTTAGTAAGCTCATCTTCTGTTTATTTAACCACAAAGTTAGGTAGGATTTTTGCTTTTTTTCCCCTCACTGTCAATTGTAGGTACCCTTGCTTATATGTGCTATTCAGTTGGAGATGCATAGTTTTTGTTGTGTAGTTTCAGTTTAGCTTTAAAATGTTGTATGCTCCAGTTACTTTAAGGAAAGCCACAAAACAGCAGCTAAGTCCATTTCAAATGCTATGAATTCTGTGATGTGCTCTCCTAATCCCCAGTAGGAATGTGTCAGGAGGAAAGGGGTCAGCCATGTCTTGTATCTGAGCAATCAAACAACAACAACAAAATCATGTGTCTCTTCCATTGTCCTTGACTTCAAGTTAAAGGCTTTCTGGTTGGTAACCTGTAGCAGATGAAGAGCTAAGTATGACAAGGAGAGCAGGCACTTCTTTTTCTGTGGAAGCTGAAGGTGGTGGTGGTTCTCCAGGGTCCAACTTGTGGGAGTGATTGAAATAAAAAATAACCTCCTAGGAGAGGTTGTGATCATGAAACACTCTCATTCTGATGTACAGCAGAAGAACTATAACTGATGATGAGAATACTTGACATCCTAGGATATCTTCAAGCCCTACCATTTTAATGTTCACCCTCCTGGAGCTCTTCTGTAGCTCTGGACGATTTACTGATGTCGTTAAGACAGGAAGAGCTTCTCAGGCTCTTTACAGCTAGCATTTCCACTTTAGAGCTGCTTTGTCAAGTCCACTCCTGTGACTGCTGGAGTTAAGGAGGTTCTGAAGCTCTGGCACTAATATATTCCATATATTCCTTTTAAGTGCTGCTTTTTCTTCCTTTAGCTATGAAGGTTTTTTATCACTTTAGAAAGTCCACAAATGTTTTGAGACTGAAATTGCAGGCCAAAGTGAGACAACCTCTGAATACCATATCATGGAGCTTCTGTTCATCCCAACTTGTATTGCTGATTTTTTTTTTTTTCCTTTGCCCTTGTGTGAAGAATGTAGCTTTAGTTTAGTATTATTTCTTGGCTCCCTATACCTCCAAACTGAAAAGTGTGTGTGTGTGGGGGGGTTTTTTAGCTTTTTTTTCCCCAGTTTTTCAGCCTTCCTAGATTGGAAGGTGGTAACTAAGTTGTTGCTAAGGCAATTTCCGTGGTTTTAATACATTTTCATCTTCTGTGGTAAATTCCTGGAAGTTCAGTTTGACATCAGAGTGAAGTAACACATTAAAAATTCAGTAGGTGAATAGTACATACAATAAATAAATCAATGTACTTCTGAATTTCTTATGCAAACACTGTGACACTATGCAAATTGTGTACTGTATACGTCTTTGTGTATCTGTCTATGCAAGTACTCTTAAGGTACCTGTCCACACAAGTAACCTTATCTATATGCAACATTTGTATATGTGTACTTGTTTTTTGCACGGAAGAAATTCTTCACTGTCTGGAATTTTTGCCCAGATTGTACTTTCATTTTTAATACTTTAATTGGAGATCATAGAAGAGTGAAATGTTAAGAACTGCTTTAGGAATTTACCTTCAGAGAATGCATTCAGATACAGAAAAATCTTTAATATTTGTGGATGTGTCACAGGAAAAAAGAAAATCTCAGCTGTGAAAGTCTCGAGGCAAAAAGCATGGGTATTAAGGAGGATAATACTGGCCTGCTGTGGAAGATAACTCATCTAGCCAGCTGGAGAATGAAACTATAGCCAGTGCCAGTAGTGAGAGGACAGGGGACAGATCTCAGCTAGCAGAGCTGTACTGTTCCAACATGTTCAGCATGTCTGCACCTCCTCCAGTAACACAGCACTTGCTTTCTCTGGCTTTCTTCTCAGCTTGTATGATACCCTCCAGGCCAGTCCCTGACCAACACACAGCCGGACTGAACTGGACTGTCAGCTGCAGAAAGTGTCAGTAAAGAGGTCTGATTCTGTGAGCAGACAGCAGCAATTATGTTGCAGAAGGTGACTCAAATGTGCCCCGTGCTAAATCTCTATACTCATGAGATTTATCTACCCATATTTACAAATCACTAGCAATAAAACCCCAAAATGTAGGTTGACAAAAAATCAGATGGCTGATGTTTTTGCAGAGGTGATGTATGGCCTAACCTACATATGTCATGTATTGCTTACACCAGCATGATGACTGACATCAGTGATACGGACAAGAAGGGTTAATGTTACCCTTTGGCATGAAGTTTATTCTTATATCTCACATAAAGCCCTTTTAGAGAGCTTCAGTGAGACTTCAGCAGTGCGTAAGACCTGCCAAGAGTTTTTGTTCTGGAGGAGTACGGGTTGGCAGGATCAGCCCTAACACGTTAAGTGCTGTTTATGATATTATTATTGCTTTGTGAATTCATTTCCCACAGAGACAGACTGGAGATGCAATGTTCAGATTCAAACTTCCTCTGTGCTCTGGGGTGTCAGCTCCATGTTTCAGATTTGGGCCCATTTCAAGCGTCTAGTTGTTAACAGCTATACCCAGCATTGTGTTTATAGGCTATACTGTAAACTGTACAAGGAATGCAAACAGTTGATTTTCGTGAAAAGCTTAGGAAGATGTTAGTTTCAAGAATAAAGAGAACATAATCACCCTTCATAGGTAAGATATGTTATTTACACTATGGGGATTCATGTCAGTACATTTTAAGTAAGTTGCTTGGCTGAACTTGTTATCTAGCTGCCAAGAACGGAAGTGAGAGAGAAGAGCCAGTGAGAATTATTGGACTCTACACTCCAAACTTACATCATGTAAACATTTATAAAATGACTTTTATTTTCAGCACTGACCATTCTGGTGGGGGCCTCTTTGTTGCTTTATTGCTGGCAGACTGCTTTTGATGGCACTTTTTGGCTTATTTGTGAGGAAGCAGCAATCCAACAGACCTGGAACTACATGATATTTGCAGTATGTACAATTAAAACCTCTAGTCATTCCTTTTTCCCTCCAGGTTCCCAGCAACAGCCAGCTGCTTGGCTTTAAGCATTTCCTTATGCCCCTGCTGTTAGTGCTGACTTGCAGTGACCGATGGTCCCACCCTGCTTTCTCAGCATATAGTGGTGAACTCAATAATTATGGATGAGAGAAAGTGACTGACTTTTCCATTTCTCTTCAGTCTTGCACTTAAAAAAAAAAAAAAAAAAAAAAAAAAAAAAGTGTATAAATTCTAAATATATAACTTTCAATTGCAGAGTGGTAACAAACATAACAATTTTATACCTGGCAACATCTACTTTTGGACAAGGAGCAGACTCCAGCTTTCCAGCTGCTGTCAGTAGTGCTTTGCTCTTTTGTAGTGTCAAGGTATGTGCCTCCAAAATCAGATAAGTTCATGTTAAGGGTGAAATGCATAATTAAGAGAAGTTCTATTTATTTTAGATACATGTTGTTCATGAAACAATGCAGAACAATATGCAGCAGCAGGAAAGATGGGAATTTCAGGTTTCTTCCCTCTCACAGATTTCTGATGATGCTACAAGTATCTGACCCAGTGCAATTAAGTGGGTGAACTCCATAAATTTTTCTTACCATTTGTTGCAGTTCATCAGTATTGTAGCATTTAGGCTGTAGACACAGCTCAGTTTATACACAAGTTTTGTTTGTTGCTGTTGTTTTCAGAGCCCCTTAATGCTCCTCGCTGACCCTTTTATAAGCTATAGCTTTTGCTCACACTCCATAAGTCAGGGAGCCTTTAGTAAAAGAGCCTATAAAAAAAAAATAAAATAAATCTGGGACCCCTTCCAGGGAAAGGCATGTATAATAGAGAATTCTGGCAGTTTTTCATCTGGCACTAATTTATTATTTCAAGCTGGCTTGCTCTTTAGACTATAATAAACAGTATTTTACATCTAACAAATCACTTTTAATATCCCTGACCTTGACAATGTGTATCTACTATGGGTTTAAAAGAAAAAACTCTAACCAGAAAAACATTGGGTCACAAACTGATGTAATCAGTGCTTTAAGTTTCAGTGTTCCTAGTGAAATTAAAGGTATATGGAAGAATAGATGGTTTTAATAGAGACATCTACTATCTCAAGCTATGCCACATATGCTAGGTTTTGAAGAGCACAGTTCTTGTATTCAGTATGAAAGAATTTAAGTGATTTAATAATGGAAGAAGATATTAGATTCAATGAAGCAAAGGCAGAATTTTGCTGAAGTCAGGAGGCAGCTGTTTGTGCACCCTTAAAAATTCAAACAAGTATTTTATCAACACAATCAGTGTTTAATGGATGGAGTTCATTCTTATGTTCCTTTTATCTCAAGGGAAAAAAAGATTGATCTTCCTTTATTAAAAAGCACGTGACAGCTCCCATAAGACAACAATGTCAGAAGGTTCTCCATGGTTACTGTGACATGCCATCTTTTTCTTTTAAGAGCAGTAGTAGCTAGGGAGTTGTTCGTAGTGTCCCTGAACGGGTGAAAAGATAAGAAGTTGAAATACATCTTGATTTCAGTGAAGCAGAAGACTTTTTGCTTCATGATCCAAACAACAGGTCAACTCTTTCCATTTCCTCTCTACTATTACAAAGCGTGCAATTGGAATCACAGAATTGTAGGGGTTGGAAGGGACCTTTAGAGATCATTGAGTTCAACCCCCCTGCCAGGGCAGGCTCCATAGACCAGGCTGCACAGGTAGGCATCCATCTTGAACATCTCCAGAGAAGGAGGCTCCACAATCTCAATGGGCAGCCTGTTCCAGTGCTCCATCACCTGCACTGTGGAGAAGTTAAGGTTTTCAGTTTACTGAAACTGGCCACTAGGCAAAAGTTTTTCATCCTTTTTCCAGCTTCTTTCATCTGTATTTTAAGCTGTAAAACAGAGGCGAGGTGAACACAGGTAGATGCTTTGTGTAATTTTGAAGCAATTGCTGTATGTGTGCACACCTACACAGAGCCATATGCAAAGTGTGTCAGTTTACAACATGATTTATCTTAATCACTTTATCGATAAAAGAAACCTCGAAGCCTGAGCTTGTTATGAACATCCAAGTAGTGAAGAAATGGCTGCTTATTTGTGAAGAAATGGCTGCTTATTTGTGTAATACTATTAGCAGACATGCTCCCAGGAATGCCAACCCACAGTTTCTCTTAATAGCCTGCACCTGACTTCAAAGCTAGCTGAAATTAAGCTTATTAGTTCTACTCATGTTGTCATTACTCAGACACCTGTTCAATGTAGTCCTTGCAGTCTTCTCTCTCTTTTTTTTTTTTTTTTTCCCTTTTCTCCTCCTTCACCCATTATTTAAGGTGAGACTTGGCTCTGCTGTGAATTCTTTTCATTTGAAAAGTTAGGAATTGCTGGTTTTGTTTCTGTCCTGCACTGATGATATTTTTTAAGAGCATGAAGATGGGAAGTGATTCTCAAAATAGATGATAAATGCTTATTGCAGAATATTACACAGCTCCTTCTATGATTTTAATACTTCAGTGATTAGAGTAGTTTGGTATTGCCTCTTTGCATCATTTCCTTCCAACATCTTCCAAGTGTATGTGCAGATATGTTTGCAAAATACATGTTTTCAAGGAATTTTATATAAAGCATGAATGACACTAGACGGCGTTCCTGGTTAATTAATATGGAGTTTCTATAGGGCTTCATAACAGCTTAAATTTAAGGTTGTCTGGATGTACTATTCTGAGATTTCTGAGAATGTGGGAAGAGATGTTGTGATGGTTTATATTAGCTTTCCAATTATGGACTGCCTTCTACATACCCTGTGTAACTGTGAGGATTTCGCTGACCCTTCCAAGCTCTGATCATCGGAGCCCCCAAAGAGTTTTGCTTCAGTAATTCTATCAGAGATGTGTGTACAATGGGAATGTGCTGGAAGAATGTAAGGAACAATCCATTATGATGTTTTTATGGGGATGTTGGATAAATCCTGCATCTCATTCATACACACGCTCCCTTTGAAACCAAGAGATTCATTATGTGATCTGAAGTTGAATGTATACAAAATGTTGTGTAAACTTAGTGCTGAATAAAGGAATTTGAATAATTATAAAATATGCAGACATCCAGTCGTGTTGTGCAGCTCCAGTCTGGTCACGAAAGCAAAGAAATTAGCTTTCTGTCTCAGCTGCTGAGTTGAAGTTAGTGAAACACTTGTAGTATGTGAATGCAAAATAACAAAAATAGCTTCTTAAGGGAACAGTTTAGCTAAAAATGTGCCAGATGTTCAGACTAAAATACCAGTTATCCAATTTTCTTGTGAAAAATTAATCTTGTCTTATACTTCAACCACGCTGTGTTATATGAAGTTATACTGGAGTACAGCATGAAGGGACAGATCATGCCATATTGTCACTAATACAGAGGAGTAGCTTATGTTTGTATAAAGAAACGCATTTTCAGATTTGTTACCTGGAAGATTTGTGCATTTTAGTGTCAGTGAGAAGGTCAACAAGCCATACTTGTTGAAGAACAGATGCTGAAGAACAATTTGATGTTGACCAGAGCCAATGCCATATCTTTCCTCAAAGTACAGCCTACCTATTAATTAACATTTGTAAAGTGCTTTGAGGTGCTGGATGAACAGTAACGAAGTTGTTGCTATGATTAATTAGTTATCACATTGAACATGTGAAGTGCTGGATGAGAATGTTGCAGACTATTATTTATTAATTGTTACTCTTGTCTTTGGCCTACTTTGTTCCATCCCTTACCTACTGTGTTACTGCCCTTATTAATCACATTCTTTGGGCTGGAAGGGAATGCTTCGACCAGTGTGGCAAAGGCCAGAGACTTTCATCAAGTGATACCTGCAGGAAACCATTATCTTCTAGTTAGGTACCAAAACATCTAACCTTGATGTAAAGACTTCAGCACCATATTCCTAACAACTCTGGCTAATCACCTGCACTATTGCAAATATGTTTCTGCTTCCTTTGTGTCCTGTTATGCCTTTATCTGTAAAGGCTATCATTTTTTTTATTTTCCTTATGTGGGAATTTGAATCGCTGAGCTGAGTGTCTGTACAGTGCATATGCTGATGGTCTGATAGCACTGATGGCCTTTGCTGGCTTGGGTCCTGGCAGCGACCTGGTTGCAGTAGCAGTGGAGCCTGTATGGGCTGCTGCTTGACCTGGAGAGAAAACTATCCAGGTAGGCCACAGTGTTGATTCCTCAAAGCCATTTCCATTTCTCAAAATGCTTTCTTTAAAACTACCATTTTACTGTGACATCTGTTGCTGCTTTGCAAGATTTCTGTGTAGATATTCCCTGTGGATTGATTTTTTCCTAATAATTTCTTCTATAAGTATATTGAGGATCTTAAGAGTCTGATTAAAAGGTGGATTTTCCAGAGCTCAAGTGATTTTTTTTTTTCTCCTGAACTCTGTCAAATCTGCTTTGAAGCATGGGCATAGAACTCAGGATGCTACATTTTGTCACCGTGCTAATGCCCCTACTAATATTCTTTAGATTATATATGCAAGGATTACTCACTCTTTACTGTTGCATTTTCATTTTATGTACAGATGGAGGTGTGGATTTTCTTGCCCATAAACTCTAAAGTATATTTAAAGTTATTTGAACAGTGTTATAGTAATTAATGCTACATAATGGGGAAAGCTGAAAAAGATACTGGGCTTTGAGAACTGAAGATTCAGATTCATGGCTGTGATAAGTTTTTTTAGAGATAATGCATTGGTTTTCAGTGCTGTGGTGTATCAGTGTGTCCTGATGAATATTCACCAGAGCTGAAAGGGGAAAAGTGCCAGATATTAGGGGCTGGAGCAAGAATCTGAGCTGAACTACTGTGGGTACGGAGAAGAGAGTAAGAGAGTCCAGAGAAGTGATAAAACAAGTGTGAAAAAGCAACATAGGAAATATTTTTGTTTAACTGCAGTGTCTAGTTAAAATACAAGAAACATTTTCTATTTTTCCAAATGACTCCCCCTGTATATGCAACTGGACATCAAGGGAGCAGTAGTCTACTCTGTGCACATGAGATTGGATCTCATTGCTAAGAACAGGAAACATGTTCATTGAAATATGGCCCATTCCCATGACCCTTGATCTCCACAATAGAAAACTACTCAGTAGCTCAGTTCACCATGGGTTCTTGGCTTTTCGGGACACAGATTATGGATGGGAAAGCTCAGTCTGTGCTCCCATTAGGCCTATAGTTTTCTAAAACAAGCTTTGGCAGAAACCAAATCCAGAGTGTAGCTTGGTGTTCTTAGGGCTGTGGAGCAAACCTTGCTACTTGTTTTGTCCAGAGTCACTGGGAACTGAGTGTTAACTCGCTTCTATTTCACTCTTACTTATTTCTGTGGTCTGAAGAACAAAATAGAAAACGTACATAATGCTTAGGATGATTCAATAAATAAACAGGGCTGAAAAAGTGATTTTGTTGCTATTCCTTCTCCAGGATATAATCAGCTCTCCCCCAAAACACTTCTGTAACTGGTCTCTGAAGACCTTCATTGCCCCCAGGTCTCTCTGCTCTCCTGCTGTTTTCTGTATGGAAGAGCTTCTCCTGATCTGCAGTATCCCCTGATAACGCTTCTTTTCTGAGCTAAAGCTATTATGCTGCTGAATTCTCCTTACCTAGTACTTGGTTTGCTCTTATTTTGACTTCATGTTGTTCCTTCCCCATTCTCCCCCTTCTTTCCTTTCCTCTTCCTTGCATGGACCTCAAATTCTAGCTCCTTGAGTGCTGTGGTTTAATGAAATATGAATTTGTACTATTTGAAATAAATATATTTTGATTCTTGAAGTCGTAAGAAAAGCAAAAATGCCAGTAGTACATAATCAAGAATAGGAGGTAGATGTTTCTATCTTTATTGATTCCCCCCAATCTAAATCTTATGGAGAAATAAAGGACGGAGTACATATTCTTTTGACACATGAGCAACTGTTCAATGGACAGTCATGATGGAGGCAGACTACATTTTGTTTTGTTACTCTGAGATCAAAGGAAGAAGTAAAAAAAAAACCCCAAAAACGTGAAACAACAATCTATTAAGGGTGAAGTTAATCAAAAGAAAGCTTTACTAGAATGTGAAGCTTTTTGTGAGAATAATGTGACTGGTGAGATGGTTCCTTTTAGACTGACTTAGACCACACTAATACTTTCTATTTTTTTAAGATAAGTGTTAAAACATTGCAAACTAAGTTTCATCACAGTTGACTAGAAGCTGTTCAGCTGCTTGTTCTGTCTGACCTGTTTGGTGGGATTGGAAAGGAGCAAGGGGTATTTATCTTTGTCCCAGTATTGTACTACTGGGCCTCACTGTCACTTGCCAGTTGTCCAAAGCAAAGTGTAGCTGATATTCAGAGAGGACCAGGTGCCTGCTCTGGTCTCTGTCTGGTGCCATGAACCAAGTTTGGAGGACTGCAGCACACCTTGTCTTGTTTGAGCTTTCAGCCCTCTGCCACTGAGGGTAGGCATCCACTGCCTGGTGGTTTCTTAACCCACACTTTGACCATTTAAAGATACCTTATGAAAGCTTAATTTGACTGAGAAATATAATTGGTGTCTGGTTGTCCTCTACTGATATTTATTTCCTTTGACAAACATAGCCCCTTTTGTGTGATGTGTGCACACTCAAGATTGACAAACTTATAGAACTAAGACCTTTCTGCAAGGACACCAGCAAGTACGCTTTTCTTTAAAAATGGAAGGTCATGAAATCAAGAACTTTTTCTTCCTTCTCTGATTTGAAGGCTTTTTCAAAGTTGGATTGCTCAGATCATTACAACTGTTCTTTTGATTATCAGCTGACATTATTCCGCGCCAGCTTATATTAATTTGTCAATGAGCAAACACTGTTTATGTGTTTAAAGGGTTTTTTCTTCTTTATTCATGCAGCTGTGTTCATAAACAATGATCTTGATCTCATCCCTTCTTGACTTCTGCTAACCAGTCCAGCTCTTGTAGTTTCCTTTCCATTAAGCTCCCCTTTCATTGTAGTGACCTTCTTTGCACAGACATGCCCTTTCAAAGGATATATAAAACAGGAGAGACTGGATTATTTATTTATTTATTTATTAAAAACATGATACTGATGTTTTCCTAACTGCTGGATAAGTCTTTTGTGATCAGTTGCCTTCAATTTTGGCATTGAGTCATTGCTTCATAACAGGCTAGCTCCTAATTTATTTTATTTCAAAGTGACAAACTTTTTGTTTATTGCAGGGTTTTTTTAAAGGCTTCTTGTGGGTTTTCTTTTTCAAGCCTTCTATGACTTTCAGACACAAAAACTTTTTTGTAGCTATTCTGTGATTGTTGAGGAAGTAAAACAAGCAAAAAAAAAAAAAAAAAAAAGAGCATTCCAGCACTCAAAGACGACCTATTTGAGGCATGAATACCATGTTACTAATTCTGCTATGTGTTCCTAGAAGTGACCAGAATACATTCTGATGATGTTTCACATGTGTGGTCATGGCACTGAGCTTGCCAGAATTCAAGAAGCATCTGGATAATGATCTCAGGGATTTGGTCTGATTTTTGGATGCTCCTCTGTGGAGTCAGGAGTTGGGCTCAGTGCTCCTTATGGGTACCTTCAAACTTGGGATATTCTATGTGACAGGTAATTAATGCACCACACTGAGTATTTTAAAAACATTCTTGATGTTTTTGTTTGTTTGTAAATTACTATGGACTTTCATGTATGCTACTCTTTGTAGACGAAACGTAATTGCCTAACCTACACATTTTGGGCAAGCTATGCCTGTGCCTTGTGTGTGTATAGATAGAATGAAAGTCAGTACAGAGTACAGACTTTATGGAGAGTATCGTTAGACTGGATATGAGACATGAGATGAAGGGGAGTAGTAGAAAAGTTTCACCGGCACTTAGTTGAGGCCATTGGTATTACTCCCTTGACTTCACCATTTCTGAGACCGTGTAGCCCTCCCTAGCTCATGCTGATAAACCGGTCACCATCCCATAGTATCTGGTAATTACTGTGTCCACACCTGGTATTATAAATACAGACAGAGAAAAGAAGAGAAAAAAAAAAAACAACATTGTGCTAGAAAAATTAAATAATGACAGAATTAATTAGTTGCAATTGATGAGTTTGATCATGCCTAAAAACACCTTTAATTCCTTAAAAGCTATTGTACAAACAGATGTAAAAGCTCAACCTGTGGAAATGGAGAAAATTCTTGGATTGCCTCACCATTGCATATATCTTCAAAAGCTATTTCTAATCTTGCACAGGCTGTTAATGTGGAGATAGTAGCAGTTATGAAACCTGGGCCAGATTCCAGATATGTTGTATCAAAGTGTAGAATGAAGAGGAAATCAATAGTCACTCTTCAAGGAAAGCTATGCCAGAACTGTTCGGTATGGTCTAGATTAATCAAAACCGTAACAGCTTTTTTTCATTAGTAGAACATTAACAAGTAAACAATATTCTTGTTTTGTTATTTAGCTACACTAACCTTTTTCAACAACTAGGCCCAGTGATAAGTCTGGATTTTCTCTGTTTATAGAAAACTGGTACATCAGCAGATAACAGTACAACTCAGTATTTATGGAGTGCTGGCTTTCTGGAAACGGAGGAAACTGGAAGTTATTACTAGAGTAGTTCATTAAAATGTAAACAGGAGTGAGGAGACAGCACTGACAGTGTTTGTTTTTGCTATTGTCTGATTATACAGACATGGCATGGCTGTGTAGTGTGAAAGTGGGAGTTGGCCTGGGCAGAAATTTTTCTACTGACCCCTGAAAAGAGGTAAATAGCATCAGCATGAGACACCTCTGATTCATGATGGTGGCACAGTGATGTCCACATGTGGTATAACACATCCTAACATCGACTGGAGCAGGACCTGTTTTCTTACTGACAGATATCTGTATTTAGACTACAGCTATTCTGTTCTGTTTTTGTGGCATCTGCAGAAATCTTTTAAAGAGCCTACAATGGAGAAGCTGCACAATGTTGCTGTGATTTAATTGATCAATACATGTTACTTCTTGAATACCTAGTAGAAATGCTGTTAACGGGCCTAACTAATTTGCTAGAAGGTAATATACTACTTGAGGGAAAAGAAAGAAAACAAACCTGTTCTTGTTCTACAGACCTTATAAGCTTGATGAGTGAGAGAGATCTGCATAATTAGAATGAGAGCCATATGTATTTTAGCTGTTGTCTTTAAGTGTGACTTCCTCCTTTTGCGTTGTGTTGCTTAAGGCTCTGTGCAGAAGGATTTGAGCAGAAGATGGCAGAACAGAGCAGATAAGCAAGAGGGGAAAATAAAAATCCTCATAGCATAAAGGGACAGAATAGAAGTGACAAGGCAAAGACTGGGAAATGTCTGCAGTTTATGTGGTTGATCACAAAGTTTTTGTGTTCTTCAGCAGCACAGAAACATGAACTGTGATGTCTAGCATTCTGTATTGAAATATAAGATACCTGAAGTTTACTTCCTTCCAAATAAATCAGATGCCAGTTTCAGCTTCCTTTATATCAAAGCAGAGCTCCTGTCGACTTGTATGAGAATTTCAAAAGCCCTGTGGTACTTCCCATTTGTGG
Source organism: Callipepla californica brunnescens (assembly GCA_023055505.1). NCBI lineage: Eukaryota > Metazoa > Chordata > Aves > Galliformes > Odontophoridae > Callipepla > Callipepla californica. Next base: position 8,711,038 of record JALIRH010000016.1, read on the forward strand.
CAGGGTTTGTCCTGGTGTGAGGGGCCAGCAGGTCATACAGCAAACTTCTGAATGGTCCTGGGACACAGGGAGGTGTTACTCCAGATTCCAGAACTTGCAGTATTTCTATGGTATGCTTTGTACAAAGCTTTGAAAGTGCTTTTGGATGAAAAGAACTATGCAAGTGCAAAAGATTAATAATTAAGATCGTGTTGATTTGCAGTAATTGTGCATAATGCTGTGCACCGCAGGAATCGCAATTATTGCAGGATAGGCAATCCTACTGACATACATAGAAAAACAATTTCATGAATCACAATGACTTTGGGCTTATTTAACCTATCATGAGAACTCAAAAGGGCTCAGACCATTCCTCAGCTGTGTGGCTGCCACTGAACATGCTAATGACGTGCTGTTAGACCACTCTATGCTATGTTTCAAGAGTGGATTGTAAAACACATTAGGGATAAATAACTGAAAAAATCTGTTTTCTACTGGTGGTGTAAAAGAAGCCAAGATGGTTTAAAGCAGCAGATGAGCTGTATTTACACTTGCTGTAGTCTATATCATTGGTAACTTTAAGTGAAGGCGTTGTGATTATGTTTCTTTTATGCATGGAAACTCCACAGAATTAAAGATAGCAAGGTCCACACTCTTATGTATTTTGCCCCGTTGAATTACCTAGGCTGCTCATGTGCATCAGGCTGAGTGGGGATGGATTAAGTATAAGGTGAATGAATGAAGTCATTCTCGTTTCTGCCTAACTGGTTTTGTTTTATTTTGTGAAAGAGAACAACGTTTTTATACAGCTGTGAGGGAATAAGCAGTGCAGAAGAACCTGCTTAACCTCAGGGTATGCTCACAGCTTGATTGGGGCTCGTGCGGATACCTTCAGATCTGGTTCAGGATCAAAGCAAACCTTGTTAACACCAGCACGTTCATGCTGAAATGAGGGAGGGACAACAGAAAGTTGCCAAGAGAGAAAATCTGAATTCTGCTAATTCTGAATCTTAAATGTAGGTGGGAGATGGTAGATAAGCAAAAGGTGTGGTAGAAGTCAAGTGAGTCCTCCTACTCCTGTAATACAGTGAAAGAAATCATCTGTCATGTACTCTGGATGCCTATGGTGCCAGAGCAAATAGGGTGGAGTTAGCTCTTCCTCTTTGTATCTTATTTTTCCTTTTTCAGCTCTCTTGCCTTTGATTTTGACTTCTTTGCATTTTCCCCACTGCTGATGCCTGAATTCTTCTGAAACTTCCTGTGTATGACAGCAAAAAGACCACTGTTTTTGTCTCTTTTTCAGAGACATAAATCAATTTTTTTGCTTGCTCACCAAGCTGAACATTATATATACATGTATATACAATTATAACAATTACTTTACACATATAATATATATATCATATGAAAATCAGATATACATAAAATAAAGATCCTGTAAATTCCTAAATGACAGATTTTTTTTAAGTTTGGTTTCATCCATCTGCCCAGCAGATAAAGAGTTGCTTTAAATTACAAGTGTTTCATTCCTGTTCTGCTTGTGATAATTTTAAGCGCCATCATCTAAGCGAGCACAGAGCTGCTTTTGCTGGGATGTGATCTGGGATCTCTTGTTTGCTCTCAATCTGTCTTTTTGTTGTTGTTCCATTTAGCAGAAAATCTTAAATATCCACTATTCAGCAACTTCAACCTTTTCATCCCATCTTGTCAACAATCAGGTAATGGAGTAATTTTCTCCTTGCTCTCTCATCTTCCAGAAATGCTCTATAGAAGTATTTCATGCAGAGTGACATTTCATGCAGTGTTAACATGAGGGACTGCTGCATCGCTCCCTCCCTGCTCAGTGTAGCTTTCTGAATGCCCTAGAGCAAGGCACTTCCACAAATGTTGGTTCAGATGCCATCAGCCAGAGAAGGCGACTGATCCCACATAACCTGAGTAAGTGTGCTGACAGCCAAACTTTGGGCTCTGGAGGGTTGACACTACCACTTCCTCGGGCAGTTTTGTGAATCTGCTCCCCCTCTGCCCCCTGCTAACTCTCTCCAGATGAACCACTTAACAGTTTCAGGATGACTAAAGCAGCATTTCCCAGTAAATGCACCCTCCTCCACTGTATTGCTGACCATGCTCTTTTGTGACGTTCTTGTTTCTTCAACATGTCTTTCCATTCTTTCTTTCTCTCTTTATATTCCCTTTGCCTGTCTAATTTCTTCCCTGTGTATGAGCTCTTCTGAGCTTTCTGTCCACTCATTCTTCCCATTGTGGCTCTGCTCTTTCATTTGAAGTTCCTACTTTCATGGTTCAAGTCGCTAGGACACAAAGTTTTCAGGATTGTTTCAAAGCACATGAGATCTCAAAATAAACTCCTTAGTGATAAGAAACATTCTGAGTAGGCCAACTAGCTATGTTAAGAAGCGTAATTCACCTAAGAAGAGCACTTTCCTGTCATGACTATCCCATTCTGCATTTAGCTAGCATTAAATCTGCCTGGCTCTGAGTAACTCATGTTGTGATAGTACTCTCAGTGGCTCTACAGTGTCGTTCTTAGATCTGGGCTTTGTGGGAAAGATTCAGTTTGACATCAAGTTCCCTTTGTTGTCTTCTCCAGCACGTTTATGGGAAATATCAGCCAAAAAATTTGTTATGCTAATAAGAAAATGGTGCCATAAAGTCATCTTCCCTTCAACACAGAATGTTGAGATTGCCTAGACTTGCTTGAAAGTGTTTTATAGAGAAAAGTGATTCTTGTGCTGTTAAAACAACAGATGTGAATACACTCAACCATACAGAGGCAAAGACATCTTGTTTAATTGCTTGAGCTAAAACTTCCTAATATCTATCAAGCTGTGGTGCTGAGCTGTTCGAGCCCTTATCACAGGCAGTACTAGTGTAACTAAAGAATCTTGTGAGAGTTCAGTGAATTAAGGATGGAGCGAAAATTGTTTGAAAAGACATTATTGTATCCTTCATGTTTATCTTCTACATGTTCTGAGAAACATGCAAGTTGCAGCAGCCTGCATCTCATGGTATTCAGGTGCTATACGCTTGAGCAATGAGTTACTTAAGGCCATTTGACAATATGGAGTTGGCATAAAAACCATGTGAGGCTCTTCAATTATTTCCTGAACTGTCTTTAAAATGTCCTTAAAAATGGGGTCTACATTTGAGGTTTAGTCAGCAAGCATAAATCATTTCTGTTTTAAACTCACAACTAGTATGAATTTTTGGGTAAAAAAAAAAAAAAGCGAAGAATCTCTTTGAAAATGTTGTAAATGTTAAAGATAAACAGAACTTCTCTCTGCTAGAAATATTCTGTCCATTTTGTTACTTAACTCCTGTAGATAGGGATTATTTTTCTTTTATATTTCAACAGAGTTCAAAACAAAAAAGCTATCAGAATACTTGATAGATGAACTTGATTGACTTTCTTAGTTTTATAGATACCTAACTAATAATCAATTTTAAAGGAAATAGTCAGGCATGAGGTGAGAGTTTTACTGATTAATGTAGCCTACTTTTTTCTATGGTGGTGTTATCTTTGAGTTTCCAAGCTTATTCAGTTGTACAGATTTGAAAAATTAAATTCTATTAATTATCAGAATGCTATTAGATACGATGCATTTTACATGGCTTGGCTCCCATGTGGAACTCAGAGGACTGGAGTAGTAAAACTCTTATATAAATAAAATACAGTTTCTGGGGGAAAATGGGTTTGGGATGCACTTTTCTTCTAGTAACAGTATGTCTGTCCTCTTGATATTTTTCAGGTATACAATGCACAGATCATAGGTTTGACTAAAATAGGTTAAAAAAAGAAAGGTCAGATTTTAAAGACATGTACAAAATCACAAAAGAGCCCTTAGACTTCATTTGCTGTTTCCGATTGTTGCACAACTGAAATAACGACACGAAATTATTTAGCAGCCTATGATTACTACAAACAATGGAAGGAGATTGTTTATCTGCTTGTTTCTGCAATGAAATGTGAATGCTATGCAGCTGACTACTCTGATAATAGCCATGAAATCAATTCTCTTTCAGCTTGTTCAAGTATTTTACCGACTAAGTGAAACTTCACTAGTTTAAAATTCCAGCTTTTTTCCAGTTTAAAAAATAGTAAATCTCTGAGATTTGTGAACAGTTAATAGTTTTAAGTTCAATAGGAGCAAAAATTATGGAAGTAATTTGCATAGTTTTTAGTGATTCCTACAGTTTCTGAAGACTCTGCCTCAGACCCTTTCCCTTCTGTTGATGATGTCTCCAGAAGCCCTGGAGCCCTTCTCTTAGTCTTGCAGCAGGTACAGGAGCCTCCTGTCAGGGGTGGGAAGATTTGGGTAGGAGCTTTGGTAGTATTGTGCTGTGGAGGGCCAGCGTTCATGGGAAATCAGCAGGGAAAGAAAGTCTGCTTTGTTCACATCCTCAGCATCTCTCACTTCCTTCTTGAAGTGGAACAGGAGGAGATCAGTAACCACACTTGTGTTGATGTCCCCCGTGAATAGGGCAGTGACAGAAGCCATTCTGTGTAGGACCAATGCTTCCTCTTCCCCATGCTTGACTCTGTCAATGACCAGAAGCAGATGCTGAGCAGAGAGAGAAAATGCAGACAAACGCAGGTGTTACCCTAGATATCCCCTCCAACTTTTTGCAACTTCCACCATATTCTCCTTCAGAGCTCCTGCAAAATTAATGGTCATGTATTATAGTCTCTATCCCTTTCCATCAGACCTCAGGTGCCCATGAATTCTGATACATTTACACTGAAAGCACTAACTGAGCAATCTTCATATATTAGTGACCTCAAATAAGAAAAGCTTAATCTGGTTAATACTCATGGACTTACTCCTGGCATGTTTGTAGTATCCTGCTTTGATCCAGTGACTATAAAGAGGAGAATTTTAGGCATGGACAGAGCCATCAGGCATAGTAAAGATGCAAAAAACAGATAGGTGTTCAATTTTCAGGCTGGTTGTTTCTCTAAGCCAGTACTGCAGACAAGACCAGAGTTTTCTTCCTCTTTTTTTTTTTCCTTCTCTCTGTCAGTTCCAGTTGACAGTGAAAGAGCATGGAGGGTTTGGGCACTACAGTGGCTACATCATTGCCCTTGCTGCAGATGAAAGACAGCCAACATTGTGTATGGTGCTGAGCAGGAGTTGCAGTTTATGCAAAAGGTGTGTGAGGGTGATGAGGACTCTTTGTAGAAGAGTCTTTGTTACACCCAGTGCAGGGAGACTTGTAGCTTGTAGATGTGATAATGTTCTGTTTGCTACAGTGCAGTTTGCAAGAGGAGTAGCAGAGCGTGGCTTAGTTCCTTCTCATCCTAAGTATGTGCTGCCAAGGGAGGAATGGGAGACAGCATCTCTCTTTTTAAGCCAGTAGATTGTTTCTTGGCTACCTACTTCTAATTCATCATATTTCTAGTTCAGCATTACTTGAGATGGGGAAAAAAAACACTACCACCAAAAAGCCTGGTGCCAAGGAGATGGTGTCATGTCTTCTGGTATGCATCTAATTCTATTGCTAGGAACTTCGGTTTTTGTTTCAGATTGTTAATGAAATCAAAGCATACCCTGGGCCTATCCAGGGAGTGGTTTAGTTTGTGTAGCTGAAGAATAATCACAAGACAATTTTCTAAAAACAATAGGAGATGAAAGAGGAAGTTTAAACCACTTCCCAGTTGAGAAAACACTATTCTGCTGATTCACATCTGTGCAGAATGATGTTTTTTCTTTTGTGCACTCACACTGCCAAGATTATATTAATGCGTGCAATCGTACACTCCCAGGTGTAAAGTCCAGTAATCAAACATCAATTCTTTAGCTATAATTATCTCTTCAAATTTCATCTTAGGTTTCAGTTTTAGCTTCCCTTCCTGCCATATCCTTTATACAAATACACTTGTGTTGCTTAAGGATGCTTGTGCAGAAAAAAAAACAACATATGATGTGCCACAGATTCTGAAAGGGCGCATCAACACAGGCACTGATACTTTTCATAGGTCAGAGAATCTGTGCAGGATGTGAAAGTTTAACAAAGGTTGCCTATTAAGTTAGGTAAATTGAACACTGTCAGCGTGAACAAAACAGAGGGATGTTATGACCTTTGTAAGTTAGCTCTCGAGTCCTTCAAAAATGCAGCTGCTGGCCAGCCTTTGCCCTTGTAACCTAATGTGACAGGTCACAGAAAGAGAATTCAAGATATAATGAAGGCAGCACTTTCTCTACAAAATATACTTCACGTAAAAGAGGAACTTCAGATATTTTCACTGTCAGATTTCATAATACTGAAGATGGTGAGGAAAAAGAATTCATAGACATCTGACTTGCCTAAAGAATGTGAGATGATATATAAGCTTTTCTGTAAAATGGATTTGCCACTAAGTATTCAGTGTGTACTGCTTGGGTGGAAATGCAGACACGTATACTGTGATTTGTCTCAGTTGAAATAAAAAATAAAAATCCTGTTAACTCTTGATTGACTCAAACAGGACTAAGTACCCGTTGAACTTTCTTAGTGAACTTTCTATTGTTGTACAAGGGCTCTCTTGATCAAATCTCCATGTTTTGTGCGATCACTGAAGTTGGAGTTAAGCCATGGAGGAGCCATAGCTGCCAGAGCATGAGCTCATAGTAATGGCTGCTGTTTTACACAGGTCCCATAAACAGAGCCTTGGATTAATGGAACAGCACAGTTTCCTGAGTCACTGGATAGGCCTCTGACTGTTCCACAATGCTCTTGTGCGGTGAGAAAAGCCGCCTGTAATGTTTGACTTGCACCTCATTGTGTGTATGGGCTGTCTGCAGTGATGCTGATTAGAAGGCATAGACTGAGTTATCCACTAAGACCTTCATTTGCATGTGTGCATAAGACAGCAGTTTTCTTAAAAAAACTTGTAGTTGTGGATTAGTTGAAATAGATTAAAAATTAAAACTTGTTAATGCAAAATCCAGTCTTTTAAAACATGAAATTTTCCTTCTTTTTCCCCCTGTATTGTTATAGCATCAATGGGAATAAGAGGGCTCAGAAATAAAGCATTGGAAAAATTGAGAATACCAAAATGGTTGATTGGTTTTAACATGTTTAACGGTAGATTGTAATTTAAACTGTAATTTATTTTGTAACTTTAATTAAAGTAAATACTATATTTGAATTGCCAAAATAATAGAAAAATTTGGTCATTTTTGACAAGTTCTTGCTAGTGTGAATATATATTTTTAAAACATGTATTTTAGTGTAGCAGGATAATTGAATTTGATACCTATTTGGATAGTCTCATTGAACACCAGAGCATCTCAACAATTCCTGACAGTCTACAGAGGCTCAAAGATGGGACTGGAATAGTCCTTTCTAAGAAACAGATATAAAAGCCATTGTATTGGTTTCCATGGGGACTGAAAACAAAAATATTGGCAAGGAACCTATCAAGGGAGTTTATGGGAAGCACTTGATATGATGAAGATGACTTCCTTTCTCTTTCTTCCTTTTTTTTTTTTTTTTTTTTTAGTAACTGTGAAAGCTAAACATATTTTTATGTTTTTCATGAGTGAAAAATAAACAGTTTGCATTTACTTTAAGTTACGTTATTTGCCTAAAAAGAGTTTAACAATTGCTGCAGGAACTTGAGAGTTTGTAAAGATGCTTCATTTTGTAGGCGTTTCTTAACATAGCTGTCACTGCTAATATTAATGTTGAGGGTAAACATGAACCCGATTATGCAGCGGAAAATAAGAAGAGTCTTCACTAACTTGCAATATTTCATTCAGAAAGATTTTTTGTTGTTGTTGTTCCTATCAATAGAAATTGCAGTAAATCTTCAAGATGTGTAATATTACAACTCTGGAACTTTATACAAGCTTGTAAATTCTTATACTGGATACTCAGAATAAAAGGCTAATTGTATTGTTAGTTACTTCTGTGCATTCATCACAAACTATCTGTTTAAATGCTGCCAGATCACACTGTATTGTGACATAAAAAGAGCCAAATTTAAGGTACAGCTTTTTCAAAACTAAGGTTTGGGAATATTAGTTCTCATGGAGTTCTGTAGATGTCAAAGGAGCCAAAATAATTTTTGGCAACTTAGATTCATACTGACATAGATGTTATTAGCTTGAGTCCTGAGAGAGGTCCTGCGCTCCATGCTCTACTATTCCTGAGATACCTTTACAGATACCTGCTCAGCAGGGAGACAGGGAAAGGCGATTTAGAACAACACCTGAATCCTTCTTTTGCCTCAAAATAGATGTCAGTCTGTGACATACAAGTATGTCACAAATGTTAACTGGAACTTGTAATGCTATAAGAAAGGCTAGAACAGAGATTCTGGAGAGCCAGTTGGTTGTTACTGGGTTGCACAGTATAAAAATTGATATAAAAAATAAGATAAATCAGTCATTACTGACTGTGGCAATTACGAACTCTCTGGAATGGTTAAACATGACTTTCCCTGAGCATGCCAAAGAACTGCCTCTGTTCCTAGTTCAAGTAGTGCTGTAGTTTGCAGGACCTTTTGAATGTTTCTAGTATGCGTACATATCTTCTGCATCTGTGTACTTCATAATCCAGGCATTATTTGTCCTTTCTTGACTCAATTCCTGTACAGTGATCAGAGTTGCTGCTGGCCCTTACTGTCTGTTTTCCTCCCCTTACTCCCTGTTTCCCCCAGAGCAAACAAGTCCTGTGAAATTTGTGCTGGAAGGTGGGAAGACTTCTAGTGACTCACTTGGTCTCCTTCTGCAGCCAGACTTCAGACAGGTCTCTGGAGTCAAAATCAGCAGTTGTTTGTCCATTCAGGAGGCAGAAAATTCTGCACCTTTTCCTGGTCAAGATGGCTGTTGTGAGTGGGATGTTTTGCTATTTCAAAGAGCGTGCTTTTATAACATCTCATCTAACACTAATATTAGCTGACTTGCACTAACCCAGCTACTAATTTGAGTGGCATTATGACAGAGTATTTTATGGGAGTCTTTCAATATGCTATCCTGAAAATAATATCTGGAATGTATTTTATATTTTATTGTTAGTGGCACCTTATATTGTCATGCTTGCTGTAAAAGAAGCATTTTTAAAACTAAAAAGCAAGATACAATTTTGGCAGTGAAATTATTTGGTTAGGTGACCTGGAGTAAATAGGATTTTGATCTATGTTTACTAAAATGGCTTGCATATATCTTGGCTCTTGTGGAGGTCTCCAGACTGAGATCTGGATAGCAGGGCAGTGTAGGCACCAGCCACTAGCTGCCTGTCCCTTCTGTACCTCATACATGCTGAGAATGGCTGCAGGTCAGTGAGGGAATCCCACACCCACTGACACCTCAGAGAAAGAGAAGTTATTCAGACTGACTCCGAAGTCTGTAACTGGACTATGGATCTAAGCTCAGAGAGGTTCAGAGTTTTATTAAGGAGGCAGTCCTGTCTGAGCCACTGAACTAGAGTAACCTTAGCTTGCTCAGTGTTTATACAGCACCAACACCCCTGGAGACAGCTCCGTGTGTATCTATGAATATCTACTTGTAATAGCACTATCAAGTCCAAAGCTTTGGAGTTTGGATAACAAGATTGTTTTTCTTACCCAACAAGTGAGATACAGTAGTGGATAATCTCTCCTATTATGGCATGGATTCCCATGCTTACTCTTAAAGCTCTTTGGCAATACCGCTCTTAAAAGGCTCTAGCTACCTAACTGGAGTGTCCGATATGGAGCACTGTTGACTCTTTGATAGAAAGAAGGAGCCTCTTGTGGGACTTGATTCCAATGGAGAAGAGGCTGAATTGTCCTGCACATGTATCTCTTTCTTGTCTTGACTTTTAAATGTGTCCATTCTAGAATGGCACTTTTTGTAGTGAAAGTAGAGATACAGGAGTTGAAAAGTCTGGGCTTTCATCCTAATGGCTTCCTGTTTGGACAAACCACTCGCGCTCTGTGCATAATTTCATTTTGCTTTTTGGTTTTCTGCCTTGTTTTCTCATAAATAGTGTATGTTTGTCTCCGAAGGGTACTACTCGAAGTTTGGCGAAATTTCAGTTTCTCAGGTCAAAGGTCCAATATAATCTTAAAGGATTATATCTGGAAGTTAATGAAGTCTAGAGTTAGACAGGAAAACAAGTTTAAATAAACTTTTTATGTGCATTTTTATATAGTTATTTTAAGCTCTGCTATATTTAAAAAGGAACTTCTTAATTTTTTTTGCTACTGATTTTATCTGAGACTGTGGTAAGTGAGCTGTGGACACCTACATTTTCATTCTTCTCCTAGTTGTATCTTATAGCTTTCTGAGCTTCTGCGAGCTGCAAACTGAAACTGCAGTTCTCTAAATGGAAGTGCTTTGTGTTCCCATGTGGTCTGGAAGCCGTATGAAAACAGAGCAATATCTTAACCTTCCAGGAAGGGACACTCAATAAACACACTGGAAACCCTAATAAAGTTTCTTGTTATAGTCTAGTCTCTGTCTCCATCTCAGACTTTGCTCTCAAATCCTCAGTTCAAGCAGAGTCCCCGCTGCCCTTACATGCACTCTGCCTGGGCCACATTCCTACTCATGGTCACAGTCCTTGCGTTTGCAAAAGACCTGAGGGACAAACTGTTTAGGGTATGAGAGAGGTCTGCTTTGCCGTGAGATTTCTGTGGATTCTGACACTTAGTGACAGTGGGTCATGCTGCTCTGCTCTGTAGATATGCGTTTGGTGAGGATTCCCTGAATGCCCTGCAAGTGAGAATGAGATTTTTGCCACTGCTTAGGTAACGTGTACCTCCATTCAGACCTCAGTTCTTTAGAAAGCACAGATTTCCCTTGATTGAAGTTGCAGGATTATGGAGGAAAACTGTAAAAATGCTAAGGCTTGCCCAAGCCTTGGTTTAGACAAGCTCAGCGTATGTTGAATTTCTGGTTTCATCCAGGAGAGGGAGCTGATTTTCTAGGCATCCCAACAGGCAGGCTGTGCTTGGGGGAGGTTTTTCACAGCTGATATCCCGTGTCTGACTGATTATTCACATATGCTGTCCCCAAAGGAGAGTCATCTTGGGAGTTCAAAACCACCCTCTCACAACATTGGTTACCTCCGTTCAGTGCAGTAAATACAATTACATGACAGATTCTTGACAGCGGGTTATTTATTGTTAATGTACTTCACTTAATTTAAATGCTGTTGCATATTGTTTGCTCTCTTCCCTCACTCTTCTGCCTTTTGCCTATTAAGGAATCTTAACAGGATCTGAATGTAATAGTTTCTCCATCGCAGCAAGCCCTGCTCCCTGTCGCATTATGGGTAGGCAGGGCAGCATTAGCAAGCTTCTATGCCTGTAGCTGGATGCCAGCCTTGCTTAGTGACCCAGGCACAGGGTGAGATGTGCGCAAAGCAGAGTGCCCATGCCAGCCCCTGTGAGCCTAGGAAGTGAGGAAGCACATGCAGAGCCTGGGCAAGGGAGTGTGCCTGTGCTGTTGCACCCTGAGCCCCTTTGCATGCTCCTCCCTGCCACACTTCTCCTTGTCCTGCAGTCACTGCAGCATGCTGGCCAGGGGGAATGCAGGTTAGGAAAAGACCCAGACCCTATATGCTGAAGTAATAGTTAGAAAAGTTAGTAAAAGTTAGAAAGGAGCAAAAAAGAAAGAAGAGAGAGGGGCTGGGGTGTTTTATGGGCACACAAAAGGGGAATGTGCAGGCAATTGTGCAGAATGTCTGTCCACGGCCTGTCCTGGTGAATCTTGGCACCAGGTACATGTGCACTTCTCAGAGCCACGTAACCCAAGAGATGGGAAAGTGTGAGGCAGCCCTTTGCTGCCCGGGCACTTTGTGCTCTGCTGATGGCTGGCACAGGCACACACGTCCATCCTGGGCATCCCTGCCTATGCTGCCAAGTAGGCACTCCAGCACTGCCTTCCCTCCTTCCTTTTTGTCTTTCTTTTCTCTTCCTGTTCTCTTTCTCCCTACTGCATGGTCACTCACTCTCTCCCATTTTATGCTGTAGTTGTTAAGCAGAAGACTTTGAAAACCTGCCACGTACAAATCAGAAAATTCAGACACTAGAAAGAAAATGGGAAGAAGACTAAAGCACTGAGCTTTTTTGTGTTTGGATTACTTGGTGAATTTGATTAATAATAATTAGTTTTAATCTAATCTTGTGATTTTGGGTGCTTGAGATTGGAGAAAGTTTGAACTGAGGAGAATGGCTCTGAAGCACTCTGCTCTCTGCAGAGAGCTTAGTGTCTCTGAAGACATAAACATCTGAGTGCAGAGCAGATGGAATCATTTTTCTGTTAGTTATTTTAATACACAGGAACATAGGGAAATTAATATGGAAAATTAAAAAAAAAGTCAATTTACCACAAATGTAAAATGAATAGAACATGAAAGTTCAAGAGAAAAGGAAAGAACTTTTTAATCCTTTGAACATTTGTCATGTTATTTCTCAATATTCTGTTGTTAGTAAACAAGTAAAACCAAAGGCAAGAAAAACCCTTCGTGGCATGTTATCTAGCAAAAAACTGTGATCCAGTTTAACAAGGAGTAAGTAAACAATGTGGGCTTGAATATCACAGGGTCGTGTGTGAGCACAAAGGCATGCATGAGTTGAATTGATAATATAACCTACCTGCGATGGGAAAATTATGATTGTTCTTAATGTCCTGAAAGGCTCTGACTTGGGACAGTCAGCTTGAAAACACATCCCACGTCAGTGGAAAATACTCAGTAATACTTTAATAGTCCTCTTGAAAATTGTATCCATGAAGAATGGTCCTTTAAAACTTAGTAGAGTTGATTGCAGAAAACAGTTTATTGGGCTAATTAGGCCACTTTTTCTGTTAATTGTCCATGAAGACTGAGCATTTTGCTGAATTATTTATTTGAAATTATTTGGTGAATAGGACATGCAAGCATATTTCAACCTCAAGAACTATCTGTCATGGCTATTACTTTAGAATTCACTGTTCACACTCTGTAATTAGCTAGATAAGTCATGTGGTTTTGTTTTGCTGTGATTGGATGTTACCCAAATTTACAGTTTTCAAGAAAGTCAGGCATGGAGTGGAGTGAATATATTTTGCCCAAGTGATGGCTCAAATTGAAGAGAGTACCATCCACTTAAACTTGGAGAATGGAACACAACAAAAAAGCCTACCATGTTTATCATAGCAGCATTTTCTACGTAGTTTTAGATACAGGACATCTGATGGCCACTGCTGTAGGTATCGATTGTTTTTCAGACCATAACTGTTTCTCCCTACATTATAAAGTTGTACACTGCAAAGTTTCTATCACATGTATCTGTTTTGTAAAGCTGACGTTATCCTGTGCAATGTGTCCCAGTTTGCAATGCAGTTTGTGGTAGGTGTTCTTTATTTTAGAGCTTCTTTTCAAGTAAGGAAGAGTAGTAGGAAGTATGTGCTATGAGAGAGTGAATGCAGGGGCTGTGTACTTCTGGAAGAGTGTGACTACCACTGTCAGAGTAAGACTGCTGTTGGCACATAGCGCTGACTGGTTAGAGCAGGCACTGGAGCCTGGCAATGATTTGTCTATACATTTATCCCCTACACTGCCATGGGGTTGAAAATCTGCGCCATACTTCTCAGATGTGTGCGCTAACAAAAATTGACCAGATTTCTGTGCCAGTGTCACTACACAGGTATTCTGCCCACTGCATCACATCTGTGAGCCTAAATGGATATTTTCTCAGTTATTCACAATCACATAACTGGCCCTTTAAATTAGGCAATACGATTCCAGACACCAGTTATGGCAAAAACGCACGATGTTCATCTCCATTATCTCTGTTATTTAAGGCTTTCAAAAAACCACTAACCTTAACTCCTACACTCAAACAAGCACACACTAGCACATAGAGTTAAGCCAACTTTTTAACTCCCAGTCATTAAGGATGTCAAAACATTCTGATATATGATATAAACTCATTATGACTGGATTTTGTTTTTATTAATGTAAGGGTTAGGTTGTGAAGAACAGAAGATTTTTTTTCTAAGCCTCTTACTTCTTAGACACTGTGTGATTTGGTGGTTTAACATTGTTTCGTTTTAAAGGGCTCGTTAAGCTCTAATCAGAGTACATTAAGCACTAACATTTTTAAAGTGCATAATAAGACCTAAACATTTAATAGCATATTAACTTGTAATATAAACCAAGCACAGTCATAGTGTTGTCTTTTCCTAGTGTTTTTTTCCTGTTACAAGTTTGAATGAGTAACCTATAGTTTTAAGAGCTATTAGAAAGTTTGGCATTTTTGGTCCATCCTGGAGGTGGAGGAACCAAGAAAAAAAAACACAAAAAAAACAAGGAAATGTCTGTACAAGCAATTCTGTTAGAAGTGACATTAGAAAATTAATGCAGAACAATTTGCTCTGAGAGTTCCATCTCTGAACATTAACTTAACAAACAGAGTATGCTGATAGAGAACTGTTTACAATGAAACGCCATTTTGTACTGGGAAAATGGTTTTGCTTGACAAGTTTTACTCAGATCTGATAACTTTGGAGTCATCTGTGAACAAGAACTGTGGGATGGGCTCTTGCCAGTGATAAAGATTCACGAACAGTCCATGTGGAGATCTCTTTTTTTTTTTCTTTTTCCTGCTATAATTTCCTTCATATGAATTTGGAAAAGAGGTACAAGTTCATTGATACTGTGGCCCAGCGTTTTCCTTTGAGGATTTGAGAAGAAAAAAAAGAAAAGGAAAGTATATCATAGCCTGTCAGCGTCTCTTCTTAATTGGTTTGGAACCTCGTGGTGAGTGATTGCAGGCACACCTTCCCTCCGGGCAGCTGTGTGCACCACCTCTGCAGCTATCCCAGCCCTTCCCAGGTTACGGCACGGCAGCTGAGCTACCTCGTGGACCTTCATCTACCCCATGATACTGTTGAGGGGAAGTTGTTGTTCAGTCGTTTGAATTCAGGTCTGATTTCAGCTGCTCCTGCTTTCATAGCACAGCTGTGACCTCACTGTCTTCTGTGGTGATGGCAGAAGGAGGATGATGATGGTGAAAGAAAATGGTTTGTGAAATGAACCAGGAGACAGCTGGGTGAAGCTGACTTAGAGCAGTTGGTGCAGTACTTGGCTGATAGTGGATTATGTCCTCCCTGGATGCGAACAGTCGCAGTGATGTGGAAATGCACTTGAGGATTTGGCTTGTAAGCCACTATCACCATAGAACTGCCTCTGTATTACTGCTCTGTTTTAGTGAGAGGATGAGAGTCCCTACATCCCATATCCCAAATATGATAGTCTTTTCTTTGGTTTGCATTACTGTGAAGTCCAGAGCTGTACAGGCAGCACCTCTGAGATTGGTAGCCAGTGAACAAAATCCTTGGAGTGTCCATCATAGGATAAGCTGAAACCTCAGCATAGCTTTGGCACTTCAGATCAGACCCAGTCTTGGACTGTCTGGAAAGCCCTACGTTATCTCCACCTTGAGAATAGGCATATTGCTCTTCATAGAAAGTGCTGCCTGTATTGTAACTGAGACCAGGAGAGCTGCTGAGAGGGGATAAGAGCATCCCAAGAAGTGAGGGCAGGGCCTCCTCTGTGACAGCAGGGCCTTAGCTCCCCTACAGGATTCTCCTCTGGCAGCTGGGGAATATCTGCAGTGCAAGAGCAGGGAGGGGCTCATCTGCAAAGCAACAGTACTCACATTGAAGCCAGTGTACCGAGAAACTAAGGGAGCAATGCACATTGTGCCTCATGTCTGGGCACTGTTACTCAAATGCTGCTTTGTTTTTCTGTTTATATTTCACATATTTATTTTATGTAGTTGGAAATACATAAAGTAAAAAAATAAAACTCTGTCCCTAATTCTGGAAGAAAGTGACCACAAGGAGGAAGAGATAATGTTAGTGTGACTACAGAACTATACCAATGTAGCTGTACCACGTAACTGGGAAAGCTTTCCTGTGGAGATGAGCTTCAGTCAAAGAGACAAAACCTTAAAATACTCTAGACCTCATCCTCTTTCATATAAATAGCTCTCAATTTTTAGTTAAAAAAACTTAAGTTCATAAAAAGCACAGGCTTTCTTTACGGGATCTGTATTCTGGTGTTAACGTGACTGACATCCTGCAAAATATGGGACATCTGAAGGGGCAAATTGGGTTGGAGAATATGTTGCTGTACTGATGCTGTTGTAGCCCATGGTTTGGGGAATGGTGCAGGGGATGTTCCTCAGGACTTTAGCTTTTTGGCAAACAAGAACAGAGGTGATAAAACAGTGCTGAAAGACTGTCCAGAGGAAGAGCACTGGCTATGCTTCACGTTACAGCAGGAAGCCCTGGATATCTATTCTGTATCCCCATAAAACCTGTAACTTTTGTCTGTATTTGTGTGTTTGCCAAAAGTTCATATTTGAGTCTTGGTTTGGTTGTGGCTTCCCTGTGGGATTCAGATATTGCAGTCTAGCCTAACCTGGCTGTAAACTACAAGCTGAGAGTCCCTGGATGTAAGAGGGCCTCTGTCCTCTGTTAAAACGTGCCAGTGTCCAATATGCTGTTAGGACAGCAGCCACAGCTCATCTGCTTGTTATGATGTGGTGGTGAGAAGGATGGCATTCTTCCTATCAGTGTTACACGCTGCAGAAGTATGTTGCTGCTGTTCAGCTTTCTTAGTGTTATTTTATTTATTCATTTATTTAAAGCAGGTATGTTTATCCTGCTTACTTTTTTAAGGAAAAGACCTGATCTCTGCTAGGATGGCAGACTCATTAAGATAACCAAGTACTTGGAGATCTTTGTGTGATTTTCGGCATGCTTTGGTCACATGCTCAAATTGTAGCAGACCCTTAAAGGATAAAGCATGTAGGTTCTAGATTCTCTGTCATCTTAATTTAGTACATAACTGTAAGAAAGGTGAGGAATTTACCATGCTTCATGGTGCCTGAGAAACTGCATTTCAGTTTATGAGAAGACTTGGGTTAGACTGTGCAAAGACTGTAGAACTGAAGGGAATGGCATAAACAGCATGGAATTACCTCAGAGAGGATCAGTATGGGTGTTAGGAAAAGGTTCTTCATGAGAAAGAGGTCAGGCATGGAACAGGCTTCCCATGGCAGTGGCCAAGCTGCCAGAGTTCAAGAAGATTTTGGACAGTGCTTTTAGACATAGGGTTTGAATTTGGAGTAGTCCTGTATGGAGCCAGGAATTGGACTGAATGACCTTTGTGGGTCCTTTCCAACTCAGGATATTTGGTGATTCTTTGACTACAGACCATGGACTAGGTGAGGTGTATTTCTTTAAAGGGGAACCATGAGTCTGCCCAAGATGCAGAAGTTCAGATGAAAGAAGTATTTATTAGTTTCTGAGAAAGGAGGCTTAGAAAGGGGAGTGTGAAAGAGGAGGAGAACCTGTCTGAAAAACTAGCTGCTTTCTGTAGAGTTTTTGCCACTCTGATATCATAAAATTTCTAAACTGAAAAGTTGAGTGGAGTACCTGGAGCACTTTAAAGTCTCTAACAGCCATCTAAGAAGATGCTTTGACTGAACCCTGTACACATAGTGCATGGATTAACTGTACTCCTGAAGATGAGCCAATCTTATGTACTCATAGCTCAGCTTATTTCAGTAGGAATAATTGTGGATGCTGAATGTTCAGTCTGTGTTATGACAGGTATTGCTTTTATCTCATTGCATAGTTGCCTGGAGGTTACAGATACGTTTTTTGTAGAATGCAATGATCTGTCTACTCGAGAAGAAAAGCTCACATGCTCTTTTCCTTGTACTCTGAGATGACTGGGTGTGAGTATAAACATATTAACACAGTACTAAGCCCAAGAAAATATATCTGCCTCATTAGCAAGGCTTATCAACCCAGCTTTAGCACTGTGCTGAAACCTATGTGGCTTCTGAAGTTCAGATAATGTCTGGCCAGCCAAGAGAACTGACAGAAAGCTCTCATGCCTATTCTAACAATAAAAAACATCTCCATGTTTGTTTGTTTTTTTTTATTAGGAGTTTGGAATATTATTATTTAGACAATATCTGGGAGGCATTTTTGTTTAAAAACTTTTTAATTTAAAATATGAGAATATGTTTGATAATCATAGCTACAAGAATAGCAGAAAAGAAAAATGTGCAGAAGTAGAGGACATAACAACAAAAAGTTTGTCAGATGTTTGTAAAATCTAAACTTTAAGGAGACTTATGTAATTATATTGCTTGAATGTCTTCAGATACCCATTAATTTTACCTAGCTTAACATAGGCCTAAAAATTTCAGTGGAGGAAATGAAATTGGGGTATGGATACTTTCTAACAAACTGTATGTTTTCAGTTTATCAGTATAGACAAGATTCATCCTTGGATAGCTATTGAATTTCATAAATGAGTCAGACCTTTGCAGGCATCACTTACAGAGATGAAAGCTTATGGTTCAGGATAAAAACTTACGAGGGTTTGGCATCTTATTAAATGTGTAACTTTGAAGCACATTACACACCAGGTTAAAGGGCTGGGTTTGAATCTCTTCCAGTACATTTAAACATGTGAAATCTTCTGGCAGAAAGAGGAGATGTGTAGAGTTTGAAGAGCATCCTAATTTGTGTCAATAGGTCACTTCTCTTATAAAATGTGAGGAGTTAAGGTGCGGTACACTCACTTTCAGGCAGCCTGTAGAATTGCAACAGCTTTTAAATAGAGTGCAAGTTCTCTTTTTTTCTTGGAACAAAAATGTTGATGTGAAATTGAAAACTCGTTTCAGATGCCTGCTGGGCTGGCAGGGTGTCAAGTTGTTTGGCTTGACTGTCTCTCTCACTCTCTTCACATTGTTTACAGACAACATACTCAGCTCCAACTGACTGTATTTAAATATCAACTAATTATGTGCAAGAGGATTTGGAAAAGGGCACCGCACTGTAGAGTCTCTGTATCTTACATTGGTTAGGAAAAGACCTTGCGGGCAAATTACGAAGTACCTTCCTAAACAAAGTGTGTGAGGGGGAGAGAACGTGCGTGAGAGGCAGAAAGCAGGTATGAAGAGACACAAAATGCTTTTGGCCAGTGCTTTCTGGCATCTGATGAGAACTTAGAAAGTGGGTGACACCCAGCTTTTGCTTCAAGTCATATGTGCTGATGTGAAAGGTCTTTTAGATGTGTTTAAGGAGAAAGGGGCACCTCCTGAGAGGTGCAGTTGAAGTACATAAATACTGCACTGTCAGCCTGGCTCTTGTCTCGATGTATGATGCAGTCCATTGGAAATTTTTTTTATTTAGGTATGGTGGTGGTTTAAGCACGAATTTTGCTGAAGTGTGTGCCTGCTTTAACTCATTTTCCTGTAATGTGAGCTGGAATTCATGTACTCTGCTAAATAGTCCAAAAGTTGTTAATCCTACAGTGCCTTTGCTGCAGTGTTCTTGGAAGACAGGCATGCTGTCCTGCAGCTGGCGGGGAGGGAGTCCTAAAGCATCTCAGCCCAAAGTGCTCTAAGATATGACCTCAAACATAGGTAACTGTGAAACCAAAAAGGTAGCATGCATATAATTTTGAAGAGGAGGGAGTTGCATCTAGGCTAAGTAATGTTGTTCGTGTAGATTAAATACCTGGGAAGACCAGCCATGGGAGTGCTGGTGCATGGCAGCTCATGGGAGAGGCTAATCCTCTGGCAGGCTAAGAGCTATTATGTCAACTTTGATGGTGCAGCCACCACTGAGGGGGGTTACCCAGCCAGAGGCTTTGGTTTGCTGTCATCCAAAGAGCTCTTGATACTCTTGAATTTTTAAAATATGTAAGGCTTTCTCCAATTTATAACAGTTTCTTTCTCTTGCTTATGCACCTTTTCTTGTCAAATTTGGTTAAAGTAAGTAATATGATACAAATGGTATAAGTAGGAGTTTGTTAGGCTTATATCTTCACTTTATCTACACAATGCAAGTTTACATGTGCAGAGATGATTAGTGACCCAGTGTGACCTGGATTTTAATGCTTTATACAGAAAATTCATTCAATTTTGCACAGAATCATGTCAGATTTTTTAATCATTTGAAGAAAAAAATCCCACCAAGAACAGGCACTTCTAAAATTTATTTGCAATAGCTCATCAGATTCAAACAATGATGTGATAAAGGAGGGGAAATAGAGGAGCTGGGTAGGATTAGGGAAATTTCTTTGGGAGCCTCATCTACCAAATGTGCTTATCTTTTCTCAGGAATTACAATGTGGTTAGTTTACAGTCTATTATGCAAAGTTGCATGCAATGTGTTAATGATATTGGTAATTTTGTAACTATGTTCTGCACTAATTAGTAAGGCTGAATATTGTATTGCTCATCCTGGATCACTTTCAATGGTGCTGCTTTTTTTTTTTTTTTCTTTTTTTTTTTTTTCAGTGTTTTTAGCTCTTGTCATTAAAGCATGTATGCACAAGCCAGCATACCTTGTGAACTTTGGAAAGAAACTCAGAGCCCTCAGTGTTTTATATTATGTCTGTCATATTTAGCAAGAAAACAATGTGGTGGTTTGATAAAGAGATTATTGTGGAAGGACAGCTTATGTGGTTTAGGGAATAGAATTAACTAGACTCCTTTTCCATCACCTGTGTTAAAAATAGGACAAAGGACAATGCTTTGTACTGGGAATATAGCTGAGAGGGAAGGCCTTGATAGAGTGAATCTAATTATAATCCCCCAATTAAATATTTGGGTCAGAGGTAGGTAAAATTAAGTGTTGCACGCTGTAAGATCTCTGCCATCTTTGTTCCGTGTTAAATGTTAATATGTGCCATGCCAGACTACAGTCTTTCTTGTCATATTAAAACTGAATAATGTTTATCTGCTGACAGTGGATATGATCTGACTGGAGAAGGATTATCCAGGAGCAAATGTTAGATATTAATTTGATATATTGAAGGGAAAAAAAATTGCAACCAAAAATGAGGATGACTTGGTCATCACAAGTTGATACGCTGCCTGAGAGCACTGACTGATAGGCTTGTCTGCATTTTTCACTATTCATGGGATAATTAATTTTTATGAATTTCTTCAAATGTATTTGTGTCAGAAGATTTATTTTCTTTCTATACGTGTCAGTTTTTAATGACACCGTTCATTTCCATGTTAGTTAAAATCAGGAGTCTGGGAAGCCAGGAATATTAGACAAGATTTTTAATTCTTTTATCTTCTGTTATACCTACTGCTTGAGTTGATAAAATCTGAAGAGTTCCCCCTTAAATGGTTACTAATGTACCTCTGCCATGTTTCCCATATTCTTGGCATTCATGAAATCGGTATAGTGCTTGAGAATTTCAGTGCCATTAGGGTCTGATTCAAACTACAGTTGATCCAGAGAGATGTATTTGTCCTTTTCTTTTCCATTTGCCCTTCTTTTTTTCTCCAGTCATAAAAACAATAGAACTGTAAAAATAATATATGTATATATATGTATAGCTAAAATAAAAAGATTTCTTCCTGTTACAAGGGAATTCAGAATGGAACTGTCACACAAAATGACTGTTGCTGGTGAATGGCCCAAGGTTAAACAGTCATTTAATTTTATCTTGTATAATAAGTTACCAGATAGCAGTTAATAATTGAAGAAGAATCCCATAATTTCATTGCAAAAAACGTCTGTATTAAATAAAAAGAAAAAGTGTAGAATTAACTTCTGTGAAAATTAGTCCTCTTTTTCCTTTGACCTGTGAGTGCATGGAGCAGTGAGCCTGCGATCTCCTATGTACACAATCTATGTAATAGTGAAAAGACCCATCAGGAAAAGGGAATAATGAGCAGCATGCTGAGTGGGCAAGCCCTAAGCAAAGCAGTTCAGTGGGGACTCATTCAAGTGAAGGCCAGGCTGGCCCATGGTGAAAACCAGGGCAGTTTGTCAGGCAGTTTCGTAGTTCCCTACTCCACAAAATCAATGAAACTCTATTCTATTTCACACTTGTTGAACAGAAAAGTAGGCAGCTTTGTTGGAACTGATGCCATTTTTTACAGTAACCTTCTCAGTTTTCATGGCACACAGTGGGACCGTACTCATTGGGCTTGACCTCTGCTCTGGAAGTAACTGGAAGCCAGCTGTTGACTGAGATCTGAGGCTTCTGGGCTAATTCACCAGCTGAAGTGCTTGGCATCTTCATCTGCAAAGTCACCTCACTGCCCTTTCGGGATTGGACTTTAGAGAGTCGTCAGGAGAGGGAAGAGTCTAAATTTACCCTTTTCACCCTGCTTTCTGTGCCTAGGGGATGCTCAAGGAAGCCTGAATAGAGATTCTCCTTTCTTCTACAGTATCTTTTCCATGACTGGCAGAGTTGGGGCAATGTATATTCTGTTGAAACCTTTGGCACCATCTCTTCCTTTGTCCTCCTGTGCTGGCTGCTGCTCAGCAAGCCCTGCAGAGCACTCTGAAATACACAGTGGATATATTTTCCTCTGTCTCACTCGACAAATCCTATTCCCCCACTACAGAACAGGCCCACCTTCTATTTACTAGAGAGGTCCTTCAAAGGGAAGTAAGCATCGTGTTCCTACTCATTTTCAAAATAAATCCAGGCTCTAACAAACTCTAAATATCCAGAAGATATTTTTTCATATCATATCTCTTTCTGAATTTTTGGCCTTTTTTTTTTTTTTCTCCACAAATATATATCTTCCAGTAAAAATGTCATCAAATCCAGGGTGGGGTAAAGTAAGAGGAAGAGCTCCACCCAAGCTTAGTGGTTAGGACGCTCATCTGAGATGTGGGAGATCCAGCTTCAAGTCAGTGTTTTCCCGGTTCAGACTGGGGACTTGAACCTGAATCTTCCACAGCTCAATGAATGCTCTTAGTGCTAATGGTTGAGTCAGGGGTACAAGCCGGCTTGGTCTCCCTGGATATTTGTTTTTATTTTGTATTGTGTTGAAAACAAATTTCAAGCACTGAAATTATTTTGTATGAAATGCAATAGCTGTTTTCCAGCCAGCCTGAATTCCCTACGTGGTGAACTCGGCCAGGGGTCTGAGAAGCAGACGTTTGTCGTGATTTTGGAAGGGAACATCTGGAGGCAGAGCTGTAGCTGGGCCACTGTACATTAGAATAATGTACTTTGGATTGTGTGGATGGGTGTGCAGGCAAAAACAGTCAGCTGCTTGTAAACTGCACACAGACCGCTCAAACCGAGTGTTTGCATTTATGGACCAGAGGTTGCCCCCAGAGTACTGAGTGTATGGACATGCAGAAGTACTAGAGCAGCATTTCTACACTGTAGATGAAATGAAGATACTACTTCTTGTGGGCTCCCACTGTCTTCTCTCTGCATTGATTTCATTTATGGAAATGGAAATTATTTACAGTGCTCTGAGCCATGAGTGTACTTACTGGCCATTTCAATAGCTTTGCTTGGAGCTTTCAAGCTAGCCAACAAATAATGTAAGGAGCTTGCTGAGGTTAGCTGAATATTGGAGCTAAAATCAAGCTCCTTGAACAAATGTAAGTATTACCACTACTGTGAAAATTTGATCTTTGACTAAGTCAGGTTAATATCGGACAACAAGGTTCTTTTCTTTTTTCAAATCTTCTTTCCTTCTGATATATACAGGCATCCTAGTATATCTAGGCAACCTATCATTGCCTCAGACAAGCTTTCCCACAACATTTGACTACTGATTTCTTTTCCACAATGAAGGAAGAAAAAAAACAAACAAACGTACATTATCTTTACTTGGAAAACAAACTTGCACGAACCTGTAATTCCACCTGGAGATTTTTAATGAGCATTTTCTAAGAAGCTTTCTGTTTTGGGACTAAGTTTTTGCTGAGCTAATGCTCCACACATTAATGTATCTATTTGCAGTAGTTGGTTAGTATTATTAAGATTTTTTTTTTTTAATAGAACATTCCAGGTGAAGAGAAAAGAAATTATAATGTGATGAGAGACATTGAGAAAGCATATATAACTTTATGTTTGTAAAGCTGATCTATAGAGACTGAGTGATTACTTACGTAATAGATCTAGACTCAGCTGGGGAATGGTAAGCCATGCCTGTTTATCTTGGAGATCTATCACTTTTAATGAAGGATAATAGCACTCACAACAGCCACATACATGCCTGGAAAAAGCCCACGTGTGTAGGTGAAAAAATTTGCCTTGCCTCAGGCAAATATACTTGAAAAATTGAATGCTGTGGTTATAGGTTGGTTTTGGCAGAATCATGAAGAAAAAAAAATCAAACAATATGAATATCTTGTTAATTGTAATGCTGTTATCTCTTTAATTTTTTTAATACATTTTTCCCCTAATTTTTTATTTGTGCTTATCATGGCCATTTTCTGAGTGGTATATTGAAGCTAGAGCAGAGTTGAGTTGCTAAAACTATCTGATACTACTTAATCTTTGTGCTACTGAGGCCAAGCCCATGCTTGTGCCAGAAGCTCTTTACCAGACGGACTGCTGGAGGAGCTGAGGCTGCACCATGTACTGAGCAGAGGCTGTGTGTGAAGCTTTGGTGTGTCACTGGCTTGGCTGGGTGGCCACGCTGCACTCCCCAGCCAGGTGTGCTGACACAGATCCTACTGCTGGCTGAGGCAAACTGCTGTGAGGAAAGAAAAGGAGGGAGAGACGCTTGTCGTTAACAACTAATCTAAGGAGTATCTGATTAGAGACACCTCCTAGATTGGTTCCACACCACCTACCTTCCATCCTATGTTTTTGAGGCCTCTGAGCACATCTGTGGCCATTCAGACCCCAAGTTGGGAGCAGAATGGTCGTGAGAACACCTATCTGATGAGATGCTGAGGCACAAACCTGGGGGGAAGGCTCTGATGGTGAGAATGGCCAGCAGCCAGCCTGAAACCTCCAACAGCAAGGTTTTACAAGGCAGTGTGCCCAAGTGGTTTTCTTCATCACAACTATTTGACAAGCTGAAAGGAGATGAGCTGGACCTCTCCAGCCACGCTCCTGCAGGGAGACTGTTTCTTTGAGTGATTTCAATGGCAACTGAGTGATTGCAGGTCTCTGTGGGACCAGCATCCTAGTTGATGCTGGTGAGTGGTAACCATTGTTACCACTTTGTGTGTTTAGCAGGATGATGCTCACGCTCAGCATCACTAGGAATTGCCCTTTTCAAAATTGCAATCAGTTTTGTTGTGGGCCATTTCTTTTCTGAGGATTTATTCTGTTAGAAGTGTCTCTGGAAGCATCCATATGTTTCCTTTTGGTAAAGACAGCATATCTGATAATTAGTGCAAACTATTGCCTGTGGCAATGGCAGGTGAAAAAGCTGTGTTCTTGGTTTACTTCATGCAATTTTTTTTAATTGCATTTAAGACAGCTAATAATTATTTACCTGTATTTCAGAAAGCCACTAGATAATATTTGCAGAGCAATGTGAGAAGAAAACAAAAGATTTGTTAGTATGTGAGGCAAGAATATTTTTGTGTGTTTTCTATAAGCCAGAGCAGCAGAAAGCTTTTCCATTCAAGAGCCTCTGTGAGAGCGTTGTATTTTAGAAGGTTTTGTTTTTGGAAGATGGTTAATTATTTTTATTTAAGAAGATACATAAACAATTCAGCTGAGTTATTTGAAACCCATTTGCTTTCATTATAGTAAATAGTTATTTAGTTAGTTCCTTACCATTTACAATGCATTTCTCAAAATTGTTTTCTCCTTTCTATCTCCCTGCCAGCTGGGTCTTTATTCTACCACTGCTAACTGCCTTTTTCTTTTTCTTTCTTTTTTTTTTTTTTCCTGCCAAAATCTGAAACATTTTTAAATTACATTAAATGGTTTAAAATTAGACTATGTTGTGATTTGAAAAATATGTTAGATTGACTCAGCCTAATGACTCAGGCCCATTTTTTAGATACACTGGTTATATTGTAATATTTTATCTGTCAATAACTCAAAAAGTAAAGAAAATGGGGATGAAAGCATAAAATGCAGAGCAGAAAAGAAAAAAACACAATGAAACAACAGGACAGTGTAAATATGGGAGCAGTTAGGATCTGATTCTACATTACTTTCACACCCAAGTTCACCTTTATTTTGCAAAGATTTCTCTTGGTACAGCTTTACCTAACAATGTTCTTTCAGGCTAAAGAAGCATAGGTTTATTTGCTAACATTTCAACCCAAAGTGGAGATTTCCATTCCTTAGCTCTCATCAAGGAGCTATGTTCATGCATTCAAAATTGTTTACAAAAAAGGACTAATAAGAGAAAACAGCTTTATCATTGTGGTTTTCCTTGTGGTCACCATCTGCACGAGAGAAGGAAGGGCTACAAAGAGTCACATTTCTACAAAAAAGACAACAGAGCAAACCCCGCTCTGCTGGGTGGATGTGAGCTTAACTAACTGCTAACTTCAGGTGGGTGCTCATAGAACCATACTGTGACGAACAGAAAGGTTTGAGGGCTGTGTTATTCCAGAGATGTGGGAAAAGAAGCAAAGTTCTGTTTGTGCTTGCAGGTTAAATCCGCTTGTGCAAGGCATGTCCTGGAAGAGGCAATGTTGGAGATTAATCTTCCAATATGATTCTCTTAAAACCCACTGAAGCAAGTTAAATATCTCTGTAGCTAATCCAAGGCTTGTGTTCCAAGCACAAACCCCTGAGCAATCACCTTGTTATTTTGCAGTGTGAGTATGTGCACAAATTTGCCATAACTTGGAATGACGTTTTCAGACACATTGTTCTGGACAAACTGAATCACCAATTGTGAATATCAATGACCTAGGATCATGCAACTGCAGTTCTGACCTCTCCTCAAAGGCTCTTTGCGTGAAAAAGTGAAGAACTAAGTGCAAGAGTAAGGAAACAGGCAATTTTCTGGCTGTTTTAGTTAGAACTATAGGGTTTCACCCATTCCAGTGAGAACCCCACATAAACCCTCTGTTTTGAACAGCCCTGCGCTGAGCTGAAGTTACCCCTGCTAACCAAAAAGCCTGCTTGCTCCTGCAGTGCTTGCATGGCAGTTATTGGTGAGAAGTGAGGTCTTTGGCAAATGGGCTGAAGTTGTGCACAAAAGAAGCCCCAGGTGGTGAGGGGGCAGCTAGCAGGTGCTGCTCCATCGCAGCCCCCACACATGGTACATGGCAGTGCTGGCAGCTCCTGTCTCGAGCTCCTGTGCTTTTCCCTTGTGTATGCTGAAGTGGGTGTGCGTGATCGATATGGAAGTATTGATACGTGTGAAATGCCTGCCATTGCAACATTTTAAATTGCATTAAAGTAGATTTTCTCTAATCTTTTGGATAAATAATTTGCAATATTCTTTTACCCAAAGGGCGCTGCCTTGAGCTCTTTTACCTAGCTTAGATTCCCACTGACATTTAGATAAGCATTGAGGCAACTGTGTTTGGAAACTTTACAAAGAAAACATATGTATCCAGTTTGCTCAACGTCAGTGTCTGAAGAAATGTTAAAAGGTGTCCAAGATGCAAATGTTTGTTTATGAAACACTCCGGAGAGTTTCACAACAGCATATAAAAGCAACATAATTTTCCATTTGAACCTATCTACATCAGATATGTTCAGTGCGGATATCCACTCAGCACCTGTCCGGCCATCTATTTCTGCTGAGTGCTGCTGCACCAGGTGACAGCACTGCCTCAGCCTGCAGCTCTGTGACCTCCCTGGGATAGCCCAGATGTGGGTTCCTGCTGAGAGAGCATCGCTGCCCAGCTTGTGTTCCAGCACTGCTGCTGATGGAGCGCACAGGCTGCCTGGTCCAAGAACCAGGTGTTCGTTGGGTTGGTTTTCAGGTGGATCAACTCCAAGATCTGCTCCGTGCAGTCACACAAGGGTTAGTGCTCGTACAGGGACAGAGATGATATGGCCAGACCTTACCCTTGCTGCAACAACCCTCACTTAGTGTGGCTTGAAAGCTACCACGATGCTGACTTTCAATGCAGGTAACACTTCAGTACAAAGCTTTAGCACCACAAGAGCATGGAGGCTTCCCACTGGATTAAGAGGTTGCCATTCCTCTAATGACAGGAACTTCAGCAGTGTAGCTTACTATAATGTATTGCGAAGAAAACTTGATGACTTTTTTACTTCAGCCTAAATTTTCCCCATTGCTAAATCCAGGGTGATACAAAGAGGCTGGGGAACAGCTATCTGCAAATTTCATTTAAATTCTTGTAGCTCTTTGCCATACTGTAGGAGAACTATTACTTAGTTTATCTCAGTTCTTTTTTAGAATGTGAATCTAATTGCAAAACTATGATACTGCACTTCAGCATGTATTGCAGAGTTTCCGGGATTGTGTGTAGCTGCAAACTTTCGCTTCATGCCAACGTACTGCACTGTAATGGGTGAACTTTCTAAACGCAGTGTTCTGAAAGCATGGAAGTATTTTGAAAGAAAACCTCAGTGGATAAAAATAATCCTCCAGTTTTTTACTCCCAATTAACCTTTTGTGAAAGAGGGCACGGAGCTGGACAGTGAGGCTGAAAGTCCAGTTAGTCCCAGTGGGATTATTCATGGAATAGCTCCTACTTTGTGTTAATGAATCAGAATGTGCCCCTGAGTAAATATTTTCCAAGTTCAACATCTGTGAACAGGGAATATATGGAAAAGAGCCATAAATACTACACAGTCATAGGTCAAGGCAAGTGGGCACTTTGTTGTGCTGTGCTTCATAATTATTGAGCTGTACCTAAAGACCTGAGCTGGTGGATGCAGCAGGGGCAGAGTTCACATGTTCTGCCGGCCACCTCAGTATTTTTAGCTCTAGGCTGATAAGTAGTGTCTACCACTGTCTCTTTGCCTCTTTCTGGCTCAGTTACTGTTTAGCTCCTGCTATTTGTGTCATTTAATACAAAGCATTCCTGACAAGTCTTCTGTTTGGTGGGAAGACAAGATGATGGAAGTGCTGTTCTGATTTCCCCTGATTGTGCCGGCATCAATAAAGCAGCTGATGTACCAGAGCAGCATGACAGTTAAGATCAGCGTTCACCAGCAGATAATTCTAGTAACAATTTTATTTTCTATTCTAATCAGTTGTGGTATTGCTAACATCTGACGACAATTGCTGTCTTTTTAATAATCCTCACTAAGGAAAGCCTTGAATAGTCAGTTTTAGTTGAATTCCTGGTATCACTTATTCTTTGCATAGAGATGCAATAGAAAGTTTGCTCCAGATAAACCAGAACAGAACTGTGCCCTAGGGAGCCAACCAGCCAGCTATGGAATCTTTACGAAATTGACACGGACAGCACACATCCCTGGGAGGGAGACCGAATGCCCTCACAGGAGCAGGATCTTCTTTCCTCCTTTCAGCATCACATTGCAAACTGGAGCAGGCGTTGTCTTGCTGGCTGGGCACAAATCGGGGGAGGCCTACAGCCCATTACCTCTGCTCCCACCAGCTGTGGCAGTGGGACTGTGCTGCAGGTTCCAGGGAGTGTGAGGATGTATTTGGACAGCTGCAGAACATGAGCAAGGGGAAGAAAAAGGGCTGTCTCCAGGCAAACATGTCCTGATTTATAACGGAACTATATTTATGTTAGTCGTAACCACATTATTCAATGTAATTGGGGTCAAGAATTGAACAAGTCTAAAAGAATGCAAAAAATAGCTTCAAAATTCCTATTATAAATAAAGACCTGGTTTAGAGGTTTTGTGAGAACTCCAGAAGTTAAAAGGGTAACAAAGCGCCAGTGTTTTCAAAAAGATAATGCCAGAAAAGCCACATGAAAGTTCCCCTCAGTGGAGACTGACTGTTTTCAATTAATTTTTTTTTTTTTTTAATTCTTGTCAGTGTCTTTTGCTGCCCTCGCTGTCATTTTATTTCACGCTGTTTCTGTGCAAACTGACCAGTTCAGTGTTGATGCATTGTAGTACCGGGTAAGAGCAGGGACTCACTGTTCGCAATTGCCAGTTCTGAATTTCCCTCCCCTTGTCGTCCCCTAGGGTATTACCAGTTGTCAGCCAAACAAAGCAATGGCAGTACCCTCCAGTCTTATGCCATTTGTTAGATTTTCAGCTAGGAAAATGTATGTATTTTCCCCCCCCAGCTGCATTTTGGAAGGCTGGCCCCTGGCTGAGGAGCTATGTTCTGCTCTCCTTTGTATGTATTACCCAAGGGCAACATTTGTTCAAACAGTTCCTACTATTTGCCTAATTATTTTTTCATCTTGCGTCTTTGCTGTCTGGTAGGATAATACTGAATGCATAGTAAAAGCTCTGCCTGGGCACAGCTTCTAAGATGTGAATTCTACTCTGTCTATAAAGATGTTTCCACCATCAAAGAGAGGTCTCCTGACCGTACTGCTTCTCTTACAGTGTTTAAGTTATCATGCAGTCTCCCCTCTGCCCAACTCCTCTTTTTTCTGCCTCCTCTTGTCATCTTCAATGGCACTCTGAAGAAACTCAGTTGCTCTCTGCAATTGAATTTTATGGCTCTGTTGCCACCATTAAAGAAGTTGTCTTCATGTTGACAAAAAAAATCAGAATGTTGCTTTTAAGCTATAGTAATGCCAACATATTCTATTACAGTTAACCTTTGCTCTTCAGTTAAAGCTGTATCTCAAACCTAAGCCAAGGGTCACAGATAAAACATCTCTGTTTTTTTTCTTCTACCTCTTAAACCGAGTTGCATCAGTGAACCATTAACTTAGTAGATTATTTACTGTTACTTTATGGGAGAAATACATACTGTACTTTTCCTACATTGCTCTCGTTTGATTTATGTATGGCCTCAGTTCTATAGGTTCTTCACTGAGGAAGGGCCTTCATACCATAGCAAAGTAAACAGACAGCTGAAACTTGCCTGAACAGTAGTCAAAATTCACAGTAATTCACGTACTTTTGTCCCCTTTATCTTTTCTGCTTAGCATTCAGAACTAACAGTCCTGATTTGCACTGGGGAAAAACTAATTACAGCAATGTTAGACTCCGATAAGTGTTAGCCTCAAGTTAAACTGCAAAAGCTGGGATTTGAGCTGTGCCCAGATCCTATGGGGAGCCATAGCCAATTAATTATAACTCCCTGCTCTGAGGACAGGTTACAAGCTGGCCCCAGCACTGATTAGAGCAATATTAGAGAAGAGATTACAGCATCTTGGGGACTGCTCTAATCAGGAGCAGCTGTTGGTGACCATCAGGACCCATCAGAGCATGGCTCATGTTGGACTACACCCCTCGCTGTGAGTTTGCAGGGGGATGGTGGGGCTGGTTACACCAATGCTCTGGCAGGATAAACTGTCTGAGCTGAAAGCAAGAGTGTTCTTTCCAAGGATGCAGCATACAGAAGTGGGGAAGCCATGGGCTGACTAAATCTTCACCCTCCCATTGGGCAGCTCAGCAGGAATTGATAACAAAAGAGGAGATATCTTCTGGTAGTGACCAACTTTTCTGCTCTCTGGCTACTAAATGAAGTCCTGGCATGATGATTTTCTACTTCATCCCAGTCTCATCAGTCTATCTTTGGGAGTCAGATTTACAGTAATTTCTGGGAGGTGGACATCCCTATTTCTCCTCCTGCAAGCTCCTCTTTGCTGCTGCCAAACATTATCTCCCTTCCCAGCCTGCTGGAGCTCCCCAAAGCAAAGGGAGTGGAGTGTGTGGAAGCCAGGGGATTTGTTTGACTCAGCTTCTTTTGGTCTTATGATCAATTAAGAAACAAACGTGAAATCTCCATGCACTCCCTATTGACAGTGCCTGTGTGTGTAGATGAGGCATCTGGAGCTGTATTTTCCATAGGCTGGGAAAGAGCTTAGTCCTTAATAAGAAGAGAATAGTAGGGAGGTACAGAGAAAAAGGGCTGGATTCTCTGTTACGTTATGATGAGAGCCAGGAAAGAAGTGTTTCAGCTCCTCTTGTAGCCTTCTATAGATGCCTTTTAAAGGAGGACAGAGCTCCTAGAGTATGGCCATACAAGCCAGCTACAAAAGCTTTTTTGCTGCTTATATTTACGCCAGTTGATTTCTCTACAAAGCAGGGCTTGCTGCTTTCATTCCATATTGAGGGGAAAGAGAGGCTTAATTTTGATGAGCAGGTTTGGGTCTGCATGATGCTGCTGCTTTGCTCATGGGGGTACATGGGTTGGCCCGTGGTGTTAGGCATAAAGGGAAGGAGCTTGACTCTTTGCTCTATGGCACAGTGTCTGATGGTGCTGCAGTGACTGCATGCTCTGAGCACCCCCAAGGGACTCTGTCCTGACTGCCTTCAGAGGCACATCCTCCGTGGTTGTCACCAAGTCTGGGGACAGCACTGCCAGCTGTTTGCTACATGCCAAAAGTGGCAGAGTTTCTGGGGGCAGAGGGGAAGGAGAGCACAGAGAGAGAAAACATTTGGATCTCATTGCTCTTCTCCCACACGCAGCTGCCCCGAGCATATGACTGCTTTGCATTATGCAGCACAGTTGAGCTTGAGCCTGGGGTGTGACTGCGGCGGGGCTGCCACTGCTGTCTTTAAGCATCACATTCTGCCTCAGAGCCCAGAGGATGGTGGTGAGCCAGCCTTGGGCCGCTTTCCTTCCAACACACATGAGTACAGCACCCTCTTGGATACCAATCCAAGATATCACTTCTCCCAGCTGAGTTCTCTACTCTTTAACCAGATGCTGCTGCCCAGAGCCCTCAGCAGTAGAACAGTGTCTTGTGCCTCTGTGCCTCTATGCCCTCCAAACATCCTAATTCCCCTTGAGCACTCAGAATATGCAGCATCCTATGCAGAGCCCATTTCTTTAATCCTGTACTGTTAGAATATAGGCATACGCAGGTAAGGTGCCCCTTCCCATGCCCTGCAGAGCCCTACAGCCTGGGTCAACAGTTCCAGCCCCCAGCACTCCCACATACTCTGCAAAATATTCAGTGCAGCTCCAGATGCTCCTTCCAGTTATCTTAAGGAGGTTGAATGTAAATTTTTAACCTGAGGCTAACTCCTGGAGAGCATCTCTTTTCCCCCACCCCCTCCAAAGGAGTATCAGCATCTGCACCCAGCTGTATGGGAGAAGATGTACTCCCAAATTTCCAGTCCCCCTGTGGCCATCCTGAGTTGTGCACAGAGATGTTGCAGTGGGTGAGGCAGAGGAAACTGGCTAAGGGGAAAGGTGAACTTTCTGAGTGCATGGGACCCTCATTTGGAATAGCTTGTTCCTAGTTAAACTTGAAAGTCCTGCTTATTCAAGGGATGTAACACCCTTTTCTTTTCCCTTTCCCAGCACAGATATTCTTCATAGTTTGAAGTTGCACCTATCAGTGAATCTTAATGTAGCTGAGTACCACAGTGAATTATATTAGTTGATTTTTAATTAGGCTTAAAAACACTCGCTGAATCATCTTAAAACTCATTTTAATTAGACCAGTGTGTCTTTGTGAAATGTTGATGTATTCTGGTCTCAGCTGTGCCGTGGTTCTGTGCTTCAGCCCTGACCTTGCTCTAGCCATGCTTGTCCTTTTTCAAAGACATGTCTGGATGGAGCATTTCGTGTGATGCTGCATGGCTTATGGGAAGGTCATTGAGTCCTATCCTTCATGCTCACAGTGTTGTTCACAATCAGTGCCAAGATAACAATCTGCTAGTGTTTACGCAAAGATGGAACTATAATTTCCCTTTGCATGACTTTAGCTGTGAAGAGGAGCTTGTTATGCCCCTTATTACAATAGACGATTGCAGCGTTGAGCAAGATGATGAAAACCTTGAAGTTAAGTAAGGTCAGGAAGAGAAAGCCATGTGGCCCTATGTGTGCTTAGCAGGTGAATTTTAAGTGCCTTTTTCTTCTTCTGGAAGACACAAAGTCACTTCTGCTTTTCCCATAGTTTATAAGATCCCAATCACGGAATGCACATTTCCTTCTACACTAGCCCCAGTGTGTGTGCATTATTTCTGGCTGTTGGTTGTATGTCTTGTGAGCTTAAAAACATTTTCTTTACAGGGAAGGCTTCAGGAAGCCTCTGAGAGATGCAATGAAAGCAACACCTTCAGCGCTAGCTCTATTTGTGGTGGTACTATCCTCTGGCAGCTGAATTCCCTGGAGTACATGTCTAAGATATCCTTGAGACTCCAGGTTCTCTCTTGGGAGAAAGGCAAACCACTCCTTCAGGCTGTTCTTCCTCTGAAGGATTCATAGCATGGCAAAGCCTTCTTTTTTTATTTCTTTTTTTTTTCCAGATTTTTTCTTCTAGAATTTTGGAGGGGCAGCATCATTTTTCAGGAAATTAGAAGTTTTGTGTTGACCCTCATCTCCCACGGAGAACTGGGCTGATAGGATCCATCACTCAGATTGCAGAAAGTGAACTTTGGCTATGTACCACCACCAAGCAAACTGCTTTTTAAAGCTGCTCCTAAGTTTGTCCATTGGCATTCAGAAGAGCAGGAATTTAAATTTGCATTGAGAAGGCAGAGAGAAAAATTCTGAACACAGCGTTTCTCTTTGGTGGGTTTAGATCTACTCATATTCATAACACAGTGATTCCAATGAGATCAGTAGATCTCACCCCACAGAAAAACATGCACAGAATTTTGAGATTTGTTATCTATAAAACTTGCCATGCAAGAGGCTGATAACTGTAGTTTTTGCATTAGGTACTGCGGTGATCTCTCTCCGCATCATACAAAGTCAGGAGCAGTGTGCATTACTCTTCACATACCTTTTGTCCTAAAAGACAACATTCTTCCTCTCAGAGTCCAGAGCTTTCTTCCTTTGCTGCGAATTCTGCAAGTTTTCCTTTGTGAAATCATTTCACCATTTTGAAGCTCAGAATTTCTCTCACAGTTGCTATCTGTCTTTAAAGATAGTTTCACTTAGGCATTGCTCAATCAATGCTATTCTTATATTTGCCTATTTTTGGAGCTGAAATTCTAGACCTGTAAGATGGCTCTGAGTGGTGACCATTGCTAAGAACCCATGAACTCCAAGATCCCTGGAAACTAGAGCAGTTTTGGGTGGCTTCTTTTCTGGATACACCTTGCAAACCAGTGGGCTCACTCATACCCTGAGGGCAGGCTTAGGACAGGTGTGAAAGGCTGAGCACCAGCACTGGAGCAATCAATTGGAAGCGTTGGCCTGGATTTTCCAGTATCTACATATGTTTTTCTGTCACCTTCCATTTTTCCTGGACTTGGAACAGGAAACACTGCAGCGAGAGTAATTAAACAGGATGGTGGGAAGCCTCAGACTGTCTGTGTGGAGGTCACGTGGCTTGTCTGTGCCTGCTATGGGAGATATGTGCAAGCTGGAGGTGTGCATGCAAAAGTCCTTTTGTGTGTGCACGCAGTGCCCAGTTAGCATGCAGGATGAGCATGAATGAAGGGCATGTACTTGTGTGTATATCTGCTGGTGTTCCTAGAGCTAGGGGTCGCATCATTTGGAGTTTAAAATGGTTAATTATGTTTTTTATTTTGGTATAAATAAGGAAGTACAGTGTGTAGCCATCTTTATAGTCAGCCATTTTCAGTTCTCCTTTTTTTCTGATCCACCCTGGACACGAGAACTCCTGTGAGCACACGGAGCTCAGAAGCAGTCTATGGTCAGTTCAGAAGTCACATGAGTCATTTAGTTGACCAGATTTTACTGGAAGACACTCTTCTGATTTCGGTAACAGAAGTATTCAAATAATGGAAATAATCTGCATTTGAAATGTTCCTTTTTTACTTTGCTTAGCAGCAAGATCCATTTTTCACTCGTACTTTCACACAATACTTTCAAATCATTCTCTGCAGTTTCGTAATTTTTACATTTCACTGCAAGTTTGTTGCTCTAGTTCCGACACAATTACACTTGAAATCAGTGCGTTAGACAATGGTAGGTTTGCATCAGTTATAGCAGAGAAAGTCACAGCTCTAGAAGTAGTGCCAATGAGTAGAGTAGGAAATAGTGCTGAAAGATAAGGTGTCCCACAGCTCGGGCAGCAAGAGAACTGCTATCATAGAGCAGTAGAAAATAACGGTTAGAAAAGATTTATTCAGCAGTTTAATCCCTCTCACTGTACATGAGATTTTGGAGTTAGTGTTATTAACGCCTGGATGTGGAGTGCTTTTGCAGAGGATAGGGTGCACCCTGATTTGGTGACTGATCCATAAGGCTGCAGGGCAGTGACCCATCATTTTAAAGTCCAATGTCCCAGGCAAAATGGGAAGTGAGGTCATGAAAAATGACCAATGCTTGACATGAATTCACTCAATTCAGCTAGATTACCATGTTTCCTTTGAGAAAATGTAACATCTTTGCAATGCATCAGACTTTCCAGTTGCGGAAGACAGGATGTACTGCTTACCTCCTAGTAGCATTACTGCATTGCTAACAGCATGACTCCTTCAGTTAATTTCAGAGGGGCAGATTTTTTAAGCTAAATGTCAGAGATTCAAACCCAGTGAATAAACCATCTGGTCTTTCCTCAGGTGATCGCATGAATAATCAGTGATGTTAATCATGTGAACAGATGCTGAAGAATTAGATTGTTTTGCTCCAGTAGTGTAGCAATTCCTTATTAGCATGGCAAAGTGGTTTTTTAATGCCTTTATCAGCTCTCAGAATGATATGAATTGTTCTTCCCATGCACAGTGGGAGCACCTGCCTATGGGGCTGTCTTAATACTTGTGCCTATTGATTATCCTTTGACTTTTGTCAGTTAAAATATATGGACCATAATTGTAGTGTCTCTTGGCTTGTGTTAATTCTGGGCTAGCTTCACTAGAGTTTATCTAAATCAATTCTTGGCCGTATATCACTCTGTATTGCAATAATCTTCTGCTGCTCACTTTGCCTTTCATGTCGCCTCGCAGCCTGAGACTGCAGGCCTCAGCTGCTCTACAGCCCGTTCACTGCAGTTTCACAGCCCGCTAACAGGTTGAGTGCAGCAGCAGACTGAGAAAATGAGGTGAAACTCAGAAGAAAGAAATCAGGTTTACTTGCTGTGCTCATTTCTTTGATAATATTAAGATTACTAAGAAAACCCTAGTCACTGGCAGTGCAATCCAGGCAGAAGACAAGCTTGTCACAGAA